>JAEOAD010000418.1:5085000-5772500 GCA_036365145.1 Orientallactaga sibirica
ACTGACATATGCAAACAGCCACTCATGAGCATTAGTGTGTATGTGTTTGGATAAAACAATTTGTGCACATTCAGATTTGGGTTTCATATAGTTTTTACATGCATAACTTTTTTTCTTTAAATTTTTAAGTACTAAAAATATTTTTTAAATTTATCTTTTATTTTTTTATTTTTGGAGAGAGACAGACAGAGAAAGAGGGAGAGGGAGAGGGACACAGATAGAGATGGGCACGCCAGCAGTCTCTCAGCTGCTGTGAATGAAATACAGATGCGTGCGCCCCCTTGTGGGCAAGTGTGGCATTGCGCCCTTACGCCACTTTGCATCTGCCTAAACATGAGACCTGGAGATTGGAACCAGGTTCTTACGCTTAGCAGGCAGGCGCCTTAACCGCTAAGCCATCTCTCCAGCCCCTAAAAATATTTTTTTAAAATGTATAAAATGGTATGAGCAGGAAGTAGCCTGGGGGCTGTCATTTGTCTATATTGCTTAAAATGGGGCTAATTTGCTCATCACAGGAATGACAGTAATTCTCCCTTCTTACTTATATTCATGTAGAATGCTTCATTTGAAAGAGGGCTTTTTATATCTTTACCACTTGTGGCTCTTTTTTACTCAAGAAAATTTTACATGACCCTGGGCACAGATATAAAAAAAATAGGAATATAGGGCTGGAGAGATAGCTTAGCAGTTAAGACATCTGCCTGCTAAGCCTAAGAATGTCAGTTCCAATCTCCAGGTCCCACGTTTAGCCAGATGCAAAGTGACACAAGGGCGCAATGTTGCACTTGCCCACAACGTGGCACACGCATCTGGATTTCATTCGCAGCAGCTGAGAGGCTGCTGGCACGCCCATTCACTATCTGTCCTCCTCTCCTCTCTCTCTGTCTCTCTCTGTGTCTCTCTCCAAAAAAAAAAAAAAAAATAGGCATATAAATCAAACATTTACTGGTCATAAATCTTAAAGAAATTTATTTTAAAACCATTCTTTGATTTTTTTTTTTTTTTTTTTGGTTTTCAAGGGAGGGTCTCACTCTAGCTGAGGCTGACCTAGAATTCACTATGTAGTCTTAGGGTGGCCTTGAACTCACGGCGATCCTCCTACCTCTGCCTCCCGAGTGCTGGGATTAAAGGCGTGCACCACCATGCCCGGCTTTCTTTGAATGGTTTTATGTTGGTATACATATAATGCACATGACATATATATAAGTTTGCCATTTATTAAAGATAAAAGCAAATATAAATTCTAATGAGCCATGTGACTTATCTTTTTTTTCACAGACAATTGAAGCTTGGCTGACTATTTGATGTAAGCATCTTCACTGTCTTTCCGAGTTGATCAGAATTTGATTGTATGATTGTCAATGCTGTGAATATCACTTCACATAAACATACAATACGAAAGGGCAGACAAATGTTGAGAGCTTTCTCAAACATTGTTCAGAAATTCTGTACAAATCCCAAGCTAAAATTCATTCTAACAGTTTTTCTTGACTCATCAGCAAATGCAATGGCAATTTTCTTTAAATCAAACATTTTAACAATAACACACCCCAAAGATATACTTATTTAATGTTTGTATTATGGAGAATAATTGTAGAGCAATATTAAAAGTCTTTGTTTTCCACAATTAAACCATATGTGTCTATAGAAGCATAAAACTGCATATGTGCTATAAAAACACTGCAGTACATTGCATAAAATAGTCTCAAGTTTGAGCAGAGCTGTTTCAGGCACCATTCATTGGCATTGTGTGGTGTGACATCATATGTATGGCAAAGAGCATGCTGAGTGTTCAGAATAAGTTCAGTGAAGTCAGGCAATGGTAACATGAGTGAGCAATGCCAGAAGCATGCTGGGTTCATAACACATTTGAATTCATTTTTGCTTGTTGTACATTAAGAAAAACTTTATGTTTCCAATTTTTTTGATGACTCCCACAAAGCTTATTTTGTAGAGTTCGAATCATCTGGGTTCCAAAGGGATTGGTGGCCCCACTGCTCCAGCTCTTCTGCCTAAAATATACCTACCCTCCTGGTCACAGGGTCTCCATTGCAACTTAGCCTTCACCTTCCCTGCTGCATGCAATGGCCTCAGGGCCTCCTTGCAGGAGCCTAACCCTAACACATTGCTTGGACTCAATCACCTTTTGGAACCTTTGTATAAACCTCCACAAGCCTTCACTCTTGCATCTATCGTGCCTGTAAAAGCAGTATCATGTGGATAACACTGTCAAGTTCTGCTTCTAGCTCTAGATGGAGCGTGGCCCTCTTGGACCACAGTTGTACTGGCCTCTGTATGATGACTTTGGAAAAACACTTCCCTAGGCAGTTCTTTTCCATCAAGAAATATCATTAGCGTCATTCACAGTTTAGGTTCTCTCTTTTGAAACAAAGAAATTTTCACATGATGGAGCATTTGATGGGTGAGTTCATGCCCTCTGGGCACCTTTCCTATTCTCACAATTCAGCATAGGAGGTTTTTGTTAATCTCTAATAATCTCAGCTGCTTCCACAGCACTTGCAACTTTAAATTCCCTTGTTTTGTCCTCAAACTGTATAATTTTTATATATTTCTGCTCCATTCCCCCCCTTTCTTTCTTTGTAGACTGAGATCCTAGCAGTGAGCAGTAACCATGACCCAGCCTGATGCTATCCTATCTTGAGATTTCTTCCACCAAATTAGTCCATTACTTTTGAGTTCAGTTTCACTCAGGTTCTCAGGACACAGGCAGAATGCAGCCAGATTTTTTTTTTTTTTTTCCAGAGTAGAACATGAATAGCATCTAGCCCAGTGTCTGAGTATTTATTCTCCTCTGAAACCTTATGAACCAGGCTTCCACTATCTATGTTCCCTTGGTATTCTGGTCTTCCAAATTCCCACCAGCCTGGCCCATTAAGCTAGGCTTATAACATTCTAGAGGTTTTCTAGCCTAAAGTTACAAACTTTTCCACATTCCTTCCCCAAAGTAATTCTAAAGGCCTAATATGATCAAGTTCATTAGAGCAACAGCCTGACTTCTCAGTACCAAATTTCTGCATTAGATGCTTTTCTTGTTGCTGGGACAAAAGCAGCTTAAGAAAGGAAGGACTAATCTCAGCTCACAATTTGAAGACATATCATGACAGGGCAAACATGCCATCAGGAATATGAATCAGCAAGTCAGGAAGCAGAAAAGAATGAATGTCCTTGCTCAGTTCATGAATTAATTACTTGTTGCTGGGACAAAATATTTGACAAGAAACAACTTAAGAAAGGAAGGGTTTATTTCTGCTCACATTTCAAGGGTACAGTTAATCATGGCAGGGAAAAAAGTAAAAACATGAAGTGTCTGGTCACATTCGAGCCATAGTCAGGAAGCAGAGAAAGATGAACAATGGTCTGCTTGATTTCTCCTTTTTATTCAGCCTGGGACTTCAGTCCATGAAATGATGCCACCAACATTTAGAGTAGGTCTTCCTACTTAAATTAATCTAGAAACTACCTTATATACTAGAGTCTTGTCACCTTGGTGATTCTAGATCCTATCAACTTGGCATCTATGATAGTTTGAATATATGTCCCCCAATATATTCAGTGTTTTACTAGTTATAGTTTGCATCTGCAATCACCTTGCTAGAGGCAATGTCACTGGGGGCTGGTCTTAAGGTGTTAATGGTGTGGGTTTGAGATTCCATTGTAAAGATATGCAAATGTGCCTAGCAGGAGTTCCTGAAGTGTGCTGTGTGACCTTTTGGCGGTAGTTTTGCTCTGTGTGCTGTGGTGGCTGGTTGGTTTCTCTTTCTCTCTGCTTGGCCCTGTGGAGAGCAGGCCGCTTCTCTTGTCATTATGGAACTTCCCCTGGATCTGTAAGCTTCAATAAATAATATCCCTTCCTCCATAACTGTGCCTGGTCTGGAAGTTCATCTCAGCGAACCTGAAGCTGTCTGCTACAGCATCAATATTATTCCTGACAAGTTTACCATTTGTCAAATTGACACCCAGACACTCCATTTTTATTTTCTGTCCTTCCCCTTCATTTTATCTGTTGGATTCGTGGAATAGTGAGTAGTTTGTCCTGCTTTCCTTCCTCATTTGCTTGACGTATAGTCACTTCCCAACTCCTTAGATGACTACTTTCTACTCATCCTTTAATTCATCTTTTCTTTTAAAATATTTTTGTTTATTTATTTACTTATTTATTTATTTGTAAGCAGAGAGAGATAGAAGAGAGACAGACAGAGAAAATGAGACTGGCATGCCAGGGCCTCCAGCCACTGGAAACAAACTCCAGAAACATGCACCACCTCATGGATCTGGCTTACATGGGTACTTGGAAATGGAACCTGGGTCCTTAAGCTTTGCAGGCAAGTTAGCCTTGCAGGCTTAACCACTAAGCCATCTCTCTCCAGCCCTCACTTGTCTTTTTCATCATGTCTTTCATGAATGAGGACAAGATCATTTCCCTTAGTTAATTGATACTTCTCATTTCTGTTTTCTCATTAATCTTCTCTTCCTTTATTCCTATATTGTGGCAGAGGCCAGAAAATGTTTTTACTTTTTATTCCAGCTAGACCACATTTCACAGCACCTTTGCACATGGATGTTTCTGGGTGGCTGAGCACTCACCAGTGGAATGTGAACACAGGTGTTTGGTTGTACTACTTCCAGCCCTAACCTACCAAGCTTTCTGTAACACTCCCCATACATTTGTCCTTCTCATCCTCTTCATGCAGCATAGCCATGCTGGAAGTCACATAGTTCAGAAGATGAAGCCATCATGTGGAATAATTTCTACCTGAAGTGGAGCCATATGATAAGGAAAGTCTTTGGAGACTTCATCTGAGCAAGACATAAATATACATCATGGAAGAACTGTGAACAATTAAATACAATTAAGTCACCCTCTACCAATATATCCAATAAACAATTATTGCATACCTACTATGTGTCAGGAATGTTCTGAGTACAAGAGATAAGGGAAAGACATAACAAACCTTCTCATGGGCTAGAGAGATGGCTAAGCAGTTAAGGTACTTTCTTGCAAGACCTGATTGCCTAAGTTTGATTCCTCAGTACCCATGTAAACCAGATGCACAAAGCAACACGTCTGGCATTATATATATATATATATATATATATTAGAGAGAGACAGAGAGAGAGAGAGAAAGAATTGGCATACCAGGGCCTCAGCCACTGCAACTGAACTCCAGATGCTTGTGCCATCTAGTGGGCATGTGTGACCTCACCTTTGAGTGTCTGGCTAACATGGCAGCTGGAGACTTGACAATGGGTCCTTAGGCTTCACAGGCAAGTTCCTGAACTGCTAAGTCATCTCTCCAGCCCTGAGGTATTTTTTGCAATGGCAAGAGGCCCTGGTGTGCCCATTCTTTCAATCTTTCTCCCCCTCTATGTATTCCTTCTTTCTTTCTTTCCCCTTGCAAATAAATAAAAATATTTTTTACAAACCTCTTGGAGTAAGAAACACAATTTTTAAACATATAGAACACAAGGTTAGAGATATGTGTTGCTTAGTGTCAGAGTGCTTGCATTACATGCAAAGTCCAAGGACTTCCATAGCACTACAAACAAAAATATCAAAAATAATTTCAAGCTCTGCTAAGTGATAAAAATACAACCCTTAACTTCTCTACAATTGCACTTTTGTCTTTTATTGTGACATATTTTTATATGTCTACATACTATATTTGATTTTGGAGGATAAATAAATAAATAATAAGCCTCCTTTTCTGTAGTTCCTAGACTAGCACTTGGCTCAGTATAGATTTTAATAAACGTTAGTTAAATGAGCGAACTCACAAGATATAAGGAGACAGGGTTCATGAATATAATACAAGTGGGGGCTAGGGGAGAAAGAGGATGTTTCACAGTAGAAGTGGTATCTAAACTGAACTTTGACAAGATATTTTCATCTTAGCACAGGCTACTGAAGTAGAGCAGAAAATCACACTAAGAAAAGGGCAGGACAGACATAAAGACATAAATGCAAAATGTGCAGGACCCTTGGGGGAAATTAAGGGGCCCAGATGAGGCAAGATGGAACATGAATAAAGAATAAAATGGGGCTGTGAACCTCTAAGAATCCAGACTCCAAACTGCTAGAACATCATCTTGGGTTGTCCAGCAAAGAAATAATAGCATCTGGTCACTACTTCAGCAATTCAGGTTGATGACATTGCTTCACCCAACATCTGTCAAGTACTTCCATGTGCCAGACACTAAGCTGGGCACTACAGACAATGAAGCTATGAGACACTGCTGTTCCCTTGGTCTTCTTGGGAGAGATGGGTGTTCAGACATATCTCATGCAACAAGGTCGTGGGTATAAGTTAAAGAAGCAGTACGGAAGAAGGTCCAGGGATTTTTTTTTTCTAGGGCAGGGGTAGTGGGTAAGAATGAGGAAGCTGTCTTGGGAAAGACACAGGAGAGTTTCCAAGGAGACATGGGCAGATTATCCTAAAAGATCAAATGCAGACACAAAGCAGCATGAGAACCGTGGTTTCCTCTCCTATTAATTCAAGCCCAATTCCAGGATTCCATAGAAAAAACATCAGGGTTTCCAAATGTTCTCTCTCTCAAAGCTAAGTATAATTCAAGGCATTTCTCAAGTTTTCAAATAACACACCTCCCCAGAGCATTCTGCACACTCCCTCAGTGTGCTGAGCTCCCAAACAAGGACTCATCTCCTTTCTGTAGCTGGGATCCAACATAATTTTGTGTTCTCCAGATATTTGCAGTACAGAGAAATGTGCTTTAGCCACATAGATTGTACACAGAGAAAGGGGCCTATCGGCAAATGACTTTCCTGCATCTTCTCAAAGCAAAACAAAAACCAAAATTCCCAATTCTTTCTAGTCTGTAAAGTAACGGGTGCATTACTGAACCTTCGGACCTCTGCTACAAAGGCCAGTGTTAATACACGTGTTGGGATATGCTTGCCTTACTGAGTCCTTGGAGGAAAGCCACATGCGGGGGAGACAGACTGAATCACCCTTCCGTCTCTGTGTACATTATCTGCCAAGTGTGCCAGAGAATTCACAAAGAAAGCTCTTTTTAAATTCTGCTGTTGGTCATTAATACTCAGGTGAGGCTGCATGCTTCCAGTTGCCACCAAAATAGAACCAGCACGGAGCTCCATAACCATCACTCAAGCATCCCTATTACTGTTCATCCTATCTTTTAATGCTGAGCTTTTAAGTATAGGTTCATGATGATATCTCTCCCATTCTGTGGGCCAATAAGGAAGACCATTGCATATGGAATAAACTGTTACTGTCCTTTCATGGAGGGTCTGACTAGCAGTAGCTGTTTAGTTAGGAGGGATGCCTCACTGGGAAGCCTGGTGCATGCCCCATCCTCTAAGACCACTAAGACCTCTAAGACCAGCCTGAATGATGAAGTAATAGTTCCAAAGTCACAATGTTAGTAAGTGGTGTAGCTGAGACCTCGATCTGGTCCTTTGGTGGTGGAGGTCAGGCTGAACCCTTGAAGTACAATGAAAATGCTGCTGATGCAGCAAACAAATAAACTGCTGAGCTACTTGTGGTGATGACTTTAGCATCACACTTAAACTCTGACACACACTATGAATGGGTACCTTTTTGTTTGTGGTTTAACTGAGGAGACTATCTGCCCCTATGAGGGTCACTTAAGCCCTCCATACTTTATTAGAAGTGTTTTTTTTTTTCTGCAATGACCATTGAGCTCTGTCAAATGCAAAAACAACAACAAAAATGTAAAATAAATAAATAAATAAATAATAAATAGAAAAGCAGTGCCTGGAAGTCATAGCATTGATGATAAGCTATGGATCTAAAGATTCTCCATCCTATGGCCCTTCTCCCATGTGTGGACATGATGGTTCTAGGTAAGCAATCTCCTTGGGTCTCAGTGAACACTGGACCCAGAACATACTATATATTTACATACATATATTTACACGGGGCACTCAATGGATCCTGTGCTTTGCAGGCCCCTGGTCTATCCCTCATTGAGCCTGCCTCTCCTCACAGTGTAGTGTGGAAGGCGGGAGGAGGAGAGCTCCTCAAATTGGTGGAGGGTACATGTGAGCCTCTTCTCTGTTTTTCTGAAAGAGGACTGAGTTGGCTGCCATTGTGTGCTGTTGCCCAAAGCCTGAGGAGTGAGACGAGGAAGAACTGTTTGCATAAACTGAAAATGGAACTGGATGTAGGGATGTGTGTCACTGGCTCCACATAGTGAGAGGATCTGAAGAAGGAATTATATATGCACTTCTGTGATCTTGTGAGGCACAAAGTCACAGAAATGGGTGTCAGGACAGTATCAGGCGAAATCTCAACCAGAACTATAGTCCCAAAGGAGATTATGAATAGATCTAGCCTGAAGCCTTGTGCATACGAAGTAATGGCATGGATCCAGATGGAGGTACAAAGCTAAAGAAGAGAAGAGAAAAAGTGAGAGACAGAGAAGCCTGAATGAAGTCTGCAGGTGTTGTGCAGAACTCACACTGAGTTTGATGAGCTCCAAGGCTCTCTATTCACACAAAATCAAAGTGTGTAATAGATCACCTTATTCTGGTAATTTACTACTATGTCATAAATCACCTCCAATGTGGCTGTGACTTGTGTCAGGAGGAGTGGCTGCAATCAGGCTGGGCTGAGGTTATGTGTAAGCCATCATTCCAATACCTGGTTCCTGATAGGAGAAGGATCAATGAGCTTGGAACTTAAACCGCTAGAACAGAGAACCTCTGACTGAACTTGGTTCTCTGCAAGGTCTCTTAAGCATGATGGCTTTGGGTTAGGTGAGCATCTTACATGATCTTACATGGTGGCTAGGGGATCCAATATATGCATGCCACAAAATGGTCGGTAGAAGCTGCGTTGCTTTTTTTTTTTTTTTTTTTTTTGGTTTTTCGAGGTAGGGTCTCACTCTAGCCCAGGCTGACCTGGAATTCACTATGTAGTCTCAGGGTGGCCTCGAACTCACGGCGATCCTCCTACCTCTGCCTCCAGAGTGCTGGGATTAAAGGTGTGTGCCACCACGCCCGGCTGCATTGCTTTTTTAAGTTATTTTATTTTTTTGCTGTGTGTGCATGTAGTATGTGGTGTGTGTGTGTGTGTGTGTGTATGTGTGTGTGTTATGTGTACGTGCATATGCAAATGTACACATGCCCGCAAAGGCCAGAGAAAGGTATTAGGTGTCCTCCGCCATCGCTCTTCCACCTTATTACCCTGAGACAATGACTCTCATTGAAACTGGAGGTCCCCATATTTTGGCTAGACTGGCATACCGGAGAGCACTAGCAATCTTCCTGTCTCTGCTCCCTTTATCACTGGTGTGACAAACATATGATTCCATGCCTAGGTTTTTACATGGCTGCTGGGGATCAAACTCAGATCCTCATGCTTGAGCGGCAAACACCTGCTGAGCCATCTTATCAGCCCATGTGTTGCCTTTCATGACCAAGCATTTAATTTGTTAGAAATCACCATGTCCAGCCTGTCTTTAAGGGGATGGGAATTAGACTCCACTGTTTGATGAAAGTTGTCAAAGAATCATGGTCATTTTCTAATGAAGTACAGTCTGTTGTCTAGCACAAGTTATGTACATGAAAAATACTCTTACCTCAAATCTGCAACCCTCTGGCTCAAGGTCCAGTACCTCATTATCTAAATCAGGTTCAAGTACTATAGATGGGGGTCCTCAGATACAGATCCTATATTCATACCACACTCAACATATTTTGGTAGAATAGGCATACGATCGCTCACACAGATGTTTCACAAACACATGTGGTAAACAGTGGGCTACAGAAAATTTGAAGTTCACCAGACACATAGTGTCAGTTCCTTGGTTATAAGTCAGCATATTCCCTATGAGTGATTCTCTGTGACTCTCTATTCTATGGGCTCATGTTTCCACATCAGAAGTATACTGCCTTTCCTATTAATGTATTCCAATTTATAACTGAATGGTTTTCTTGGCCTACTTCTTTCCCAAAGAATTATAGAGGTCCTAAAGCTTCTTTCATTTTGAAAAATCTCTTATTTTTAGTATCAATTGGTAATGTTTTCATGAGTAAAATTCATTTCAAAACTACATGATTCCAGACAGATGGAAGTCTGTCCATGACATAAAAGCCACATCTAAAAACCCCTTTCAGATAAACTTTCCTCTATATTAACTCCTCTGAAGACAACAGTGGGAATGTGTTCTCAAGATTCTGAGAAGCATTTTTGCCTAATGGAGACATCTGAGAGTCATGCTATTAAGATCTTTGGGGGCTCCTGTTTAGAAGACCTTCTTTAAAAAGTGCTCTAGGACTGGAGGGATGGCTTAGCGGTTAAGGTGCTTGCCTGCAAAGCCAAAGGACCCAGGTTCAATTCCCCAGGATCTACCTAAGCCAGATGCACAAGGGGGCACACACATTGGGAGTTCGTTTGCAGTAGCTGGAGGCCCTGGCATGCCCATTTTTTTCTCCTTCTCTCCCTGCCTATTTCTGTATCTCTCTCTCAAATAAATAAATAAAAATAAAATATTTTTAAAAGGGCTCCAGATTCCCACTCTTGTCTTAGTCTTTGTTTTAGCCTCATTTGAGGATTCTAGGATGAAACCTACAAGTAGCCTATAGTTTTTGAACCCTAAAAATCTTGACTCTCTTACACTTGTCAATATTCTTTATTCTCTTTCCTCCCCTATTTTATTAGGACAGCAAAAAGAACCAGGTAGCACCCTCTGCATTCTTCCTGGAAATCTCTTTATTATGATGTGTCTTCACTCTGTACATGCTCTATTTTCTATACTACCACAGATAACATGTTGCTAAGCTTTTCCACCACTCCTGAACCAATGTTTCCTTTCCTCCAGTTTCTGGTACATTTTGGTTCACTCTAACCCCTCACACACAGCCTCTTCAAAGACCCTCCAACATCTCCCCTTCTCACTTCTATCTTGGTAACAAAAAAGTTTCAGTTACTTACTGTGAAACATCACTTAAAAATTAGTAGCCCATTCTCTCTCTCTCCCCCCTCTCTCCCTCTAATAAAGAAATAAATAAAATATATTTTAAAAATAAAAAGGGGGCTGGAGAGATGGCTTAGCAGTTATGGTGTTTGCCTGCAAAGCCAAAGGATCCCAGTTCCACTCTCCAGGCCCCATGGTAAGCCAGATGCACAAGGGGGTGCATACATCTGGAGTTTATTAGCAGTAGCTGGAGGCCCTGGCATGCCCATTCTCTCTCTCTCTCTCTTTCTTTCTTCTCCTCTTTCTCACTCTCTCTCTAATAAATAAATAAGTAAAATATAGTTTAAAAATCAGCAGCTTTGAAGAAAAAGAGGAAGACAGAGGGTTAAGTGTGTGGGGAGATCAAAATGTATTTTAAACATGGAAGAAAATATAAAAGTAAAAAATAATAAACTGAAAATGTCCAACATTCAGTTTATGTTTGAATCTGTCATGATTTCTATGGAGTCAATGTTCTGAATCAGCTTGTCTGGGTGGTTCTGGCTCAGGAGCCCACTGCTACCAGACACTGCTCGAATTGAGGCAACTGAAAAGCTTCCTTATTTCTATGTCTGGTACATACATGGGCAGGGATGACTGGAACAGATGGAGGTGAAAGTGCACCTGGGTCTCTTTTGTATCTGTCTCTGGGGTCTTTCAACCTGTGGTTTTCCCAATGTATTCCTAGCATGCTCCAAAGAGCCAGGCAGAAATGCTAGTATCTTTTTCAAGTACCCTAGAAAGCCACCTAGAACCTTTTCTGCTCCTTCCCTAAATTAAAATTGAGTCACCAAGGCCAGCCCAGTATTGACCGGGAAGGGGAATAGCTTCCACTCCTGCTGAGAAGTATTTTTAAGAATCTAGCTGGGCATGGTGGTGCATTCCTTTAATCCCAGCACTCGGGAGGCAGAGGTAGGAGGATAGCTTTGAGTTCAAGGCCACCCTGAGACTACTGAGTGAATTTCAGGTCAGCCTGGACTAGAGTGAAACCCTACCTTGAAAAACAAAACAAAACAAAAACAACAACAACAACAACAAAAAGAATCTGTGGTCAGTTAAAACCACCATACTCCGTCCACATTGAACTTCACAGAAACCCGAATATTATCCCTCAAAACCTTTCTATCTCATTGCTTTAAAAAAAAAAATCTTTTTAAAAATATTTTTTATTTGCAAGCAAGAGAAAGGGGGGCAGAAAGAAAGAGAATTATGGGCATGCCAGGGCCTCCAGCCACTGTCAACAAACTGCAGACATATGCACCACCTTGTGCATCTGGCTTACATGAGTACTGGGGAATTGAACCTGAGTCCCTAGGCTTCACGGGCAAGTGCCATAACCACTAAGCCATCCCTCCAGCCCCTCATTTCTTTTTTAAAAGATATATTTTATTTATTTGAGAGCAAGTAAGAGGGGGAGAGAGAGAGAGAAGGAGCATACCAGGGCCACAGCAAATGAACTCCAGACGCATGTGCCCCCTTGTGCATCTGCTAAGCCATCTCTCCAGCCCCCTCATTGCTTTTTGTATACTGATCTGCTAAATGCCTGGAATTCCATTTGCCTCACATGAAACTATGTGCTATACAGGGAAGGTCTGCGGTCTGTCCCTCATTAGCTTCCTATTTGCCAAAGCCAGAGAGCCCAAGAGAAAGTAATCCTCTCCAAGTAGCCAACAAGCAGCACTTTCCCCATGTCTAGTCTCTACTACTTGCTAATGCTGGATTTGACTTAGCCTAGGTAAGGAGTTTTGAATAATAATTCCTAAAATGCTATTGTGTCAAAGGATTAAATAAGTCATCATCTGTTTTTAAATGTTTCACAGGGAAATGCAATAAGGTTTGGGGACAAGCAATCAAGTTGTCAATTCGGCCTCCTCCAGGGCAGTAATATCTCTTTTCTACCAGGTGTCACTAATGAAACTTTTGTGGTCATAACTAGGATAATGTGGAACTGATATTCTAATGTAAAGAAACACTAAGTGGGCAAAGGTATTTGCCAACTGACAAAGAAAGTCTATCTGTGGAAGTATGAATGACAGAGGGAAACGAGTTACCCAACCCTGGAAGATAACTGCCATCTCCTTTTCTATATTTAGACTGCTTTAAAGTTCATGAAAATGCATTGCTTGTTTTTCTCCCCCCTAAACCATTCTTTCTCTGCCCCCCTTTCTCCAGGCTTTACTCATTTATGTTTAAAAATAAGTGAGTCACATGTGATTCCTTCCTCAAGCTCAATACTCATTTTTCACAGCTTGCTCAAATACAAATCCCATTGTTCAAATCCTTAGGGAGACAGTTACCGAAGAGGAAAATCCTGGAGATTTTCTATACATCTTTAACTCAGTGAATAATTTACAGCATTAAAATAAAATGTGCAAAAAAATGTGACAACTGGAAAAATGGCTTAGCAGTTAAGGCACCTGCCTGTAAAACCTAAGGACCCAAGTTTGATTCCCCAGTACCCATGTAAAGCCAGACACACAAAGTGGCACATGTATGCATCTGGAGTTCATTTGTAGTGGTTAGAGGCCCTAGTGTGCCCATTCTCTCTCTCTCTTTCTCTCTGTCTCTGCTTGCAAATAAATAAATAAAATTAAATATTATATATGTTTTTAAAATGTGAAAAAAAATTGGAGTAATCTGAAAACACTGTATTTTGAACCACAGAGGAAAGTATTGGAATACACAAAGCTTCGGAGGAAGTTGTGAGCAGGGAGATACATTCAGTTCTTTGGCTAACTCAGCCCTTGAAGTTTAGAATGGTGAGCATCCCTATTGTTCCAAAGGAGTCCTTCAGTGCCACTGTGTTCGCTTTTTCTTCCACACTATTGATGAGTATTGCTTGGAGAATATGAAGTTTCATTAGGGACTCAGCTAAGGTACAAAGGTACATTTCTCTCAGTAGGAAAGTAGGAGGCAGAGCTGTAGGCTATGGTGACAAAACTTCATGTTGAATCAGGTCAACTTGCAGGTTTGTCTCTTAAGTTTAGTCACATCTTTCCTTCCTGGGTATTAACATTATTACTGCCAAAACCCTACAGCTAAGGGTGTCATAAACATTTAAATCTGCCACAGACAGATGGCAATACACAGCTCCTTTTTTGCTCTCTTGGAGGATTTCTTGTACTGCTGCTATTTGTGAATGGAATATTAGAGGTGACTCTTTCCACAAAGGTGTGTGTGTTTCAGATTTACCTTTAGGAAGCGAAGATGCTTCATAATTTAGGAGGATTGTTTTAAAACTAAGATCCTGGGAATCAGGAGAGCCAAAGAAAACAAAGAGTTGAAAAGGGCAGTGAGCAATTAGTAGTGTCACCATTTGCCTTTTGCTCAGTCTCCCAGGGCAAGAAATTAGTTTGTCACAGCTGCAGGCCATCTTTCTCTAAAACTTTGTTCATGACCATACAGTTGAGCTGGGTAATGTGTTGCCATTTTACCAAGGGGAAGACCATTGGCCAAACCTTTCTTTGAACAGAAAATCCAAAAGAATGTTTTGAATCTATGATAAATACTTAACAGAATATGAACTTTTTCTAATTTGTCTTTTATTTTTTAAGGTGTGTGTGTGTGTATGTGCATGTACGTGAGTGTGAATGCACATACACATGTGTGCTCGTGAGTGTAGAGGCTAGAGGACAACCTTACGTGTCATTCTTCAGGAGTACCATCCACCTTTTATTTATTTATTTATTTATTTATTTATTTATTTATTTATTTATTTATTTTTTTGAGTCAGGTCTCTCATTGGCCTGGAGCTTGCTCAGATTACCCTGACTGGCTGGTGAGTCCAACGGATCCTCTTGTCTCTAGGCTCCCTCAGTACTAAAATTACAGCCACCAAGTACTACGCTCAACTTTTTTATGTGGGTTGTGGGAATCAAATGCAGGTCCTCCTGCTTGTGAGGCAAGCAGTTAACCCACTGGGCTATCTCTCAGCCGTGTCTTAATTTCTTTAATGTCTCATTTTTCTATTCTGTGACAACTTTTGTCCAAAGTTGATTGATCTTTACTAAGTACATTATGATATCCATACATTTTAAGCCACAAATCTGAATGTGGTCTTTTCTATTTAAAAACATTTTTAGATTGATTTAAGAAATCCAATTCTGACTATCTTCAACATTATGAATAATTATTAATGGTTTTCACCTCACTTGGCCTGTCTTGAAGGGGGCTTTTTTGTTTTATATTTTTATATAACTATTTATTTAAGAGAAAGAGAGAGAGAGAGAGAAACTGAGAGAGAGAGTGAATATGGTCATGCCAGGGCCTTCTGCCACTGCAAACAAACACCAGACACAGACCACTTTGTGCATCTGGCTTTACATGGGTACTAGGGAATCAAATCCTGGCTGTCAGACTTTGCAAAAAAAAAAAAAAGTGTTTTTAACCTCTGAGACATCTCTCCAGCTCCACAAAAGGTTTCAGAGTTACTCTAAAGTGCCCATGATGTAATCTCTGCTACAAGGGATGTCTATAGCTGTTTATCTGTTTGATTTTTTTAAATGTTTGGTGGTGTTTTTTTTTTTTTTAATTTTAATTTTGTTTTTGGTTTGGGCTTTTTTTTGAGATCCACTGCAAATGAACTTGGAACTCCAAGAGTATGTGCCACTCTGTGTATCTGGCTTTACAATGGGCAGGCACCTTTACTGCTGCACCATCTCCTCAGCCCTGTTTATCTGTTTTGAATGACAATGGGGAGCAAAAGCTGTCTTAGGAGAGAGAACAGAGGAAACTTGAGGCAGTCATTTTGTATACATGAAGGGCCAGTAGAAACTCCCCATATTGGAGGAGACATGTGAGATTGAGAAATAGAGACATAGATTTAGATGAGGAAATGGAGCGCTATAATCTTTGATTAAACTCTCATTCACTGTGAACTAACTAATGGTTAAAACCCGCAACTTCTGACAGCTGAGGAACTCCAGCTAAATTTAAACACATTCAAAGAGGTTAGGTTTGTGTTTCGTTTTTGCTTTGTCATGCTGAGTTTGGAAGCCAGACCTGGCATGTGCTACCACTAAAGCGATGACCTCAACTGCTCCGCTTCAAGAATATGTTTCTCTTACCTTCCAACTTGGGCCCTTGTGGACCTTTATTCATTTATATGAGAACTGTTTACCAAGAGTCCTATGATGGACACTGAGGACTCTGTGCCAAGCAAATGCTTTGTTTAGCTTCTGTTTCCATTAAACTTGGACTGTAATGGGGAAGACAAAAACTCTGAAACAATCCCTAAAATCTCTATTTCAGTCAACATTAGAGCCTCCAAATAAGCAAGCACCCCCAGAATGCCCAGTGGTCACAGCTGAAGGGAGAAGAACACTCTGGCTTTCACTTGAGAAACATTTCAGTTTAGGTCATTTTTCTAGAAGAAGAAGAGTTCTTCGCTGTCTCCTTGAGCAGATACTTAGTAGGAGATCACTCTTTAGACACACTTTCACCTGTAAAAGTCCATTCAATGCTGTTCTAATGACTGGCAGAGGGCATGGCTGTCATGATGTAGATATGAAGTGTCTCTCCAAAGGCTTATGTGTTGAAGGCTTGGTCCTGAGCTGGTGACGCTCTTGAGATGTGATTGGTCATGAGGGCACTATCTTTTCATCAGTGGACATCACCTCATTCATGCGTTTATATTGAAGGAGCCATTAAGAGGTGAGGCCTTGGTGAAGGAAGTAGGTCAGTGGAGATGTGATTGAAGGGCATGCCTTGCCCTGACTCCTTCCTCCTTCCTCCTCTCCCCCCCTGTCCCTCTCTCTCTCCCTCCCTTTCTTCCTCTCTTCTGCCCTCATGCTCCCTGGATACTGCTGCCTTACCATATATGGACCCAGAAGTGATGGAGCAAAGTGACCACGGACCAAAACGAGAAGCCAAAACAAAGCCTTCTTCCTTAAGATGTTTACGCAGGTATTTTGTTACAAAGCCAGTCTAATAAATGGGGTGACAAGTGGATTCTGTTTCCTCGCTCCTTATAACGCTTTTCTTTTACTCAGGGAGCTTGTGTTTGGTGACTGAGGCAGGGTTCCATATCCATCTGCTTTGCTCTTTCACATTCTGACCCCTTTGCCACCTACTATTTGATCACTGCCCTTAGGCTGTTCAGTGGAATTATGGGTTGTCGGTGACATTCTGATTTCTCTGGGGTTGGCTTCTTTTATATTTTAGGATCGATGCTTAGAAAATGATAGATGCTCCTCTTTCCTGCCAGAGAAAATGTCACCTATGAGGTCACTGAAGATGCATGTGCTATCACTTTCTTTAAATACTAAGGAAAAGGTATTTTGGAATAGGGAGAATAGATTGACATAAATTTCAGAGGCTCTTTCATGCAATAATGATTTTCTTAAAATGGAACTAAATTTCAGAGATCCTTGTCCCGTGAGAAGCTTCCCTTCCTACTGAGCGCACAGTGTGTGAAGAGTATAACATAAGCAGGGCAAGACAAGCCTCAATCCCTCGAACTATTTGATGTTGGCAATGATCTCACCTTTAAAATCACTGAAAACCACAGTTGATGGCTAAATTACTAATACTTTCTTAAACAGCTTCCATATTTGTCTGCTTGGCTATTTTCATTCTTTTTTCCCCTTGTGCCACTCTCAGACGCCAACTCTGGCCTCTGAGAGATTCCATGCAGCCGTCTGCTGAACACATGCATACTAAAGAACTGGTTTCCCTAGTAACAACAGCCATGAGCAGATCTCAGAACTTCCTGCCTTTCTGTCTGTCTGACTTTGTTTTCCTTCAGTTGGTCACATAGAAAAATACCCGGACTAGGCTTGTCCATCAAGCATGCACATAAATCCTGCAACCCCTGAGCAGAAAGGAGGCTTGTCTCTATTGACTTTCTATTTCTTTTCTCCACATGAAGCTCTGTTCTGTGTGGGCTGCACTAAGCCAGAGCACCTTCAGAGGTCCACGGGCCATCTCAGAAATTGTTTTCTTTCTAGAGAGTCAAAAATTCAGAATTACAAGACTATCATGTAGGATACATCAAGGAGATGTTCCTTTCACTGCAGATCACCAAAGTGGAATTTTCCAAAAATATAAAAATATAATAATAATAATAATAATGCATTCTACCCATAATGTTTCTATACAATTTCAAGTTAGAAAAAGATGTTAACTGAATAAATCTTTGCTATATTTCTAGGTTTACCTTTTTAACATTTTATTTATTTTCCCTTTTTTATTATTAAGACCATACTTTGTATGGCTACAACATGTGTTGGTACCATCTTTTCCCTCCTCCCTGCCCCATTCTGCAGGGGCCCCTCCTCAGTGGGGTTGCTGGTATTCCCATGGAGTTGTGGGTTATGAGTTGTGGGAGCAGCAGTCGGTTATTGGGGGGAGGCAGTGACTTTGGGTATGACATCTCTTAAAATCTTTCTGTCCCCTCTTCCACAAAATTCCCTGAGCCTTTGTGGGAGTGTTTTAAGTTTACTTCAGTGATACATTTTATTTTTGCCTGTGTAGGTGTGTGTGCTGTGAGTTTGTATTTGTGGCACGTGTGTGTGTGGGGGGAATATGCACCTGTGTGTATGTGAATGGAGGCCATAGGTCAATATCAGGTGTCTTCTTCAGTTACTTCCCACATTATTTTTTGAGACAGGGTTTTACACGGATCTGGAGATCACTGATTCAGCTAGTCTACGGAGCCAGCAAGCCCTAGGGGTTCTCCTGTGTCTGCCTCCCCAACACTGGGATTACAGGTAAGTACCATCACACCTAACATTTTTAAATACTTTTTTTTTTTATTTTCAAGCATACAGCAGAGCAAGAAAGAGAGAGAGAACAGGCACTCCAGGGCTAGTTCAAAGACTCCAGATGCATTTGCAACTTTGTGCATCTGGCTTTACGTGGGTCCTGGGGAATTGAATCCAGGCTTTGCAAGTAAGTGTTTTTCACCACTGAGCCATCTCTCCAGCCCCCACATCTGCAATTTTTACATGTGTTCTGGGGATCCTAAATCAGGTCCTCTTATGTTTGTGTGATGAGACCTTGATGGATTCTGCCATCTGACCACTAGGGTGCCTGTCTCTCTATGATTCCATTGCTTCACCTGAATGTCTAGTGGTGGCTTTGGAAGCATCCCTTTCACGTGGCAAAACACATGCCCACTCACTTCTTGCCTCCAATGTCTTCTCAGAGCTCTCTCCAGACAGTGCACAAAACCAAACAGAGAACACACTTGGTGTTCGGCACAATGCCAGATGTTCACAATCTGGAAATAACTGTGACAACACAGTGTCTTCCTTCAGCAAGTTTACAGTTTAACACAATGATTTGAGTGGAGGCCAAAAATCATAGACCTGTACTATAGGAGCTACACATACTTAGTAATAAGGATCATTGAAGAGGAATGTCCAATACTACCTGTGAAGTTGGAAGCAAGACCAGAGAAAACTTCCCAGAAAAGCTTATGCCTTCTTACATCTTAAAAACTGAATAAAAACTTCCCAGCACTCGGGAGGCAGAGGTAGGAGGATTGCTGAGAGTTCGAGGCCACCCTTACATAGTTAATTCCAGGTCAGCCTGGACCAGAGTGAAACCCTACCTCGGAAAAAAAAAAAAAAAAAAAAAACTGAATAACAACAACAACAACAATGATAATAGTAAGGCAAGATAAAAAATGCTGAACAATCTTCACATCCATTGTGTACAGTTGCTACACTCTTCCAACAGTCCTTACTAGCACATCACCCACACCTCATAAACTGGTTTCTGCAGGCAAGTTTACCCACACTATAAGAGAGCCAAAGGCAGCAGAGATAGCAGTTAAACATAGCTGTCTGACAGCCAAGTCCAGGAGCCTTCGCACAGGGCCAGTGAAAGTGAGACATCAAAGCACACCTGTGTGATGGGCACAGAAGAGGCATGTTTTGCCAGTGCAAGGCGTGGGCAAAGCATGGAGAGGTAGGCACGGCTAGCTCAAAGAGGCCTTCCTAATGAGCTTGTTTGTAGCTTTGAAGGTGAAGGGAGCCAGGAAACAGATTTTAACCAACATGAGGAAATTGTCTTGTTTGTATTTTGCAAAGAACATTAGATATTGTGAGGAGAATGGATTTGGGAGGGTGAACTGGAGGTAAGAGGGTTGCTGTCACTAGTCCTGGTATGAAGTAATGTTGGCCTGAAATTGGGCGTAAGCAATAGTAACAGATAGGACGTGACTTTCCAAGACTTCCCTCATATAGTGCCACTCACAACATACTTGGACCATCATTACATCTATAGCTCAGGCCCCAGGGGCTCCTCTTTGATATACATGCTTCTAAATAATTTTCACATCTACATGGAATTACATACCCTTTTATACCTTCCACTGTATCCACTGCATCCCATTGTTCTTTTCGAGTCCCAGAAACCAGTACAGCAGTAAGGGCTCAGCAAAGGATGCTAAATGGAAAAATAAATGAATTGGAATTCAGGGACAGTGGTGCATGTATGCAGCCCTAGCACTTAGGGAACAGAGGATTGGATGATCTTGAATTTGAGGCTAGGCAGGATTACATAGTGAGACCCTCTCTCAAAATACCAAAAACCAAATGAATTGGAATAGTTTCTATTTTCTCTTCCATATATAAAAACAGGATCCTGACCATCACAGTCCCGCTGCTGCTCTCAGCCAAAGGTGATTGGGAAAGTGGGGAGGGTGCTGTGATCCAGCATGAGACAGGAACAACCTGGCTGTCACTACACAGACACACTTGTTGAATATGCAGTATCATTTCCTCTGCTTGCATTTGACAGAAAGAACACAAAGTGACACACGTCAAAGTTTGCTTTCCTAAGACCCTTTAATTAGAAAAAGAAAGGACTCGTCAGGTTAATTCTGTGACATTATTTTGCTTGCTTAAAGAAGTAGGCATGGGCTCTCTCTATAATTTCCTGGCCAATTGAAAACTGGACCAAAGTCTGATGGATGGTGACAGGTTAAGTTTTGTGCATACATAAGAGATAGCCAATGAGATGTTCCAACCAGGTAAAGGCTTGCTGTGTGTCAGTTTGAAGGCAACACAGATCACAGCTTATACTTTTTTTTTTTTTTTTTACATAGATATTTATTTATTTGTAAAGAAAGTGTATGGGCAAGCCAGGATCTGATGCCACTGCAAACAAACTCCAGATGTATGCACCACTTTGTGCATCTGGCTTTACATGGGTAGCTAGGGAATTGAATCTGGGCCAGCAGGCTTTACAAGAAAGCATCTTTAACCACTGAGCCATCTCCCCAGCCCCACAGATTATAATTGTAATGATGCCTCCCATCAGAGGATCTCCATTTGTCCTGGTCCTCAAAGAGGTAAAAATTTTAAGAAGATGGAAAACCAGTACCAACATCTATAGGGTAAACTTAGTAACATCAACTACAATGGAATAGAGGTCACATGTGGGCCGCTTTTTTGACAAATAACCCAAGGCTGTCTACTTTTTGTACATATTCTCAAAGAAGAATTTGTACATTTGTTATTTAATCTGAAACATTTGTATATTCCATGCACATTATTAATCTGTTTTACATATATAATTCAATTATTCTTAGTAAATTTTCAGATTCCTACAACCATCACTACTTCGGTTTTAAAATAGTTGCATCATCACTAAAAGAGCTCTCATGGCAATTTTTCCTGTATGTTTTACATTTTAAAATGTTTTCATCAAAGTTCTAAATGAGATTAAATTTATCGATAGAGGCAGAAATATATTAAGCTGTTAATATGAGCTGGATGGTAAATGGAATAATAATTAATGTGATTTGATAAAATAAATTTATCTTATGTAATGATATGCTTCAAATCTGAAATAATTCATTCAATATTTAGGATGGTAGCACTTGAAATCCAGTTCAAATTAACATTAAAAAATAAATAACTGGGGCTGGAGAGGTGGCTTAGTGGTTAAGGCTCCTACCTACTAAGCCTAAGAACCCGGTTCCAGTCTCCAGGTCCCACATTTAGCCAGATGCAGTGATGCAAGGGCGCAATGCCGCACTTGCCCACAAGGGTGCGCACGCATCTGGATTTCGTTCACAGCAGCTGAGAGACTGCTGGCACGCCCATTCTCTATCTGTCTCCCTCTCTCTCTTTTTCTGTCTCTCTCTGTGTCTCTCTCCAAAAAAAAAAAATTTAAAAATTAAAATAAAATAACTGACAATGAATGGATTACATGGAGCACCTGTAGTGCCAGGGACTGCCTGAACCCCACATTTATATCTTTGTTGAATCTTTACAATCTATAATGTTGCTATTATTTGTGGTCTGTCTTGCTGATGTGAAATTGATATGTAGAAAGAGAACTTGTCAAAGTAAACTTGAAGCCATACTCAGGCAGGCAGTCTGACCACAGAGAAAGGAGTCTTCATATGACCATCAAAGGCAGGGAAAGAGATACTCTGAGATGTGGGCTTGTTAGAGCTCTTTCCCTCCCCTGTTTCCCTTGCCTGCACTAGACACTGGATCTACAGCAGAACCCCAAATTCAGAATGTCCACCTGGAACATAGCAGTGGTTGCCTGAGGCTATGGGCACCTGACAACTGGGCATTGGCATTGTCTATTTACACTCAGCACCTCAGCAATTGAAGCATGTCATGTAACAAGCCCAGAAACGAAGGACCCAGCATCTGGAGCAGGACTGTAATTAACAAAGGATTCAGGGACCCAACTTTATGAAACCTTATTCACTTTTGCTATGTCAAGATTGCCTGCTAAATAAAACTCTACAAACAAATCCCAGCAGGGGACTTACTGTTGCTGTCATCTTCTAGGACAAGAGCCTTGTGGCCTCTGACTTTCTACCCAAAGGCAACAAATCAGCAATGACTCAAAAGGACATGGGAAAACACAACCTCATTCCTCCAAAAGCATAAAATATCAATTATCATATTTTAGCATATGGTTCCACACTGAATTATTTCACAGTTATAATTAGGTTGCTAATGCAGTGCAGAATAGGGTTGTATGCTAATTTGGTGTATACTTTATCTAATCTGATGGCTATGCAACATTTAGAGGACCTGATTTTTTTTTAGCAAGCAATTAAAATAGACTTCTTCAACTTGAGAACTTTATGATCATAAATCACATTTTTTTATTATTATGTAGGCTTTAGGGTGTAAGCAGGAAGCAAAAAAAGAGATACTGATTCTATGCCAGTTACAGTATAGACACAAGCTATATGCTTTAGTCTTTGGTTTCTTTTCAGCATTAATTCAGGATTTTTTTCTTTCTTCCTTGCTTTCCCCACTCCCTTTTCTTTTCTTTTCTTCACCTTTGGTGAATAAAAAAATGAATTTTCTTCTCTAGGACAATTCTCTGTTCCAGTCATAGTAAATACCAATTTCATTTCCATTCTATTATTTTTTAATTAAATATTTGTCATGCAAAAGAAGATCTGAGGTGCCTGTACTTTCTATTATGTAAAGTGTGCAGTTATGTTAATAGCTTTGAAATGGTATCTTGGTGTTAGGAGAAGACATCAGGGAAGAAAGAAAATAAAACAAATACTGTTTTACCTTGGCAGTCTGTTTGTTTTATTTTCCCTTTAATCTACCTCAAATGCTAATACTGATGTCTTCCATGATGGGGAATATGCATGTGACTCATCTTCTCTAGTAAGGAGAATTATGCACAATCTCTAAAGTTTTCTTAGGGTTAAAAATAGTGTCTCATTTCATACCACCTTAGATGATTTTCTTCTCATTTTTTTCTCTTCTATTCATACTTAGCAAAACCAATACTTCTATACTCGATGAAATGTGCTTCTGAGCTCAGATTGTTTCAGAACAAAGTGGAATATGCCAGAAGGACAACCTGATATTTCTTGAAAATTCTTTCTTCCTCCTTATGACAAAGCCCAAGGGGGTAGGCTCTATTGAAGAAGAATTTATTTTCTAAACCCTTTGAACACAAAGCATTTTTTTTTCCTTTTCTGGGGCAAGATAGTTTTTCCAAACAGTTATAATCATATCTAAATTTATGTCAAAACATGTATCATGTCTATATATATTACATATGAATCTATCTAGCTATATGCAGATTTTATCTTTCTATTTGATCTATAACACCTTAGACTTTGATTTTTCAGTTATTTGGGAAGGAGCCATTATATATTTTCTGAAATGACTGCTTCTTGAACCACACCAAGTATAAAGTGTATGGTTATGGGTGTGTGTGTGTGTGTGTGTGTGTGTGTGTGTGTGTGTGTAGAGAGAGAGGCACACATGTGTACCATGCTGGGATAAAGAGTGCTATTAGTTATATGTTACTAAAACTTTATGTTTTGTATTGAGCTTAAGCTTTTGATTCTGTGATTTGCCTTCGCAGATCCCTTTTACTGGGACAATGTCCCCTCCGCTGGTTGCTTCAAGTGTTGGCTGCTGAAGGCCCACCTGATGTTCCAGCTTCTGAGAAAATTGTCCTTGGAAAAAAAAGGTAGCCATGTCACCTAGAAGCTTGTGGGGGCAAACCATAGCTAATGACAGAGTGACACAGGGTAAAAAAGCCTGGCACCCTGGCCTCAACAAAGGGGGTAGTTAGAGCCCCTCCTCTCCATGATGCAAGCCTAGGCAGGACTTCCGTGGGGCCACATTTCTCCCCTTCCCTCTCCTACTTCCCTCCTATCAGAATTTTCCCAAGGCATAATTTATTTAAAAATTACCTGTGTCCTATCCTTGTCTTGGGCTCTGCTTCCTAAACATTTTCATTCCATTTGATTTCTTAATCAATAATAATAGGGGTCATAATTTCTGCTTGTTTCTCAAAAGTTGTGATGCAGATTGCACATAATGGGCAAAAATTTTATTAACAGCTAAAGAAATAAAAATATTTTGCAGACATGATAAATAGTATTTATTTTAATAATCTTTCTATGAAAATGCCGTTGACTTCCCTCCCCCTACATGGGTTTTCCATGCTTTAGGCAAATGCCTACAGAGCTCATTTTATCACCTTCCCCGGGAGAACTGATCAGTAAGAGCTGCTGGCTTGTCTGCCCTCTCTCTGTGTGTCTGCACTCTGCCAAGAAAATGGGTGATCAAGATGTGAATCCAGGGAAAGGGAGTGAGCGTGCACACAGCCCCAGCCAGTGTAGCCAGGCAAGCATTCAAACTTGACCTTGCCTCACCTTCATGATTTAAAGGAAAGCTAGGCATCAGCATTTTAGGTGAAAATATTCAGCTACTTAAATGGTATATAATTTTTTAATTAGTTATGTACATACTCAGTGTGTAAACAGCACATGTTGGTACCATCCTTAGCCTCCTCCCTATCCTCCTACCTCCTCATTGGGGATGTCAGTGATCCCCATGTGGATTCTCAATCGTCCATAGTGGGGGTATCAATCAGTTATGGGGAAGAGGCAATGGCTCTGTGCATAATGTCGCAACTTGGGCTCTAACAATCTTTCTGCCCCTCTTCCGTGAATTTCCCTGAGCCATGTTGGGTTTGTTTTAGGTCTATTTCAGTGATGAGATACTACTCTGTGTCTCTGGATATCTGGTTTGGTAGACATTCAGTGTTCTTTGTGTCTACCTCCTTCACCCTTGTGCTGATACCAGGTTCACCAAGAAAGCAGCACTCTTGCTCATTTCCCTAATTACTCTACGGTTTCAGCTGAGGCCCTGGTGAAGCACAGTGGGCTGATTCTCTCCTCCTGTTCTATGTCCATCTGAAAAAGAGGAGCAAATTCTCCAACGGAGAATGAAGTCAACACCAGATAAATGGGATCACCATTATTAGTTTAGAGAGAAATTAATAGGTGTAGGCCCTCTTGGAGATATTGGAGAGTGAACTTGTTTTTTTGCATATGGTTCTCACTTGTTTCCCAGTTCCAGCTATGGGTTCTGTTCCACTAAGTGGATCCTTTAGCCAATTAAAGAGCAATTGGTTACCCATGATGGATGTGTGCCACTATTGCACTTGGGTGAGCATCACATCAGGTTGTTTGCTGCTTAGTAGCTTTGACTACGTGTTTCCTGGACAGATGTTGGCCATTTTCCCCTAGTAGCTTGTATAGCACCTTCTTCTTGCATTAGACAAGCTAATTGTCTGGGTACTGACTCTCTTCCAGATTCCAACCAGGTCTCTCCATGTTCTGAACCCACAGCATATGGTGTCTTCAGCAGTAGGGTCTTACCATGAACCTTTGGTGGGTAATCAAGTGTTCTGACAGAAGTCTGTCTTCTTATGGGAGACCTTGTAGGTCTCTCTGATCAACAGCTCATTGTGGATGTTAACCACCTCCTGGTACTGGGAGTTACAGGCCAGTGCCAAGGGAAAAGAAAGAAGAAAAAGATAGGTAATATCAAAGAGGAAGGGGGTAAAGAGAGAGAGAGACAGGAGAAGATTAAGGTTAGTCTTCATCTCATCCTCTTCAGGGCCCTTTGATTCAGGTGTTCCCTCTAAAGACCTGATGAAGGTTCAACCTTTTAGTCTGTCTTTTAGGATATAGGATTTCATGGTACCAGTTCCATTTGTGTTCCTCCCCACCTTTACTCTCCCCTGCCACCCCACCCTCACATTTGTATATAAATTTAACACTGTTATTCAAGCAAAACATGAGTGAGAAGTTACATTGAAGTAACAATGCATTGCCTCTGTCCAGACTTAAGCTGAGAAGACAGACCTGGTGATGCCCCACTGTGGCCATCACACCCAGCACAGCTCTCAGCATACAGGACCACCACTCCATATGTGGCTGTCCAAGGAGTTAAATGGGTTTCCATCGGTTTCAGTAAACAGTGCTCTACTCAGTAGAAACCACTTAGCATATGATTCCTTTCCCTAAACAGCATTACAACATATGCAGATTTCTGTTCGCTTGCCAGCTTGCTATTGCACAACTTTCCAAGGACACTAAGTCTGTTTCTTCATCCTTTAAACAGAAACAACTATGCTTGACCTGAAAATAACTGAAAGCATGTAAAAGTGCTTCGCAAACAGCAGCGATCAATCCAGATGTAAGAAATCATTTTCCTCTAACTTCTGCTCTGGGATCCAAATCCCACACTCAGAAATTTGAAAACATGAAACAAATGCTCTCATCTGTTTTTCCAAGATGGAGCTTCCTTAACTTTAGTAGGAAGCTGCCTTTATCTCTCTGCTTATTAATTTCCTCAAACATTTGTCAGTTATTGTCTTTTCCAGGTAAGCCCGGAATAGGCAAGAGAACAGTAAAGCCATTGAATTCCAGGATATTTTAACCCACTCTAAATATTTAATGTTGTAAGAAGCCAATAAATTTCAGGTAGGAAACTCACACTCCACCATCTCCCTGTTACCAATTCTTGTGGATTGCCCACTCTCAGAAGGGAACCCCGAGGAGCCATATTTGCAAAATGCTTAAGCTCATCTCTCAGGCTCTACCAAAGGGGATGGAATCATTCAGGTAGTGCTACATGAGTTTAAACCAGTACTGCCAGTGGCGCCTTCCCAACCACTTTCCCGCAGTACACTGTCGGGCACCATGGTCCTAACTATCCAACTCCCAGCATGGTAATTTCTAAGATTGGCTTTAGTCATTTAATAAGATAATAGCATGTAAAGCAGCCTCCAGTAGGATATGAGATGATGTTAATAATTACCACCTGCATTAGGTGGCGCCTCTCCTGGCAAACACTCAGAGTTTTACAAATGTTATCTCATTTTCATCTGATGACATCCTAGTCAACCTAGCATTTTTTATTGCACTGCTACAAAGAGCAGCTGAGCATGGAGAGTTAAATGGTTTGTGCAAACTGACATCACCTGTGATCCCAGATCTCAAAATTATTTGATGTTGTCTAAAGAAAGTATCTGTGATGTAATTAGGTGTAGGGCTTGCAGTAAATGATAAAAATGAAAGCTTTTGCATTTAGGTCTGTAAATTCTTAGGTCCTTTAAGCCTTGTGGTATGGGAGGTGTGCATCTTATTTAACACGCAAGCATGGAGGTATCCTTCTTGAGTCTAGCATATGCCAGAAAACCCATGAATAAATCTCCATGCTGCACTCACTTGTGCATGGTTCCGACTACTTTATAAATATTAATTCACTGAATCTTCATAATGACCCTGTGAAGCAGGTGCCATTACATTCCTTATTGCATAGGTAAGGAAAGTAAAGCACAGAGAAGTTAGAGAACCCATTGCTCTTTAGGTGGCAGATGCTGGGATTCAAATCCATACCACCTGACTCCCGAGTTTTCATGCTTTTAACAAACATTTTGCTTTCATTAAGTTTTTTTTAAATAATTTTTTTTTATTTTTGAAGAGAGACACAGAGAGACAGACAGAGAGAGAAGGAGAGGGAGACAGATAGAGAATGGGCGCGCCAGCAGTCTCTCAGCTGCTGTGAACAAAATCCAGATGTGTGCGCCCCTTGTGGGGAAGTGCGCCATTGCGCCCTTGTGTCACTTTGAATCTGGCTAAACGTGGGACCTGGAGATTGGACAGCGTTCTTAGGCTTAGGAGGCAGGTGCCTTAACCGCTAAGCCATCTCTCCAGCCCTCAGTAAGTTTTTAATAGTTGGTTATTGGAAAATGTGTCATTTCTTTCCTTCTCATGCTAGTCAAAGGTTGTTTTTCTCTAGATCAGTGGTTAGACTCTTAGCCTTCTTCCAGAAGGAATCTTTCCATTTAACCAATGATCCTGCCCACACTGATGGCTCTTGTAATCCAGTTGATGGCTGGCTGAGATTCTAGCAGACTATCTGAAAGGGAAGGCTTTCAAAGAAGTTTGCAGAAGCTCAGCAACTCATCAACCTATTCCATTCAGAGTCCAGATTCCAGATTCCAACAAGGCACCTTATAAAAGCAGAGTAGCAAGGAAATTTTTTCTTCATTTTTGCTTTTGAAAAACTAAATGCAAAAACTTTTCCTAGTTTTCCCTAGAATTGGGATGAGTTATTACAGTGGGAGAAAATACTTTTCACATGTGACTTATTCAATGCACTTTATGTTTGGAGAGAAGTTTCACTGTACCAGACCTCTTCGTTATCTCATTTGATCCTTATACAACTGCCCAATGAGGTAATCAGGGAAGCTATTTTATAACAGTCATTTTACAGATGAGAAAACTGAGGCTCAGCGTCATTAAGTAAACTTGTCCAAAGTCACCCACATAATCAAATGCAGAGTATGTTCAGTGTCATATGTTAATAAACACTGTAAATTATCTCATCTCATATTAAACTTAATAACATCTGATGATATCACTGCTAAACTCAAACACTTAAACAAATAAAAGAGTGAGTTCTGTTCCAGGTTGTAGACACTCAGAACATTTAATGATTTTCACTTCAGTTCCTTTTTCCCATGAGAGAACAGAAACTAGACTTCCCAGGGTCATAGAAAGAAGAGCTCTCAGAGGTCCATTTCTACAACACCTGGGACTTAAACTTGCCTGCTTGCCCACACACTGCCTGAGTGCAGGGAAACCCTAGGGCTCAACAAGAGCCATCTGCTCTATACAAAGAGTGTGTTCCTCCCGTACTGGTTACAGACACTTATGCTAGAGAATGTGTTCTACTAAAGAAGAAATAAAAAAGAACTTCAAGGGAATGAGTAACATATGAGTTCGACAATGACCTCTACAGGTTGGAACAATAGAAAATGGTTCCTTTTTCTCTCCTAAGAGAGAAGTACAGGAACAAACACACTGAACTGAGATGCGGCTGTAAATTTACTTTTAAACTACACATGTACTTTGACATTCCTCCATATAAGTCGGTGCACCAACTTTCCTTCTCCCCATTTGACTGAGTATAGTTGAATGTACACTCTGGTTTCTATCCTGACAATTTAGGATGTCCTGAATTTTCTCCTCTAGATAGTTGCCCTTTCATCGGAGAGAAGGCTTCTTTTCTTGTCTTTAGCATTTTCTCTATTCACTAGAATTTCTCACTTGGCGATTTATTCATTCACATTATTATTATTTTGTGTCTGATGAAATATTTTCTTAGCAAGGTTTTTAAATGACAGACCAATTTTATTTTTGATTTAAAACGAAATGTTCTAAATAATAACAATAGCATCTAGGAACTGGCAAAATACTATAGCAAACAATAGAAGGATCGTCCTAAAAGTTTTAGCAATGTGTTGGGATAAGAGCAAAAGTTTGGTACAATTTATATACAAGTGTCAGCTGTCAACAAATTAAAAAATGGACATGCTCTTTGGCTCAACAGTTTCATTTCTAACTTTATAATAAGTTACTTGCACATGTACAAAATGATTTAGATTCCAGAATATCTGTTACAGCTTGCTTATTGCTAGTTAAAGGGTTGCACTATGTAACATAGGCTAGCCTCAATGTATGATGCATCTGGCTCTGAGTGCTGGTATTACAAGCATGCATCATGATACCCTCCTAAGGTTTAAATTTAGCATTGTGATTAAAGGTAAATACTAAGGAATAGAAGACTTACTAGATAAGTTAGCATCTATCATGCAGTAAAATATAATGTAGTTATTACAAAGAATGAGGCAACTTTATGTGTGCTAAGTATAGAACTACTCCAAAATACATTGTAAGGAAGATATATAACCATTTGAAAAGGAACATCACTTGCATGTACAAAAAAAAAAAAATATAGAGAGAGAAGTTTGTGCTCATATTTAAACACCTAAAGTCAGCCTTGGTGACATATTTCTGTAATCCTAGCCCTTGTCAAGCTGAGGCAGAAGGATCAGGATTTTGAGGCCAACCTGGACTACATAGTGACATCCTGTCTCAACAGAACAAACAAAGCAAAGTAAAGCAAACCCAAGATGCTGCCAAAAGCGATTGCCTTCAGGGGTGGAACTGCGTGACTAAAAGGGTAAGGGGTAAGAGAAAGGTAGTTTTGCTGTATGATTTTTTTTTTTCTGTTTCTGGTCTTAATTATTAGCAAAAATTAAAGTATTAGTCAAACAACCACAAAACAAGCAAAAGAAAACAATTAAAAAATCTACTTCTTTCTAAAGAAATGGAAAAGAGACACCCACAATGAAAACTGCTTAGCCATCTAATTGTTGCATAACCAGCTATCCCAAAGTTGACTAGCTTACACTAAGAAAACTTCATTATGTCTTCCATCTGTGGGTTGCCTGGAGCTGATGTGGGCAATTCTATTCCACCAGGTGTGGCTGAGTTCACTACCCCAGGAAGAGTTTGGCTGGCCCTGGTACTTACAAGACTGTACCTCTGTTCTAGCCACTTTCCATGCTCCTACCTGGTTCAGTAGTCCACATCATGGCAGTAGACTTCAACAGCACAGATATGGTCACTGCCTTCCTTATGAAGGCCTAGGCCTGGAACCAACTCAGTATTACTTTCTCCTCATTCTAAAAGGTGCATAAAGCAGACCTCAAGCCCAACCCAGATTTGAGGGGAGAGAAAATGAACTCCACCTCACGTTGGGAGGAAAGGAAAGTAATGGTCCTATTTATTATACCACAAACTACCACATTTTCTCAACTCAAATAAATACAGCTATCACAATATATATTCAAGATTAGCCCTTACAGTATGAATAATCCTGGGTCAGAATCCCATCACATACCACTCATAGTTACTGGTTTCCCAAAAGATGAAAAGGCTTAGTTTCTGGTCTAATAGAAAAATATATTTTATTTCAAGTATTTTATTATTATTATTAAAAACAACATATTTTGTATGGATACATCATGTGTTGGCACCCTCTTTTCCCTCATTCCTACCCCCATTCTGCTGGGGACCCTTCTCAGTGGGTTTGCAAGTACTTCCCATTGGAGTTGTGGGTTATGCATTGTGGGAGCAGCAGTCAGTTAATTTTGGGGGGCACGGAATGCTTACAATCTTTCCACCCACTCTTCTACAAAATTCCCTGAGCTGTAGTGGGTGAGTTTTAAGTCTATTTCAGTGATGAGCTCTTAGGAGCCTCTGGATCTCTGCTTTGGCAAGTGTTGAGTATGAGAAAAATAATTTTAAGGACTCTTGGAACTGAGGAACTTCTTGGAAACTATTTAAAATTCACATAGAACTTATGCCAATCTGCTTTCCAGATAGATCAGTTGGCATATCTATGAAATATAGAGACAGTAAATGAAGAGAATTTTAATCAACCTTTTTCAAAAAGAGAAAAAAGCCAATATGTTTTTGCCAGAAAATGAACATTTTGAATGGTAGAAACAACCACAAATCAGAGATCTCAGCTAAGTTTGTTGCCAAACAGTAGAGCAAAGCCACCTGTAGATATCTAGCCCAGGAACTCAAGAGTGTCCTTACCTGGCCACTGAGACTCGCACAGCTTCCAGCAAACATGATGACAAGGACGTGAGGTTTGAGGTGAGACCTCCATTCCACCAGAGTTATGATGCACCACTGACTATAATCCAGTCCTTTCATCAGTCCTTGAATATTATCTGATTCCTTCTTGCCTCTGAGGTTTTGCAGACACCATTTCTGTTTATTCGATGCCCTGTCCTTTCTCCTTCCCCCTCTTTTCTTTTGGATTTAGGTAACTGCTTTTCATCATATGAGTGAAAGGACTACTATTTCTTTCTTTTCTTTTGAAATTTTTTTTTATTTATTTATTTATTTATTTATTTATTTATTTATTTATTTACGAGAGAGAGAGAGAGAATGAGTGCACCAGGGCATCCAGAACGAACTCCAGTTGCATGCGCCACCTTGTGCATCTGGCTTACTTGCGACCTGGGGAATCCATCCTGGATCCTTAGACCTTGCAGGCAAATGCCTTGACCACTAAGCCAGCTCTACTTTTTCTTTTTATCCATAGTGAAACTTTCTTTGTTTCTACCCACTTTCTAAAATTGGGCCAGATGCTTTTGGGAAATTTTCTTCTTCTGTTCTAGAAATCATTTTTTAAAGAGGCTCCTTGACTTCTTCTCTGAGGTCTTAATTCAGAATTAGATCCCAATAGCCATGATTGTCCTCTAAGACCATTAACCCTGGCTTACACCAATTAGTCCAAGGGCATATACTGCACTCAAGCTGGACCTGGAGTACTTGAACTTGTTGGAAGCCGAATCACATTACTATAGCATATCAAAAGGAAGAGTCATGAGCTGTCAAAGGCACAGCTAGTTTGATGCTTGCACTTGTTTATCTCTTCCTTAGATCCTGTCAGACATTGTCATGTTCTTCCCATGCATTCCTTTCTTTGATGAAAGTCTCAGCACTGTCTATAACTTCCAACTAAATAACTTAATAGAATTTATACCAACAAGAATAAACTCATGCCTGCAAATACAGTTGAACAATATAGGCATATTTCTCTGTGCTCCTTTAAAAAGGAGCTAGCATGAGAGATCTGAGAGGGCAGGCAAGCTGTCTGCCCTGGTTGGTGTTATATTTGGAACAGCAAGTGGAGTGTCTGCTACATAGTCAACACCCCACAAATTTTTGTTGAATGAATGGAAATGCAATATTCTGACGCATCTTATTAGGAAGTGCCTAGACTTCATTTTGTCTGAATAGGAGGGTTGAAGGACCATAGTGGGTATGGATTTGATGATGGATACTTTAAACTTTAATCTCTTACTGAATTGATTAGCTCATCACTTGCCTCAGCCTTTGGTAAATATCTTAAGCCATGTGGTGATGGAAAGTAAACACACACACACACACAGCACCCTAAAGTTCCTCAAGTACCAAAATTTGCTGAAGGAGCCTGCTTATTACTGTAGTAAGGAAAGGTCTCTCAGCTGCTGTGTGACACATCATATATGAACGAGAGAGAGGGCACCCAGCACTTTCTATGCCCTTGCATGATTCAGTGGTTCACTGTGCACTAGGAATAATGTAAACAGCATCTCTGGTGGCTTGGGTATGAGAACAGAGCAGCCACGACAGCCACTAACAGTAAAGAAAGCTTCCAGGAGTGAATGGGAGTGGGGGATAGGGGAAGTTCCATTTCCTGTCTCTACCAATCCCAACATATGAGGCAAACTGGAAACAGGCTGCCAGATTAAAATATCAGCAGCCAAACTGGTTTTAAAGTCATGGAGCTCTGGGATTGCCCTGACTCCCGAGTTCTTGGCACTTCCACGGCCTGCATGCTGAATGAAGTATTTTAGTAAGAAGCAGGGTTCCTGCACTACACGGGTTTTTCATTTATCACAGAGGTGTGTCTCTTTGTAATTTTATATTTTCAGTAGGACATGAACTTGCTCAATAACTTGGTCTGATGTGTGAAAACTGAGTTTAAGAAATGGGAGCTTTGTAATTCTGAGCATTAGTTATCTACTTTCTAATTGCCCTGAAAGATGAAACAACTTTTCATTAGAATATGTCTTAATAACAGCCAAATTCTGAATGCAAACCATGTCTGAACTATGGAATGACATCCAATCAAGAGTCAAGGACAAAAGTCTGACTTCCCAGGAGTCACAAGGCAGTAGGCCTCAGGCCTCCTGACTCACCTCGTTTTTCTTGGGGAAGGTTTCAGCTCTGCCAGTTTGAACTTGCCCAATTCTGCCAAGGTACAGGTGTCTGTATAAAGAGAAACATTTTGTTCGATTGCTGTGGGTCTAAGGCCACCAAATCTTTGTTATCAACACATTCATTCAAGACTTCTGTTATAATGGGAAAAGTCATATATTTCTTTTTTTTAATAAGCAGAAAAGGAATTGTTTAGCTTAGTGGTTAAGGCCCTTTTTGCTCTAGCCAGGTAGTCATAGTTCAAATCCATTCTTTTATTCATTAGGGTGTGGACAGTTCCTTCGTTTCTGTAAGCTTCACTTTATTCTCCTGTGAAATAGAGATAGCAAGGAGTTATTGGAAACACTCACACCCATATGGGAAGTGCTCCATGACCATCACTATTACAGCTATCTGGAATATCAAAGTATAATATTATTGTGTACTGTAAACTCAGATTTTTTAGCATGTCAAGTTTTAGTAATTGTTACACATTTTACATAGCAATTGCTCCCATGGAGTTGATGTGCATGTCCCCTCACCTGTTTCTGGTCAGGGTTGGCCACTAGAATACTTTGGAAACAGCACTATGCAACTTACAAGTCTAGGTCATGAAAGAATATGCAGCTCCCCTTCTCTACCCCCTTTTGCTGGAACCCTGGGCTGCTTCTATAAGCAGTCTTTGACTACCCTGAGAGTTCCATGCTGAAGTAGTTACTTGTAAAATCTCTAGATGACAATCCCATCAGAATTCAACCAATCCTGTCAAGTTTAGCTAAGTTTCCAGACAGTGTGCATGACAGACAGGTCATTTTAGTCCCTTTCCACATTCCTATTATGAAAATAACAGAATAAAAACAGTGTTATCCCTCTAAATTTGAAGTATTTTGTTACATAGCAATGGGGAACAGTTAGGAACTAATGGGACTGGGAGAAATAATGAGATAAAAGGGGAAATTTAACCATATCAGAACTATCAGATCTGATCTTGATCTGTGCACATACTGTGCAATCTACAGACAGTTGATAATTATAGTTCATTTTCTGTTAAGGCTAAAAGGTCCATGTTAATCTAAAGAGCCTGCAGCAAACAGTGCCACATGACCAGAAAAGCCCCAAGGGAAAGCACACTAGCCATGCAATCAAAGATTTCTTACTTCCATGCTCCACAGAAGTGAGAGGAAATGGAAACTAAAAACGAAAGCCCTTGGCTTAAATGGATGCCAATTGCATTCCATCGTATTGGATCAATAATGCAGAGAGATTCCTAAACATCAATGTGCTGAGAATTTTAACAAATGCTCTTGCCTATTGATTAAGGTTCTGACTTTCAAATGTAAACATGCATTCTCCTTTGCTGTGATTGGAATTACGGTATATTAAACCCAGAAAGATGAGTAATATCTATCAGATATTGTAAATGAAGAAACTGAGATGCAGTAGAGCAAGACTAGCTTACCAGGTTAGCAGACCACTATGCCCCCACTGGAGAGCACTGCACTGTTCAATCCTTTCTTTGGATGCAGAACTAAATGTAAGTCTGGAGGCCCCAGGCAAACCCAGCACAGCTCACAGGAAAACTATCTATTGAGCTTATTGCTTTATCTCCTTATGCACGGTTTCTCAAAACAAAATTAGCTCACCATTGGATCCTGCTTGGTTTTTTGCCTTATCATGTTTAAGTGCAAGTAAGGACCTTCTGAAATTGCCCTTGTGAGTGTTTGATACTAAAGATCCAAGTGACTGTCTTAGAGCTGGGTTCTTGGAAGAACTTTATATTTCCTAATGAGCTTATTTTAATTAGGTTACAAAAGTTACAGAATGTATTTGTTTTCCTTGGCATGCAGCTGTGGTAATGTATGTGGTAACAACCTTTGAATTCTTATTCTAGAACCAACAAGCAATGCAACTTCTATTTTTTTTTATCTCAAATTCTTTTTTTATTAGTTATGTAGATAGTGTGTATACAGTCATGTTGGTACCATCATTAGCCTCCTCCCTGTCTTCCCTCCTCCGAAAGGACCCTCCTTGTTGGGGTATGTAGGTCATGCATTGTGGGGGTGGCCATTAGTTATGGGGAAGAAGCAATGTCTCTGTGCATAATGACCCAACTTGTGGCTCTAACAATCTTTCGGCCCCCTCTTCCACGAATTTCCCTGAGCCATGTTGGGTTCATTTTAGTCTACTTGAGTGATGAGGTCTTGGGAACGTCTGTGTTTCTGGACATCTGGTTTGGTAGGCTCCAGTTGTCCACCTTGAGTGAGGGTGGCCACCCTGCATCAGAGCTTGGAAGATTAAGTCAGGCAGTACATGGAGAATGGTGAATGGTCTTGTTTGTTTATTTATTTATCTATTTTACATTTTAAAGTACTTCTTAAGTATCAAGGTATATTTAGCCTTAGATTTCTAATAAAGCATCAGTACTGATCAAAGAAAGAGTGCCATATCTGAAATTAAAATGTCTGGGCACATGCTCTACTTACTTGATTTTAAGAAGTGGTACCTATACTCTAGAAACTAAATCAACTTCCAGTTTACCTTTAGCGAGGAAGTAACAGGTTAAGGCAAGAAACAGCAAATCAAGAAAAAGAAAACAATGTGATCAGACTATGAGTTTCAAAGATGTATAAACTAAACCACCCAACAAGTGAAGTCATACGGAAGGAAGAGCAGAAATGCTCACTTACAGAAGCACATGTTTTACTTGTTCTCTTAAAAATGCTTTCTGTACCAAAGTGATTGCAAACTCAGCTCCCCACATCTTAGTCACTCGGAGAGGCCCCTGTAAGCACACCAGCCATGAGGTTTTCATTTACAAGTGCTCATCTATATTTCTTGGCCAGAGCCTCACAAAAAGACTACATTTTAAATCCAACGCAAATGCCTGTATGTTTTGTAAAAGTCTTGCCAGATATTTCCAATTGTATGATGACAACCGAACTCATTTAAGGCAGAGCTGTGAGGTCGCTCTTTTAGTCAGTTCTTTTGAGAAATGAAGAAATGTGTTTAGCAAAATCTTATTTTACATTGGAGTTATAAGAAAATTTGTGGTAATTGTTATCCTATCTTGTTGATGAAAATTCAGTGATTATGAATTTTACTTTCGTATATCTATTTAAAAAGTTCTGTGACATTTTTATAAAATATGTTTTATAATTAGACCCCTGAATGTACCCATCTATACTGAATCTTATCATGCTTGAATTGTAAACTCTAACAAATTACAGCTAACTCAAATGATAAGCTAGTTGAAGTTCTTAATATGAATCAACTATGAGTACCCTATGAGGTAAAAGTCTATATAGCCACATGGACAAGCTCTTTTATTTTACTGTAATTTTATTAATGGGTTTCAACATGATATTTCAATACATATGTTTAATGTGTACTGCCTGACAAAATCTAGCCACCCTTATTTTCTAGATTGTAGTAATCACTTTCTAATTCAGGCTGACCATTTTAACTTTCACATATGAGAGAGTACATGCAGTACATGAAAATCTTTTTATTAAGTTGTTTTAGGGAGTGCTCTGTGTGTGTGTGTGTGTGTGTGTGTGTGTTCGCACATGCATGTGTGAGTGTGTGTGTTGTGTGATGTGGAGAGGTGTTAAAGACTGAAGCTTTTGAAGACAGTTATAAATTAAGGCTCAAAGTGTGAATGAATACACCAACTATCTCATCAATGTTAAAAACAGATTTGTGTAAAAATGGAAAAACATTTTATTGTTTTAGAATTGCTGCAAAAGATACAGATATTTTAGCAGAAAAGAATTAGTTTATGCAACTGGATATAATGACATATGCTTTTAATCACAGCCCTTGGAAGGTAGAAGAAAGAGAATCATGAATTTCTGGCCATCCTGGGATACATGTAAGATCCTGTCTCAAACCAAACAATGGCAACAAAAGTTTTTATAGAATGTCTAGGACATTCAAAGAGAAAGGAGGTGTAAATAAATTTAGGCAAGTTCAAGCTTACTGGGTCCTTAGAATGAGAATATAGGAGACTCCTGGGTTCTGCTGCTCAGAAAGAAGGGAATAGTAGAGGTTGGACTTTCTCTGTCACTATCAGCTCCCTAGCCAATCAACATCTCTTCTCTAGGAAGTCAAGGAAACAAGAACTCAAAGCACAATAGGTCCAGCCTTCATCTGCTTCTGACATACCAAAGTGACACCAAGGTGAGACTTTGGACATAAATGTCAAAATATGATAGGTCCAATCCAGCTTTTCTCAAACTGTATTCTACAGAACATTGATGTAAAGCCAAATGTTAGTATAACATATAGTTACATGTACACATACATGTGTGTGAAATACTAGATAGGACAAAGTTTTTAAATGTTTTTATTTTCACTTCAGTGTTCTTCAGTGACTTTGTTAGGCTAGAGTGAATTAGTGTGACCTTTTTCTAATTTTTTTTTTTTTTTTTTTTTTTTTTTTTTTGGCTTTTCGAGGTAAGGTCTCGCTCTAGCCCAGGCTGACCTGGAATTTACTCTGTATTCTCAGGGTGGCTCGAACTCCCGGCGATCCTCCTACCTCTGCCTCCCGAGTGCTGGGATTAAAGGCGTGCGCCACCACGCCCGGCCTTTCTAAATTTTTTTGAACATACTTATTTTACGGAATACTCTTTTGGATATATTGTATTTCATAGAATTTGGAAAGTGCCAGTCTAACTTACCAGTGACTCTGAATGTTTGTACCCCTGCAAATTATATTCTAATATAGAAAGCTATGTTAAATACTGAGGGATAACCATGATATGCACCCAGAAATCACATTTTCTTTTACAATTTTTATGAATGGACACATTCACATAGTGAACTCAGTAGAAAGTGGTGGCTTTGGGTATTCAAGGCCTACTCTGGCACTTACTGGCTATGGGAACTTGAATAAATTATTTAAGGGCTGTGATGCTAAAAATCATCTACTAAGAGAGCTGATAATACCACAACATATATTTTATTTAATTTTCTTAAGATTTTATTTATTTATGAGAGAAAGGGAGAGAGACAGAATGAGAATGCTAGGGTCTCCTGCCACTGCAAATGAACTCCAGACACATGCACCACTTTGTGCATCTGGCATTACATGGGAACCCAGATCCTTAGGCTTTGCAGGCAAGCACCTTAACCACTGAGCAATCTTTCCAGTACATTTTAAAATAACACAATGTATGCATCACAGTGATAGCAAATCCAAGTACTCATAGTAGGTTCGCAAACATATATAAACATGATCTTTTAAAAAATATTTTATGTTTTATTTATTTATGAGAGAGAAAAAAAAAGAAGAGAGAATGGGCATGCCAGGGCCTCTACACACTGCAAATGAACTCCAGATGCATGTGCCACCATGTGCATCTGGTTTATGTGAGTTCTGGGTCCTTTGGCTTTGGAGGCAAGAGTTGTAACCTCTAAACCATCTCTCCAGCCCCAAAATATAATCTTAATTCAAGCTCTAATTTTTGTCATTTTACAAAGACAATTTAAGCCTGTCACCCCCAAGTCAGCAAAATACACTTAAAAATGAGACCCTCTCATTGCAATTGGATCATCCCCCTAACTGCTTGGCATCCCCACAGATTCAGCTGTATGAAACTGGAACCAATCACTGTCCCTAATAACTATCCAAATTCACTTGACATATGCAACCTGAAAAAGTTCATAATATTCAAGAAAAGCCTAATAAAATGAGATCTTTGTTGTAAAAAAAAAAATGTGACTGAGTCTGATGCCTGCCAAACTAATATTAAGAGGGAATCAGATTGTATTATTAAGTTATATTGAACTAATAGAAATATTTTATTACCAAGTTCAAGCAGTTCATTCTTACTTAGTAATTTCTATCTATGGATCTCAAAACTTCCCACGTCCTCAGAAAAGAATGTTTAAGCTAATATAAAAATGGGCTGTTCAACTCTCTCTTCCGTTTATTACCCATTGGGCCACCTTCCAAACGGGTTGGTGGTGGTGGCAACTTTTGTTTTAGTAGCTTCCTTTGTGTCACATAGACACTTACTAAGTGAAATGTTGTACTGGTATAAGAAATAAACAAAGAAAATTAGTTTAATTGGGATAACATTGAAATGTAACTCTCAAAAATGATTTCTTTTTTAATTTTACATGGCCTTTATCTATTTTTTTTTAACTTATTGAGAGACAGAGAGAGAGAGGCAGGATACAGACACACCAGGGCTTCTTCTTACTGTAAAAGAACTCCAGATCCATTTGCCACTTTGTGCATCTGACTTACGTGGGTATTGGAGAATGGAACCTGGGTTGGCAGGCTTTGCAAGCAAGCACCTTTAATCACTGAGCCATCTCTCTAACCCTACATAGTCGTGTGTGTGTGTGTAACCTATTGAGGGAAACTTCTACAAAAAACTCTAAAAGCAATACAGAGTTGGGAATATGGTTAAGTACAGGAAAGATGGGTAAACTACTGGCCATGCAAGTAGTTCAGATGGATCCCAAATGTAAACATGCAGAGTGTGATGGTGCACACCCTGGAGTCTCAGTGCTGGAAGTCAGAGGCAAGGAATCCCAGGGGCTCACTGGCTAGCTAGTGTGACTGGAGAGCAAGGGAGGGCAATACCTGACATCAACCTCTGGCTCCCACAGTCATGTGCACACATAGACACAAGATCCCTCACATATATATGTCCATATATAAGAACATGCAAGCATACATACCACACACATACACAAAAATATACAAAGAAATATGGTTGCTTGAAAGACTATAGAGAGGGCTAGCACTATCACTTGATGTAACCGAAGGTGCATCCCTAAGTGGAGAAGAAACAAGTTCCTAGATGACCTCTTTGGGTCCCTCTATTTTTGTGATCTGATAATAATGGCTTTTTCCCCTCCTTCCAAACAACACTGGCTGCCTTTCTGAGCCTATTCTGTAACAAATCTTACCATAGGTGGAAGATGAAGTTTAGTAATTTCATTCGTACAACTTTGAAAACAGAAAAGTGTTGTCCACCCTAAGAAACAAGCCTAGGCACTCTGCAGTATTCCCTGCCCTGTGAGAGAAGGGCAAGTATTCAGAGGGATAGTGGCTTCATTCACATTATGCCTTTTGGTAGTTAATACACTAGAACAAATTCACTTCCACCCAGCCCAGTCACCTAGAATTACCTTTTCTCAAGGATGGAACACGACAGATAAGTCTTTCCAAGAGAGGACTGACAGGAGAGAGAAGGCTTACTAAAGTCCCCCAAATCCATAGTGTGGGATGCTGTCAGCAGAGGAATGAGTGTCAGAGTGGAATGCTAGAGAAAGCGTCCCTGGAAACCTGTGGGCCAGGATGGGGGAGGGTAAAATGAAGTGACTGAAGGTGAGTATTCAAAGGATTTCAGAGAGGATCTCTGCTTCCAGACCTCTTTTACAGTATCAAAATGTGTCATGATTTACAGTTAACACATACACACACATCTCAGTCACACATGAAATCTGCTGTTCGCTTGTATTTAGTACCTAGTACTCTTTAAAAAAAAAAAGTCAGCTAGTATTCAGAAGCACTTTGAAACAACCTAGGCAAGGTATGGTGGTATGTGCTGGCAATCCCAGCTACTTAGAAGGCTGGGGCAGGAGGACAGTTTAGCAAGCTGCTAAGGCAAGATCTGACTGTACATTCCAGTGGGACACCAGTATACATGGTGGCAAACTTCACAGACTGTCTTTAATGACAGTCTGAATCCTGTTCCTCTTCACAGTCATCCTGGGGCCACTTCCTCATTATGTTGGGAAAAGTGGCTTCAATAGCTCCCTACTGTTCCCAGAATTGGGCACTTTTGAGTTTCTGTGTGTCTTGCACCTTGCCCCTACCTGTCCTCGGACCGCTCCCACTACTTGTCATCTGCTCTAGTGGGCTAGCTGTTTCCCTTGTGACCTTTCACTTTGGGGGTGGACATTGCCATCACTGGTTTACACTTTTAGTGTCAGCTGTACTCTGCTCCCCTCTAAGGCTGGACCATGTCTCCTTTATCTTTATGACTATCTTATAAGACAGTGTTTTCTGCACAATGAACAAGAGTATAAATAAACGATTAAAAATAACTGGGGAAAACGCTCCTGAGATGAAGTCTAGTTAAAGGCAAAAAAAAAAAAAATTGTAGAATTAATAAAATACAATGGCATTTTATTGACAAAACTGAGTCACAAAGATGAATCATTATTTAAAAGTAATTTTACAAGGTAAGTAACCAGAATGAGTGCTTTTTGCAATCAGGTTGTTTTGATTTTTGAACTAGCACCTTCTGTTCTGAGGACCTGTAGAAGGAACATGCTACATCTCTCTGCTTGTTGAAAATAAATGGTCCAGGTCCCAAGAGTTCCTACCAAAGCTGGGATATCCCCAGGGGTTAGAAGGCTTCTAGAAGTTTCCTGAGGGCCCCAGGCTACCCTGCCCTATCAGAGCTGCTACACCTCGAGGGGTCTCAAACAGGAGCCCCAGCCACTTGGGTTGTGGTTTCAAGTCCCCCTCCCCCCCTTAAAGTTAAATGAATGGTTTTCCCTGGATTCTTTCTGACTTCATTAAAGAGGAGCAGGGGCAGGGTGGGGAGTTTGACTACAAGAAGCATGATACTAGTGGAAGGCGCATCTGGCTTTACTTTTTACATTCCATCAAAGTTTGTGTTTTGTTGTTGTTGTTCATTTGACAGCGATCCAGGGAAATGGCGCGTCCAAAGCCCGCCAAGCCTAGCCAGCACGCTCCACGGTTTATTGGAGTCACATTTTAAACAAAACCTCGACAGACTTAAAACTCAAAAGGAAACCCTACTCTCTCCTAAGTCAGAGGCATGCGTTCTGATTACAGCGCTCAGTTCGACTGTCTGTAGCGTTTGGAACAGGCTTTTTAAAACATGAAAATGGGTAAAAGCAAAGAAAAGCTAAATCCCGCGTTCCGCCGACTCCTATTCATTATCTCCGGCAGCATATGGGACCATTCTTGTCCTCTCCATTCTTCCCCAAAAAGCAAAAGCAGCCAAGCCTGTCCTGCTTGCTAGCAATCTCACTCTTTGTGCTTGAGCGGTGCCTGGGCCACCACGGGCACTTCCTTCTCCTCCTTCTCCTCCCGCCCAGCGGCAGGCAAGCAGGCAGCGGGCTCCCTTTGCGCGGGGAAGCGGGTGCCGCGATTGGGCGACGGTCCCTGAGCCTCCAGTTTCGCGTCGGTTTCAAGGCTCCTCCCTCCCGGTGAAAGACAGACCGCGGGGCGCCTGGAAACCGGTCGGAAGGCGCGCGAGGGAGTGGAGAGGGAGCGAGTTGAGGGATTGACACAAATGGTCAGGCGGCGGCGCCGGAGGAGGAGGCGGTGGCGCAGGGGGGAGCCGAGGCCGCTGGGCTGCGGCGAGTTGCGAGCTGTACCGGGCCGTGGCCACTAGCGCGGCACCGCCAGCCCGGAGCCAGCAAGGCGGGACGCGACCCCGACGCGCCCGAGCTACCCGGGCTGTCCCCGCCGCCCGCGCTTCATGAACCGCAAGTTTCCGCGGCGGCGGCGGCGGCTGCGGGACGCGAAGCAGAAGAGCCTGGGCGGCGGGCGGAGCGCGGTTACAGCCCCGGCTCGACGGAGGGCACCGGCGGGGACCGGAGCTCCGGGGACCCAGGGAAGGGACCATCGCCAGCCATGCCACTGCCTGCAGCCCCAGCCGAGGGGCGCCCGGGAAGGAGCGGAGAAAGTATGGCTGAGGAGGAGGCGCCTAAGAAGTCCCGGGCCGCGGGCGGCGGCGGCGCGAGCTGGCAACTTTGTGTCGAGGTGCGGCGCGGGGACGCGGAGCGCTTCTGCCGCCTCCGAAGTGAGCCCGGGCGCCGGGTGAGAAGACTGCTGCTGCTGCTGTGGCTGCTGGAGGCTCCGTGGTTGCCAGGGGTGCGGGCGCAGGCGGCAGGACAGGGGCCTGGGCCGGGACAGCCAGCCCCGCCGCCGCCGCCACCGCCTCAGCAGCAGCAGGGCGGACAGCAGTACAACGGCGAGCGGGGCATCTCCATCCCGGACCACGGCTACTGCCAGCCCATCTCCATCCCGCTGTGCACCGACATCGCCTACAACCAGACCATCATGCCCAATCTGCTGGGCCACACGAATCAGGAGGACGCGGGCCTGGAGGTGCACCAGTTCTACCCGCTAGTGAAGGTGCAGTGTTCGGCCGAGCTCAAGTTCTTCCTGTGCTCCATGTACGCGCCCGTGTGCACCGTGCTGGAGCAGGCGCTACCGCCCTGCCGCTCCCTGTGCGAGCGCGCGCGCCAGGGCTGCGAGGCGCTCATGAACAAGTTCGGCTTCCAGTGGCCGGACACGCTCAAGTGCGAGAAGTTCCCGGTGCACGGCGCGGGAGAACTGTGCGTGGGTCAGAATACATCCGACAAAGGCACCCCGACGCCCTCGTTGCTGCCGGAGTTCTGGACCAGCAACCCCCAACACGGCGGCGGCGGAGGGTACCGGGGTGGCTACCCGGGGGGCGCCGGCTCATCCGAACGTGGCAAGTTCTCCTGCCCGCGCGCCCTCAAGGTGCCCTCCTACCTCAACTACCACTTTCTGGGGGAGAAGGACTGCGGCGCGCCTTGCGAGCCCACCAAGGTGTACGGGCTCATGTACTTCGGGCCGGAGGAGCTGCGCTTCTCGCGCACCTGGATTGGCATCTGGTCGGTGCTGTGCTGCGCCTCCACCCTCTTCACCGTGCTCACCTACCTGGTGGACATGAGGCGCTTCAGCTACCCGGAACGGCCCATCATTTTCTTGTCCGGCTGTTACACGGCCGTGGCCGTGGCCTATATCGCCGGCTTCTTGCTGGAGGACCGGGTAGTGTGTAATGACAAGTTCGCCGAGGACGGGGCGCGCACTGTGGCTCAGGGAACCAAGAAGGAGGGCTGCACCATCCTTTTCATGATGCTGTACTTCTTCAGCATGGCCAGCTCCATCTGGTGGGTGATTCTGTCCCTCACCTGGTTCCTGGCAGCTGGCATGAAATGGGGCCACGAGGCCATCGAGGCCAACTCACAGTATTTTCACCTGGCTGCCTGGGCTGTGCCAGCCATCAAGACCATCACCATTCTGGCACTGGGCCAGGTGGACGGTGATGTGCTGAGCGGAGTGTGTTTTGTGGGGCTTAACAACGTGGACGCGCTGCGTGGCTTCGTGCTGGCGCCCCTCTTCGTCTACCTGTTCATTGGCACATCTTTCCTACTAGCCGGCTTCGTGTCTCTCTTCCGCATCCGCACCATCATGAAGCACGATGGCACCAAGACAGAAAAGCTGGAGAAGCTCATGGTGCGCATCGGGGTCTTCAGCGTGCTGTACACTGTGCCGGCCACAATCGTCATCGCCTGCTACTTCTATGAGCAGGCCTTTCGGGACCAGTGGGAACGCAGCTGGGTAGCCCAGAGCTGTAAGAGCTATGCCATCCCTTGCCCTCACCTCCAGGGAGGTGGAGGCGCCCCACCACACCCGCCCATGAGCCCTGACTTTACAGTCTTCATGATCAAGTATCTAATGACGCTGATCGTGGGCATCACGTCCGGCTTCTGGATCTGGTCCGGCAAGACACTGAACTCCTGGAGGAAGTTCTACACGAGGCTCACCAACAGCAAACAGGGGGAGACCACCGTCTGAGACCAGGGCTCAGCCCTTCCTAGTTCTCAGCTGGGTCCTAGCCATTCCCCCAAAGAAGGCCCCAAGGAATCCCTGCCAAGCCCAGCCACTGGAGGCTTCCTCACTAGACACTTTTTGGGGCCCTCTCCCTGGGGTTAATGAACACTAGGGACCGACAGCCAGGGGCCTGTGGACCGACTTCTCTAGCCCTCGCTCTGATAAGCAAGACTGTACGCTTTTATGATTGTAAATAGCCTGTGTAAGATTTTTGTAAGTATATTTGTATTTAAAGACTACCGACCACGCGTTTTCCTTTCTTAAAAAAAAATTTTTTTAACTACTTAGGTTTTAACCATTTGCCGTTTTTCTCTTTTGCCCTTTTCGAAGGACTGCAGAGGACGCAAAGCTCCAGCACACTCCCTGAGTGCTCTGCTCACCCTGCATGCCCTGTCCCTGCCACGGACTGGAGCACTGGTCCGATGGGGACCCTGCTCAGGGGCGGGCAGGCCCCTAACGGCGGGATGCGATGGGGGCTGCCCTTCAAGGTCACTTCTCGCCTTCCTCCTAGGGCTCCTCCCTACCTTCCTTGCTTGGGGTGGAAACTATTAAGGTACATAACTGGAAGCTTCCAAATCCAGAGGTGGGCCCCGCCCATTCCAGTTCTTCCCGTGTTCAGCCACACATTGTCCCTTTGACTTCCTGGAACTAAATATTTTGAGAAGCTTCCCCCAACTTCATAGTGGCCTATGGAGTGGGGGTGGAGTGAGGGGCTTCGGGTAATCTCAGTCTCCATCCGCCCTGGATGGAGTCCCATCTCCAGACACTCCCTCCTTTTGCCCAAGTTGGTTAGAGTGAGTGGCATAACCAATGCCAAACTTTTTAAAGTCTAATTTTTGATGGGTGAGCTCATCTCATTCTCCAGTGTCTAAAACCTGCTCTGGGTTTGGCCAGCCAGCGTCATGGAAAGATGTGGTTAGTGAGATTTGGGAAGAGCATGCAGCTTTGTGTGGGTTGGGAGGCAGAAGATGAAATAAAATGTTAGTTCTAATTGCATACGGATGGCTAGTAACCTCTTTTTAAGTGTGAGGCAGGCTGCATGGAGATTTTACCCTTCTGTGAAATGGAAACATTAAAGTCACCTGGAAAGCCTCACTAGGGAGTTGATCGCTGCTTTCCTTAACAGAACAGCCGAACACAGGATATAGTGGAATAGACTTCTTCCAAATTGAGTCTTTTTTCTCATTTTTAATCAAATAATAATTGAATGAGTATTGGAAACATTACAGTGTAAAAGTTGTACCCTTTCAACGTGTTATTATGTCTAAATTTTCTGAGAGAGGAACAACCCATACCCCCAATAATATGGTAAGATTTCAGAAGGTCAAGGCAGTGGAATGATTACTTTCTGGGGGCAGGTCCTGAGAGAAACAAAATCTAGGTGTGCATGCTGAAGAAAAGTGTGCATTCTAGCCTATGTGCTCCTTTTTTTTTTTTTTTTTATTTACAGAAAAGTGTCAAATGTAAATCTTTCAAAGCCATTTTTTAAAAATTTGCTTTGGTTCTCTGAAGAAGAGGAGAAAATAATCCTCCCAACTGTAGTGTTTTAAACTTTGAGTTTATCAAAATATTGGTACATAGGACCCAAATTTATCTATGTCTGACGTACCCTAAAATGACATGGATCTTTGAATTTGGTATGCATTTATTCTGTTCACTATCACAAAATCATCTATATTTATAGAGGAATAGAAGTTTATATATATATATATAATGCCATATTTTTAATTTCGCAAATAAAAAAATCAGAGTTTTGTACAAAATTATATGGTTTTTGTGCCTGAAAGCAATAGAGCTTGAACTGTTTGAACTGTCTTTACATTTTGTACTGTCTCATAACCAGTCACACGATATAAAAATGTAGGAATTCAATGGAAAAGTCTATCCTTAAACCTTTAGGCTGGTCCTTCTAAAGAATAAACACTATTTGCATTGTTATAGGTGACATTTGTGAAGTCCCAAGGAAAAATATGTTTTCATGACAGTAGAAAATAGATTTCAAATTATTTCTTTATCCAAACAAGATTATTAAAAGATTACTCTAATTTTAATATTAAAGCTTTTTTCTTTCAAGGGGTCATTGATATAATTTTTATAATATGAAGCTTATTTTGAAGTCATTGCCTTTGTCATGATTCTTATGAGGTCCTGATATCTCTTTCTTTATCTTGAATATTCGAGAGTTATAAATAGGCAATCAATAAATGATTACTTAATATGTATTTATAAGCATCCTGAAACAGCAGGTGGATTTATAAGTCTTTTTTATTTAATTCTGAGGACTCCATTTTTATATTGTTCAGAATACCTTCTCCAGAGAAATTTTCTAGTTGATCTACTCTTACTCAGAATTTGTATATGGGTGTGTTCATACAACTATATTATGCATATAATTATGCACATTAAATTTTAAAGTAGGAATTACTCATTCACTTCTATATTTAATAATATAGAAATAATATTTTGAGAAATAGAATCTGCCTTTAGCTAAAAATATCTTTATTAAATTTTCTCATAAAAATTTTGATAGAATGACAAGGGGCTAAAGTGAAGATCATTAATACAATAGAGTTATGGTTGTAAGGCAGCTGTCTTATAAATCATTCACTTTATGACAAAAGTTTATATTCAATTGAAGATATACTGTTTGATTTTTAGTAGCAAGATGTAATTTTGTGCTTTTTTACATTAATAGAAAATAGTAGATATCTGAGGTTTTATGTATAGATACACACATGAAAAACAGTAATTCTTTGGCTAAACGAAAACATGTTTCACTAGGTAATTAAATTAGACCATTTTGGAGTGGGAATTAAGACTATTAGTCTCTATCCAAGGAATAAATGTCAAAGCAGTCTTATTATGAGTGTCCTCAAAATGATGCAGATATAAATTTGATGTAAAAGGGTTCATATAATGGATTCAAATCATTTCAGAAGACTTTAAGTCATTATCAGGCTTAGCTTTTAGAAAATAATTCATCTTAAATTACATGACATACAGAAACCAGTGGGTTTTCTTTTTGTTTCTTTATTTTTATTTAGTTTTACATCTTTCAATATTTCAAAATGGACTTGGTGGGGAAAACCATAAGCCACTGATAAGATTGTCCCATTACCATGCTGTTTCCATGACAAATCCTATTTTCAGATGGTTTGATTTACCTCATGTATTTTTAAACAGCTATCTATGGGAGTCTGTTTTCCTCTTCACAGTATACTACTTCATTTAGCTTTTATAGTAAATATATATATGTAGTATGAAAGCCTTTTGGTGCCCTTAATTTTTTTAAACTAATTTTGTGGAGACAAAGAATTGTGTTTTTCTTCACAGAAACATTCATTGTCAAACATATGTCAAAAACTAAAGCAGCTTTTTTTCATCTGTCCTGCAATAGTCACTTGTCATCCTGGGTTCACAGTCCTGGTCCTTTTGTCTCCACTGAAGCAGTGAAGCCTTCTGCTATGCTTGCATTATTCCTGAAGTCTAGCATTTAACTAGAAAACAGACCACAGTGAAGAGTTAGTGGCAAGTTAAGAAAATTGACTAAATGACAGATCGTTTCAGGACCAGATGGCTTCAGATAATTTGTCTTATCATGTTTCAACCATGATACACATTTTAAAGACTTCTTATTTAATGTGTGTCCTTCTGTTTGGCTACAGCTACATTTGCTTTTATTTCTAATTCATCTTTTATGTAGAGAACATGCAGGTAATTGAAATCAGTTGTATGACATTGAGTCCCCTTGATATAATTCTGAGGATAATATTCTAGATAACTGGGATCTGAGAGACTAGATACAAAAATAGTAGTTACCTATGTAGATACATGGGCACTAGTGATATTGCCACTAAATGACTCATAAAACACACCTATCTCAAAGTCATGTAGAATTAACCTGTAGGAACCAAAATAAGACATGGACTGTATATATGAGAATTCACCATTTCCATGACCAAAAAAGAACTCTAATGCTACCTTAAATTCAAAGCTCTTATTTTAAGGTTTAAATTTGGAATGGGTTCTTATAAGGGGAGTGCCAGACAAGGTAGTTTATTATTTAGATGATTCCCAAGATCATGAATAATATATATATATAGATATAGATAGATAGATAGATAGATAGATAGATAGATAGATAGATAGATAGATAGATGATAGATAGATAGATAGATGATAGATGATAGATAGATACATAGATAGATACATAGATAGATACTAATAGCCCTTAAAATGGACAAGCGGTATTAAGAATTCCCTTAAGATTTGGGGGGTTTTATCATTTTTGTTTATGCGGTTCACACCTTTAAGAGATACATTAAGCCATAGCAATTGTGATAAAAGAGCTTCCTTAGAACCTGGCAATGAAAACATGGTCTCATGACAAATGTTCTTCACTTTATTATATCTATGGTGGCAAGTCTCTATGCCATTACAGAAATTACTGTTTAACATTTGCCTTGAGTGTTTTTGTTTATAGGTCAATTGGAGATCTTAATCATAGATAAAAATGAAAGGATTTCTCATATAATGGATAAATGCAAACTCAGTCTATGTACTTGCTTAACATGAGTATATAAAAAATATTTTGTGGGACATGTTTCTATGCATCAAAAGATTCTTAAGCATTTTGAAAAAAATAAGGTGTTATTTCCCAATAGAGATATCTTTAAGCAAATCCTTTTAAGATGCTAGTACTCTAAAGAGGTACAGTTTTGAAGGATAAAAATCAAATAGCATTACATTTTTTAAGTTATTAGTGATACACCAATTGAAATACAGAGTATTAGACCAGCATTTATTTGCATATTTTACAACACATTTGTAAAAGGTGAACTTGATACTTACAAGCAATTTTTAAGTTTAAAATTTTATATTTCATATAAAGATCTCAAGGAATTTTATTCACAGTGTAGGCTTTCAAAACATATTCAAGGCAGTACAGTGATTAACATCAAAAGAATGGTCACTGCAACTTTGAAGTAGTTCTTTATGGCCTGGATTTCTTTTCTTTCCTTTTAACAATCCAAGTATCCCCTAATTTTTGGATATCCCTATGTTGCAGACCTCAATACCTGTTTGAATTAAATTTTCAAGAGAAACACTGTGGGATCCCCCCATAGGCAAAGTGTGGCCTTTATTTCCTTTCAAGTTGGCAGCATGTCCTTGCTTAAATGCAGCTCTCTGAGACACTCTTCTCTTGCCCTTGGAAATACTAGAAGCTAATTCCTAGAAGTCACAAGGGCCATGGTAGATGCACTGTCCAAATAACATGTGCTACTTGAATGTTAGTATCATTTTTTTCCTCTTTAAAAGTAGGTAGAAGCCTGAGTGTGAGGTTGTACTCCTGTATTCCCAGCACTTTGGAGGCTGAGACAGGAGGATTATGAGTTCCAGATCGGTCTGGGTTCAATAGTGAAACCATCTCCAAAAGAAGCATATATCGAAATGTTGATTTAGGGAGTATATTCTTGATGTTACACTTCCAAGTATTGGCAAATGTTTTTATAGAAAGTTAACTTCATAAATACCCTATCTCAAACTCATAATTGGTGAGAGAAAGTGACCAGTCATCCAGGCTTCTTCAGGACAGAGGAGCTTCCTGTCATTGGGATTAAAAGCAACAACCATGCTTTTCTAGGGCTGGTCTTGATGGGAGTAAGCAGAGGAATGAACGGAAACGTCTCTCAAATGGGGTCATGATCCCAGATTGGAAATATAACTTGCTTTCCTCCTCCTTCTCCTTTCAAAAAAGAAATTGATTTCAAGATGATAAGGAACTATATGGAGAAATTAAATGTTATCTTGGAAAGGATATTGGCTTTGCAAGACCTGGCTTGAATCCCAACCAGCTCTTAGCATCAGATCCATTTATCTAAAATGCTAATGAGTAAATTTTTTTTTTTTACTAATTTACTTGGCCATTGGAATGATTAAAGAAACAAAGTGTAAGATGGTACTTGCAGCCCTAGAATCAATACAAATCTCAGTTTTCTTTCTTATTTCCTTATTCCATTCTTTTTCCTATCTCCCTTTTCTTCTTTTTGTTTTTAAAAATTTTTAATTTTATTTATTTATTTGAGCAAGAGGGAGAGAGAGAGAGAGAGAAAATGGGCATGCCAGGGCCTCCAGCCCCTGCAAGTGAACTCCAGATGCATGTACCCCCTTGTGCATCAAGCTTATATGAGTCCTGGAGAATCAAACCAGGATCCTTTGGCTTTGCAGGCACATGCCTTACCCGCCAAGCCATCTCTCTAGCCCTCCCTTTTCTTCTCTTTTTTTCTTATTTCTAACTTCTTTTTTCTCTGCTCCTTTCCCTCTTATAGCCCACTATTATCTCTGATTAAAACTGAAAAGGAATGACCCAACCTATCATTTATTTTTCCTGCAACCTCTTTTGAAGCTAAGCATGTTTCATAAGATATAGATATACACAAACTAAGTAGACAAACTTGAGGTTAAGTGACACAAACAGTACATATTAATCACCTAGTAATATTTCTCTTAAAGCATGCATGTATTGCTAAGCATTCATGCATACCTTGGGGTATTCTATTTCAACTCCATTTCTCCTCCTCCTCCTCCTTCTTCTCCTCCTCCTCCTCCTCTTCTTCCTCCTCCTCCTTCTTCTTTTTTGTTCCCCAAGGTAGGATCTCGCTCTTGCCCAGGCTGACCTGGAATTCACTATGTACTCTCAGAGTGGTCTGCAACTCCCAGCAATCCTCCTATCTCTGCCTCCTGAGTGCTGGGATTAAAGACATGTGCCACCACACCTGGCTTTCAAGTCCATTTCTTTATAGCTGCTAACAATCTAATTGGTAGGTTGGAATAGCATAGAAACGCCCTTGGAGGACATTCTAAATTATCACAAGGAAAATAATCATAATTCCTTTCAGAAATTTGCCTTGCACTAGATTGATGATTAATTGAACAATTACAAGGGTCCTTTGGCCTTGTTGACTATATGGCCTAACTAAACCCATTCAATAGCATTTTTTGAAAGTGTTCCTTTGATACTACTAAAATGTATTGAATATATTTGGTGCATGAAGTCAATCAGGGCTGAGAGTGCCTGTCAACGAAGTTGGGGATTTACTTTTTCACATAGAAATAACTGCTAGCCATTTTGATGCCTTTGTTATCTCCATGATCTAGTATTTTTATTTCTGTTGTATCAGATTACTACATAACTTGAAAAACATAAATTTATCATTTTATAGTTCTATATACCTAAAGACTAATATTGATCTCATTGTGCTAAATTCAAGGTGTTATATTGTCTATTTTCTTTGGGCAGGAAACTCTAGGGGACAATCCGTTTCCCTTTCCAGTTTCTAGGATCCACCCTCATGACTTTTGACACCTTTCCTCCATCTTCAAAGCCAGCAACACTGGGTTGTTTTCTCTCACAAATTCTCTACAGCTAGAATAAGTCTTTGTTTTAAGGACTCATAGGATTAGATCAGTGCAGGAGCATCTCCAAGCCTTTAGCTTCATACAAGTGAGAGTTTCTAAGGATCAGAGCAAAGACGTCTTTGGGGGACCATTAATCCACCTTCCACATCTATGTTTAACTGTTGAAATGAGTTTGAATATTTTTCTTTTAGAAATATTCCTACCACATTCCTTATCATTACACTCTAAAAACTGCCCCAATTTTTTTCTGTTCTCCATCTTATTGAGTTAAGTATATTTTTGTCTATGGTCACTTCTTTATCGGTTCCCCTCTGCTTTTACCTTATTTTCTGGCCAGAGGTTTGAAGATGAGCCCTAATGCTCTAAGTCTCCCGGATTTCTTTAGAGTTCAAAAGCCATCTTTCTCTTTCTTATCTGCTATCTAACCTCTTGTTTTTTGCCCTCTGTTTCCTGTGTGTCTTTTTAATACTTATCTCTCCAAAGGAATGTTCTATGTCTCAGAACTAGGCCAGAAAAGGATGGTGATGAACTGATGTTAATTCACTCCTTCCACAATAACCCCACTGTGTTTTAGTACAGATGATAGGACTGGGTGGCATGCATCTGAAACACATCTGTCAGGTGGTTGCAGTTTTGCCCTTAAATGTGAGTGATTAACTGACACAGTTAATCTCATCTCTCATTAACCCACTAGAGATTTCTAGTTGTGATTATAGATTTTGATTCTTTATGAAGTTAGCATTGTGTTCATAGAGGAAAGTGATCTTTCTATTTAAACATTTTGTCAATAAAAAGAAGAAAACTTCCAATTGCCCGGGTTGCATTTTATACAAATTCAGATAATGAATATACTTGCCCTAGTTTAAAATATTATGCTGGGGCTGGAGAGTTGGCTTGGCGGTTAAGGCACTTGCCTACAAACCCAAAGGACCTCGGTTCGATTTGCCAGAATCCATGTAAGCCAGATGCACAAGGGGGTGCATGCATCTGAAGTTCCTTTGCAGTGGCTGGAGGCACTGGTGTGCCATTATCTCTCTGTCTCTTTCTCTCAAATAAATAAATAAAAGTAAAACTATTTTAAAAAAGTATAAATTATTATGCTGACATTTTTGGAAAAGAAGTTTGTCTAGCATTACAAATGCATCTTGAAAATGTTCTCCGAGATGTGATGTTTAATCTATATCAGAAACAAAATATAAGGTTTTTTTCTGTCTCAACTTCTATATGTTCTCCTCCATGTACATATAAGTCAATCTGAAACAAAAAGCCTCTTTAACAACATTTAAGAAGAAGGGCTTTAAGTGTTCTAGTTATCCACAAATATACATCCTTTTAAAATGTGAATTTGGAATGATTATATGCTGAGATAGCAGGATATCATTAGCAAAAGTTAACATACACAAAGTTGTCTTCTATTGCAGCTAGCATTTATCTTCTTTAAAACTTTACATCATTAATCTTCTTTGTAGAGTTTTTCTCAAGTACAGATAATCCAGGAACTGAACATAGGTTACTTGAATGAGGTAATGGTTCAATAAAGAAGATGAATTTTAGTGATATATAGCTTAGTTAAGGTCAATTTGAACTAATATAAGAGTTAGAGTATGCTTGAGGATCTTAGATAAGATAGGTTATAATGAATCTTCATTCAGTGCTAATGAAAATAAAACCAGATGGTCCTTAAAATATACAGTATCTATCAGAGGTGGTAAGAGATTACTAAGAGTTCTTTTTAAATATATTTTATTTTATTTTTATTTTTTATTTATTTATTTATTTATTTATTTATTTATTTATTTATGAGAGAAAAAGAGTCAGACAGAGAGAGAAAGAGAGAGAGAGAGAGAGAGAGGGAGAATGGGCACTCCAGCCACTGCAAACGAAGTCTAGATGTATGCGCCCCCTTGTGCATCTGGCTTATGTGGGTCCTGGGGAATCAAACCAGGATCCTTTGGTTTTGCAAGCAAACACCTTAACAGGTAAGCCATCTCTCCAGCCCCACAGGAGTTCTTAAAATTGGGAATGTAAACCATGGTGTGGTAGCACATGCCTTTAATTCCAGCAACTTGGGAGTCAGAGGTAGGAAGATTGCCATGAGTTCGAGACCACTCTGTGACTAATTCCAGGTCAGTGAAACCCTTACTCAAAAATAAATAAATAAATGAATAAATAAATAAATGAATGAATAAATTAATTGGGAGTGTATAAGAATTACCCAGGGACCTTGTTAAATTAGACGAAAACTTTGGGCTTCATCTTCAAAGATTCTATTTTATTGTCCAGGAGAAGGGATTGTATTGTTGAGATGCTCTGAAAAAAAAATGGATAATACACACCTTCAAGACAAAGCCCTGCAATCCTTCCTGCTTGCAAACTTCATCTCATAACAATCTACAGTCAGAACCTGAAACTATGGGGACTAGCTTTTCAGAACCTCAGAAAGGAAAGACTGTCTTGCACCACCTTTGTACTTAAAGGGTTAATTCAGAAACAGCTAAGTTCCAGCCAGGTATGCTCTTCTGCATGATGATGGTCTCCAGAAGCCTAAACTTTTAAAATAAATTTTGTAAAGAGGGAGTTTTAACTCCAAGCCTAGGTCTTAGCTTAGAATTATTTCTTGGAGACTTTCAGGACAACTCAAGGCTAAGTAGGAGAAAGGAAGGGTACAGATTGTCTCTTGCTTGGACAAGGCTTCTGGCATTGCTGAAAAGAAGTCTGGGCAGTAGGTGTGGGCATGATGAGTGAACATGGAGGCATTCAAAAGGCTCCTGGTATGGGTGCTTTGCATTCCTTGGGCAGAAGGTGTGCATGGAGACTTCCCAGGAAGCTCAGCTTCCCATCCTTTCATAGCATTTGGTTTATTTAGCTTTTTAATACAACAGACTTCTTAGAAGGCCCTTCCTGCCCAGGGAATTCACTAATCAAGGTACTACTCTATTTCCATAAACAAATCCTTATGAAAGAGCAGTTCATTCATTAACTAAGGAATGTGATCATTTCCTCTGTTGTACCTGAGAGCTTCAAAGCCCCATTGTTGTTCACATCAGTCAAGCCAGGTACCTGGGAAATGTGAGGAAGACAAGACTGAAATATCCCAGCTGATTTTACAAGATGAACAATAAAGCCCAAACCTAAGATACTTAAACTCATGTTGTCTTAAGCATTTTAAGAACGCTAATTCTTTGCAAGAATCTCAATTGAGAGGAAAAGATTCAGTCCTCTTAGAAGGAAGCAATTTTATTCTATCAAATTTACCATAATATTTCAAGCTTCAAATAGCTCCTTTCTTTGTTTCGTGAAATCTAGGAAGAAACTTCCTTCTGGTATATAGGGTACATGTTACTATCTAGCTAGAGAATATGGAAAACAATTGGTCATTTTAAATCTCAAAATGGCTATATAAACTAATGCTATTTGCCTATTGTTTACATACATGTAAATGATATATGAATTAATTAGTATATAAAATATGGATGCTGAATTTAAAAGATAAATAGTTATTAGCTCTGATTACCTATACATAGTACTAATACTTAATTCACAAGAAAGTTCATGACTAACAATGATAACCAAAAGAGTTAGCTGTTAAATTTTATTTATTAACCACTCCTTCCAAATGACAAACTATTAGTTTTCAGGCTAAGTTAAGCATTTTTTATGGGATTTGTAAATAAAGTTACAATAGAAAGCATTGTAGACAGATAGCAATACAATAGATAGCATTCGAATTAAGTAGTGATGGTTGAGGTGGTAACTGCATAAAATGCTATGCAGTAAAATAAAATCTGATCTGTCCTCTGCACATTTTCCCCCTCTCAACTAATTCTTTGAACAGTTTCTGTTGATGTATTGGTTTTCATTAGCCAACCACTAGCCACTATTATTCTATTTTATGTTAGTATAGGTATGCCTATTCTGGATATATCCTATAAGAAGAATCAGGCAATTGGTTTTCCTGTCTCACTTATTTCATTTAGAACAATTCTTTCTAGGTTCATGCACATGTCAGTGTGCTGTTCCTTTGTATGACTAAATAATAGTATGTAAATATGCTATGATTTGCTTCACTATTCATTAGCTAATGGTTAAGTGAGTTAAAAATGTTGATATGAACATTTGTGTTCATGTTTTGTATGGACATATGTTCCTTGAGTCTCTTGCATATTCTTAGGCACTGGCTCAAAGGGTGACTCTCTGCTCATTATCTTTTGAGAAACCACAAGACAGAGACATAAATCATTGTACAACCTCACCAACAACATGTTGTGGATCCAATTTCTCCACATACATGCCAACACTTGCCTGTCTTTTGATTAGGAACATTTTTTAAAAATATTATTTATTTATTTGAGAATGAGAAAGAGGCAGAGACAGAGAGAGAGAGAGAGAAAGACAGAGAATCAGTATGCCAGGGCCTCTAGCCACTGCAAACAAACTCTGATGCATGTGCCCACTTGTGCAATCTGGCTAACGTGGGTCTTGGAGAATCAAGCCGGGATCCTTTGGCTTTGCAGGCAAATGCCTTACCTGCTAAGCCATCTCTCCAGCCCCTGATTAGGAACATTTTAATGAGTGTTAAATGGTATGGTTTTGACTTGTAGTTCACTTCTTTTTTCTATTTTGAATTGATTCACTAGTGGAAATGTAGGAAAGCTCATTATGGCTTTTATTTCAGTGAATAAACTGAAAAAACAGCTACGATGGCTTTAGAATGAGTGCTGTTTATTCATATACCACTCTATTAATAATAGCTTGTCAAAATGTATAGCACAACATAAATGTGGAAAATGTTAGAGTGTTGGATGAATAAGAAGTACAAGTCACAAGGGTTAGCAGGTTAAATTTTTGTCCTTTTTTTTTTTTTTTTTTTTTTTTTTTTTTTTGAGGTAGGGTCTCACTCTGGCCCAGGCTGACCTGGAATTAACTATATAGTCTCAGGTGGCCTCGAACTCAGGGCAATACTCCTACCTCTGCCTCCCAAGTGCTGGGATTTAAGGCGTGTGCCACCACGCCCAGCTTGTCCTTGAACTTCTAAGAGACAAAGTGAAATGACAGGTTACAAAGTCCATGTTTATAAGATTAAAAATCAGTTTGAACTGTTTAGTATCTGGTTATTGGAGCTCCATTGTTCTCTGTATGATTCCTCTAGAGCCATGGGTCCCAAATCTTGGTGCATGTCTTCACATTTCTAACAGTTCCACATGGTAGAAGAGCTACAACCAGCTTCTTATTTCCATCTATTAGTAAACTGGATTTATCACTATTGTCTTTCGAATTTTCCATTCAGCTGCAGTGCAACTGTTTGGAGATGTTATTCCATATAAAATTAAGTTGCTGCTCCAAGCTGAACACTCACCCTTCCCATTACAAGCACCAGATGGCTCCCCATTTTCAAAAGATTTAAGTTCAAACTTCCTGGCCCCTGCCTGGCTCCCTCCCCTTTAGTTTCCCTCAGTCCCTGGTAAGATTCAAGCTAGCTGGACTCAATGATCATTCTGTCATGCAAATCCTGTCTACCCACCTTGATCCCCTGCCTCTCTTACTTCCCAGGAATCGTAATTCATAAATCATCATTTTGGTCTCTCCTTAATACTCTCAGGCAGAATTAATTCTCCTCTCTGTGTCACACTAGCACATTTTAAGCAGCTGTCATGTAGAATTTATCATAGTGATTTGTTTATGCATCTGTCTCCCCCAGTGGACTGTGACTGATTTCACAGGAGGGTACTGTCCCTATCTGTATATCATCAGTGTCCACACAAAGCTGGTGGTACTCAACAAAAGCATAGCTCTGTCTCATAAATCATTCTTGACTTTTCATTCTCCTTCTATAAATGCATGTGGTTTTGTCACTGCTGCTTTTTAAAAGTGGCCTCCTAGAATGGAATAACATTGTCCACATACCAAGTGTCCTTCTGCTGTGAAAATTATACTTCTATGAATGTCATATCAGAAAGCACAGGTTTTGTTCCCAGGCACATTCACTCTAGCATCCAAGAAAACTTTGCTGACTATTGTCATTTCTTTACTAGCAAAGCCCTGCCCCATGGGTTCCCCCTGCTTCTTCTTTCTCATCTAAATGTAAACCGTCCTATGTATCCCTAATGAATGTAATCTTGCTTCGTGCCAGAAAAGATAACTTCACTTCTTCAGACTACAGTGATACATTTCAATTGAAATGGCTATATCATAGCCATGTTGTCGTCCAGCTTTATACCATCATCTGTCTTTGGGAGGATAATTGCCTTTTGAATGCTATTATCTCTCTAGTGCTGAAGAAAAATCAACTAGTACATGTAATCATTTATTTCTGCTGTTCTAACTTAAAATTTTACAGTACATTTTTTTCTCCCAAACATCACCAAATTCAAAGACTTTGTGTTTCTAAAATGGCTTCAGAAAAAAAAAATGATATGTTTCATTAGCCTGATCTCTCCCAATGTCACACCCCTCCATGGTCTGCTTATGTGTCCCTGTTCTGCACTCCTGTAGTCCTATTCCTTCAAGGTCATAGCGCTTGACACACTCCGTAAGAGTGTCTGAAATTGTCTCTCTTCTTTGCTAGTCTGGATGCTGCTCATATCCTAATAGCTTAGTGCACTGTCTGGTTAGATTCATATCCACCTCAGAACAATAGTCCAATATCTACAAATCTTCTTTTGTATATTTAACATTGATTCCATAACTGAAGAGTGACCCCAGATATCTCAAAGGACATTGTTTCAGAGAAAGATAAGAGAGTCAGCAAATCAGATTACATCTCTGATAGGACCATTTCCAGTTACTATAAACTAATCAAATAATGACTAACAGAAATAATTTACATCTCTCATAATACAGACCACTGTATAAAATGATACTAAGCAAAGTATTAATTGAATTATTTCAAGGTTTCTAATTACTATTTGTTGTCCTGAGACTATCTAGGCTGCAATGCTGAATCAATTGGGGGCATCTCTGCCACTACTCAAGAGATTTCACTCTTGAAGCACTAAAAGGATTTTATTAGAAGCCACTCATACCCTGAAGGAGGTCCCACAGCAGGAAGTCCAAAGAGAGTGCTATGGTAAGAATTCAGGATAATTTGGTTTTTTAAAATTCTACTGTGCAAGGCATTCCCATGATATAAATATTCCTAATTAGCACAGACTTTTAGTTCCCTCATACAAAACGCTGCAGTGAAATTTAAGACTGCTTAAAATTATCTTAACTTGTCCCATTTGGCAAACTAAGCCAGGGTCTTAGGAAATGTGGAGCAGGAGTGGGTAGGTTTGCAAATTTCCTCTGGATCCTAGAGAGCCTTCTTGTTTATCTATCACTGAATTCTTATATAGTATTATATTATCAGAAGGCCATAGCCAGCTATTGGCTACCAAGAGAATCTTCTGAAACACAAAAACAGAAATACAAAAGAAGTAAAAAACTATCAAAACAGAAGGGTTTCACATATGGTTTGCTGCTTTACAGCATTCATACCTATTAACCCTAAAGATAACTAAATTTTCTATTCGCAAAAGCTGAAGAGTCAAAAATACTGTTGCTGTTTGCTTCTTCCCCATTGTTTAGATGTTGGATACCATTAAAATAATGTCTCTATTTACTGAATCAATTCAACATTAAAAAAAAATCTTGGCATCAATATATTCTATATATATTGATATATTGATACATACTGATATATGTATAGATATATTCTATATCAATATATTCTATCAAAAAGTTAAGAATATGGAGGATATATGATAAACCCTAAGTTTAATAGATTTGAATCAGCATAGTAGTTATTAAGGTACTGAAAAAAAACTAATCAAAAGTCTATGGCAGGGGAGGTCATGAGCCTTAGGGGTATGACAAGCCTGCTCTTGTATGGCTAAATGTATATATTATTCCCTCCAAGCTGCCCTGAAAGCATTACACTTAATGTTCATATCCACATATTAATGCTACTCTCACTTCTGGTTAGAGAAGCTTCTCTTTTCAGATGGAGATGACCACTGGGATGACCCAAAAGGCAACATAGTGCTGAGAAAAAGGGACAGAGGAGTGTCCAGCACTGAGACATCTTTGTCCCACCCCAAGGCTCAGGGTCCATTGCGGAAGAGGGGGCGTAAAGAATGTAAGAGCCAAAGGAAGGGTATGACTCCTTACAATGCAACTGTCCAGACAGAAATTGGCCTTGATATCCATGACCTCGCAGTGCCTAGCAAGACCTTGACAAGACCCTCATAATAGTAGAAAAAGATGATGATGTCAAATTAAAAGAGAGACTAATGGAAAGAGGGAGGAGATATGATGGAGAGTGGAGTTCTGAAGGAGAATTGGGGGAGGGGAGGGGAGGGAAATATCATCATTTATTGTCTGTAAGTATAGAAGTTGTCAATAAAAAAAGAGATAAATAAAACAAATTCATATGCACATGGAATAAAGTCTGGGCTGTGGCGTGTCCTCTTCTCTAGACAGTGAGAGTTGACATTGACAGGAAAGATTTTCCTTCTTTTCTATCACCATAAAAAGTAATTTAAAAAGGCATATGAATTTTAAAAAAATGAGCAAGTTTCATACTAATCAAACACCACAAGGACTGGAAAGCTGTCAAGAAAATATGAATGAGGGAGGGGAGAAAGAAGGCAAAAAGTAATGAAAAAGAAGAGTGAGTACAAGAATAGATTCTAAGATGATTGCATGTGGCACATGAGTCCAAGACAATTTAAGTCCCATGAATCTAGAGCCCCATCAGGGTTTTGTTTTAGTAAGGGCCAATATATTACCTGGGACACAACTCACTTTAGGCCAGAGTCAAATCTCTCCACCATTGTGGAAGATCTATATCCAGTTTCAGGAGTAGGATGTATGCATCTATTACTCTGGTATGATGCCAACAGCCATTAAGAGGGCAGCCTGTGAACAGACACTAAATATTATTTCTTCATAAAGAATGAAGGGATGTCCATGAAGGAATGCCCTGCATCACTGGGGAATCCGCTGTGCTTTCATGAATTGGAGTATTATGTCATTAGCAGTTTTGGCAGTGCTGGTGCATTCAGGCCACTAGAGACATCACATTACTGCATCATTTTGCAGGAGATGGTGGAATGACTAGCTTTGAGAATAAATGAAGGTCACTGAGGTCCAATGGAAGCAGCAGAGGGATTACAGGAGTGCCTTCATAAAAGGTCCATGGATGCTGCATACTGTCAAAGCAAAGCTCAGAAAGGGGAGATGGCAGACATCATGTAAGGGATGTGAAGATCGTGTTCTCAAGAACATATGGCATACAGTGCAGAGCCCTTGAAATCAGTGGGTGAATGTTTAAAATAGACTGGACAAGTTAACCTGAGGTGTAGGTTATAAGTAGGACAATATGTAATTGATTGTCCAAATAAAAGTGCCTTTGAGAAAGAAAAAAGGTTTGCTACTCATAATTATGCCAAGACAACAAATATAAACTATATCTTTCTGGAGAAACTGGACTGTGTAGTCACACAAGGAACTGTCACTTTCACCTTTGTTAGTTTTATACATTTTTGGACTAAGCACATATTATTTTCAATAGGCAAATATATAAAATTTATGGGGCTTACCTAAAGAAAAAGGAATAGAGGTCTTAGAAGAGTGCCAGAGCAAAGATATGATGACTACTTCTCTGCCCGCCCCAATCCCACACCCCACCCCAAGAAATTGTGTCTGTAAGGTATTTATACTATCAACTCAAAAACCCCTTATCTTCTTTAGCATGGTCATAGAGATTCTGGTATGTCCCAGTTCAGATATTTAATTTTACTCTCTGCCTTGTCTTATCTCTTCCAAGGCCCAAAGAGCTATTCTCATATTAAAAGCCCAGGAGTAATGTTTAAAAGCACAATTCTTACACATCACAAACTGGCCACATCAATCCTGGCAAGATGCTTACAGTAGAATACATGTTTATAAGTAAAGCACACAAGATCTTAAGAGAGCAAGATTTTAAGTTATGGTGTTCCTAACTCACAAAAAGAAGTTAACTCCTTCTCTGAAAACAAAGTTGAAGTTTTGTCTGGAGTGAATTCAAACAGGTATAGAAATTGCCATTGCAAGTTGCATTTGATTCAAGCGTTTTATGTATGTAACTTCATAACTTTAAAAACTTTCAACTTTGGAACACATCTATATAATGGGTGGGCACAGAGAGAACTATGAAGATTTTAGACATTATCTCAGTCCAGTTCTTTAAGCAATGGCCTTTATGAGACATGAGGTTCAGCAACTTGACTCCCCCTGTTCACCATAGGGCAAATATGTCTGTAGTGATTGCCAGTTGAGAGCACACAGGTACTGGTCCAATGGCTATAGCTCTGGGTAGTTCTACAAAACACAAGTGAAAGGCAAAAGGCAAGGCCCAACAGAACATTCTGACTATCTGGTTTGATTTAAACACGCTGCCAATAGTCTCTCTACCTTGTCTAGTTACCTAAGCTTTCTGAGGACAGGGATTTGAGGTTTTGTTTGTAGAACTGGCCCTCAGAGCCTAGGTCAAGTATTTTACTTTTTGCTGTGACAGAATACCTGACAAACACAAGTTAAGGTAGGAAGGATTTATTTTAGTTCACAGTTTTATGGTGGGAAAGGAGGGTGATATTCATGATGGCACAGGTATGAAATGGCTTACTAACATCTCCCTAGCCTCCTTAGCTGACTAGAGAGAGAGAAAAGAAATGAGAGAGAGAGAGAGAGAAAGAAATGAAAGAGAAGAAAGAGGAAGAACGATGAGAGAAAAAAGAAGAAGAGAGATGAGAAAGAGAAATCAAGTCACAGCAGGGCTAGTTATAACTGTCTAGCTTCACCCTAAACCCCCCTGTCTGCCTTTGTACCATGTACAAAAGGTTCCACAGCTTCTCAAAACAACACTACTAAATGGGGATCAAGTGTTCAAACCTCTTAGGCATTGCTAAACATGGACTGGGACTGTGAAGAAGCTGGCTTGGGCTGTTGGACATGGCCAGGGACCTTGGGCTGTGGGGGGGTTGCAGCTCGGCCTTATTGTCAGGAACCCACTCTGGTGATGGAGCTGGCCCTCCCTTCTCTCAAGGTCTTAGTGTGCCCTATCTTTGCTCAGAGTGGGCAGAACCGGTGGGCCCTCCCCCATCCCAAAAGCCCTTGAACATTCCAGAGTCAGGTTTTGTGCCTCCCCACAGTTCCTGACCTTGTGGCTAGCTGCCGAAGAGACCCTTATAAACAGTCTCCCTGCAGCTGTAGCCATCCAATATGTGGCTGAAGTAAAGTAGCTTTTCCCACCACTTCTGTTATCTCCCTTGCAGCGTCTTCCCTGCAACTTCTGCCTTCCAACACCAGCCAATTAGATGGCAACCCATAAACCTATGCATCCAATCACTTTGTAGTTTGTATGTGCCTTCTCAACTTTTCTCAAGTGTTTATAAACCCACTCCCCTTTTGAATAAACGAGAGAGCACACTATCCATCAGATAGCCTCCCAGGTAGTTCATTGCTTGCTGCACTCACTCGCTCCAAGACCCTGCTTCCCTTCAGCTCCTCCTGTGTCCAGGACATTGGTGGCCAATGAATTCCAGGAACAGAGAGGACACACACAAACCCATGAGCAAATGGGAGATACTACACATTCAAGTCAAAATAACAGGTATAGAGTAGTAGTCCCAAATATTTGTTGAATAAAAGAATATTTCTTCATTTCACAAAGGAATATTGGGCTAGAAAGATGGCTTAGTGGTTAAGGTGTTTGCCTGCAAAGCCTAGGGACCCATGTTTGACTCTCCAGATCCCACATAAGCCAGAAGCACAAAGGTAAGGCAAGCACAAGGTCACACATGCTCACTAGGAAGTGCAAGCATCTGGAATTCAATTGCAGTGATTGAGGCCCTGGTGCACCAATTCTCTCCCTCTCTCCCTCTGCCTCTCTCCTCTCCTTCTAAAAAATAAAATAAATTAAATTTAAAAATATTTTTAAAAGGAATTTTAATAATACTATGACCAGAATTGATATTTAGCTCTCTGCCTTTCTGATATATCACTTCAGTATCACAGGATTATTGTGAGGGTTACATGAATTAAAACATTAAAAATAGGATAGAACCTGACACAGAGTAAGTGGTTCACAAATGTCAGCATCCATCAGTTTTAAGTCTCATCTGTGTCTCAGAAGCAATGGAACCATTCTTGTTAACTGGTAACACTTTCCCTCAAATGTCTCCCTTGTGTGCAGCTAAGCACACTTTTGTTTCACCATATGCTCAGTGCAAAAGAATACAGCAGGCTCCTATACCCAGAGTAACAGAAGATTTGAGAGAAAACAAGCAATGAAGTGGTTGGTACTTAATGCCCACTTGATTGTAGGAAGGACAAGTTAACAAGGATGCTTGGTCCTTGCTTGATGGTTCCAGCTTGAACTTGATTCAAGGGCTGGTGAGATCTGAAGGCTGTGTCCACAGAAGAGGCAAAGGTAGTATTAACTACCCCTCACTCCAGGTCCTGGTTTACAAGTGAAGCAACAATGAGCTCTTCTTTTGTCAGTACAAAGTATCTACAGGTTTCTATTCTCTGTTTACATATGAACACACCCTGTGAGAGGTCATATGTTAACCTGTATTGATTCCATGTGTGCAAAGACGTCATTCTGTAAGTAAAAAGTTAGGAAAATTGTGAAAGAGTATGTTGCAGGGTGGATAAGTTTGGTGACAAGGCAGAGAGATCAGCAACTATGACAAGAGTAGCCTCATTTTGTCAGGGAGGAGCACTGTGGAGGGAGTACTGGGTGGCTAAGGAGCAGGATCTGAGCAGATTGCAGAAGGGCTCTGTCTCTGAAAAACCTATGGTCCTCCTAAGAATAAATTGTGTTCCAACTTTATTCTCAGAAGGGTTCTCAATTTCTCCATTTTTTTTTCCTAATGAGAATCTGTACATTTTAAGATATAGTACCTGGTCTTCTTCGGTTAAGTTTATATGTACTTAAGAATTAGGTTTATGTTGAGTTGTAATTTAATAGTAGTTGTGCATTTGGCAATACCTCACCTGTCACATATTTTAAATGAAGACAATGTGTCACTGTAGCTGACACTAACACATATGTACATGTATAGGCAATACATGTGTATGTATAATACATAACAAAGTATCTTTACAAATATTGAGCTACATGGTTTTTGTTGTTTGTTTTTAAACACAAGGCAGTGTAGCTCAAGGGAGACTAGCAGCCATTGTTCTTAACTCATAGACAGTCCCCCAATGTCTCCCTGTGTACAGCTAAGCACATTTCTTTTGTCTCACTGTATGCTTAGTGCAGCAGAGTGTGGCAACAGGATGCTGTACCCGAAATAACAGGAGCTTTGAGTGAGAAGGGCCTAGAGGGATCAATTCGCCTAACTCTCTTCATTTGACAGGGGAAGAAACTTAGGCTTACAGGGGTTAAGGGATTTGCCCAAGCTGACAAGTTAAGGTTGAGCTCAACAATATGGGGAACGGATAGAAAATCCAGTTAATGCTTAGCTAGCCATGGTAATGTGTCATGGGACTGGCTTGCAGAAATTAAATCCGTTAATAATCCCCAAACCTTATTTTAGCCAGAAGTTTTAAATGCCTTACCTATCAAACCTTTTGCTAAAGATGGCAATTTAATGGTTTTGCTTCTCTGGACACCAAGAATGTCTATATTGAGCAATAATGTTACATATATGGAGCAGGCTGGGTATCTAGTTACTTTATTAATACACATGGAGGCAATGTACATAGCTCTCTAGCAATATATATGAACTGGCCCAAACAATTGCACTTATACTTCCAACATTCCTGCCTATTGTAAAGAATGGGACAAGCTTATAATATTTTCTAATAGGCAAATAATTATTCAAAATCCATCAAATACTGAAATCTTGAAGATTTGCTCCCTAAGAGATTTTCATATGAGAACTTAAGACCACACCTGCATCGGACTTCTTATCACATGTTAAATTCTAGCAAGTAGTAATCTTTGATTCAATTTCTGGGTTCCCTGTTTTTTTTTTATTTTTCTTTTTTTTTTTTTTTTTTTTTTTACATTTACCCATTTATCTCACCAAGTGTTTTTTCACTAGTTCCTAATTTACTGGCCTCATTTACTGAATTACTATGGCAGGTAAGACGACTCCCCCCCCCCTTTCTTATTTTCACATCTTCTAAAAATTAAATCCCATGACTATAAACTTCAGAATCATTTTCAAAAGCAAAGCAAGCAAAATACCACCAAACCCCACCATCATCAATAATAATAATAATAAAACCCTAAAGATTTGTATTCTTATTTGGAAATTCACAAAAATTCCTCAAAATAGACATTTAAATTTTTAATTAAGATAAATCTTTCCATTTGTTCAGTAACTAATGCTCCCTTAGCAAATGGAATCATTTAAAAATATTTTATTTATATATTTGAGAGAGAGAGAGAGAGAGAGAATGAGAATACCAGGGCCTCCTGCCACTGTAAACAAACTCCAAACACATGCACCACCTTGTGCATCGGGCTTTAAGTAGGTACTGGGGAATTGAACCCAGCTCCTTGGTCTTTGCAGGTAAGTGCTTCAACCACTGAGCCATTTCTCCACTCTGGGATATATTGTTAAGATTCTGCTTCCTTCTGATTGCATGTTGTATATAATAAAACTATTTTCCAAACCAGATAATGCATAATTTATTGAAATTGATCATTTGCAGCAGGTTTTTAGTTGATTTTCTTGGAGATTTCTACATGTACATCAGTCTCACTTGTGAATAATGACAATTTTTGCTCTTTCTAGTTTTTACACATCTTATGCTATTCTTTTATATAACTATTAACTACTTTAAAAGCAGTTATTTAATTATGCCTCAATTACAAACCATTTAGATCCCCCCCCCCAATTCTAGTAATACTGCAATGAATATTTTCTTGCAGTTTAAGTACTCTGGTAATTTCCTTAGAACATATTGCTACAAGTGTAATCTTTTGGGTCAAAGGTATGATAATTTAAAAGATACACACATTGTCTTATTACTTTTCCATAAGGCTTTATCACTGACAGTCTATCAACTTTTCCCCTCTGTCCAAAATCTGGGGTCTTCAGATATTCTCTTCCTACTTCTTCCTTCATGTGCCCTCTCTTAACTGCCACCGATGGGATCTGTAGAAATTTTAAGGAAGTCTTTGAAACTCCAATTAGCAAAGTCAAACAGAGCAACATAAAATCATTTCTCAAGTCAGCCAACTATTTGGAGAGAAAATTAAAGTGACTTGAAGATCTTTTGCTCTTTGCCCAGTCTATCTGGGCATCATTCTGGACTCCTCTCCATTCTCCACATGCTAAATGCCACCGAGACCAGTAGAGTCTACCACTTTAACATCCATGGATTCTCTAGTCCCTGTCCTCCCTATTACTGTGCTAATTGAGTAACTTGTCTTCTCTCTAATGCCAGAAACTGACTTACAGCCTCTCTAATCAGAATTCCTACTCAGAATCTTTCTATAGCTGGAAGACTTTTTGGGAGGGCTACCTTTTATGCTCTGAGCTCCCTTTTCTCTCTTCACTTCCCTATGAACCCCTGGCCCTACCACACTCTTCTCAGTTCCTGGCAAATTGAAGGTTTGTCAAATCCAAGTCTGTGCTTTTGCATGTGCCACTCAATTGCTTGAATGTCATTAGTACTCCAGATCTCAAACTTATACATGTGCAAAACTCCATGTATCTATCCTTCAGGAGCCAACTCTAGGACTGCCTCCCTGTCTCCTCATGAAACAGAATCCATTCCCCCCATGCCTCCACCAGAGCTAATATGGAGGGCTATGAACTGATGGAATATGGCAATATGCTGGAGGTGATTTTTATTCTCACTTTCCAAGTGGAACAAAGACGATCAGAATTGGCACTGACTGGCGTTTCCCCCAGTTTTGGTGAACTGGATTTGCTTAATGTAACTTGAAGGTTAGTCCTACAAGTCTATTTCCACCATCAGGATAAACACGAAATAGGCATTGCAGAAGGGACCTCTAGCTTGAGGGAGGGGAGGGATGTTTAAAAGCTGAGTGGGCTCTGCATTTCCCTGCTCTCTCATGCCTCAGGGCGCTTGCCTAGCTGACTGTTAATGATCACCTTAAGCCCTGAAGCACAATGATGAGAGACCCCCAGTGACTGTTGCAACTTCAGACAAAGCTTTTAGTTTGCCCCTTTTGTGGTGGGTGAGAGATTCAACAATTCTGCGAGCTAGTTTGACAGAAAGGTAAAATCTCAGCTCTGTTGAGTGGGGCTAGTGTGTCATCTAATCTAGCTCTTTGCTTCTAGAAAGACCTGAGGAACTAACCAGTCCCTTCTGTTTCTAAAGGTCTGTGGGAATGAAAACTCCTTTGTTCACAGAAGCCAGCACTTGTCAGCCTTCAGAGTTCCTAGGTCTCCCTTCCATCTCTGAATCCAATGAACAAGAAAAAAGAAAAAAAGCTGGTCAGCTACCACTAGTGTGACTAGTTTAAGATCTCTGGTAGACAGTGCCTCCGGTGAGCAAGTGTCTTCTCTGAATAAAACGTGTTACACGCCTCTAACTTGTTCCAGAACTTCCCTCTGGTTCATGTTCTGCAAGTGTAGGTGAGGGCAGGGAGTGGGAAGTCTTCCTGTAAACACAGCACATGTGCTTCATTGAGGAAACAAAAGGGATGTTCCCATCACACACCTGCGGTGGGGCCGGGGGGGCGCGGGGAGTGCAGAGGTGAAGCTTGCATTCTACAGTACAGCTGTCCTCTGCAAACTGCTCCAAAGCAAGCCAATATATTCCAAATTCCACTGAAACCATCTGTTAATGTCTAGTGAGCAGTTCAAAGCCGGTTAACCATCTACTAGTTATGGGGGTGTACTTTCTTTTGGATTTATTGTGAGACAGAGACAAAACTGCTAACATATGTTTCTGTTGCTAGACCTTAGTCTTATCACAGTTTAAAAGTGTAGAAAATCAATTACATGCTTTGAATTACTCCCCTTCCTGGCATAAAAAGGCCTTCATTCTTTTGGGATAGTGAGCACTTTGCAACATCTACCACGAACAGCCTGTTAGGATTCTCTGCTAAACGAATGTAGTACACATAAACCAAACAGAAGGCCAGTGGAATGCCAAACATCTCCCCTCTCCTCTGTTGTGGCCTCCTTGCAGCTTAGGACCATCCTGCCTTGCTGCTGCAACATCTGGACAGCATTCGAGGTTGTTTCTCACGGACACATGTGTGCACCTCTGGTGAATTTCAACTTTCAACATCTCTCTGGCTCTAATCTATATTTAATGTTTCATGACTGGTAGTCAAAGAAGCCTCAGCTAAATATCAGGTTGGAATGAAAATGATCCTTGGGAGAACATTTGCTTCCAGCGTGCGCCGGCAAAGTGTGTGTGACAGAGGCATTCCCCAGAGATTTGTTGCCCATTCTCTTGCAGTAATAATAATTATGCCTTATGATTGCTGTGCCCACATAATCAAAGATCACTTCATCAAATGTGATCCTGAGGGGAAGCTGCCTCTGCTCCTCACTGGATGTCAGTCACAGAGAGCAGCACCCCTAGGGATCCCCAATCTTTTGCTTGGCCTTTTCAGTGCTATGATGTTAGCATTGTGTTTCTCCCCATTCTTCTCCATGCAAATGATGTGTAAATCATGCCCTCCAGAAGGCACATGTGGTGAGGGGAAAATGGGAAGAGGGAGGGGGGCCTGGTGTATTCTTCTCCCTCAACCCCCTCCCAACCTACCACAGGGATTTCTTGCATGGAGCATAATTACATCTGTGCCATATGGGCTCATTTATATTCTATTACAGGTTAAGCTAATAGGACTCAGAAATATGCTAAAAATACCTCAAAGTCTTCCAGAGCTGTCAAAACACTTGTCATTTCGTTCTCACTCGTTTGATTGCTAGTGTTTTTATTTTTGTTGGGAGATTCAGAAAGCTAGGAAGGTGTGCTGACATGCCATGCTGGTGTCCACTCTCTACATACAGTTTAGCTTCCTGCATTACTGCAATCTTTGAGCATGTAAAAAAAAAAAAAAAAAAAAAGCTCATTCTTTATAATCCTGGAATGGCCCCAAGACATGGGCACTGAAGTCCTTATATTTGTAGATTTTAATTTCCCAAGAGATAGAAAATACAGATTTCAGATGTGTGGTTTTGTCAGCCTTAGAATATGTCTTGTCTTTGTTTGATGTAATTATTCACTGTGATGGATAAACACCTGCAGTGGACTGGCACGCAGAGCTGTGCTGCTTGACTTGTAAGATGCAGTTTGGACGTCAGGCAAATCTTGTTGAGATTTTACATGTGGCATGATAATGAGAAGTACAATCTGTAATGAGTAATGAGTGAGTTCAGCAATGATTTACTAGGGCATGTTGGGTTGTTTCTATGCAGTGGTTAAAGTCCATCAACCCACTAATTTATACAATCAGTTTGCAAAATTAATGTCATGCTTGTATAGACTCTTAATCTAATGGTTTATGTATGTAATTAACATTTTAAAAAATCTTTGTACTGTCTTAACATATTAGTGGGATTTAAGAAATTAGTCTTGGGAACAGAAGTACATTTACAAATATTTCAATTTTCCATGCTTAACAAGCAACATTTCCAAGTTTATAAGGTGATAACCACATTAAACATCAGTTAAACATCCAGACCATTTAGTTGAGAACTGAATTCACACAAAGGCATGTTTTTCTAATTTGATAGTAATTTGTTTTATGCTATCTGGTTGATGGAGTGGTTAAAATCGCCTGGGTTCCAGCCTTAATTGACTATATAATAGCTTGCTATTTTAGAAAACTTCTAATTTTTCCAGTACTTAATTCTTCCATCTATAAAATTAGCCTAATATTGGCAGCTATCTTCATGGGATTATTGAATTAGAGAAAATAATACTGTGAAATAGCAGGCATGGTCTATTACATAGCAATTATGTGGTGTTAGTTGTTTTCATAGGTGTTAATTTTAGTTTTAATACAAACAGCTTCTTTATGTAATTATATAACTATTTTTTAAAATGTGTTTTTCTTTCTTATTTTTTGCCAAAGTCATGTTAATTGCACAAACTTCTGAGATCATGTAAGGATTTTAGCATTTTGGGATCACAATACCAAATTTCTTACTTTATTTAAAATACAATAGATATTTCATGAACTGGAATGGCAAGACATTTAAAAATTTAGTATAATGTACAAAAGAGAGTTTTTCCATTTAGCACACAATTCTGAAATATTTGTATATTTTTAAAGGATCTTTAAAGGACATAAAATATCTTAATTTAGGTAATTGGAAATTTACATTTAAATAAGTAGGAATTCCAGTCAATTATAAGCAAATGATTGAGCCAGTAATTATAGCTAAGTTTTAAACTTATTCTTCTTTAAATCCTTAATATAGAGCTGTGTGAGGCTTTGTAAGTGAGTAGGTATAAAAGATAGGAGAATCCTTAGACACTTTACAGATCAGCTAGCCTGACAAACGCAGCTGTGAATAATGAGAGACCCTGCTTCAGCCAAGGTAAAAGGTAAGGAGTGACATCCATCGCTGTCCTCTGATGTCCACATGTGCACTGTGGCATGCACATGTCCCCCACTACCCACACACCACACACAAAGGAAAGAATCCTGACTATAGATGCATGTACACAAGAGAAACTAATTGTGAGATCATGTAAATGTTCTTACTTGGCCTCACGATCTTAACTAACTCATGTACCTTCCTAATTTTCTCAGGCTTTTCCTTGGGTATGATCAAAACACCCTAAAAGTAGAATGAATTTTATTATGACAAGGGCTATAACTTGCCTAGACCATTCAGAGTTTATAATTTTAAAATTGAAGGTTTAATGTAAATGAGCAGAAATAGGTATTCCCCCACAACCCTCTTGCCTTGTCCTTATGGTTGGGGAGAGAGGCCATAGCTAAATGAGACATGCAACCTTTTTTAAAAATTTATTTTTTTATTTTTAAAATGATTTTAGTTATTTATTTATTTGAGACAGAGAGAGGGAAAGAGAGAGAGAGGGAGAGACAGAGAATGGATGCCCCATGGCTTCTAGCCACTGCAAAGGAACTCCAGAGGTGTGCGCCCCCTTGTGCATCTGGCTTACATGGGACCTGGAGAATCGAACCAGGGTTCTTAGGCTTCACAGGCACGTGCCTTAACTGCTAGGCCATATCTCCAGCCCATGGAAACCTTTTATATCTGAACATTCTCACCCGTGCCCTATAAGGCAAGGCAGTAGGCACGAGGTTTTCAGACCAGTATTCCCAAATCTGGACTTAGTACCCAGGGGAGTAATGGCGTGAGTCACGGCCCTCATGACTTAATGAATTTTCATGCTTAAAAGTGCTGTAGTTTTCAGCTTTTAGAAAACATTTTTTTCCTCTTAGGATCACTCCAGAGACTTTTCTGCAGAGATTAGATACACAAGCTTTCAGTGGCTCAAGTTCAATCATGCTTTCTTTTTTTGTCAGCTTTCCCTTGTCAAATGTATTGCATGTAAATGGAATTCAACTGAAAATAAAGGTTTTCTCTAACCTTAAATATTAAAAGTGAAATGCCTCTTTCAAGTGATCAGTGAGATTTGTCCTTGGAGTAGGTCAGTGTGGGGGTAATGCTTCTATAATGAGTTTTCATTGCGAATCAAATGTCATGTGACTTTGTTCCACCTCTCTTCTTACACTTTTTTCTCTAACCTAGTTTTTGATGGACTAGTCCGTCTTCCCTATCTAGTCCTTTATGGACTAGTCTATCTCTCCTAACCTAGTCCTCAATGGACTTATCCTACATGGTGTTAGAGGCAAAGACTGGTGGTGATCTGCTGGGCTGGAGGTCTTTTCTTTTGTCCTCATGCCATGCAGTTTCCCTTTAAAGGCCAGGGAAAATAAATTCCTTAGGAAAATCTGGGAGCAAAAGAAAAAAAATAATAAGATAACCACAACGTTCATGCACACAAACTTAGAATTAACTAGCATTTACCTTTTAGCACACCTGGGCAGAATGGGCCTTATCCAGGACAAAGATACCATAGTGAAAGTCTTGCTGTCTGGTCCTGGCCATGAATGGCAGCTACTTCTGCTAAAGCAACCTAAGTCAGGGCCATGCCTGATGGAGATTGTAGCAGACAGCTTCAGGTTCGCTGAGATGAACTTCCAGACCAGGCACAGTTATGGAGGAAGGGATATTATTTATTGAAGCTTACAGATCCAGGGGAAGTTCCATAATGGCAGAAGAAGCAACCTGCTCTCACAGGGCCAAGCAGAGAGAGCAAAAGCCAACCAGCCACCACAGCACACAGAGCAAAACTACAGCCAAAAGCCCAGCACACTTCAGGAACTCCCATTAGGCACACTTTGCATATCTTTACATTGGAATCTCAAACCATCACCACACCTTAAGACCGGGCCCCCAGTGACCTTACCTCTAGCAAGGTGATTGCAGATGCAAACTATAACTAATAAAACACTGAATATATTGGGGGACATATATTCAAACTACCACAGAGATGATGCCCCCCTTCATAAGCATGGCTGATGATTTACCCTATCTTCTGCAAAAGACACTTGTCTCTAGGAGAGACTGTTTCAAATCTGAATGTCCAGTTAAAGAACTTTTATAAAAAAAAAAAAAAAAAAAAGCAAGTACCCAGAGTTTCTTGACTAAATCTATGGGTAACAGACAAATATTCTCAGAAAAATTTGAAAGACAATTCAAAACTAAGCCATACAATGTGCCAGGCTTTCCATACTTTAAATCTTCTGTCATGCAGAAGGCAATAGGAAACCTAGAAGCTGTGACCATATATGTATATATAAATATTCTTAGGAAATTTAATACACTAGAAACCGTATTTACTCTCTTTTGATGCATTTTGTTAATGTTTTTCTTTTATTTTGTAGGGAATTTAGAAAATGACAAGACACAAAGCTCAGAAAACATTTCATGCAGATGTACACCCTATTATTTTGTTTTATTTCTGTCTAGTCTTTTCTCTATGAAAAGATACATTTTAAGGCACTAAGATTGGTACTGCATATTAAATGATATATCTTGGGTTCCCTCTCAGCATTCTTTTATCATGCCTTCATGACTTTAAATTTTCCACCAAATTGCATTAAGAGCTGTATAGTACTCCATCGTACCTTTGCCCCACAGTGTTTCTTGCCTCAACTTGCCACCTGGGGTTTCAACATCTTGCTGATTTTATTATGTTGGTGAGTGAGTCTTCTAGTGCTGTGTCATCTCAGATCCATGACTTCCTTGTCTGTTGTGGGATTGCCATCCTGTCTGTGGTCACTCACTCCTCAAGTTCATAAACACAAACTCAAACTCTCCATGCTCACCTGAAGGAAGCATTTTGTGAGAACAGTCTTTCATTGTCTATTTCATGCACTCCTCTCTTCCCTCAAACCTTTGGCATCTCTTTCCTGTCACTGTCATCTCAGCTGATAATACTGCATCCTTCTTCACTGGGAAAACTGAAGCAATCCAAAGAGAACCTCCACCACTGCTGCAATTGTATCCCTATCTCACTGTATCCGCCCCTTGCTGACAACTCAGACCCCTCCACTTTAGTGTCCTGTATATTCAATTACACTTTGTTTTTCTTCCCTCCCTTAAGATCTCTTCCTTTCTTCTCATGGCCCCCTTTCTAACCTCCTGACTTATACTCCTCCACACACATACAAATGCACACATTTATACATCTATTTGTATGTATATTATTTCAAATCTAGAGTCTATATACAAGAGAAAATGTGATATTTGTCTTTCTGAGGCTTATTTCATGTTACATAATGATTTCCAGTTACATTACATTTTCTTATAAATATCATGATTTCTTTTTCTTTGTAACTGCATAAAATTCTATTGTGTATATGAACCACACTTTCTTTACCTATTGATCTGTTGATGATATCTAGTCTAGTTCCATTTCTTGGCTACTATGAGTAGTGTGACTATAAACATGGGTGCACAGGTATTTCTGTGGCATGTTAGCCAAGAATCTTCAGGTATAGACCCAAGAGTGGCACATTTTTTTTTTTTTTTTTTTTTTTTTTTTTACGATTTGATGGTAGTCAGCAGTGAATCTGTCTGGTCTGGGAATTTCTTTGATGGGAGACAAATTACAGGGGAGGTTACTGTGGATTCCAATGAAATACAGAGAATCATTTGGGAACACTTGAAAACATACATTATCAAAAACTAGAAAACCTAAGGCTGAGAAGATGGCTCAATAGATAGAAGCATGTCATGCAAATGTGAAGACCAGTTCAGATCCTCACTCACACATGTAAATGACAGGCGAGCATGGTGGATCTCCTATGATTTCAGCCAGGAGGCAATCCCTGGGCAAGCTAGCTAGCTAGACCAGTCAAGTTAACAAGTTCAAGTGAGAAACCTTGCCTCCGGAAGACAATCAAAGAAGATACCCAGCATCAATCTCTGGTCCCCTTGTGTACCCCCTCACACATGCACCCACATTCATGTGAATATGCATACACACACGCACGAATACCACATACATACATATACGTTTAAAAAATCTACTAGAAACCCTAGAAGAAAAGGATGAATTCCTAGACAAATCTGACCTATCAGAATTAAACCAAGAGGATATAAACAACTTAAACAGATTCATGACAATCGATGAGATGGAAACAGCAATAAAAAGTCACATAAACTGGTCATTATGAATTTCAGTTTTATCAGGCTACTTCTCTCTCAGAATCTCATGTCACTCTAGCTCACTCAGAGTGAAGCTAATGTACATAACATACAATTTTTTTTTGAGAGAGAGACAGACAGAGAGGGAGAGGGAGACAGACAGAGAATGGGCGAGCTAGCAGCCTCTCAGCTGCTGTGAACAAAATCCAGATGTGTCCACCCCCTTGTGGGCAAGTGTGACATTGCACCCTTGTGTCACTTTGCATCTGGCTAAACGTGGGACCTGGAGATTGGAACCAGGTTCTTAGGCTTAGCAGCCAGGTGCCTTAACCTCTAAGCCATCTCTCCAGCCCCATACAGTGTTTTATTAAGCCTTATATGTGTCTTTCTTCTCCCATCTAATTCACTCCATTTCAGCCACCCTGGCCTTTTTCTTGTTCCTCTGTTATTCCTTTGCATTATCTGTTGCTATAACTTGAGAAGTTTTTCTAGCCTTTATGGAAATGTCATCATATGGGAAAGTATTTAGTGTCAGAAAGAGATCTTCTAGCAAGCACAAAATTATACATTATTTTTATGTTTGTTACCATCACTCCTACATGAAATGTATCAAAACATTCATTTTGTTCATGAAGATATCCTAAGTGCTGAGAATGGTGTCTGGCATGTAGCAGGTATTCAATAAATATTTATTTAAACAACTTTAATAAATAAATATATGCATACAGAAAAGGCAAATATTTTAAAGGCATGTTAATCTTCTGCCTTAAGTCAATATTTTTTAACTCCTTCTTTCTAACTTCAAGTGTTATATATAGCCTTGGTTCTAATCACCTTGCTCAAAACTTCACCTTTCCATCTTTTGGAAAAGATGATGTTCAAACATGTTTTGGTTATGGATAAAGTGAGACAGAATAGCCAGACACACTGGAAAGCAAAGAGAAGGATTATGACAACCTTCTGGGTATTTCAGCTACAAGAGTTCTGGTGGTGAACACTGTTACCCAGTGAAATGTATAACTCTTGGGAGAAACACTTCAGCTTGTGGGTAACTGTGTAGATGATGATGGATTTGAATGGGTATGGTGGGGAGTTGGCGGTGAGAGGGGAGTAGACGGTAAAGTGGTAGGAAAATTGCTCTGCTAGAGAAGGCATTAAACACCTAACTCTTATACATAACATGTCTAAGAGGTGTTGGAAATGCTTCTGCTTGTTGACTGGGAAAGGGTGATATACATTTATTGCACAGCACAGGAATGGTGCTATTTATCCTTTCCTCAAGTCTAAGATGTAGCTCTACCACTAGACTGAAAAGTGAACTGTGCTGAGTTTGTTTGTACCTCTCCACAATGCAGAGGTTAAGCTCACTCAGCTCCTCCAAACATGTTCATCTGCTGAGAGCAGGACAGGGTGATGTCACTGAGATCCATTCAAGCATTTGAATCCAGTCAAGAAAACAGAAAGGGAAAGAAACAAAAAACACCTGCTTCAGAAAATGAGCATTCAGAAGTAGGAGTTAGGACTCAGCCTGCTGTGTGTGTGTGTGTGTGTGTGTGTGTGTGTGTGTGTGTGTGGTATAGGATTTTGCACAGGGAAGCCTATTCCAATAGAAGAGTGAAGCATGAATACTTCTTTGGAAGCAAGTCATGCATGTGGTCACTGTGCTTTAATCATTTTTTATCTTATCATTTTATCCTGATTTACTTTCATCAGGGTTTCCTATTAGATGTTTTTTCCCAATTAACTTCCAGTATAGGGGAAAATGGTCAATTCATGGTGGGGTGGTAAGTGAGAAAATTAAGCAAAGTAACCATCCTATGTCTTTAAGAGTGACAGACTTTGGGAAGTAAAGTGAAAATAAGAGAAGTATTTTATTGAAGTCCTACCAAGAATACTCAAGAGCAGTAGTGAGCCAGGGGATGAGGGGTCAGGCTTCTCTGGAAGATAGAGAAAGCTGGAAGCTGAAGAAAGGGAGATGGGAGTGTGAAGATGGGGTATATGGATGGAGTGCCACTGCAAGTCAAACAACATTTGTTGACAAGGAATATTTTGGCTGGAGAGATGTCTCAGAGGTTAAGGCACTTTCCTGCAAAGCCTAACAACCAGGGTTCAATTCCCCAGTACCCACATAAAGACAGATGCATAAAGTGGCACATGCATCTGGAGTTCATTTGCAGTGGCTACAGCCTGGCATGCTCATTCTCTCTCTCTCTCTCTCTCTCTCTCTCTCTCCCTTATTGGCTGAACCTTTCACTGAGATAACCTCAGACCTTCATCCCACCCTCAAGTTTTCTTCCTTTCATTCCTTTCTGCAAATATTGTTTTCAAGAATGCTCCCTATTTAACACTCTCTGTTTCCACGTGTGCTTCTCATGCATCCTGTCACTTAGCTGCTGTCAGCAGTGGCACTGAGAAAGTAGATGCTCAAGTGAGATTTTTCTGGAAGTAGATCACCTGCCAACTGGCTGGCAATGACATTAGCACTGGTATCCTTACTTGTAGTAGACCAGTTACTTAAAATAGTGGTGTAATAATTGATCTTTTATTGGTGGTAAACCAGGGTGACACACTAATGAAAATAACTACCCTATTTAGTATGTTGTATAGAGATTTGACAGCATGGGAGAAATAATAGCTATAAGTATATTGGAATTCACTCTTTGCTTTCTGAGCAAAGAATTTTTTAAAATGTTGATTACCCTGTATATAAAGTCCCATTTGAAAGTACAGGGGGCCATGTTGGAAACATAGAAAAGGGATTCCTATCTCTTGCAGTGAGAAAACACAGAAAATAGAAATATGCCTGACATGTACTAGTAAGAGAGGATGGGCTGGACGTGGTGGCACATGCCTTTAATCCCAGCACTTGGGAGGCAGAGGTAGGAGGATCGCCCAGAGTTCGAGGCCACCCTGAGACTACTTAGTGAATTCCAGGTCAGCCTGGGCTTGAGCAAAACCCTACCTTGCAAAACCAAAAAAAAAAAAAAAAAAAAGAGAGAGGATGGACTCTAAAGAATACTAAACTCCCTACCAAGGACATTCTCAGATGTCAAACTCAGGACCATAAGCGTTAGAGAACAGGCACAGGCACGTGGGTTGAGGACTTCTGGATTGGTTAAATTAAAATGAAAATCTTGAATGTGAGGGCAGCGATGCTCTGCTAAGTGCTTAACAACTAACCCTTATTGAACATGAACTTTATCTACTTTATGATTTTTTAAAATTTTTTTGTTTATTATTTATTTGAAAGTGACAGACAGAGAGAGAAAGAGGCAGATAGATAAAGAATGGGTGTGCCAGGCCCTCCAGCCACTGCAAACAAATTCCAGATGCATGCACCACCTTGTGCATCTCTCTTACGTGGGTCCTGGGGAATCAAGCCTGAAACCAGGGTCCTTAGGCTTCTCAGGCAAACTCCTTAACCGCTAAGCCATTTCCCCAGCCCCACTTTATGATTTTTTTGTCTATCACTTTCTTTAGCTAGACAAGTAAAGGAAAATAAGCATGCCCTGACCTATGGTGTTCCCTATTTTCGTGGAACAGGGCCTCTCAGATGACCAGATTCAAGCTGCCCGTGTGGCATCACTGTACTTGGAGAAAGGAAGGGCACTCAATAACATGCCATTGTGTGGCATTTCCACCACAGTGATGTGATAGATGCAATGACCTCAACATCACACACAATAGTAAATAATTAGGAAGTGATTTTAGTTTTATTTTTAATTATAAATCCATGCACTTTTTTATAATAATGACTTTTTATAACTAGTTCACAGAATATCTGAAAATTGAGCCACTGGCTTTCCAGAGGTATAGCAAGCTGGCAATGCAGTTCCAAGCAAATTTCAATCAGATGACGTGGTGTGACACCCAACCTTCAAAACCTATTAGGACCTAACACAATAGGACTATGCCTTTTCCTCACACACTTGATGTATCAATGAGAATGGTGAGCTATAAACAGACAAATGCCTTAGACTCTCCTTTTGCCAGCACTGGTTTGGAAATCATTACACATAATATTTTTTTTTCTAGGAACACTTGTAATATGTAAGGGTAAAGTCAATTTCCTTAAACAAAAGAATACAACTATTATCCTCCTTGTGCCTAAAGTTGCCAACAACAATGCTTTCTGAGTAACAGAATCCTCGCAGTTGGTTAGGGATTACTTTATAATGTGACAAAAGATTACAATATAAAATCTGTTCCAATTAACATTCTTACAATGTTTGCCTGCTGGAGGAAAAACCGTTTTTTTTTTTTTCCCCTTTTCTTTTGTTTGAAGTGATATGGATTTTCTTATAACATGTTTTAGTAGTTTAAAACACTTGTCTCAGCTTAGTGGAGTTGGCTTTAGAGTAGGGCTAGAGGCAGGGTATTTGGAAGAATATAGAGGCTATTGCCAGGCGTAGTGGCACTTGCCTTTAATCCTAGCACTCAAGAGGCTGAGGTAGGAGGAGTGCAGTGAGTTTGAGGCTAGCCTGGGACCACAGAGTGAGTTCTAGGTCAGCCTGGGCTAGAGTTAGATCCTACCTCGAAAAACAAAACACAGACTATTAGAGGCTAGTACGGCCATACCTTTAGAATGCAAAACTAAAGCTTGAAAAGTGGTAATTCTGGGTTTATGAATTATTAGCCTATGGGTTATTTTAGCACTTTTCCACTGACCTATACAATTATTCATTCACCTCAGCATTAATTCATTACTTTTAATTTTATCATTTATGCATGCATGTGCTTGTGTGTGTGTGTGTGTGTGTGTGTGTGTGTGTGCATGTGCATGCCCAGGCATGTGGGTGTCACAGTATAGGTGTGGATGTCAGAGGAGGACTTAAAGTCATTCTTAACCTGTCCACCTCATTTGAGACAGGAATTCTCACACTGGATTCTCACTCTGCTGTTTTGTGCTGGACTCACTGTGAGTTTCTGGGAAATCCTCCTGCTTCTGCCTCCCAACTTGCCATCACCATGCTGGAACTATAGAAGTCCACTGTGGCTTCCAGCTTTTCACATGGAGTCTAGGGATCAGACTCATGAACTCCAATTTGATTGTGAGCACCACATCCACTAGGCCGTCTCCTTAGCTCTACTTCATTACTTTAACAAATATGTGCAGAAGCCCATCTTTGCATAAGATGCTATGCTATAGATATATAAAAGTGATTGGAATCAATGCAGGCATAGGATGTTCAGACTACAGATCTCTCTGCTCTCAGCAGCTGATCGTGGATAAGAGGAAGGGTAGGACTCCTGACAATTCACTCTTCCAGACAGAATGGCCTGGATATTCATGACCTCACAGTGCCTGGTACTACCTACATAAGACCATTGTAATAGGAGGAAAAACTGATGACATCAAAATAAAAGAGAGACTGGTTGAGAGGGGGAGGAGATATGATGGAGGGTGGAGTTGTGAAGGGAAAGGGGGGGCGAAGAATTATCATAGCCTATTGTCTATAATTATGGAAGTTGTCAATAATCATAATAAAAAAGTTCCAGCTTTAAAAAAAAAGAAACTTCTCAACTGATGACATTTTTTATTTTACTTTTTCATCGTTTGTTTTTTTGCTTGGGTTTTTTTTTTCTGTTTTTCTTTTTTATTGTCTTTCTTTTCTTCTGATGATGTTTGCATAGGTATCTCCAGCTTGCCTTGACCTGTCCATCCTTCAGCTTCAGCTTCTGAGCACGGGGATTCCAGGCACCTTCCACCATGCCTACATTTTCAAAAAAGACGGAGGGCTCCTCCGCTGGCTGCAGGTCTAGCAGCCTGTCATCCTCGGAAGAGCAAAGAAGCCCTGTTTGTCCTCTGCCTACCATCTTTGTTTTATTTAGCCCCAGAGATCTTTGAGAAAGATGCATTGAAAAGGAAGCTTGGAGAAAGAACATGAAGTGAGAAAAAGGTGCCAAGAGCTCCTTTTCCTGAGTGAAAAACTATGAAAAAAGATTGACACACTCTTCATCGCTTTCACTGTTGATACTTCATGCTATAATTACATTTGTTGTTTAAAAATGAGAGCAAATTTCCAAAAGTTCAAACACAATATTTTTTCTAGTATCTATATAATCTACAATATAAAAACATTAAATAATATAATGAGCCTTGGTGATTAGAAACCGATTTTTACTAAACTAAGCAGAAAGGAAAAGTAAAGCTATGTTACGAGTTGATATTTCCTGTTGCCAGCATCATACCTACTGAATAGTGTTTGCAGTGGCTGGTCTCGACCTGTAGTGCTCCCGCCCCACCCCCGTCCTACATACATTAACACCCTTGATGTCACAATACCAGTAGATCTCCATCCTACTTCCTTTCTTTAATTTCTTTGTAAGAATCATGGTTTTGTTAAATTTATTTGTTCATTTTATTTGTTTAGTAATTTTTATGTCTTCCCCCCTCAATCACCTGGCAAGAAAACAGTCAGGGGTCTTAACATACCTTTGGTGACTACTTTGTCCTTTGTATAAGAGCCCCTGAGTTGCTTCTAAGTGAATATATGAGTGAATAGGTGTATGTAATTGCACTGGGTTTCTTTGTTATGGTCTGAACTGGGAGTTCCACGATGATGTGTGCAATCTATGGATGACATTTGGCTTAAACTTTCTACATCAAGAATACTGGCTAGCCACTTGCTGATTGTCACGATTCATTAAAAAGCATCATTTTTTTACTTCTTTTTTTTTTTTTTTTTGAGGTAGGGTCTCCTCTAGCCCAGACTGACCTGGACTTCACTATGTAGTCTCAGGGTGGCCTCAAATTCACAGCAATCCTCCTATCTCTGCCTCCAGAGTGCTGGGATTAAAAGTGTGTGCCAACATGCATGTCCAGTTAAAAGCATATAATTTTCTTTTTTTTTTTTTTCCGAGGTAGGATCTCCCTCTGGCCCAGGCTGACCTGGAATTCACTATGTATTCTCAGGGTGACCTCGAATTCATGGCGATCCTCCTACCTCTGCCTCCCAAGTGCTGGGATTAAAGGCATGCGCCACCACGCCTGGTTTAAAAGCATTATTTTTAGGCTGAGGTATGCTTTAGACTTTTGTAAGTCAAGATTTGCTGGTAGGTACTTAGCACACTGTTTATGATAATGGGACTGAAGACTGAAATTATAAACTCTGTCTTACATAATTATCTATCTGGTGCATATTTAGGTTTCATATTTTATAACTGAATAAGTGATAAGCTATATAAGTTACCAGGAACTATGTGACTAAAGCCTTCAGGGAGATGTAATTTTGTATCTAAATAAATGCCTTTGCACTCAGATGCCCAGAAAGTGACTTAAATTTAATCTAGTTTAACACAGAGAAGTTAAAATTATTATTGTCATTGATGAAGCTGTATGAATTAGGAAACACGAATTGCACCTTCTTTTTGCCCAACATACAGAGTAGCTGTTACTCAGTTGTGACAGCTCAAAAATGAGATTCTAGACACTACTCACAGAAAATCACCGTTCTCTAGTGTAATCCACCAAAGATATCCTTCAAAATCTTAAAGGAAGTCACATAATGTTTGCTTGTGATTCCAGTGGCAGGGAGGTGAAGGCAGCTATATTCCTAGAGTTCAGTGGGCTAACTGGTCTAGCCTATTTAGTTCCAGATAAGAGAGAGAAACCCTGCTTCAAAAGAAGTGCATGACATATCTGAGGGGCAACAGTCGAGGTTCTCATCCACATACAAACAACCACATACACACACATGCACCACACACACACATACATGCGTGCAGATACAAACAGACCCTAGAGGAACACTGCTGTGTTCTACATCCATTCTCATTTTGGTTTGTCTTCTTAGCCAGGTACGTTATTGTAGATGAATCATAAAATTGGGCCTACAACATATTGCCTATGAAATGTTCATGGTTTTGCTTTTCTTCAAGACCTTTCTTAATTTCCAGACATTTGGCTGATATCAAGCAGTAATGTTTAAGGAACTTAGGTAAAACAAATTGACCACAGCCTACTGGCTCATCTACTGCTGCCTCTTGCTACATGCAGAGGACTAACTATCTCCTGCCACAGCCCTTGTCTTCTCCACATCTCTCAAATCTCTCCTTTTAGGTCCACAAGAGGAACTGTAAACCTTAAATCCTTTCCTTAGGTTTTTTTTTTTTTTTTTTTTTTTTTTTTTTTTTTTTGGTTTTGCGAGTGTAGGGTCTCTCTCTGGTCCAGGCTGACCTGGAATTAAATCCTTTGGCCTTGAACTTAGGTTTTTAAAAAAAAAAAAAATATTTTTTATTATTATTAATTTATTTATTTGAGAGAGAGAAAGAGGTGCAGAGAGAGAGAGAGAGAGAGAGTGAAAGAGAGAGAGAGCACACCAGGGCCTCTAGCCACTGCAAACGAACTCCAGATGCATGTGCCTCTTATGCATCTGGCTTACGTGGGTCCTGGAGAATTGAACCAGGATCCTTTGGCTTTCCATGCAAATGCCTTAACCACTAAGCCATCTCTCCAGTCCCTAATATATATATATTTATGAGAGAGAAAGAGGCAGAGAGAGGGGGAGAAAATGGGTGTGCTAAGCCTCCAGCCATTGCAAACGAACTTCAGACACATGCACCCCCTTGGGCATCGGCTTATGTAGGTTCTAGAGAATTGAACCAGGATCCTTTGGCTTTGCAGGCAAATGCCTTAACCACTAAGCCATCTGCCCAACCCCCTTTCCTTAGTTTTAAGCACATTTCAATCAATACGTTTATGGAGCCTGATTGATTGGATTATTGTGCCCAGTTCTTCATCATTTCCTGGATCCATACTCTTTGCCTGTTTTGCATTCTCTCCCACTAAAAGCCGAGCATCCTTCATTATCTTTTGGCTTTAGTTATTGTCATGTGTTTTGCTTTGGCTTTCAGGATCTTAGCAGATGATGCAAAAGGCAGCCCGAAATGCATGTAGGGGACTCGGTTTGCCCCTAGTTGTGACTTTGCCATCACCCTGAGAAAATTGTGCCCTGAATAGCCCAGTGGGACCAAGGAAAATGAAAAACCTGTAGGAAGACTTGAACTGTAGACCTGCTGTGTAAAGCAAAACCAGGTCAGCTGACTCACTTATCTGTGAGATGAAAATAATGCTTTTTTGTCACCGAGTTTTGAGTTTGTTTATTATACATACACTGTTATTGTGGACAAAACTGATTGGTAAAAGATGAAACTCTTTACATCAGTGTCAAATATTTATATCTTTATGTCTCTGTTATTTTTAGAATTAATGGATTAAAGTGTTTTGCTATTTCAAAAATAGTTATATCTTTATGCAAAGCAGTTTAGCTACCTATTGTCTCAACTATCCCCATTCCCAGAGTAGCATTTTTACTCTATTATTACATAATTAAAAATGCATGCTGGAGCACTGTCTCATAATATGAGGAGTCGTCTTGAAAGGTGAATTTTCCTTCCATCTGTGGACACAGGAAACCAATTACTACCTTAAGTGCTCAGGTTATATTAAAGTCCAGCTGAGCATTTTACTCAACACACAAACTTAGTTTTACAAAATGAGAACTAAGTGAGTGATATGTTTTTTTTTCTAATGAGCATTTCTTTTATAGAAAATGCATGTGTGTGTTCGTGTGTTGTGTGTGTATGTACTTGTGCTAAGTGTAGAGGTCAGAGGACAACATTGGGGTGTTAGTTTTCTCTTTCTACCTTGCTTTTTGAGATGGGCTCCCTCTTCTTGCTATTTTTTTCCTCACTTGAAAGGACAGTCTAGCTGGTCTTTGAGCTTCTGGATTCTCCTGTCTCCACTTCCCACTGCGGTTGGCCTGTAAGGATTACAGGGTTTGAACTCAGCTCAATAGGCTTGCAAATCAAGCACCTTCAATTGCTGAGCCATCTTCTCAACCCATGTATCTCTATCAATATACTTTTTCTTTATAAAAATATCCCTTGAGATAATATTCTGCCTTCTGACGCTATCATCCCTAAGAGAACTAGGCAAACCACATCTTCTTCACCTGTATGTCTCTAGTAGTAATTCCAGTGTCTGATTTATTATAATTGTTGAGTATGTTGTAAATAAATACAAGTTCTACAGTATTTTATATGAATAGGAAAAAGTGAGGACTGGGATGATCTTGGGAAATGTTCAAAGATGTGTTGATAAAGACCCTGAAAGATTTAATAGGGTTGAAGCTGGCAGAAAATAGATGGGAGCATAGTTTAATTAAAAAGCAAGATTGGTCTGGACAGATGGCTCAGTGGATAAATGCTTAAGCTGGCATACCTGAATTCAGTCCCCAGGCTCCCACCTAAACAGGAAGCCCTGGTCGGCTTCAGTATAAATGATGATGTTGACAGGGAGATGGGAGAGCAGCAAAGAACAGCAGAGAGAGAATCCAGATAAGAAACCTGCCTCAAATGAGATGGACAGGCTAGGACTGACCTGAAAGTTGTTCTCTGACCTCCACATGTGTGCCTGCACTCACCCATGAACACACACACACACTTTAAAAAAAAATTATATAAAATTATTTTAAAAGCAAAATAAACAAAATTTGATGACTGGAAAATGAAAGCACAAAAGTTGTTCAAGACCTTGTCATTTGTGGTACTATTGATTGAAGCCACTACCATTGAACCACATCCACAGCCTCCTTTTTATGCATGATTCATTTTGTCAAATGTTTTTATACATAATTATAGAGAAACATCAATTGTTAAAAAAGGGGGGGGGGCTGAAGAGATGGCTTAGCAGTTAAGGCACTTGCCTGTGAAGCCTAAGGACCCCAGGTTTAATTCCCTAGTACCTACATAAGCCAAATGAACAAGGTGGTGCATGCATCTGGAGTTCATTTGCAGTGGCTAGAAGCCCTGGCATGCCCTCTCTCTCTCTCTCTCTCTCTCTCTTTTTAAAGAAGAGGGCTGAAGAGATGGCTTAGTGGCTAAGGTGCTTTCCTTAGAAGCCTAAGAACTTAGTTCAAATCTCCTGGTCCCACATAGCCAGACACACAGTGAAGCAAGCATGCAATGTTGCACATGCACACAAGGGGGTGACATATCTGGAGTTCCATTGTAGCAGCTGAAGATCCTGGTGTGCCCATTCTCTCTCTCTCTCTCTGTGCCTATCTCTGTCTCTCAAATAAATAAAAGAAAAGTTTTTCTTTAAAAAAAGAAGAAGAAGAAGAAAACTCAAATGTATCTATGGTGGACTCAAGGGCCAATGAATGGTAAATAGTTTTTTTATTGAAAATATTAAAGAAAGTTTAAGTGCAAAAGAGCTTTACAACTAACAAAACAAATATACCAAAAACTCTAGCTACTTTCTTTTTAGTGAAATTTTTAAAACTGATAAGCAGATATATTTCAACTTCATTTCTACTCTTTTCTTACTCCTATTGCTATCAGTTTCCCTAAATATTACTCTAAGATTTGCTTTAATTTCTTTCACCATTCTGTATGTAATTATTCCTCATTTCTAAGATTTGTCTTAGAACATACTTGAATCAGATGGGCTCAGTATATTCCATCTACCATTTGTCTTTCAGCCCTGCTACATCGGCATGAATGCACAAAATACTTGCTGTTATCATTATTTTTTTATTATTTTTAATTTATTTTTGGAGAGAGAGACAGAGAGAGATAGACAGAGAGGGAGAGGGGGACAGAGATGGGCACGCCAGCAATCTCTCAGCTGCTCTGAACGAAATCCTGATGCGTGCACCCCCTTGTGGGCAAGGGTGGCATTGCGCCCTTGCCTCACTTTGCATCTGGCTAAACGTGGGACCTGGAGATTGGAACAGTAGGCAGGTGCCTTGGCCGCTAAGCCATCTCTCCAGCCCCTGTTATCATTATTTTTAAGTAATAGTTTTATTGTTAGCAGTAGGTATGTTAGTAATAGCTAGTCAAATTGATTCATACTCTGAATTGGATGGTTGAAATTAGCATCAAGGTTAAGCTTATTTTTTGTTGTTGTTGAAACTGAGGCTTAGAGAGATTAAATGATTAAGAGTCTAAGTACCAAGTCTCACTGGGAGTAAGTAACAACACTATGACTCAAATTCAGATGTGCCTAACACCACACCATGCTACTTTTATTTGAACTGACATAACTATTTAAGAAGACTATATACAAACTACTATATTTTGGCCATATTTCATACTTCAGACCATGGCAAGATAAATTATTGTAGTGTAAGGTGATATGTTATACATTATGTAAATGAGTGTGTGAGTGTATATGTGCATAATAGTATGCTTTTCTCTCACTTCCCTAATGATAAAATTTGATAAACAGTTGCTTTAATGAAATGCAAGGCACACACATTTTCATTGTACCCTAGAATACTCATTAACCTCTCCTCAGCTTTGGACTTACAATGTGTTCAATTAAAAGTCAGTGCTTGAAGAATTTCCACCAGCCCTAGAACATAAGACCCTGTTGGTGAAGACACTGCATGCATTGGTTGCTTGAGGAATTGCCACCAGCACTGGAACATAAGACCCTGTTGCTTTGGTTGCTTGACACTGAGAAATCAAGCTGGAACTGGAAAGTGTTACACAGGCTTTGGGGGGAGAAAAGTCATCAATAATCTTAACTAGTAGTGTACTCTACAGCTGTACAACTTGTCAGCCAGACAAGATTACCCCATCAGTGCAGTAGTGGCATGACTGTTATGGGGGTAACCTATTGCTCTCCGACTGGATTTGAGGTCCACTCTTTGGGGGGATGGATTTATGTCTGCTTACTGAAAACCTAGTCAAAAGCCCATGACCCAGTAAATCATAGGGATTTTGGGAAACTACTATTGGTTTTTGGCTAAATGGATATCTTGTGCCCATCAAATTGCTCTCAAAATACTTATATTTATACAAAATGAATAGTGCGGATCTCACTTTTTATCAGAGAAGCTTCTTTTCACACAGATGGTGGTGGCTACTGGGAAGAAAACTCATCAAATTCCTGAGAAGTGACAAGTAATTATCCAGAATTAAATGAAATGAATTAAATGAAGAGGTAGCATACACAGTGTAATTAAGAACGAGATGATGGGGTGCAGGGTTCTGGAATGACATGAGATGACCACTGCGTCCGTGACCTCACAGCAGCTGCCATTACTTTCACAATATTGTGTCCATCAACATGTCATCATGGATGATGAAGAAAGGAAAAAGAAGGATAACAGAAAGAAGAAGAACTAGCTGGAGAGAGGCAGGGGTTCCATGGAAAAGATATGGTGAGGGAGGACAAGATGAGAAGGGATTGTGATAAAAACACATATGTACACATAAAAATATGTCAGAAAATTGAAATTCTCATCTTTTTTCGATTTTCTAAGGAAACTTCTCCATAGTATTTTATGCCTGAAAATTCACTGCAGCTTGTTTAAAGTGTAGAAAACAGTTTTATACATTTTTTGGTGCACATAAAATCACCATTTGCACTTCCAAGTGAAAACTGGAAAAGTTCAATGAATGATAATGCTTCCTTTATGAAAAAATAACCACATTCTATGCTTTAACAATTAAGCTGGTTATGTTATTTTTTCATTTATTTTCCAAATAGTGATGGTTCTTGAAGACATGCTCAAAATTAAATTTAAATACATGGGAGTGCTCCATAGTAGAACAGAAACTCTCACTATACCTATATGCTGCTTGCACACAGGAAAGATTGAAACCCAGAATGGCGCGATAGTGAAGAAAGATTTTTATGTATTATTAAAATTAGATTTGCATGTTAACTTGGCATTTTTATATTTTATTTATTTATTAGAGAAAGAGGCAGACAGAGACTGGGCATGCTAGGGCTTCTAGCTACTGCAAATGAACTCTAGATGCATATGCCACCTTGTGCATCTGGTTTATGTGGGTACTGGGGAATTGAACCTGGGTCTTTTGGCTTTGCAGGAAAGTGCATTAACTGCTAAGCCATCTCTCCAGCCCTAACTTAACATTTTAATTCTAATCCTCAAGACAGTCGCTTTCTGATCAGATTGGAAGCCCACTCCACAGGATGTAATTCATGCCTTTTATTATAAACCTGACAAAATGCCTATGGCCAGTGAGGTCCCAAGTCCTAGTGGGGAAGCTATTAGTGTTATGTTATTAAATGGACATGTTGTCAAACTGCCTTCTAAATGTCTTATTTTTCTACCCATAGAGTATTTCTGCTCTTATCCTTGGTCAGAGAAGCTTCTTTTTGTAGTAGGCAGCTATTAATGCAAAGACCCATAACTGGTCAAAGTACCGAAAATAATTGACTGCTGAGTACTTGTATTAGTCAGGGTTCTCTAGAGGAACAGAACGGATAGAATGAATTGAATTAAAAGGGAATTTATTGGATTAGCTTACACAGTCCAGCAATAACAGGTTGCAGGTCTGAGAGTCAAGAAACCTGGTAGCTGCTCAGTCCACGAGACTGGAGGCCTCAGCAGTCCCAATGCGGCACTGAAGACCTGGAGGCTTCCCGGAGAGACGTTGCTCTTCAGTCCACTCTGGTCTTCAGTCCACACTGGAAAGCAGCAAATACCAAGCAGCAAGTACCAAGCGGAAAGCACCAAGCAGCAAGCACCCAGTGGCAAGCAGCGAGCAGCACCAGCAGCCAGGTGGAAGAGAGAGAGCCTTTCTTCCCAGAGCTTCTTTTTATTAACCAGCCCCCTCCTCCAAGAGGAACCGCCTGCTCTGGGCCACCCACTCTGGGGGAAGGGCTTACCCCTGGGGGAAGGATTCTTCCTTTAGTTAATCCTTCCTAGAAGCAGCCTCAGAGACACATTTATGAGGAATGTCTGTGGATTCCTAAACAAATCAAGTTGACACAAACTTAACCATCACAGTACTCAACCCTAAATGGGGCAGAGATATCATTCTCTCCAAGGCCCAGGGAACATCATAGAAAAGGAGGTAAGAATGCGAGAGATCAAGGATAGCAGAAGTACATTGAAACACTGCTTTGCTTTTACAAAGCAATTGGGTTTGCCTGCAGAAGACCTGCGGAAGACGGGATCCGCCATCATTCTGCAATGGATGACATAAGGCTCATGAGGAGCTACTGGCAATAAATGATTGCTGGTGGAGGGGTGCCATTTTATTTAATGGCGTAGCCACTAGTGAGTCACCCAAGCTCTAGTAAATAACTCCTTGCCAACCATACTTTATACAAGCAATCCCAATTAATCTCAGTGGGTCACAAAAAAGACATAAAAGTAGGAGGGGGCCAGCTGAGAAGAAGGGGATCCCCAGGTGTGGGAAGGAAAAAAAGAGGATAATGTGAAGGTGAATATGATCAAAATATATGAAATTGTCAAGACTACCCCAAAACTCTCAATATGCTAGAGTGGAATAAAATTGCACAAAGTATATCCATCAACCACAATGGAATTAAATTGAAAAAATAACACAAAATGTTTAGAAAAATCACAGATAAATTCTGAAATAACCAACATATCAAAGAAGAAATTATTAGAGAAATTTGAAGCTTAGATAGTTAAGGTATCAAAATGACTAGATGTAGTTTGTTAGTGCTTAAAAGGAAAATTTATAGCTCTAAAGAACTAAAAGGAAAAATCTCAAGTCAATAAGTAACCTCCCATCTAATAAAATAGAAAAAGAAGAGTAGAGTACATCTAGCCCAAGCATAAGAAAGAAAATCCAACAATTCTCTAAATATTGTAAAATTAGTGAGCCCTCTAAAAATTCTTGGTAAAAATTTCTTATGGAGAACATATTATATAGACACTACTTTAAATTTTATTTTACCATTATAAAAGTAACATTTGCTTACAAAGATTGGGAATTGCCAAAGGCATTTAAAAAAATCAGTCTAGAGTTGTCCATGTTGAGATTTTGGTAATCTCACTTCCATTCTTAAATGTATTTTAATTTATTAATTTGCAAACAGAGAGAGTTTAGGAGAGAGGGAGAGAATAGGCATACCAGGACCTCTTGGCACTGCAAAAAAAAAAAAAAAAAAAAAAACTCTAGATAAGCGCCACTTTGTGCATCTGGCTTTACATGGGTACCAGGGAATCAAAAGTGAGCAAGCAAGCACTTTGTTTGTTTAGAAGACAGGGTCTCAAGTAGCCCAGGATAGCTTTAAACTTGTCATGTAGTAAAGGATAACCTTGAACTATTGCTCCTACTTTCTCTACCTTCCAAGTTTGCGGAGGACAGGTGTAGACCACTCTACCTGGAGCTTCCTTCCTTCCCATCTTTATTCTAGGCACACATGCATAAAACCTACCAGGAAACATGGATGTTTGCCTATATTTTAACTCATGTTGGTTAATTTCCCTGTGTTATTAGCAATTTTGAGATATTCTGGATGACTGTACAACCATGCCCCTTGCACATAGAGGTTAATTTGTCAAGCCTCTCACCTATTTTTGGACCTTCAGAGTGCTTCGAATATTTTTCTCAGAATAAATTTCTAGATGTGAGATTACTAGGTCAGTGATTAAACTAAGTTTAAATCTTTCTCTGGGCGTGATGATTTGCTTTTCAGAAAAATTGTGCCAGTTTACATTAACACCAGCAGTGCTTTGGAGTGCCTGTAGAGATGATATTATCTGAATTCAAATTGAGTCATACAATTTGATGAGTACTAATATAGAGAATCAAAACTTATTTAAACTCAAAAGAATTCTAGAAATGTTAAGATATCTCTTTAAAAATCAGTAAAGAAATTGCGGTTGGGCTGGAGAGATGGCTTAGCAGTTAAGGTGCCTGCCTCCTAAGCCTAAGAATGCCGGTTCCAATCTCCAGGTCCCACTTTTAGTGACATGCAAAGTGATGCAAGGGCACAATGCCACACTTTCCCACAAGGGGGCCCACACATCTGGATTTCATTCACAGCAGCTGAGAGGCTGCTGGCGGGCCCATCTCTATCTGTCTTCCTCTCCCTATCTCTCTCTGTATCTGTGTCTCTCTCCAAAATAAAAATAAATATTAAAAAATTTAAAAAAAGAAATTACTGTTTTCCTGTTCATAAGCAACCAAACTACTACTAGGTTAACTTACTGTTTTTTTTTGCTGCATCTACTCATACAACCTAGAGTTGGAATTGAATTTAATTAGAATCTTTGTGTCTAACACCTTAATTTGACATAGTAGTTAACTAAAGCCTTGAGGGACTAAGTTACCCCAGGGACTTGCTTTCTCCAACTATGTCCTACCCCTAAAGTTGCCAGAAACTGTCAAAACAATGCCATCATCCAGGAACCAAGCCTTTAATACACAAGCTTATGAGGGACAATCTATATTCATCTATACATATTAACTTGCTGAGAAAGAAATTAACATGAAATTCGAAAGCTTCTTCACAACAATGAAAAAAATCTATCGACATAGTAAACATGCTACTGAAAGAATGAGAGAAAATTTTTGCCAGCTGTACTTCAGACAAAGGGTTAAAATTTAGAATAAAGAACTGTTGGGGGATGGAGGGATGGTTTAGCGGCCAAGGCATTTGCTTGCACACCTAAAGGACCCAGGATTGATTCCCCAGGACCCACATAAGCCAGATGCACAAGGTGGCACATGCATCTGGAGTTAGTTTGCAGTGGCTGGAGGCCCTGGCATGCCCATTCTCTCTCTTTCTCCCTCTCTCTCTCTCTCTCTCTCCCTTCCTCTTTCTCTGTCAAATAAATTAATTAAAATAATTTTAAAAAGAACTGTAAAAACTAAAACCAAAAATATCAAAACTTTCAATAAATGAACCAATGATCTGAATAGACAGGTAAATAAGAAATACAAGGGCCAACAAATATTTTTTAAAGTATTTAAAATACTTAGCCACCAGGGAAATGCAAATTAAAACTACTTTAAAATTTGATTTTAGCCTAGTCAGAATGGCTAACATCAAGAAAACAAATGACAAAAAATGCTAATGAGGATGTAGGAGAAAGAGAACCATTATTCAGTGTTGGTGAGAGCGTAAATTGGTACAGCCACTATAGAAATCAGTGTGGAGGTTTCTCAAAAAGCTAAAAAATGGAACTACCATTTATTTGACACAGCTATACAACTCCTGGGCATATATGCAAAGGACTTGATATCCTCAGAGAAACTTGCACATTATGTTTATGGCAGTGTTTTGCACAATAGTAAGGGAATGAAATCAGACTGGATGTCTATCAAATGATGAATGGATAATGAAGATATGATAATAAAAAAGATATGATAATATATGTATATGATGTAATTTTATACAACCATAAAGAAAAATGAAACTATGAAATTTTCAGGAAAATTTTATATTAAGTGTGGTAACTAAGGCTCAGAAAAACAAATGCAACATGTTCTCTCTCAAATGCAGATCCAGTATCTAATCATCAAGTGTGTATATTCAGGTGTAGGTAAATGTGAGTGGAGGCTAGGAAACTAGAAAGAGGCGATGAGACAACAGGATTTAAGGGAGGGTCTCGGGGAGAGAACAGATCACATGAAATGTAAAAGGGGCATGGAAAATACAGTGGGGAAAAATGAGGGAATGAAGAAGTAGTGGGAGATTATATCTGAATTGAATATGTACTGACATTTTATATTTACATAGCATTTACATTGTATTATTTGGTATAAATAATAAAAAATGGAGAGTATAACTTAAGAAATATGTTCTCGGTGTCCTTCACATCAGTACATAGACTGTGTTTTTATTTGTTTTTGTTTTTGTTTGTTTTTGCTCTAGCCCAGGCTGACCTGGAATTCACAATGTAGTCTCAGGGTGGCCTCAAACTCATGGCAGACCTCCTACCTCTGCTTCATGAGTGCTTGGATTAAAGAAGTGCACCACCACACCAGGCTACCTGTGTTTTTAAATACTAAAGATTAACATAGTATAAACAAATAATTTATTAAACCATCCTTTTTTTGAAAGGTTTTAACTTCTTGCTGCATAGAGTATGCTTGAAGACAAAATTTTCTGTACATGTACAAATTTTTTAGGAGATATATCAGATGGAAAGTTGCCAGCCAGTAGACAATGCATATACTGCCAAACTGTCCCCAAATAGGCCATATCATCACCACCAGTGGAACAGGCAAAGGTGTCCACGTGAGAATCTTGAGACACTATAAATATGACCTCTTACATGGCCAAAGGAACTTTGCCAGTTTGGTAAATTTGGTAATAGGGTAGATTATCCTGAATTATCTAATTGGTTCATTTGAATCACATGAATCTTAAGGGAAGAAAATCTGCCCCTGCTCTGGTCAGAGGAGCCACAACCACAGAAGCATGAGCAGAGTGACCCAATGTTTGAAGGAGGCCAGGAATGGAGCATCCTCTAGAAACCAGAAAAGCCAAGAAAGGAATTCCCCACAGTGTCCAAAGAGCAGCTTAGTCTGACTCCTGGACTCTAGCTCAGTGAGGTCAATTTGAGACTTCTGACTTAACAAACTGTGAGGTAATAAGTTCATGTTGTTATTTATTTATTTTTATTTTTTAAATTTTATTTATTTTTGCAGAGAGAGACAGACAGAGAGGGAGGGAGACAGATAGAGATGGGCGAGCCAGCAGTCTCACAGCTGCTGTGAATGAAATCCAGATCGCGTGTGCCCCCCTTGTGGTCAAGTGTGGCATTGCGCCCTGGCTAAACGTGGGACCTGGAGACTGGAACCAGGTTCTTAGGCTTAGCAGGCAGGCGCCTTAACCGCTAAGCCATCTCTCCAGCCCAGTTTATGTTGTTTTTAATCCAGAATTTGGCATAATTTGTTACTATAAGAAATAGAAACCTAATAATATTCCTGCATGAGAACACCCATTTTTATTTTAACTTTAAAAATTTGCTTATTTATTTACTTATTTGAGAGAGAAAGAGAGAGAGAAATAGAGGCAGATAGAGAGAGAGAATGGGTGCATCAAGGCCTTTAGCCACTGTAAATGAACATCAGAACATGCACCATCTTGCACATCTAGCTTACATGGGCACTGGGGAATCGAACATGGGTCTTTTGGTTTTGCAGGCAAGCACCTTAACCACTAAACCATCTGTCCAGCCCTTGTTTAGCTATTTATTGACAACCTTCTTACATATATGCAGTACACTCTGATAGAATGTCGTGTGTGTGTATGTGTGTGTGTGTACATATTCATGTGTATGATAGTGCATTTAGAGGCCAGAGGACTCTTGGATGTGATCCGTAGGAATGCTGTCTACCTCCTTTGAGACAGGGTCTGTCATTGAGCTGTAACTTGCCAATTAGGCTAGACTGACTGACCAGTGAGCCCCAGTGGTCCTCTGGTCTTTGCCTCCACACTGCTGGGATCACAAAGGCATATATATCACCACACCTGCCATTTTAGGTGGTACTCATATGTCTCTTACAGAAATATTTGTATGTTGGCAGAAAATTTTGTATTCAAGCATATTCTTTGCAGCAAGAAATTAAATACCTTTCAAAAAGGATGGTTTAATAAATTATATGTTTATACTATGTTAATCTTTAGTATTTAAAAACACAGGTGGCTGGGTGTGGTGGTGCATCCCTTGAATTCCAGCACTCAGGAGGCAGAGGTAGGATCAAACCCAGGTTCTAATGCTTGCAAGGCAAGAACCCTACTGAGTTACCTCCCCAGCCAGAGAATACTTACTTTATTATTTTTTAAAAATCTTTTTAATTGTGCAAATCTTATGGTAAAAATGGAGGGCAATTTTGTTGCTTTGACCCTTTGAACCCTTCTATTGGAGTTGACACTTCTGATTGATTTGTACACTGTTTTATAGTTTTGCAGTCATAGTAGAACTTTAGAACCTTTGTTTGTTATATATGTGCCAAACATTTGCCCCCAATCTGTCACTTTTCTTACTTCCTTGCCACCCATTCCACTTTATCAAGTTGCCTGATCTGTCTCCAGATTCCCTAGCCATCACCCACTGCTCTCTGTGGGTAAATATGACCTGCATGATATCTGCACAAGGAGATCATTAAATGGGAACCATCTGGGCTGGTGGCTGCCACCAAATTTGAAAAGATCACAATAACACTTTTGTGGAAGAGAGGTGGAGAAGTTGGTTTTTGTTCTAAAGTAAAGGAATAGCATGGGACAGTTGTGAAGATTGCCTTCTTTTTAAAAAATTTTTTATAATTATTTTATTTATTTTTGGAGAGAGACACAGAGAGCGACAGAAAGAGAGGGAGAGGAAGACAGATAGAGATGGGCGCACCAGCAGTATCTCAGCTGCTGTGAACAAAATCCAGATGCGTGCGCCCCCTTGTGGTCAAGTGCAGCATTGCGCCCTTGGGTCACTTTGCATCTGGCTAAACGTGGGACCTGGAGATTGGAACCCGCGTTCTTAGGCTTAGCAGGCAGGCGCCTTAACCGCTAAGCCATCTCTCCAGCCCAGATTGCCTTCTTTTAAAAAATCCACAGTTCCTATAAAGTCAGTTAGCTTAGAAGCTGACAGATTGATTCCAAATACCAAAACAGTGTTCTTAATCAGTCTTGATGACCTGTATACTGAACAAAGGAGTGTCCAGACAAGCAGTCAGCCAACACGTGTTCTCAGCCTAGTCTGTTATCCCTAAACCAAAAACTTACAAAGGAAATATCTAGGGACCCAAGACAGTCAGGATTCATTTAGAATATAATATGTAACTAAAAAGGATTAAAGCTGATTTTATTGATGCATTATAATATGCCACGCTTAGCACTGACTCTAACAATTCCATGAGGTGTATGTCATTGCGTATTTTGCAGTTAAGAAAACAGAGGCCTACAGAGATGAGCAACCTGCTCAAGATTTCACTGACTTGGAGCTGAACATAAGACTCAGAAGCCAGGAATCCTAACTGCTATAACTGCCAGATGTCACATCTAAAATCTTGTCTCTGCCATTCCACACTGGACATTTACCAGTAATCTAAACCATAGAACAATCTAACATGAATCCTGTTTAATTAGTTTTCAACTTGTATGTATAATAACTAAGAACCAGGTGACAAAGGGCATAGTAGAAGATGCTTTTGTTATTGTTATATTTTCATGTTTTGTTTTGAATTGCATGTTTGGGGTGTGTATGTATGTGGAAGCTGTGGGTGCATATGTGTTGTGCTGTTGTGTACAAGTGTTTGTGCACATGCATGTGCAGGCTAGCAGACAACTTTGGGTATTGTTCTTCAGGAATGCCATCCACCTATTTCTTTCTTTTTTAATGTTTATTACTATTATTATTATTAACAAGATGTTTCATACGGATACATTATATGTTGGTACCCTCTTTTCCCTTGCTCCTGACCCCATTCCATTGAGGATGCTCCTCAGTAGGGTTGCAGGTATTCTCCATGGGGTTGCAGTTTATGCATTGTCGGAGCAGCAGTCAGTTATTTTGGCTGGCAGGGAATGCCTCTGGGCATGATGTCTTAACCTGTATTTCTTACAATCTTTCCATCCCCCTCTTCCGCCAAATTCTTTGAACCATGGTGGGTGAGTTTTAAGTCTACTTCAGTAACGAGCTCTTAGGAGCTTTGGTACGTGTTGCGTATCTTCAGGGTCAGTGTCCTACACCCTGGCACTGATTATCAGGAACAGCACAGAAGCAGCTTTCTTGCTCACCTCCCCAGTTCCTCTGTGGATTCAGCCATGCTGGGCTGAAGTGTAAGGGGTAGTTTATCTCTTCCAGTCTCACTACCTTCTGAAAAAGAAGAACAGATTCCCTAACTGTGAGTAAAGTCAGCATAGTTTAAATGGGATAAGCATTATTAATTTAGGGAGAATTTGATGTATGCAACCCCTCTCTCAGCCAAAGACTAGTGAGAGCTTGACACTGGAGAACATAATCTTCATCTCCATAGGATTCTGATCTGGTTCCCAATTCCAGATATGTGTTGCTTTACACTGAGCAGATCTCTTAGCCAATCAGAAACCTATTGGTTACCCAATGAGGCTGTGTGCCACTATTGCACTGGTGTGTACATTGTGTCAGGTTTCTTATGAGTTAGTGTTGTAGTCCATTTCTCATTGCTGCAACAAAACACTCAACCAAAAGCAGATGTGAGAGGAAAAGATTTATTTCGGCTTACATTCTTGAGTGAAAGCTTCACTATGGCGGGATAAACGTGGCATGAGCAGGAAGCTATCACCTATCGGGAGGAAATAGTCCAGAACTGGTGACATCTCCTCCACCATCTCCCAAATTGCCACCAGCTGGGAATAATTAGGAGGCCCAAACAAAACATGTAAGGTTATGGGGACACTTTACATTCAAACCACCACAGACAAGTTTTCTTATTGGTCTGTAGCTCCAAAGCTAGGCTAGACGAGCTGACCAACAAGCCCAGGGCATCCTTCTGCCTCTTCCTCCTCAGCACTGGGATTACAGATATGGACCCACTATACGTGGCATTTTCCATTTTACATGAGTATTGAGAATTAAACTTGTGCCTTCATTTTTGCAAGTCAAGCACTTTACCAACTGAGCTAGATCTCCAGTCCAAGGTGTTTTTTTGTTCTTTTTATATACTTATAGAGAGAAATGCTTTACAATTTTTCATAGAGCTTGATAACCTTTTCTAAAATAATGAATGGTGCTTGGTAAGTAGCCTTCCCCATTCCACTATAATCTTATTTAGTCTATAATTTGCAAAAATTAATCTTTTATTTGGCAGTAATAAATATAAAAGCTTCAGTATAGTTGCCATCTGATTTGTCTCAATTTCTGGATTTGTGGAATCAAAATTAAAGAGTTCAATAATTAAGTCTTATACTCCTCATCTTTATGGCATGCCTTTCCCAGGAAAAGAAGCCTACCAGCTGCAAGTGTGCCAGAGAAAGCCACTGCTGTCTCTGGAAAGAGGAAAACAACACACAAAAGCTATGTTTGGCAATGTTGACAGCCTGTTCAGAAGCTGGCAGGTGTCCCTAGGGTTGTAACAGAGCCATGAGGCTGGCCCTGCCCTGAAGTCTTTCTTCCGTAAGGTTTACCCAGGACAAGCTCACACAGAGGCACTGAAGCACTCACTGGGGCCTGTGTGTTCCCTTCCTGTAGCTCACGCAATCCCAGTCTGCTCACAGAAAAGATTGAATCAGCTTCTTAAAAGAAAAAGTTGGAAACTGGGCATGGTGGTGTACACCTTTAATCCTAGCACTCTGGAGGTAGAGGTAGGAGGATCGCCATGAGTTCAAGGCCACCCTGAGATTACATAGTGAATCCCAGGTTAGCCTGGGCTAGAGTGAAACCCTACCTCGAAAAACCAAAAAAAAAAAAAAAAAGTTGGGGCTGGAGAGATGACTTAGTGGTTAAGGCACTTGCCTGTGAAGCCTAAGGACCCAGGTTTGATTCCTCAGTATTCACATAAGCCATATGCATAAGGTGGCGCATGCATTGGGAGTTCATTTGCAGTGGCTAGAGGCCCTGGCATACCCATTCTGTCTCTCTCCCTCCCTCTCTCTCTTTTTCTCATAAAATAAAATAAATAAATATAATATTTTAAAAATTCCCTTCCCATGTCTTTCCAGAAGAAAGTAAATCACTTCATTAACAAAATATATAAAGGCCAAAAATGGAAATATCTGTTTGACCAAATATGGAAAAAAAATGAAAGAGAGAGGGACGGAGAGATATTCCTTTAAGTCTTAAGAGGGGCCTAGTTTGGAAGTGTTTGTGTGTTTGCTTTATCCCCATTGTGTTTTCAGTTACAATGGGCATGCACTCTCCAGAGTTACTGCTTTTAGAGATATGGGGGATGGAACCTGACATGGGTTGTTTACCACACTTCTTTCTTTTGGGAAGCCAGCCTTGTCCGTGTCCTGACTGGTCCCCATGCCCCAAGACAGACCAGTGAGAATAATCCTGACCTTCATAGAAAGTCATAAAAATGCCAAATAATGTCAAGTCAACCATTGCATGAGTGAGTAAATGAACTCTAAGATGACTCTACCTAATCCTCCCACAACAGACTATCATAATTAGTACCTTGTATGAAATCCTAAAACACAGAAATGGTAAAAGATAAAAACATTATTATTGCTTCGGGCTGGAGAGATGGCTTAGCCGTTAAAGCGCCTGCCTCCTAAGCCTAAGAACACTGGTTCCAGTCTCCAGTGGTTCCAATTTCCAGGTCCCAGATGCAAAGGTGCAATGCCGCACTTGACCACAAGGGGTGCACACATCTGGGTTTCGTTCTCAGCAGCTGAGAGGCTGCTGGCGCGCCCGTCTCTATATATCCTCCTCTCCCTCTCTCTGTCTCTCTCTGTGTCTCTCTCAAAAAAAAAAAAAACATTATTATTGCTTCAAGCTACCAAGCAATTTATAAATTGTTACACAGTAATAGATAACTAGTTCTCTAGGCAAAGGCTCATTTTGATTCAAATAGGGGAGTAACTGAGATTCAGACAAATACTGCAAGATGGGCACAAGTAGAATGCAGAGTCAGGTGTGGTAGCACAAGCCTTTAATCTTAGAGTTTGGGAGGCAGAGGTAGGAGGATCACCATGAGTTCGAAGCCACCCTGAGCCTACATAGTGAGTTCCAGGTCAACCTGGTCTAGTGTGAGACCCTGTCTTGAAAAATAAAAACAAAACAAAACAAAACAAACAAACAAACCAAGTAGAATGTATAGAAATCCTGTAGGAGAAACCACCAACCTCCTCCTCACTACTTAGCCCCTTGTGAACAGTAAGCCACTCTGATAACTTCAAGGATTCCAAAGAATCAATCCAGAAGGTGCAATGCAAGCCCAGGGTGAGATGATGACACCCAGCAGAACATGTGCCATGCAGAGTAGCTGCAGCATGCAGTGGGACGTGACATTGGAGAGCGCGAGCCAGACCCCCTCTGTGAACTTCTAAAGGTTTAAGGAATGGATGTTGAAGAATCTGAAGATGGGCTGAGAGTCCGTATCTATAGGAAGGAATAATGGGTCAGCCTCATTTGCACCACAGGCTGAGCAAGCATGAGCAAGTTTAGTTTATAACAAAACAGAGTGCAAAGCCCAATTCATCTGTGGAGAGAGAAGACAGCACTATTCTTTTCAGTTATAGGTCATGTCCTCCATAATGCTTGCGTATTTGGACTTACAATGCTGACTCCTAGAGTGACTCTGACCTCTAGGCTTCCTCCCACACACATCAAGATATCCAACTTCTCAGTGGAAAGTGAGAGAGGTCATATCTATGAACTGACAAAAACTCACCTGTGGTACAAAGTGTTCATTTAAGCAATCATTAAGCATCTTTTTATGTTGGTAGCTGTTGGAAAAATGACCTGATTGCACCTAAATTGGATCCATTATAGTTTCCTGACACAGTTGTAAGACTCTGCCAGCGCACCCTGTGCTCTCTTCAACAGCCCACCTTCCGTGTTCGCCCTGATTTCAGTCACTACCTTTGTTTGAGGAATCCTCATGGGACACAGTCCTGAAATGAGAGCATAAAGAAAGAGAGAAAAAGAAAAGGGCCAGGGATAAAACTGTGGGGTGGCTATGGAAAATAGAACTTCCACAGTAAGGCAGCATGAAGGAAAGGATGGGGAGAGTTTGCATGGAGACACGGAGGCAGTGGTTAACAGCATTTGCTATTTTAGCCAGAAGCTGGGAGTTTACAGAAAAAATCAAGAGAGATGGTCTTGGTGATCTTTCAGAGGTTAGTAACAATAGATTTCAATTTCAACCAGAAGATAAGCTCCATGAAGTCAGGAGCCTTTGTCTTGTTTATTGCCATAACTCCAATGTCTAGAAGGCTAAATAAGATATCCTTGATTAAGCATGTGAACAAAGAAGTAGGGGGAGGGATGAGCGAATAGGTTTGGAGAAAGATAAGATATACAATGAATGTAGACTGATAGAAAAGAATGGAAATCGATGACAGAAATGAGAGGGTAGTAACTAGGTGGAATTGGAAAGCCATGGGGTATCTAGGTAGGTTGTCAGCCAACAGACTAGTTAGAATTTGGTTCAACTTTAGGTGAGAGAAAATCTATGATAGAGAAGATGCTGAAAATAGCAACTTAATTTTTATTTCGTCAGAGAAACTGAAGGCATTATATGGTAACAATGGAAGCCTATGTGTTCTAAAACCCATCATTCCTTGGGAGTGACTCTTACCCTCTTGTGGTAGGTTTTCCCTAAAATTGACTCCCATTATTCTTTGCCTTACTGTATGCATATGTGATATGCCAACTTGTTGATAGTAGGTAATGGTTTTGCCCATAAGAATGTGGTGAGAATGGTACTCCATGCTCTGGCTTTAAGCAGATAAACAGCATTGCTTCATGTGCTTTGGAACCCCCCCCCCTCCGTCCCCCCCTTTGAGGAGCCTTCGGGAAGAACTGAGCGGATAGTCCTCACTGACAGACAGAAACAAGTGTCTGGCATGTGTGACCAGCGCTACCTTGTTGAGGCGCCAAATGACTACATTCCAACTAACACCATATGATGACAAAATGGTGGTTGTTTTGAACCACTAGTTTTGCATTTGTTACATAGGAGGAGGCAACCAAAAAGGCAGTCTAGAATCTCTGAACGTCAGCAGCAGGCAGGGTAAGAGAAGGTTACACACCTACTTTTTTTTTTTGGTTTTTCGAGGTAGGGTCTCACTCTGGTCCAGGCTGACCTGGAATTAACTATGTAGTCTCAGGGTGGCCTCGAACTCTCAGTGATCCTCCTACCTCTGCCTCCCAAGTGCTGGGATTAAAGGCCTGCACCACCACGCCCGGCTACACATCTACTTTTAAAGGTGTTTCAGAAGTTGTTAAATTATACCAGGCCTCACTCCGCTTCTGGAGAAGCTGGGAAATGTAACCGTTTTTAGCAGGATATTGGTGAACACAGCTAAAACTCAGGGTTTTTCCATTTTGAAGGAAAACATTATTTATCAATACTTTCTTGTTGCTAAGCACAAATACCCAAACGGAAGCAGCTTAAGGAAGAAAAGAGTTTATAGTTCTGAGAAAATTCGGGCTGAGGAAGACATGGTGACAGGATTGCAGGAGAACTGGGGACATCTCATATCTGCAGGCTGGAAGCAGGAGGCAAACAGCCAGAGGGGCGGGGCTACAAAACCTCAAAGCCCGCCCCCAGTGACTCACTTTCTCCAGAAAGGCTCTGCCGCTCTTAGGTTCCACAACCTTCTCAAGCAGCGCCACCCGCTGGGGATCAAGTGTTCAAACGTGAGCCATGGGGGACATTTTACATTCACACCACAGTAGTATTTGGTAAACAACTGGAAGGCTCTGTCCTGGTTTTTGTTTGTTTGTAGTAATAAAGTTGATCAGTAATAAAGTTGTCATGGAAGGTTGTCTAGAATAAGGGGACTTATGAGGAGAGAAGAATTATGAAGGGTTGATGGATGCGTTCACTATACTGAAGACGGTGATGGGTTCATGTATAGTTACAGAGGACAAAGCATTAAATGATGCACTTAATATTTGCAGTTTATTTAAAGGGCATTACATCTGCCATAAAGTTATAAAAATTTTAAATGCATGTATTCAGGTAACATGAATATACTAATCATGAAGGCAAGTAAGACTCAACTTCTTTCAAAACTAAGACTTTCTTTTCCTTTGCTATAGATCAAACCCAGGGCCTCATACATGGTTCCAAGCATTGTACATCTGAAGCACATCCCTAGCCCTTTAAAAAGACTTACAAAAGCTATGTATTAAAAAGTCTACTTATTATAGTATGTATATGACAATTTTCTCATATCATATATCTGTTATATTGGAATTTTTGGATTAACTTGAGAATGAACTTGCTCATATCACCCAAAGTAGTGAGAAATTAATCCTTTAGGGGCAGAGAGAAATGTTGGGTGGGTATAATCATTTTTAATCCAGAAAATGTAAAACAAGATTTTCCACCCAGAGGTGATTTTAGGATAATTTCATTTCAATAATATTTTCAAAAGTGTTTTTGTTTTTTTTTTAAAGAAAATAGAGCTTCTCACCTTTTTGTCCATTACATGTTTTCCAATGGCCTCTTCCATTCTGTTCTTGAACTGAAAATTTGTAAGTCAGTAAATATCTCACAACCCTTAAGTTTAAATGACCTCCCAGGCAAGCAGGCGTGTGTCATGGTGTTATGTCCTTGGTAGTGACCTTGTTCCAAACATTCAAACTTTCCCCTTGGTGGAGTAATCTCAGCACCAGAAGAAATCTAGTCTCTTTATAACAGTCACAACTCACGCAAATTGCTAGTGAAGTTTGATAAATGACTATTTTTCCTCTCGTATACAGGATATATATTATGTAAATATATATTGCTTGAAGTCTTAGCCAAAGTAGTAAGACAATACAAGGAGAAAGCACAGATAAGAGAACTTGCTGCACAAACATAAGAGCCTGAGAGGACCTGATTCCACCTGAGTTTAATTCCCTAGCACATGTGTGAACAGCTGGGTTTGGTAAGCCAGTCTGACCAAAAATAGCAGCTCTGTGTTCAGTGAGAGATTCAGTCTCAAGGAAATACTCAGATGAGTGAAAAAAGAAAGACACCCTCTGGCCTTCAACATATGCATCCATGGGGTGTGTGCATCTTCACACACACAGTCATAGAACTCACCACATCTCATCTAGCACATCACACCTACTACATATGCACACACAAGCAAAAATAATGGTATAGGTCATAGTCTCATACCAACATAAAGGTCAGATGATCCATGCCTCTGGATGTCGCATTTTCCACTAAAGAAGCTTCCATGAATCACAGTGATCACAGAAAAACAGAAACTGTCACTCTTGACACAGTTTGATTCTGTCTTCAGATTTCAGGTCTTCTCCATTCAAGCTTCAGAGTGGCTACAGCTCTCTCTTGCCTCCTCCTCTGTCATCTATGTCCAGTGGGCAGGGAGCCCAGCCAGAGGTACAGCAGACTCTTCATCAAGCTGTTCCCCTCAGGACTGTCCCTGGTCACCTTTGCTGCCACATCTCATCTTAACAGTGTTCCTCATTAATAATAGATGTTAGAAAAATATATATTTTATGGTTGAATATGCCATTGGCTGTGAAGCTTGTTTTAAAAGGTGAGATGGGAGGGTTCTGACCTTAAAAGCAGCTTTGCAAAAAGCTTACTTAAATTTTTGTCTGAATTTGTACATGTGTGGATAATTCAACGGGTCCAGTGAGTCTGAGTTTAATGACCTCTGGGCACAAAACCTCAACCCCAAAGAACATATGAATAAAAGGAAATAAGAGTTGTCAGACATGCTTTGTGCTTTGATAATGAGCTGGCACCTTTCCCCCTTTTCATGCCCTCTCCATAATCTTAGTCTTACTTAGTAGAGGAAAAATAAAAATCTTTATAAGATGATGCTCGCTGTCCAGAAGCACATAAAAATATAATTTATATGAGATCAAAGACTAAAAGCTCTCATTTGTTTCTGTTTATCTCTCTGTCTCTTTCCTTTCCCTCCTCTCCCTCTGATCATACTTCATAGTGCCCTGCCTCTGTCTCTCCCAGCCTGAGAGGACCGTATCTCTGAATGATGGGATATCACTGTGTCCACATTCTTGAACCCCTGGGCTTTTCTTGTCAGGGCTGTGACAGAGAAAAGCCTCAGGTCGTGTACCTGCATAGAAAATGGAATTGGCTTCTGCTGACTCTGCTTTCCTGAAGCTTGTAATTACAAAATGAAACTTGCTGTGGTACTTACTAATCCAGAGAGGCAGCAGAAATTTACATTTGTCTTCTCTCAAATGCCCTGTTAATGTCATATTGGATTATATGATAATAAGTGGGATAAATCCAATAATGAGTTATGCCCACCACACTGCAGAGAGTAAAGCAAAGAGGTACTGGAGAATTAAATTCAAGAACCACGCTCAGTCAAAGGATGGCATCTGCTATATGGTTCCTCACATAGTACCCTTGAGTGACCATGTAGAGTATGAACAAAGCTGAATCAGTTACCGTCACATTGTTGGAGCAAAATAACTGACTGGAATCAATTCATGGAAGGAAAAGGGTTTAATTCCACAGGCCAGAGCGCATCATAGTGAAGAAGGCATAGCAGGCCAGAGCCAGAAATCATCATCACCCCAGCAGACAAGAATCAGAGGAAAAACAGCAAATGGATCTGGGCTATAAAACCTCAACCCCTCATCTGACCCCCAGTCACCCACTTCCTCCAGCAAGGTTCCACCTCCTAAAGGTTCCGCAACCTTCTTGGAAAGTGTCACCAGCTGGGGATTAAGTATTCAGACACATGAGCCTATAGAGAGCATTTTACATTGAAATCACCACACAATCCCAGCCTACCCATTCGGACTGAATATATTGATTCATTTTTTAGTCTTAGAAAAATACACTTGTAAGAAAACAACTCAATTACTTGTCACCATTGAGAAGACACCAGTCCCCATTATTTTTCTTTTCTCCGGTGTAATTCTCCAGATTCACTTAATGATGACCTTTGTTTCTTGCTCTTTACTTTGTTACTGGACAAAACTTGCCTTGGTCACTACTCTCAAGAGACGTTGGGGATATGTAAACAATGCTGAGCTCTTGGTTGGAAACCTTGGCTCAAATCCAGTACCTGACTTCACCAACTTTGAGAACCTTCTAGGCTTCTTATCATCATTTGTAACCTACAGGGTATGCTACCCTCCTCAGAGAGTAGCAATCAAGTGAGATAATTTATATGTTGCAAAGACATGTAAAAACCATAAGGTTTTATTATCAACCACTAGATCAATGGTTCCCAATTTGGCTGATCATTAGCGGTGTCTGGGAAGCTTACAGAAATGCATAATTCTGGACTCCTATGCAGACCTATGGAATTAGCATCTCTGGAAGTGAAGTCTGGATACCTGTATTTTTAGAGATTCCATCAAATTGTGATGACTATGCAGGTCTTGGGAATTACAGAAGGTGGGCACTATGCTTCTTACTGTTTTGAAATATCTGTACCTATTTTTACTAGATAATCATGGAACCACATTCTGACAAGATATTTATTCTAAAAATATTTACTAAGGGCCTACTATGCGCTAGCATTGCACTGACCACTAGGGAGATACATAACACCACACTCTAGTTGTTATTATTGCCAGTGATGCAACAAGGCACTCTAATTTCAATGTAATGTGCTGAATACTGTCAGAAAAGCTAGTCATGGAAAGGTTTTAGGCAGTCTTTTGATATTGTCAGTCTTGCCTTTATGTTTGATTCCAGAGAGCATTCTATTTTCATTGCTTTGTTATGGGGACTATATCTTGCAGAAAATAGCATGAAGCTTTAATGAAAACATTTTGTGGATTTTTCCATCAGTCAGATTTCTTGTTTCTTCCTGGTTGGGGTCCTTGGACACATGCAGTATATTCATTTTTCATGTTGGAGAAAAATGCTGGTGGAAAGAGGAAATCTAAACACCACAGGTGCAGAACATGTGATACCACAGGACATGCCATGTAAGGGGAGAATGAAAAAATGGATCCTTAGGGAGTTTTGCTCCAAGATTAAATGAGATTTTTTTTTACATTTACATTTTTTTTTATTTTGCATGCAAAGAATTAGGTTTCATTGCAGAGTTTTCCAAATGCATTTTGCTTTCCTTCCCTCCTTTCCTCCCCCATCTCTTTCCCTTGAGCCCTCCCCACCCTGGCCTCCTCCCTGCTTTCCTGCTACATGTTTCCTTCAGTCCTCCCCCTCCCCTTCCTCATACCCTCTTGATCCCCTGTCATAGTCTTCTATCTACTTTCATATTCTATGCTTGCTCTCAGCTCTCCTTATTTTCATACACACATTAAAAGTTGGGATCTGCATTGAGAGAGAACATATGATTTTTGTTGAAATGACATTTTTAAAGCATAAGTAAATGACAAGAAGGAAAATTTAAGTCCCAATAATCTGTTTTGGGATTAAGTAGAGAAATATTTTGAATCACCCCAACATGGCCAGCTGACTCCAATATATGGCTGACCCTAACACATAGCTAAATATCTCAAGTTTTGCCCAACTCTTAAACTGAACTTGAACACTAAATAAGGTCTGAGGTCATTTTGGAAGACTATTTGAAAATATGTTTTTCGTGTCTTGGTTTGCTCTGAGACTATTATGTGGAGAACTGTATGGTAAGGCAAGGGAAAGATGTTTCTTTACTAATATGTGCTTCTATGATCATTTTCCTATAGTGTTGGCTCAGGAAGAAATCATAACATTGAGAGACATTTTGAATTTTACAAGATGATGGAGGAAAATACAACTTTCCATTGAGGAATGTGGTAGGGCATGGGGACAGCAGTATAGTTCAGGTGTCCTGCTCTAAGAAGCCATTCTAAACACACTGCTGAATGAATGGAGTAAACAAAAGAAAGAGTGCCAGATAGGTGCCATTAAAACATTTTACCAAACATGGGACTAAACTATGGCAAAACAGAAACCAAGAATTAGGAGGTTAACGGTGTATAAATGTATCCCAGATGCTGGATAAGAAACAGATACTTAAGACGCAGGCCAAGGTGAGTGTTCACCTCTGTTTACCAGGCAGCAAATACACAAGCAGTGCAGAGTAGGAGAGGCCTGATATTGGATTCTGCATGAAGAAAGGAGTTAGGACTGCATGGCACAAACAGGCCTGGTCCTAGCCAGACCACACAGCAGAAGAAACCAGGAAGTGGTTTCTGTGAACATGGCGTTGTGCGCAGGCTTGGTGTGACAACAGCTACAGTCCCATGTTCGCAAGAAACCTGCTACGAGATGACCTGTTCAGAGACAGGCTGTCATTGGTCACAAAAAGGGGACCACCCCATACAATGATTGGCCAGCCAAGCCCCTTAAAACCCATCTGCACTTCCTCAATAAACGAGTTTGCAGCAGCTCGCTTCCCACTTCACCCAACTCCCGGAGTCTGTGTCTGCTCACCCCGACTCAGCAGAGACCCTACCATCCCTCCTGGGCTGGCCTTAGGGGGGACCACAACATAGGACCAAGCTGAGACTGGCAAGAGGAAGAGCATTTAGATAGGCAGAAGAGAAGGAGAATGGATCATTAGTTATGAGCTGAGAAAAAGCAGACATGGTTTAAGTCATGATGGTCTTTGTGAAGGCACTGGAGAGTGGCAGGGAAGCAGCTTGGCCTTGAAGTGGGCAAAGAATAAGGCCTAGATGTGGTAAGCAACGCGGAACTCTATAGGTTAAAAAGCAATATTCTGGGTGAATGGTCTGGGAGAGTGAATATCTCTCCATCTACCCCCTGGCCAACTCTTGCTCTCTGAACCACATCCAAGATTACATGGAAATCCGGTTAAAGTTTCTACTGCTCGCCCAAGTGAACACATGTGCAGATGCGTGGGGGCAAGCCCCCTGAATACTCCCTGTCTAGAAGCTAACCAACATAATGGAGTCTACATCACAAGCTTTCAAAAACAAACCAAGTCCCTTTTCCCTCTAACAGGATCTGTCAGATGACAGATGATCCCACTCCCTGTCATTAGTTAGATACTTTAATTGATTTTCAGTGGCAGTAATAAGTAACTGGAGTTTGGGCTTGCAGAATTTCCTTCCTAATTGTCACTGCTGAACTACTCATTACAGGGATAAATAACACACCACTTTATTTAAACTATTTCCTCCATCCATGGTAATGCCAGCGGAAGTGTCCCAACATTTGCTAAGGTGAAGGGAAGGCTAAGTGCAGGAAGGTGAAGCATTGAAAGCTGTTCAAGCCCATTGGCTGTTAGGTTTGAATAAGCAAGCTACAAGTTTCCAACACTGGCATCCTTTATAGTGCTTCAGATTTAAAAGGCTGTAGAAAGGATAATTGGCCACAGCTTGTCAGCATGAGAGATTTACTGTCATTAGCACAAACTCAGATGAATTACTTTAATATCATGGAATACAGAAAATGGCCAGATAGTTTCCTTTCTTGGTACATTAAGGGGGCTTACACAGCTTTTCATAGTTCACTTCTGCATTTGTGTGTAAAGGAGGGAGGAAATCGTAAAGGACCCATGAGAGAGAAAGGCAGGGAAGAGTAAGATTAACTTGGTTGAGGTAGGAAAAGACCAATCTCAAATTCTCACATCGACTACAAATGAACAGTTTTCTTTGATATTGTTGTTTTCAGAAAAGTGTGAAAGTTAAAAAAAAAGTCTACAATATTGATTTCTGTTTTCCAGTATAGGACTAAAGTAGAAACTTCTATATAACTTGGGTTATGTTTTGACTCAATTGCAAAGAGAACTAGCAATACTGCAAGGCTGACTCAAAAGCTTTTATTTAGCCATGTTCATCAGCGTTGGAAACCAGGCTGCTTCATTCAGGGACAGTCAATGATTTCACTTGCTCCTGAACCCTCCCTTTGTCTGAAGATTGTGGGTAGGAAGTCAAACCCAAACTCTAAGAATGTCTATGTCCTGGAGCAGTTTATTTTCATATTTTGCTTCCCCATGGTTCTTTTTCCAAAATATTTGCCTCCTAACTCTTAGAACTCAGTGCAAGCTGCCACTAGCAATGATTTTGTCTTGATTTGGGGCATGAGGCTTTATTCCTATGAATCTAAACCTGCCTTGACTTCAGTCCCCATCTTCATCTAAGGTACAAACATGTGGGTCTTCTTCCTGTTGCTATTATAACTGAAACAGAACTAATCTCCCTCATTTCTGCTCTTCTCAGCATTGTGGGCTAGTATAGACCACTCTATTAGTCCCTGGTATATGCTATTTGTTCTTTTAAAAGTTATTTCCCCCATTTTATTTCTCAGAAACATTTGATTATATATCAAAGATGAAAGATATGGAAATTCTCTTCTAAAAGGCAGGAAGAAGTCTGTAAAATCCATTGGTGTTTTTGGTTACTGTGCATTTGATTTTTTCCCCTTTTGCCACTGAGTATCATGGTAATAACAAAGAGGGAATTAGTATTCCATAAAATAATGCCATTTGTAGCCAGGTTGCTTAAAATTCATAAATAAGCATTAACAACAGCAATAGAACTGAGGTTTCTCCTCACTGCCCATTTTGTTTATGACTGAAGGTGTGTAAGTATAGGCTAGATGTTTTAGGATCAGTGAGTGGTGGTGTTCCCCAGATCTGGGGCTGCAGTTACTCTAGTCATTGTTGGGTTTCTGACACTTCCAATGAGTTGTTGCCTTGTCTATATCCCATTAGTCTAATGATGTCTCTTTGCTTCCAAGTCACTTTGGAAGTGTCACAGTTTAAGTTTTCTAACTCCAATTTCAAAATTTAAGTGGAGGGTTGACTTTGACTCTCAGCTATTTGCTTCAAGCATGTGTGTTTGTGTGTCACAGAGAAATATATTCTATTTATATATTAAACAAAACAAGGGGGGGACAGGGTGATGGCTACATGGTTCAAAGCATTTGCTGAACAAACCTAACAAATGGAGTTGTTACCCATGTAAAGCAGACACAAGTAATGCACATGTCTGTAACCCCAACACAATAGGGGCCAGAGACAGGAGAGTCCCAAAGCTCACAGGCCAGCTAGTGTGACATTCACCATGGCAAAACCACAGAGAGACCCTGCCTCAGAAAGTTGGAAGGTCAGGACTGACATGCTAAGGTTGTCTTTTGGCTTCTCCTCATTCACTGGGGCATGAACACACCCCCACATACATGAGAGGATCGGGGAGGGGGGTAGAAATAGAGTAGAAGGAGATTTGAAGAAGTAAATTCAAAATTGTTGATACTCAGCTATAAATACATTTTCCTCCCCATCCCTACAAGATAGGCAGTAACAGGACTACTTTTATCATTGCAAATTGTGTGTGAAATTATGGCAACCTTTACATGAAAAAAAAAAAGAAAATGGCAAGAAATAGCAGTGTACCTGACTTGCTTATATTAGCATATGTTGATTCATTGTTGTAGCCAATGGTCCTTTCATGTTCTCCAACCAGATTGGATCCAGGCCTGAGCAGGCAGACAACATTTCCTCTTGCATGACTACCCAAGTATCCTTTAAAATAAAATCTACACATTCTGTCTCTGCTTATTGTTCAGTTTTAACTGACCCATTAGCCCTGGTGGAGTGAATGCAAGGCAGGCTGGAAATGAGGCAATCTACTAGATGGGAGATGCTTGCAGAAGTGTTGGGAGGACCAGCCTGTGGGGTGAAGGGTGGACAGGGGTGACAGGAGCTTTTCAATTCAAACATGCCAGCCAGCCACTTCGAAAGGCTTATTTCTCTTTTTGATCCAGGGAAAGCTTGTCCATATGCTAAGTTAAAAGGAATTTGAGAAAGAATAAGAATGAGGGAAACATAAAGAGAGAATGAGGGAGGAAAGGAAGGAAGAAATGAACTGTTGGATTTTGTTTCTGTACTTGTTAAATACTATGCAATGGAATGTAAAATGGCTTTATTGGCTATTTCCTGCCCAGTAAATGTATTCCGGATATAGTAGGCATATGCTGTCCTGGATTTCAGCCAAGAGACATCCAGGATGTGCAACATGCCCTTCATCACCTTCACCTTCACTCCTGACAGCTCTGGATCTCTTTCTGTCATTGGAGAGACAATTAATGCCCAATAACCTGTGTATACACCGGGGCAAGAGATGGGAAAGTCCAGCAAATGAGACAAGTCTATGCATGGAGTGACACTATTAGATCAGCTCCAACCCTTTTCTACAGTCATGGTTTCCTTTTTTCTTCACCCATGTCATTTGGATGAACACAGAAGGGATTTATAATATTGTAGTATAAATTTTGATGGTTAACTTTAAACAGTTATCTCCTAGTATCCATGTGAGATTGATTCCAGGATACCCTGACCCCAATCAAGGATACCAAAATCTGAAACTGCTTAAGTCCCTTATATAAAATGATATAGTCTTTGCATGTAACCTATATGCATCCTCATCCTCCATGTGTTTTAAATCATCTCTAAATTACATATAACCTATGTAGTGCTACATATATATAAATACCATAAGCAGTGTTCTACTGTATTATTTAGGAAATAATGACAAGAAAAAAGTGTATACATGTTCAGTGCAGATAAATTGTTTTCTGAATATTTCTATCAATGACTGGTTGAATCTATAGCTGAAGAACTCAGAGATATGGTAAGTTGGAAGACTATATATTTCACTTTGGCATAAATATGTGTATATCCCTATTGTTGTGTGAGTTTCCCCTAAATTTAATTAGCTTAATTTTAATATCTTTCAAAAATAGTTCATGCAATGAAAAGAAGTACAAAGTAAGTGAAAACCACTTGTAATCTTACAACCCATTGAGGATCCATAGACTATTTTGGTTAAATATCTTCTGAGGTATTTTTCTGTTCATGTTTACACACAAGATTAAACAAATGTACAAGTATTCTTTCAAAAACTCTTTTTTTCATTTAAGTAGTATTATATCAAAATTTCTTTGCCCATAATTATGGTATAAATCATTCTCTTAAGTGGTTTCTTTACCACTTTTTCAAATCATCATTACATGGTCATTTTTCATTGTTATAAGGTGCTCTAAAATGTACATATTTGTGGATGTATCTTTATACATTTTACAGTATCTTTAGAATAAACTTCTGAAAGTAACCTTGTTAAGTTGAAGATTATGCCTATTTGAAATTCAGGTATGCTGTTTTTTAGAAGAAATATAAACATGAACACCATGGATACATACATGTTAGGGTTTTTTAAAGGGATGCTTATATTATTTATTTATTGCCTTCCATGGCACAGAAAAAAATACTATGAAATATTTTTCTAGAAGGAAAAGTTATGCTTATATATATTCAGGCAATCATTTTATTCAAATGAACAGTTCCTGGTTCCAGGATTTAAATTATTATTTGCTTTTAAAATAAAATTCTTGATTACTATTGAAGTTTCTTCATGATTTCAGTTACAATTTTATAATTTTAAACTATTTTTGTGCAGACATGGTAACTTTTGGGTAATTTATAGGTAGACTCATGTGGTGTGTTTCCTTTGGAATTCATGATGCAAAGCTAGATGATTTCTATGGAAATCCTTGTGAATGTAGGAAGTAAGAGGCAGGCACCATTTATCCAGCTCAAATACAAATATTGCCATACTTGTTGGCCAGACAACAACAGACAGCCTTTATGATCAGGACCATGTACACAAGAAGGTATGTCATAAGACACATGCACATGTAGATTTGAACATTCTTAGATAAATGCTTAAGGACTGTATCTAATCTTATGAATAAACAGGACAGCAAACTTGAAGTGTCATATGTGAGTGGAGGGAGTAACTGTAACTGAAAAGTATGGGAAACCTTGGCATAGGACAAACTGGGGACAGTAGCTGCTTTCCCCAGAATCCACTATATCCAAGCCTTTTTGATATCCACAACATAATCACATTAAGGCAAAATATGTAGTCCCTCTGCCAAAACTGAGTCTCAGACAGTTGAATAAATTCAACCACTTCAGTCTCACTGAGGTTAGTGTGTATGTGCACATGGTATGGCTGTGAACTTCATTGTTCAGCAATAGGAAGACATACTTCACAAGAACTGTATATTCTATCATGAAACTCAGTCTTTTGAACATGAAATTGTAGCCAACATCTCTGGTGACAAGCAAGATGCCTGAAAACTAGTCCAGCACCAGTTTTTGTCTATTGTCTGAACCCTTCATTAATATGTATGGTGCTTCTAGGCTAAGCCTAGGTCCCTCCATCATATAGTAACAGAACATTGTTTTCTCAAATAGTTTAATCTTGACTTTGAATGTAAAAGCAAAACTTTACCTAGAAAAGCACCTCAAGGTAGTCTATAAAGTTTTAAAAATTGGGCTGGAGAGATGGCTTAGTGGTTAAATGCTTGCCTGTGGAGCCTAAGGACCCCAGTTCAAGGCTCGATTCTCCAGGACGCATGTAAGCCAAATGCACAAGGGGGTACACACATCTGGAGTTTGTTTGCAGTGGCTGGAGGCCCTGGCGCACCCATTCCTCTCTCTCTCTCTCTCTACCTACCTATTTCTGTATCTCTCTCTCAAATAAATAAATAAATAAAAAAATATTTTTAAAAGCTTAAAAATTATGTTTTCATGAACTAACAAGCTATATTCTATTCTAAAAACATCTGACAGACAGTTTTGGCTCTTGTCCATATCTAAATGGTTCTTTTTGAACTGTATTCCCAAGGAGGAGAGGTATATTTCCTCATCCCCTTTCTTACATGGAAGGGGGAAAAAAAAAGGAATTAAAAAAAAAAAACCCTGAAACTTGCTGAGCACCTCCTATGTGCCAGGCACTGTGCTGATTACATGTGGAAAATCACGCAATGCCATGGTGGAGGTTCACTAATCTGACTCCAGAGAGGCTAAATTGTGTGAGGTTGCATGTCTTTTGGTGGAGAATGACTCACACTTAGTTTAGCCTGATACCAATGCTATTGCATTCACCACAACACTCCAAGCTGATACTAGAGCAACAGAGTTCTCAGGATTCCTTGTTCTCTTTGGTATCATAAATGCCACTACCACACAGACAACATGGATTAGAGTCTTTGCAATACACATGTAACTCGTGAATTGTGTAAAACGTATTTCTCATTTGCTTTTATTCCAAGCTGTGTTCTGCATAACAGAATATGTGTGGTAGTTTGAATGGATGGCCCCTAATATAGTCAGGATTTTATTAAAGCTTGTAATTTAGATTTGCAGCCACCTGGCAGAGAAGGTATTACTCTGGGTAGATCATAGGGTCCAACCCTAAGGTGTGGGGGTAGATTTGGAATTTCAGTCGAAAGATACGCAAAGTGCCTGAGCTTTGCCTGGAGTTGAAGAATGTGCTTGCTTATGGTGACAATGATGGCTTTTCTCTCTCAGCATGGACCTGTGAAAGCAGGCCAGCTTCTTCTGCCATTATGGAACTTCCCCTGGATCTGTAAGCTTCAATAAATATCCCTTCCTCTATAACTATGCCTGATTTGGAAATTCATCCCGGTGACCTGAGGTTGTCTTCCACAGTATGTAAGAGATGACTTGGACTTTGCCTATAGAGACTTTTTAGAGCCTCTGGTACAAATAGCATCAATTGGCTTACCCTGTGTGAATACAGACCAGCTGAGATGACTCACAAGAGAGGTGTCTATAAATCTCCGCTGCCTTCCCACCCAGCAATGACAAGAAACACTAGTTCTTATTCAAAATAGCCAGTTTTGTGAAGAGTACTCCCAAAATGTGAAATGCTCTGAAGTACTTCCAAAATGTGAAATACTCTGAATATCTGTTTAGTTCATCTTCACGTATTTCAAGAAAAATGTTATATTCTCCCTATCTTTAAAACTAAATCAAAGGATATTTCCCAAGTTGATAAATTCTCTTTGCAAGTTACTTGCACTAGCTTGAGTCTTTAAAAACGTTATTTATTTATTTATTTATTTATGTATTAATTATTTTTTTTTACTTGAGTCTTAAACCTGTCATAATAATGCTGATGGTAACAGAGATGGGGAAGGTTAAAATTTTTAAACAATCACTCTTTGCTAAACACTATGCTAAGCTCTTTGCTTATGCTGCCCCATTTGATCTTCACAGAAATTCTGTGAATAATGTACCCATCATACTAATGAGGAAACTGGAAACTGGAAAAGTTAAATGATTTACTCAAGGCTTTGTAGAGAGAAAATTGTGGAGCCTGGACTTAAACAAGCCAGTTTGATTATTCCATTTACACTCTTCTTTAATCTGAAGAAGCAAATTATGCTCTCTCCAAAAAACAATTATTTTCCTGTCTACCTCGTGATGGGTTCACCTATGCATGCCTGTGAACATAAGACCTGCCACCCCCATAATTCCTTGTCTGCTTCTTAGTTAATCTATAAATCTTGCCATTTGTAGTCTTCCTACCTGGGCTGGCTATGAATGTTCATTGCTTATTCCTGTATTTGGAGTAGGCAGGAAAAATGCAAGACAGGGGATAATTCCAGAAAGCTGCTATTGAAAACACAACCTGCAATAGAAGAAAAGGACCTGAGAACTTGTGTGGATAAGTGTCTTCTTTAGCAATCCCTCAACTATGGTTTATGTCTAATGACTAGTGATTTCTTTGGGAACCATATAGAAATTGAACCTTAAAAACAGGACACAGAACCACTGGGAGGCTTAGGTCCAGAAACCATCCTTGAAGACTCTTCCTAAGTTAGAAGAAAGTGAAGAGAGGTTTCTACATGAAAGAAAGCTGCACTTTGTTGATGGACACTTGAAAGAGCAGGAGGGGATGCCATGTATCATGATTGTGCATATGGCAGCACTTCTAAGCAGTGGGCAGATCAATGTCTTGATCACTTCTTATGCCTGAGGAGCTTCATAGAGTCTAGAATGGACAGAATGGCAGTCCCTGATCCATGAAGCCTAATGAAATCAACAAATTCTACTAAAATGAAACCAATCTTAATTCATTCTAGGGGCCATCAATCAATACAAAAATAGCACAAAAGGTTTGGAGGAGATGAAGGTAACAAACACAAAGTGCAGTCAGGTGCAGGCAATGAAATTCCTTCAGCCAGAAAGAGCCTGTTGTAGACAGTTTCACATTTCTGGGATGAACATCCAACCCAGGAACAAATTACAGGAGGAAGGGGTTTATTTCAAGCTTACAGATCCAAGGGGAAGTTCCATCAGTGGCAGCAGAAGCTGCTTCATATCCAAGCAGAAAGAAGCTATCACCAGCCAGCACACAATCAGCAGTAGGAGCCCAGAGCTCAAACTGCTCTGTATATCTTTGGGCAGAAAGCCAGATTAAGACTGTCTCTTAAGTGTAAGTCCTATAAAATCAAACAAGTTACATACTTTTAATATATAATGGCACAGAGTAGGCATCTCCATTGCTGAAAGGAAAAACAAGGAGAGACTGGACCAATGCAAAATCAATAACCATCAGGTAAACATCAAACATCTGCAGTTCAAGTCCAACATCCATAACCAGTGGTGACATTTCTGGAAGAAGCTGTTTCCATATATCCAAGCAGAGAGAAGCCATCGCCAGGCAGCAAACACAAAAGCAACAAGCATAAAACTGGCATCAGCAGGATCCTAGAGCTCAAACTGCTCTGCATATCTTTGGGCTGGAAATCAGATCTTCCCCCAAACACACCTCAGGTCTACAATACAGGATTCATCCCCAGTGACACCTCCTCTAGCTGGGTGGCTAGAGATCCACGTTTACAAGCTTGAAGCAGGTCACAAGATATTTTGACATATCTTAGTGTCTCAGCATCTCCCTAAAGCCCTTGATGTTGCTCCTGGGATTGACAGCAGTTTATACCTCACATACTTATTCTTTCTTGACTTACCCCTTCTCTTCAAATCACAAGTCAAAAATGACTTCCAATTTTTTGATTCATTCTCTGTGAGCAGTTGGCTAACAATCTATGGAGACTTCCCTTTCTTCTCTTTCTTTTTACATCACCTGATAATCTATTATTTCTCTACCCTTTACCCTCCTCAAGCCATGGATTCCTTGACATGGGATATGTTTTTCTGACTGCATGGAGGTAGAACAAATTAAACACTCCAATGACAAGGATTATTTGCAATAATGGGAAAGTGGTCATGTCCTCAGAATGGCTTTTAAGTAATTAAGTAAGTAAGTAAGTAATTGATATTTTAACTATGTTTACAGTTTCTATCACTAGTCATGGTTACTGGAGTTGGTCACTGATGACTGGACCATGTTTTTATTTTACTTCATTTATTTTATTTTATTTATTTTATTTTATTTTATTTTATTGTTACTTAAATTTCTAGTTGTCACTAAGAGCCTTCTTTTACCCTGATTTGTTCTCTTTCCTGTCAGGACTATAAAACCAGCAATAATAAGAATTAATACTATACCAATACTTCCTATGAGCTCAGAACTTTCCTATGTACTCACCATACTTACATTAACTCAGTTAATACCTTCAGAACCATCAAGGAAGTAGAAGAAAAGTACTACTGGTCATATCTGTGATAGAAACCATTGACAGACTATGGAGGTATTTAGAGCCAAACAGTGGTTCTTAACAGGGGACAATTTGGGAACATTTAGAGATATATCTGGTTGTCTTAACTGGGGGGTAATACTACTGTAAACTAGTAGAATGAAAGCCACCTCTGCCTAAGGATTGATATCACTGGAACTGCATAGCAGCCAAATCCAGGAGAAAGTCAATAGCATGGTTGAGTTATCCAATAAATGAGTAAGATAGGACATACCTAGTTTCTGGTCTCCCATTTCCATATTCTTTGTACTTCCCACTAGAGAAAGGAGGTGAGGCCCTTGAGGATAATTGGGGATGAATGAGGTCATGTGGGTGAAGTTTTCTTCATGGGATTAGTGGCTTTATAACAAGAGAACGATATTCACTTTATATATCCCCCCCTTTCCATTGTGATACCTCTTGCCACCACAAAGCAAGAAAGCCACCATCAGATGCTATCAGCACCTTATGTTGGTTTTATGAGCCTCCAGAACTGTTAGAAACACATCCATATTCTTTATAAATCACTCAGGTATTCTGATGTAGCTGACAATGGCCTAAGGCAGAGTCCTACTTAGATCTTCAATTTTGTTCTGATTCAGACCTGCTAGACATTTCTAAGTATGCCTACTAGGAAATGCTCTCAGAATAGGGAGAGTCTTTTCTAAAGAAGGATGGAAACATAGTAAGTGTGAACTTCAGGGTTATGTTGGCAAGGGTTTGTTTTGACAGTAGCATGTTCCTGTCAGTGTCCATGAAGATGAGTCTTGTCTGTCCCACTGAGTTTATGTAAGTCATGTGCAATAAGTAAACTTGAACATAATTTTGTTTCAGGAAAACTTTGCAAAACCTTGTGCCTAAGCAACACAACTATGTGGCAATGCAACAGAGTGTGAAACAAAATGAAAAGCTAAATTGTTGGTACATGGAAGAGTCCAGGGCCTTAACTGAGGGAAAACAGCTGTTCTGGGAGCTCATAGCAGGACCAGAAAATGCTTGGAGTGGGTGGAAATGGCAGAGAAGAAGGGACCTGGTGAGGGTAGAGATTAGAGTCTCACTGGGGACTCACTAGAAATTCTTTGGAAGTATTTTTTCAAGCCAGAGCATTTGCATCCTGATGTGACCACATGGTATGCACTGGCCTGAGGAAATGGATGGCAGTTGAAATTTCACAATGATTTTGGTTCCTCAAAATGCTAACAAATACGGCAGTTTATCATACTTTTCTTTCAACCCTTCAAATTGGCTTTTTCTCTTGGCATACATTATAAACTATTCCTTTCAAAAGCCAACAACACACTGCTAAAAACAATATACTTACAGAACAGTCTGAAAGCCTGAAAGAATTGTCTCATCATGTCACTTATGAAATACCTCACTATCAGACAAGAAATTCACAGCAATCAAAACACATTAAACCTAAATGACATTCTGTGTTTCAGACCACAGCAACTATATCCATATTGAAATAGTTTAAATATAAGTGAGGCCTACAGAAATGCCAGGCAAAATGCAACTGCCTAAGTTATAAGATCATCATCACCCAATGTTTGAATGAAAGCCCAGGGTTAGGCCTCACAAAGTTGGAAATGAGCTTCTCAAAAGAAATTCAAACTGTGCAAGCAAAGATAGCTTTTATGATTCTAACTGCTAGAAATTCATTTATTTGTTATGTTAATAGATAGGTACACCAGGCACTGGGCTTGGTAATGGGGGAAGGGTACTGTGATGCTACCAGAGGAGAATGGTAAAGAAACAGGCCTACTCCAGCAGGGCCCCACCTGCTAAAGACTAAGTAAGAAGTTTAATAAAAATTACCTGAGTCTATGGGGCCACTTACATTCAACCACCATATTCTACCCCTGCTCCACATAGATTCCAGCATTTTTGGTTATGCATGTAAAGAATTGTTCTAAGTAGATGCATGGCAATCATGTATTATGTTCAGGATTAGATACATAATTTGGGGGACCTAAAGCAACAATATGGGTCCATTGAAGTTGTGGCTTATTGTTACACTGGTTGTACACTTATGAGGTTGTTCCTGCTTATATCCTAATTTAAAACACAGTCACAGGTCTTTCTTTTTTCCTTTTCTCAGCTTCTAGGTCTCCCAGAGTGTTGAGAGCTGCAGACACGGCCTAAAGGCTAGTCCAAGGTGATGGTTCTCATAGCACAATATTCATTTTAAGATATTCTCCATGTTCTAATTAAATATCTGCTGCCCTTCACCACATTTAAAGACGCTAAACCTTGCTCTAACTCCCGAAGATTTTTGGGTTGGACCCACAGAATGCTTTTGGGTAGCCTATATGATAGAGTATGAAACCACAAAAAGTTGCTATGCTTTGAAATATAATGAATTTTCCTTAGTGGATTTGGGGATTTGAGGGGGCTGTGACTTATTTCTTCTTTCCAACTTCTCTCTTTTGTAATTGGAATAACTATGGTATATATGTATCTCTGTATTTTGGAAAAGGTTATCTTGTTTTCTAGGTTCTTCAGGGCTACAGAAGAAGAGGAATTTTGCTCTAGTATAGACTATGCCCAGAGACTCTCTTTAACACTTGACCATGATGATTCAGCAGCTGAAATTTGGGACTTTTTGACTTACTATCTCCCTTCCTTCTTTCCTCCCTTCCTTCTTTCCTTCCTATCTTTCCTTCCTTTCTTTCTTCCTTTATTTCTTTTCTTTCTTTCTTTTTGAGACAGAGGTTTATTATGTAGTTCAGTCAGTAATGGAACTCACTATGTAGCCCAAGCTGGCCTGTGAGCTTCCTGCTGCAGCCAATCTTAGTGCTGAGGTTATGAGTGTGTGCCATGATAGCCAGACTTGACTTAATTATATTTAGCTAAGATATTTTTTTTTTGGTGGGGGATATAGAGTTCATTCAGAAATAGATCAAGACTTTTAAGGTTTTGGGGTAGGGAAATATATATTTCACATGGGATGGATATAAATTCAGAAGATGCCATAGAGTAATCCATGCTGGATTAAATAGTGCCTCAACCCCACCCCCCCACACACACAGAGTATGTTCTAGTTGTAACTCCTCATCCCTGTAAATGTGGTCTTATTTGAAAATAGGCTCTTTGAAGATGTAATTAAATGAACACATCATGCTTGATGAACCCAATGCTTGATATCCTTGTAATATGAAGACAATTTACTCACAGAGACACACAGGAAAACTCCATGGGAGTATAGAATCAAAGGCTACATACTATGGATCACAGGGCTGCTGGAATTAACTAGAAATCACAAGAGAGATTGTCCCTCATAGTTCCAGAAGAAACCAGCCCTTCCAGCACCTGGGTTTCAGAATCCCAGCTCTTGTGGTTTGAATCCACATGGGTTCATGTGGTTGAACACTTGATCCCAAGTTGGTGGCATTGTTTTGGAAAGTCATGGAGCCTGTAAAAGGTAGAGCCTCACTAAAGGAAGTGTATCACTAGCTGTGGACCTTGAGGTATTACAGCCTTTCCTCACTTCCTATCCACACTCCACTCCCCAACTTTGTCCTCAATGAGACCAGCCTCACACTCCTGTCCCCATAATTTTCCCCATCATGTATCCTTTTTATTTTTTAAAAAATTATTTTTTTTGAAAGAGAGACATAGAGAGAAACAGACAGAGAGAGAGAGGGAGAGGGAGACAGATAGACAATGGGCACACCAGCAGTCTCTCAGCTGCTGTGAACAAAATCCAGATGCATGCGCCCCCTTGTGGGCAAGTGCGGCATTGCACCCTTGCATCACTTTGCATCTGGCTAAATGTGGGAACTGGAGATTGGAACCGGGTTCTTAGGCTTAGCAGGCAGGCGCCTTAATCACTAAGCCATCTCTCCAGCCCATGTGTCCTTTTTAAACCATGAACCAAAATTTACCCTTCCTTCCTTAAATTACTTTTGTCAAAGCAACAAGAAAAGTAACTAATGCACCAACCTGCACAACAGGGAGAAATTATTTTGGAGAGTTGTAAGCAGACATGTACACATTCTTGTGCCCATTTGAAAATGATCAGGGGCTGGAGTGATGGCTTAGTGGTTAAGGTACTTGTTTGACTCTCCTAAAGACCAATGTTTGACTCTCCAGATCACACATAAGCCAGATGCACAAACTGATGCAAGCACACAAGGTTACACATGTGCACAAGATGATACATGCCTCTGAAGTTTGTTTGCAGTGGCTACAGGCTCTGGTATACCAACTGTCATGCCAACATGTCATGTTGGCCAAACCCATCTCTCTCTCTCTCTCCTCTCAAATTTCTTTTTTGTCTCACATACAAAATACTAAAGAAAAGAAAAGAAAAAAAGAAAATGATAAAGATTGCTAAGCATAGAGAATGGATTTAAGGGACCAACACTATCAGTAGACAAGTCAATAGGCATGTATGCTGGTCCACACAGGAGATGATGGTAGCTGAGAATAGGTTTTTAGTGATAGAATCTAAGTTTTTATACTCAAATACAAAGCTAGGACTGATAGGACTTGATGAAGAATGAGAGCAGGGGAGTGAAGGAGAAAGAGGAATCGAGGATGCCTCCAAGGCTATTGCTGGGGCCCTGGGTGGATACTGATTATCTTATACCAAGTAGGGAGACCTGGAAAAGCTTAGGTCTGGGGAAGCTCCAGACTTTCCAGGATAGGTATCATCAGCAGATTTTCCAGGGAAAATCCAAGTTACTACTAATCCTTTCAAACCCAATTCCTTAGCCAGTCCAGCAGGCAACTAGCTATCCAGGAACCTCAATGAATTCCAATGGGATCCACCCAGTTAAGCAGTCTGTCTGAAACGAAGACTGACGAGCAGTAGAGATAAGCTAATAACATTCTTAATTTACACTCAGTCCATATATAATGATTATATTGCTTCATTATTAATGTAACAACTTTTTCCTTCCTTTTTGCTTAAGCTGGTAGAGCAGCATTTGCCTCTAAAATAAACCTGAGTACAATAAGAAAAACAACTGGTATACAAAAAAGAGGGCACACTCTCTTGTTGCTGTTGTCCATCTGATGTTAGCCAGCATGTAATGTTCACACTCTGCTCATATCATCATTTTCCCCTGCCATCATGGAGCTTCCCCTCTAGTCCATAAGCCAAAATATCCCCCACTTCCCCGCAAGCTGATCTTGGTTGGGTATTTTCTGCCAGTAGTGCAAACTTGACTGCAACAGTAAAGTTGATATCAAGAAGTGGTATCACTGCTGCTAGACTGTGTGGCTTTTGGATATTTGGGGCTTATTTTTGAGAGGAATGTGGAAAGATTTGAAATTTTGGCCCAAGAAATGCCTTGCAGTGCTGTCAGTACAGCTTTATGGACTATTCTAGTCAGAGTTAAAAGACCTGAATGCAATAAGAACTAAGGACTGTGAGGTTTGGCTTTTGAGTGTGAAAAAGAGCTTTGTCTGGACTGGGCCAGAAGTGCTTTGTGTGAGAGGCTTGCTGTTATGCCTGTGTTCTGAGAACTTGTGCAGGGTTGCATTACATAGAAATGGACTGGTGTGAACAGAGGGATATGGCACAGAAAAAAAAAATCTTTCATACAAAATTGCTGCCAATTCAGCTGCACTTGGTTAAGAGATTATAATGATTGAGATTGGGCCAGTTGACCTGTATTGGGGCAACAGGAAGAATGCAGACTCCTTGAAAGGGGCCTGAATGCTGAAGGAGTGTCCTGTTCTTCAAAGTCTGCTTTATCCCTCATCCCCCCCTCCGCCTGCCACCCCAGAATAACAAATTGGCAGCCCACCTGGTATTATGAAGTATAAGAAATGCAGGAAAGAGAGGGTCATTGGCTTTGCAACATGGTCTTGTATTTTGGAAATGCCAATGGGTATCATGAAGCACGCTTGTTGGAGTACCTGTTTGGAGACCTGATGGAGTCATGAGGATGAACCATGAGCTGTAATGGAGACCCAGTGGAGATGCCAGGACTATGAGATGGCTGCCAAGGAGAGCTGCTGGCACTGGATGAAATTTTTTGGGACTGTGAGTAGCCTAGCTGGAGAGGAAGAACTGTAACTCCAGAGAGGCAGAATTGAAACTCCAGAGACTTGTTGCTAGTTAGAATTATCATACTTAGAGACTTGACACTGGTTAGTTATTGGACTTGGAGCTAGAGAGTTTGATGTTTGCCTCCCCTTTTTTTCTGCACCCAGGGGTGGGGTTCAAGGCAGAGTCTCACTCTAGCCCAGGCTGACCTGGAATTCACCATGTAGTCTCAGGGTGGCCCCAAACTCATGGCAATCCTCCTATCTCAGCCTCCCAAGTGCTGGGATTAAAGGCATGCACCACCATGCCCCGCCCTGCCCTGGTTGTTTTAAATCTTGTATTGGTTGAATATTTCTTTGCTATGCCCAATGCCAGCTTTTGCAGTGTGAATGTTTATTCTGTGCCATTATGAGTTCTTTTTTTGACATTAGGGCTCAGTTAAAAGATCTTGGACTATGGGAATGTTTGAATATCATTGGGATTGATTAAAAACTATGGGACTTAAAAAAATAATAATGAGGTGTTACAGTCTGGTTCCCATTGCTGGCATAAATCACCCAACCAAGAGCAGATTGTGGGAGAAAAGGGTTTATTTTGGCTTACAGACTTGAGGGAAAGCTCCATGATGGCAGGGGGAAATGATGGCATGAGCAGAGGGTGGACATATCCTCCTGGACAACAACAGATGGACCACACCAACAGGAGAGTGTGCCAAAATCTGGCAAGGGAAAGCTGACTATAATACCCATAAGCCCACTCCCAACAATACACTGCCTTCAGGAGGCATTAATTCCAAAATTTCCATTAGCTGGGAGCCTAGCATTCAGAACACCTAAGTTTATAGGGGACACCTGAATCAAACCATCACATTCTTCCCCTGGCCCCCATAAACTGATAACCATCCAGGATGTAAAATGCAATCCACTAAGTCCAACTTTAAAAGTCCCCATAGTTTTTATCAGTCCTAATGATGTTCAAACATCCCCATAATCTGAGATCTTTTAACTGAGCCATAATACCAAAACATCCAAAGAACCCATAATGGCACTCAAACTGCAAAAGATGGCATTGGTCATAGCAAAGAAATATTCAACCAATACGAGATTTAAATAGGGCAAACATCAAACTGTAGCTCCAAGTCCAACAACTCTTGTCAGTGACAACTCTCCAAGTCCAATAATTCTAACCAGCAACAAGTCTCTGGAGTTCCAATTCTGCTCCTCCAACTAGGCTACTCAAAGTCCTGGAAAACTTCATTGGGGGCCGGCAACTCTCCAAATAGCTCTCTTGTGGTCCTAGCATCTCCAGTGGATCTCCACTACAACCCATGATCCATCCTCACGGCTCCATCGTGTTTCCATGCTGGCATCCAACAAACCTGCTACACATTGCCCATGGCCATTTCCAAAACACAGGACTGTGTTGCAAATTCAATGACCCTCTTTTTCCAGCATTTCTTACACTCCATAATACCAGGCAGGGTGCCAATTTGTTAATCTAGGGGGGATAAAGCAGACTTTGAAGAATACTCCTTGAGCATTCAGGCCCTTCAAAAGAGTCTGCATTCTTCCTGTTGCCCCAATGCAGGTCAGCAGGTCCAATCTCAAAGGCTATAATCTCTCATAAAATTTCAGCTCAACAGGCAGAAGTTTTAGCCCAAAGATTTTATTTCTGTGCCATATCCCTCTACTCACACCAGTCCATTTCTATGCAAAGCAACCCTGTACAAGTTCTCAGGACATGGGCATAACAGCAAGCCTCTCACACAAACCACTTTTAGCCAGGCAAAGCTCTTTCTCACTCTCAAAAGCTGAACCTCACAGTCCATAGCTCTTACTGCATTCAGATCTTTCAACTCTGAGCAGAATAGTCCATCAAGCTGTACTTAAAGCACTGCAAGGTATCTCTTAGGCAAAGGTTTCAAATCCTTCCACATTCCTCTTGAAAATTAGCTCCAAAAGGCCAAAGCCACACAGTCAGGTTTCAAGCAACAATGACGCCACTCTTGGTACCAACTTTACTATTGCAGCCTGGTTCACATTGCTGGCATAAATCACCTGACCAAGAGTAGGTTATGGGGAAAAAAGGTTTATTTTGGCTTACAGACTCAAAGAGAAGCTTCAAGATGGCAGGGAAAAATGATGGCATGATCAGAGGATGGACGTTACCTCCTGGCCAACAACAGATGGGCCACAGCAACAAGAGAGTGTGCCAAAAACTGGCAAGGGGACACTGAGTATAATGTCCATAAGCCTTCTCCCCAGCAATACATTGCCTTCAGGAGGCATTACTTCCCAAATCTCCATCAGCTGAGAACCTAGCATTCAGAACACCTAAGTTTATGGAGGACACCTGAATCAAACCACCACATGAGGCCTATGGTATAACAAGGGACTTTGGTAAAGTTTTTTCCAAGCAAAGTTGATAATTCATTTCCTTGTTTCCCAGGAGGAAGTAAGACTTAGAGGTCACTAAAAGAGGAATACAATATTAAAATATATCTTAAGCAGAACAATATTTTAAAACCTCACTTTTTCAGAAAATCTGAATTTAAAATCTTCTTCATTTTTTCAAATGAAGCCAAGGTGAGTTGGTCCTGAGTTCTGTATCTTTAGGCCAAATCCATCCCTGGGACACTGCCTTCCTTCATGGGGTTCCAGGGAGTCAGAGCATGTCCTAGGTAACTGGCACTCTGGAGAGTCAGCTTAGACCTCAGCCATAGCCTCACAGGCCTCAGTATTAGGTCTCCTCTGCTGACAGCCAGCTGGTGCCTCAGACCCTAGTCTGTGAGGAGCATCCTTGAGGCTTCACACAACAAGAACAGTGTGGTGCTCATTTCTGAGGCTCTGCAGGAAAGGAAGAACAGGGCAAGGTGGGAATATTGTTAGCTTAGCCTTATTAATAAAATAGGGTTAATGATTTATTCATAGCTGGGACAATGCGGCTAAGCTCTGGAGGACAGTGCAGGGCTGTTACATTAGAGATGAACAGCTGCTGCAGAAGAGATGTGAGCCTTCTGAGAAATAGTCTCGGGCTGTTTCTATAAGGCAGTGAGCAGTTTTATCTGACCAAGTCAGAGCCTGCAGGCAATTATTTGTATACCATGGATGTTGTAGGATAAATGCTGGCAATGCAGGTCCCTGGAAGGATACCCCTTGCTTTTCCATTTCTTGTGTAATGAGTGTTTGTTCACCTTCTTGCTTTATCCTCTTCTCCTCGGTACCCCGAAGATGCCTGAGTTTGTAATTCAAGATGTGTTATCTGGGGAATATCAGTATAATACACATCTGAACGTGATCCCCATCAAAGGGAGATCATCCTAGGAAGCAGAAAAGAGAAATAGCATTTGGGCTTTTCTGGTGCTAAGCTAAGCGTACAATATTTTCAAAGATCAAATCCTTTAAAATCATGTATTTTTTCCTTCCCAAATGAACTGCAGAATTTTTGTAAATAGTTAGAAAAGAGGTTTAATACACTGCAGAATCCTGATAAATAACTGGAAGAGATAGTATTTTTTTTTTTAAAAAAAATGCCAATTACCATCCCTCTTGTTAAGGATAGGGTAGGTATCTGTTAGATTGCGGGTTTGTTGAATGGATAGTTGGTTGGTGTGGTTCAGAGGGCAAGAGGAGTCAGGATTTGACAATCTTCAGAAAAACAAAGGCAAGCAAAATCACTTCCCAGCAGAGCTAACCAGCCTTGGCTAGAGTGGACTTATTTACTGCCATGTTGCTGGGTTTTGTTCTTTTGCCCCCGTCTGAGCTTCCCTGGCTTCCCCAATGACTCCAGGAGATTTAGATCAAATGTCAGAAAGGAGAGCTGGATTTTTTTTTTCCCTCTTTGGTGCTTGACTAGAGGGGAGAATTCAAGGCCACAGGAGGCATTGAAGAAAAATCTCATTGTTGGTATATATGCTTCCACACGGCGAGGCTTCCTGAGAGATTCCCCTCCCCTCTGCTCAGCTTCCCCGAGAAGAGATCAAATGTTTCAAAGCATTTCCACCTTTACTAATTTTTAATGCCTCTGCCAGACTGAAACTTGCCCACTGGAAGAAAAAAAAAAAAATCACTGCTTGTTGAAACAGCCACAAATAAAAGTGATCTTTTAACAGTGGCACGTTTAACTTCCTCCATGACTACCAGCAGGATCCAAAGGATATAGCTTTGGCCCAATATGTTAAACACTAAAAACGTCTTAGGGAAATGATCATATTGGAAATCAGAATAGGTTTAAATATGAGTCTCACAATTCAGAGTCTCCTTACAAAAGAATCATGTAGACACTCACCCTAATCCTTTCCTACTATTCCTCTGGCTCTGAATCCCACCCTGCTCAATCCTGCTCTTTTGCTCTTTCTTCCAGCCCCCTCCCCAAAGCCACCCACCAGGGTCTAGTCTATGTGGGAACCAGGAATGTAACCCTAGCATTTGGTTTCCCAGGCTATCAGGAGATAACACTGCCTATCAGCCAAAAAATAAAGCTTCCTGACTGTAGTTGCAGAAATTACAGCTAATTATACGCTCCATGCTTCCTGCAGAAGATATATATTTTAAGCTGCTGGGCTGACTTTTCTCCCTCGGCAGTATTTAAAGGTTAGTTTCTGACCTGCTTCCTGGTTTAATGGAATAGTTTAAATCATTACTCGATTCTAATGAATTATATCTCCCCTGGTAACTCACAAAATCCTTATCATGCCAGAGGAAATTGTTGGAAGGAATGGGTAGTCTCCATGATAACAAATAGAATAGCATGCCATAGGGTTGCAGGTTTCAGGCTCCCCATCTTCTTGGGTGGTAGAAAGCTTTGGCCCTCAGCCTCACACTCAACCAAGCACCTGAGGCATGTGGCTGAGCAGCATGAACTCCCACTCCCCTGCCTTGCACGATTGTTCACTCAACTTAATTGTCAGCTCCTGCTAAGAACACATAATGTCTCATTTTCCGAGAGATGGTAGAAGTGTTGAGCTTTGCTTGTGGTCAATTGGAATAGCTGAACGTGTGCTGTTTCCTTTGTCCATGCATAGAGGAAAGGGCAGCTGAGACCTGCCTCTGCATATAAAGGCCTTTAAGCTGTTTCCAGTTCTACTGAGGAGCTGGACATGTTTTCATTGTGTCTAATTGTGTGGGCAGATATTTATATGTGTCATCAATCTTGTAAAATAGAAGAAAGCCACCAAAACACAAGTAGATAGCAAAAATAGTAGTTTCACTGGAGGCCTGGGAGGAAAGGGCACATGAAGGATTCTTCTCCCATCTTAGGAGCAAAAGGGAAGAAATTCAATTCTCTTGACTGCAACAAGGCATGGAAGCAGGACTATTGGATCTGGAGCTCTGTCTGCAGATGCAGAGTGCCACCAGCATTGACAACAGCACTGTGGATTTCCACACCCTTGGGTGCCTGACTCAAACATGCTTGTGAAAAGTGAAGAATCCAGCCAAATGTACAGTTGACTTTTTTGTGTGGTTCGAAATATCCTGGTTCTCCTTTCAGTGGGAAGCAGATTTGAAAACACAGTGTGTCAGCTTTTCATTACAATAATAACACCTTTTTCTTGGTTCACAATTTTAGAAGTTTCCATCTGTGATCAATTGGCTTTATTGCTGAGAGCCCATGGTAAGACATCATAGTGAAAGTTCAGGTGGAACAAAGCCACTCATCTCCTATCCGGGAAATGAAAGAGAGAGAAAGAGATCCCTTCCTCTCTCAATCTCTTTTCTTGTCCTGCCTCCAATGACCTAGAGACCTTCCTCTAGACACCCACCTCCTAAAGGCTCCACCACCTCCCAGGAACACCAAGCTGGAGACCAGACTTTTATCCACTGGGAGTCATTGAAGTTTTAAACTTCAACAGTCATCACTGAAATACTAATCAATCATTACTGTTCTTATGGCTCCAATTCTCTTGCAGTGTATCTGAATTATGAATAGAATGTCTATAGCTGATCATTGCTAATTACTTTTAGACTTTTGTTTTGTTTTGTTTTGTTTTTTTGAGGTAGGGTCTCACTTTAGCTCAGGCTGACCTGGAATTCACTATGTAGTCTCAGAGTGGCCTCGAACACATGGCGATCCTCCTACCTCTATCTCCTAAATGCTGGGATTAAAGACATGCACCACCACCTTTTAAAACTTTCTAAAGGTTTAAGCTGATAAAGTGATGTCATGACTCAAAGTTCTTCCTTAGAATATAACCTACTCAAATCACTTACATTGCCTTAGGCAGGTACTTCCACTATTAAAAACATTTATTTTCTTCTGAAGATCTTCCCTCTTAAATTCAAAAGTCCCTGGAAGAGTTAATTCACCATAGAAAGCATACACTTATCACATTATTTGCTAAACTGATAGACAAAACAAAGAACTTAGTGGGAGTCCCTCTGCCTGACATACAGAAGAGGGGAAAAGTAGAAACGTCCACCAGGGAGTAAAAGATCTGCAAAGTGGGCTGGAGAGATGGCTTAGCAGTTAAGGCGCCTGCCTGCTAAGCCTAAGAACCCAGTTCCAATCTCCAGGTCCCACGTTTAGCCAGATGCAAAGTGACACAAGGGCGCAATGCTGCACGTGACCACAAGGGGGCGCACACATCTGGATTTCATTCACAGCAGCTGAGAGACTGCTGGTGCGCCCATTATCTGTCTGTCTCCCTCTCCCTCTCTCTCTGTCTCTCTCTGTGTCTCTCTCCAAAAATAAAATAAAATAATAAAAAATTTTTAAAAAAGATCTGCAAAGTAAGGTTGGCCATGTTTATAATTTACAGTGCCCAGAGTTCCCTTTGGAGCACTGGTGAAGAATAAAAATGACCCTCAAATCAAGAGACATACTGAAATTGTAACATGAAAGTTTTGATCTTCTGGAATATTTTATAGTAAAAAAAAAAAACTGAAACCTTTCAGAGAAAGAAGGAGGGAAGGAATAAGAAAAAAAGAAAGAGCACACAAAATAGGAAAACTTTGTCAACAGAAACCTTGTAAACTTGTAAAACTTGTAATCTGAGAAAAATTTAGTGAAACTAGAACTCTACTAAGGATGGAACAAGCATAATGGAAACAAAATTCAGTTTAGAAAGAGGATCATATCTAAAAGAAGGGGTGTCATGAAAGTTAGGGTGTCATGAAAGTTAGACTTGTCTAGAACAGAGAGGATACAGGAAACCAGGGACCCCTTTGCTGATATATTTCCATGAAGAGAAACAAAATTCCATTTTGCTTTAAAAGGAGGCTCATCTGAAGGGTGTTTCAGCATCCTCCCAGATGCGGCTGAAGCAGGGCTTTAACTTAATATCTCTGTCAGCCACATAGTTTATCACACTAAGCAGAAATGACAGTAGAAGGAAAAAGAGAATGGGAAACCATTCTGGGGTGAGCTAAGGGTGACAGCAGGATGGGAAAATCCAGCTTCACCAAATATTTATTCATGCTTATATAAACCTCAATTAGCGATCTGAGAACACTCAGTCTGTAGCAGAGCAGGCACATGTGAAAATGCGACTTGGAAGTTGTTGGTGTCATTTATTTTGCCGCATTGTTGATTAATGTAATTGAAGTATATATTACAGAAACAGAAAAGGAAATGTGACTTCTTCAGGGACCCATTAATTTCTTAGGCATAAAGTGTTTGAAGGTTCAAAGGCTTTGTTGAAGCTTATTTTAAATTTAAAATTTCCATTGCCAAGGGATTGATTACCATTCTTATATTAGCTTTGTCAAACAAAGTTGATCTTAGTTCTTTCAAAGTTTTGTGGCAGTAAATTGTTTTCAGAGCATTTATTTTCAAGTGAAGACTGTCTTACAAGTTCTCTCAAGGACAGACTTGTTTTCCCTTTACAAGAATAGCAAGATAAAAATTTCTAAACCCTGATACAGGGTAGTTCCCACTCTCCTCATCTTTAGGGCCATGAAAGTCATTTCTGAGAGTCAGGTACCACACCTCCTCATTCAAACACTCTCTATATTAGACTGTGTTTGGTTTTCCTTTGACTTTAAAACCTCAACTTATTTAAGTCTTTGTGCATGTGAAGCCTTGTTATGCTGTTTAGAGACTCCTGAGATTTTTCTCATCTCTCCATCCCAGATGACTACACAGTTCTTTTTATAGCTCTCTCCTGTCTCCCTCTGATTGCTATGTAAGGCACTCTCATAAACAACATCCTCCGCAAGTCAGCCAAGATGTCCCCAGCACCAGGCTTTATTTGTGCTGTCCTAATAGTGAACTCATTAGTTCAAGAAGTCAGACAGCAGCACTTCCTGCTCTTTGGGAAGCAAGCCAAAAAGAACTGTCATTTCACACAAGGGCAAGAAGAGGAAACATGTCATTAAGAAATAAGGTTAAGATGGCACTGCCATCCACCCAGACTTAGGTGGTTTGAGGGGATCGTGAGGCTGCATATGAAACAAAAGCCCTGTGACCGGAGGCTTTGCCCCAGGAAATCAATAACAGAATTGCTGACACTCTCAGAGTTGCTCCACAGAAAATCTTTTTTTTCTGAGAAAGTATTTTTTCCTCATATCTCTCCTGCCTTTTCTGAAGCCTGGCTTTTTGGAGCATGAAGTCCAGCCCACAGGGCTTTCTTCAAGTGCACGGGGAAGAGTGGCCTGGAGGCTGGGCTCACAGCTCAGAACTGGGTCTCCACAGCTGCTTGCAAACCTTGCTACCACCCAGCCTAGAGAACTGCTTCCCCTGGGCGAACAGGAACATACATCTCTCATCTGGGAGAAATTTTTCCACACACACGGACTTGATTTCCAGTATCTTTTCCATCAATGCTCATTTGGGGAGATGAGTTTATCTCGATCCTATCACACACATCTAGACGGCAGAGTCACGGCTCAGCCTGGGTCTCCTAGTTCTGCCCAGTGAGGAGCTCTAGACCTGCTCTTTGTTCTCCATGTGTGTCTTCCTCCTTCTCCTCCCACCCTGTTCCCTAGAGTAAACACATGCCAAGTGCTCCTTTCTGAATCCTCCATTCCCAAGGAAATGACAAAATAATTTAAATTTAAAAAGAACCTTGACATATTCTCCATAACGAGTTGAAAATGAGAAGTTGTGAGTGAGAGGCTGTGTGAGTATGCTGGTGGGGTATGGGGAGGACAGGGTGTCAGGAACTAGGCAAAACCAATGGTGTAGACATCCGGGGCTTGTGGTGACTGGGGAACAGTTTCTAAGGTCAGAACAAGAGTGGGGCCTATCTGCTATGGTGCATAGACAGCCAAAGGCCCAACAAATGGGCTCTTAATAAAAGCAATGAATGATGACAATGTGAACTAGGGAAGAAGGAAGGATGTAAGGTGGAATCATAAAACCCAAGGATGCTGTTTCATTAATGCTGAATAATATCCCCCCCGAACTGGCTGGTAGACAACTTGAGAAACACTTACGGAGGCTGGGCTTTGCCATCTGGTCCAGCAAACCCTCTCCTAAATTCTCATATTCCAGTCAGGTAAGCACCAGAGAGGGAGCCAAGCTGCCTTTCCAGTGGGAAATTCAAGCGTGCTGACTCGGCATCATTTTTCAAAGTTTGCAGGTCAGTTTGCTCCACACCTACGAGCATGGAGCCTCCTGTGCATCCCCTACTTACAAAGAGCCTTCTGTGAGGTGCCTCAAGGCTTTCGCAGCGAGAGCGCTGGTGAGCAGCCTTCATTCGATAGTTTTGTTTATCTGAAAAGAGTTGTTGGTTAATAGAAAGAGGGCAGCTGTATCCCTGAGGACCTATTCCACAACCTTTCCACCATTTCTTCAGCATTCAGGCATGGAGTTGTGTTTTAGAAATTGTGCTCTAGAAAATACAGTAAAAAAACAAAGCTGTAGAGAATTTTTCCTCATTGACGTTTGAGATTAAAACAGGAAAAGTCGCCGGGCGTGGTGGCGCACGCCTTTAATCCCAGCACTCGGGAGGCAGAGGTAGGAGGATCGCCAAGAGTTTGAGGAGTCCACCCTGAGACTGCATAGTTAATTCCAGGTCAGCCTGGACCAGAGTAAGACCCTACCTCGAAAAACCGAAAAAAAAAAAAAAAAACCAGGAAAAGTCACAAAATGTGTGACTTGTATCATATGTAGGACATTCCTTCTGGCTTCATGCCAGAATTTAAGGGGATTCAGGACTCAGTAGCAACTATATTAACTCATTCTTGTAACTTTTAAAAATAATTCACTGTTCTAGGCACTTAGAATACACCGGAGTAGGTGGTCTCTGCCAGGAGTATAGATGTAGGCAGTACTATTTGAGAGATGGAAAAAGGTGTTAAGAGGCTAAGTATTTCAGAACCAAGGTCTCCTATGCCATTTCATTCGATTTCCAATTACAACCCAATAGATAGAAGAGAAAACCATTGTTTGCATAATACTTTCTTCTCTGGGGAAGGCACTGCACAAACAAACCAATGCTACTCTCGCCCTACTTCTGTCTCCTCCGAGTAGATGGAGAACTTTAGCTGGGTGCTTGTAAGTGGTCCAGGTTACACTCTGCTTTCAAGGCTGAATTAGTGTTCAGTCTGTCAGTTAAAACCCAGTCACCTTCTCCAACAGCTTAGAACCTTTAACTCCTTCCTGGGTCCCAAGATGATGGATGATGGTGGTGAAGGAGATTAATGAGATCAGGACAACAATAATCTCTCCTGGTTCTACCATTACTACCATGCAAACTAATGTTAAATTCATTCTGCATGTCACTTTCAATGCAAAATGTCATACAAATCACAGGTCTCATTTTTCACAGTAATAATATACTATAGAAGCTTTTAAGTCAGGCAGACCTGGGTTTGGGTCATGATTATCATATTTTACAAATGAGGAAACTGAGGCTTATTTAGCGTGTTACCTACCAGAGATCACATGATTCTTAGAAGAGGAACCATACTGAGATTTGACCTGTTCCTGCCTTATTCCAGAATCTACACTTGTACACTACAGAATGCTCTCTACTGGCACTGATCATGGCTTTTATTTACTTATTTGTTTGTTTATTTATATTTACCGTGTGTCAAGAATGAACTTTTATACTATACTATTTTATTTTATTTTATTATTTTATTATTTTATTTTATATTTTATTTTATTTTATTTTATTTTATTTTATTATTTTTTTTTATTGGTTTTGCAAGGTAGGTTCTCACTCTGGTCCAGGCTGACCTGGAATTAACTATGTAGTCTCAGGGTGGCCCCGAACTCTTGGTGATCCTCCTACCTCTGCCTCCCCAGTGCTGGGATTAAAGGCATGCGCCACCACACCCGGCTTATACTTTATTTTTAAGCATTGTTTATAACTTCCCTCATTTTACCAAAAAGGGAAAGCACTTAGAGATATTTAATTACATAGCCAATATCACACATCTAGAAAGGACTAGAATTCTCTCTATGTGCCTCTCTCTCTCTCTCTCTATCTCTCTCTCTCTTTCTCTTTGTATGTCTGTGTCAACTAAATAAATAAATATTAAAAGTTAAAGTAGTAAAATTCAACTTAAATCCCAGGAGTATCTGGCTCTGAAATTACCTTTCTTGGCCATTATAGTCTGTTTAGACAAGAAGTGGAAAAGGTTTGATGGAATGATGTCGTTCAAAATTTCCTTTTATCACAGTCTATATTTTTACCACTGTTTTCTTAGATACAGAAAAACTTAGTACCAGTTTAAAAAACCAGGTTAACAACAAATGTGAAGCAAATATATACAAACACAATCCTCTCATCATTAAGTCTTTGAGTTAAAAGGGACCTTGGAGAGCAGGTGGCCCAACTTTCTCCTTTTATAGTTCAAATAGTTGATGTTTCCACATCCATGTCAAATGGAGGATTTCAACTTGAAAATAGAGTTCACGCCTGGGTTTTCTCCTGGAATTAAAGGATGACTACACCCAATATCAGCTTGCTATTTCTCATTAGCCTTGGCCTCTAAACCATGCATTCCTTGATGCTGGTGTTTTCATAGTAATGGGAGAATCTCCAAGTGCTCATGATAAAGAAAGCCTACATCAATATCATACATGCACAAAGTGAGTAGTGATTGTTCTGGATTTAAGAGGGGAAAGGAAGTCCTTATAAATGGCTGAAATATCTCCTTCAATTACAATGGCCTGTTGAGTTTAACGTGAGTAAGGCCATTTTGGTCTCAGTTATGACCACTTCATTCAAGACCAGGAGGCCTTGAGGATGTCTCCTCTCAGAACCTCTGTTCTCTGTATTTTATGGGATCAGTGTTGACAGTGACCATGGGATTCCCTTCAAGTGACATACCAGTGCTGTCACTAAGCTTTTATCAATTTGTAGTGCAAAGCATTATTAAGCCTTACTGTGTGATTTATCAATAAGATTAGTCTTTGTTAAGCTTTGTGCTTTATTTAAAAATAATAGATTAGTCACCATTCATGAAATGCTTTAAACTTACGCCATTTTCACTTACAACCTTATGAAGTAGGTATTATCTTCTACACTTTAATAAAGAAGCCGAGGCATTAAAGGGTTAGAAACTTGTCTTGAGTCAGTCATTAAGTATCGCCTTCATGATTCAAAACCAGGTTAGTATGACTTTGAAGCTTCTTCCATTAATAATTTAAAAACATGGAAATAAGAGAAATGATGTTTTCACACCTTATTTCAATCCCACTAAAGTATATGTTTAAAGTATTACCTGCAGGAAACTGAGGCTCAGATATGCTGTGATTCATTTAATCTATTTATTTAATAGAAATTTCTGAGGGTTTATGGTATGTGTGGCACAGATCCTGCCCTGATAATATATTTCTGTGCAAGCAGAAGGAAATGAAGGTTAGAAGCATGGAAGTTGGAGTCAAACATTATGAATCTTGGTTCCATATTTTACTGATTTGTTTATTCATTTATTCAACAGATATCCATCAGGTGTCTCTTGTGTTTCAAGAACTGTGTTAGTTGCAGATCCTCTATGGGCTTCAAATCCTCTGTTATAAAATAAAAACAATAATACTGGCCCCATAGTTAGGGTGGTTAAATGAGGTGAGGAATATGAAGTTCTTGCTAAAAAATAAAGTGCAGCCAGGCGTGGTGGCAGACACCTTTAATCCCAGCACTTGGGAGGCAAAGGTAGGAGGATCGCCTTGAGTTCAAGGCCACCCTGAGACTACAGAATGAATTCTAAATAAATAAATTCTAAATAAATAAATAAATAAATGAATAAATAAAGTACAATAAACTTGTTGATTAATAGTACATAGCAAGAAAGTCACTGTCCCACTTTCACAAGACTGGCAGAGGAGCCAGAAAAAAAATAGTAACAAGCTAATAAACAAGACATGTATATAATACATATATTTAGTTCTAGAAGCTATAGCTCCAAGATCAAGGTATCTGCAAGTTTGGCTTCTCGTAATGCTTCTCTTGGCTTATAGATGACTGACTTCTAGCTTTGTAGTAGTATGTCCTTTTCTCTGCAAATTCCTGGTGTCTTCATCTCATTGCTAGAATATTCATCACTTAGATTAGGGCTAAGGCCAATGACCTCATTTTAATTTAGGTTCTTCCTTAAAGGCCTTTTCTCCAAATATGGACAGTTCCAAGGTAGTGAGGGTAGGACTTCAACTCATGAGTGGGGATAGAGGCACAAAACTCAGGCCATAATATTAGGAGCTTCTGTTAAAATTTTCAGTTCTTTCCCAATTTTTCTGAGATATGTTTTACAAGTAAGTACAGTATATATCTACAGTATAAAACATCAAAGATTGGTTGTACATATACAGTGTGAAATGATCCCCACAATCAAGTTAACGTGTGCCATCTGACATAGTTGTGTGTATGTGTGTGTGTGTGCGCGCACACATGCACACGTGGTGAAAACATACTCGATCTACTCTCTCAGCAAATTGTAAGTACATAATACATTATTACTAACTGCAGTCATCAGCTATACATTAGCTCCCCAGAAGTGATTTAGCACATCAAGGAAAGTTTATAATCTTTTACCAACATCCATCCATTTCTCCTAGTCCCCAGCTTGTGGCAACACCATTCTATGCTCTGCTTCTATGAGTTTCAGTTTTCCAGGGCCACTTGTAAGTGAAATGATACAGTCTGTATTGTGTTTTCTGGGCCTTTACTTAGCATCATGTCATCCAGGTTTATCCATGCTGTCACAAGTTGAAGGATTTCCTTTCTTTTGTGGGTATAATAAAAATATATATGAGCATACAATATATAATATACAAATATGTTCTAATATATAAATATATCATATATATGAATATTTTCTATTTAAAATAACATGATACATAAACACATAATTGTTTATATATGACATAATGCTTATATTATAAATGATCACCTAATATATAATGGAATTATATGATATATCACACTTTATTTAATATCTATGAACATTTAGTTTACTTCCATAGCATAGCTATTCTGAGTAATTCTGTAATGGATATGGGAGTTCAAATGTCCACTGACTTATTTACATTGGATATATAGACAGAACTGAGATAGCTGGATCATATGGTAATTCCATTTAAAATTTTTAATAAATCACCATATTGTTTTCTATAACAGTTATATCAATTTATAATCCCACCAGCATTACAAAATGTTCTTTTTTTCATATATTAGGGGTGGCTGAATAAGTTCAATGTATATTTACATTAGGATATGATAACCTCCAGATCTCTTTGTTATGGTTTGGATATGTGTAGCCATGGAAACAAGTACATTGAAACCTGTAGTGTCTCAGCCTAAGGGAAAGTTCCAGACTAACAGAATGGGTAGAGTCATTTTTCCACAAAAATGCTCCACAAGGTCAATGGCTTGGTGGAAAATGCTTTTCTGTCCTCAGTGTGCCCGTGGTTATCAATGAGTGAACCAGAAGACCAAATAGCACAGAGCAGTGCAAATGGGAGGCTCCTGGGCCAAGCGTGGGGATGCACATTTCACTTTTGCTTCCATTTTCATGGAAAGAAGGACAGATGTTACCAGGGATTCCAGGGGATATAATTGAGATATATCCTTGTTATGGTTTGAATCCCCCAAAGGCTCATATGTGAAAGGTTTATTTGTCAACTTTCAGGGTTTCAAGGAAGTGATTGGTTCATAAAGACTTCTGACTTTTTTCAAGCAAATCATATTTTCATGTTGTTACTATCAGGTAATATAAACAGGATGTTGGGCCTGGTTGAAAGAAGAAGGTCTTCGGGACATAACTTTGAAGTGTATATTTTGTCCCTGGCTCCTTCAAATTTACTTTTGCTTTCTAACTTCGATGAGGTGAGCAGTCTTATGTCATTTATTCTCACCACAATGAAATCACAAGACCACAGCAATAGACTCAGCAGACTATGGATGAAAGCCTCAGAAACCATGAGAGAAAATAACTCTTTCCTCCTTGAAGTTGTTCTTCTCATGCATTATGCCATAGAGATGGGAACTGTCTAACACAGTGCTCATAAAAGGTATCAATTTCAGTGCTAAGTTTTTATTTCTGTTTTCAAGGTCATTTCTGTCTCTTAAGTAGACATTATATCTATTATACCTAAGTCATCCAGTGACTCAACTTTCCTAAGTTTTCTAGGGATGCAAAGCCATGGACAACATTTAGCTTATCAATGTGGATGATTATAAGAAAGTAAAATTAATTTGACAATGCAGGCATTGAGCCACAGAAGATCAAGAGCTGTCCCCACCAACAACATTCATTCCAGTCCTTTCCTTTCCTTTCCTTTCCTCTCCTCTCTTCTCCTCTCCTCTCCTCTCCTCTCCTCTCCTCTCCTCTCCTCTCCTCTCCTCTCTTCTCTTCTCCTTCTTTCCTTTCCTTTCCTTTCCAGTTATTTTACCAGTTAGAAATGCATCTTTGGGACTGGAGAGATGGATTAGTGGTTAAGAGCTTGCTTGTGAAACCTAAGGACCCTGGTTTGAGCTTCAATTTCCCAGTACCCACATAAGCCAAATGCACAAGGTGGCATATGCATCTGGAGTTCATCTGCAATGGTTGGAGGCCCTGGTATGCCCATTCTCTCTTTCTTTATCTGCCTCTTTCTCTCTCTGTCTCTCTCAAATAAATAAATAAAACTGAAAAATAGTTAAGAAATGCAACTTTGGACAGTGGTGGGAAATGGGTGGCAGAACACTGAGTTCCTTAAAAGCATTTGGCAAATAGTGTATTACAAAGTCCCAAACAATTCCTAGGGTGTTGTGACAACAGCAGTTATTGAGCTCATAAATATACAACAGGTAAAGAACAAATTGGAAAGGAAGAGGGAAGAGGTAGCTGAGACACTTCATTCTATACCTTTTTTTGTAAATTAAGTTCTCATTTGCATCTTATTATCTTAATAATCCAAAACAATAGCTCTCTGATGACTTATGTAGAAGGAAAATGAGAAATACTTTCCCCAAACAGGGTACCAACCTGTCTATTATGTTAGTTAGATATCATTTCCAAATGTTGAGTATCAAGAGCGTGTTTCCCATTCTGCTAACCATTAAACAGTCTGGCTGCCTTTGGGAAAAGGATGAGTTTGGCTACGCACAGAGCCTGTGGAAAAGACTTCTCTGGAATTCCATAGCTCCAGCTGAAATCCAGTACTGCAGCGTATTAAGCCTCCAAAGGAGTGCTTTATCCAAATTCCTCCTCCTCTTGGCGTTTCTATAGACAAAGCTGTGTTTGGCAAGCCATAGAGCATTTATTTCTTTTTTTTTTTTTTCTCCTGGGAAATTTGATTTTTTTTTTTTTTACTAGTTTTATCTTGAAATATTTCAAACCTGCAAAGAAGTTACAATGGTAGTGAAAATGTTCTTACATACTTTCAATGTGCATATTTTTTTATCACTTTTCCCCTTTTGTTCTCTTTCTTTCTAAATACTTACAAAAGTTACCAGTACTTATTTTCTAACCACTTCAGATACCTCTTTATCCTTAAATACTGTAGTACAGGTCCTAAAGGGGTTTGTATTTTTTGAACACAGTACAATGATTACAATCAAGGAACTGCTACACTGTAATCCTGTGGTAGTTTGAATATATGTCCCCCAATATATTCAGTGGTTTATTACTTATAGTTTGCATCTGCAATCACCTTGCTAGAGGCAAGGGGTCTTAAGGTGTGGTGATGGGTTTGAGATTCCATTGTAAAGATATGCAAATGTGTCTAGCAGGAGTTCCTGAAGTCTGCTGTGTGACCTTTTGGCTGTAGTTTTTTTTACTCTGTGTGCTGTGGTGGCTGGTTGGCTTTCTCTCTCTCTGCTTGGTCCTGTGGAGAGCAGGCCACTTCTCTTGCCATTATGGAACTTCCCCTGGATCTGTAAGCTTCAATAAATAATATCCCTTCCTCCATAACTGTGCCTGGTCTGGAAGTTCATCTCAGCGAACCTGAAGCTGTCTGCTACAGTAAAGTGGTACCGAGGAGTGTGGGGTGAGATGAACCTGACCGTGTGGATATTCGTCTTTTGGAACCTTTGTTTTGGAGGAATGGGCATGGACTTGGTGCTTGCAACTGAAGATGCCTTCTGGAGTGGTAAGCCAAGTTTTATGGACTATTCTGATGAGAGTTTTAGAATGCTAAGTGCAGACTGTATTGAACTTCAAGGCTTGGCTTATGAGCTTTCTAAGGGGAAGGAAAGACGGCAGAGGACTTTGTTGGAACTGGGCTACTGGCATAAGGGATGGCTACGTTCTGCTATCCAGCTCCGGAAAGTTTGATCAAGGTTAAATTTGTAATGGACTGATGTGCTTGGCTAAAGATATCGGACTGAAATTTTAAGATTTTTGAATTGGAAAACCTCAAGCAAGTTAAAAGCAGAGGCACTGAGACTGGTTTTAGGTTACTGGAGCTTCTATTGTCAACGCATTAGCAATCTTAAGGAAGGTGGAAGGAAGGTGGCCTGACTTGATTTACATTAAAACAATGGAGAGGATGCCTGAGGAAAGACTGTTAGAAATGCAAACTTTTGGAAAGAGTTGACTGGAGAAGGAACCTGCTTTTCAAGGCTATGGTTTATTTTGTCCCTGGATTAAGAATATGGCTGTGTCCTGCACACCTGGTATTAGTTTTGGAAATATGAAAAATGCATGGAGTGGTCATGAGTTGCACACAGTTCCAGGAGCCGCTGCTGAGATGTGGCATGAGGTAGGGCATGAAGACCCTCAGGAATAGGCTGGAAGAGCCTTTGGAAGATAGACTGTGGTTTGCATGGAGACCTGAAGATGTTTTGGATATACCAGGACTGTGCAAAGGGCTACCATGGAGTGCAGTGTTGGCATGGGATGAAAGTTTTCCTGGCGACTCTGCCCAGCTGGAGGGGCGGAATTGGAAAACCTGGAGACTGTCAGTCTCGGGTTATATTGAACTTGAACTGCAGAAGTTGATGACTGTTGATGGTGGTTGAGTTTTCATTGTTTTAGTTTCTCCTTGCTATTTCTTATACAGTTAAAATGTTTACTCTGTGCCTTTACATGTTGAAAGTATTTAACTTGTTTGATTTTACAGGACTCACTATCTTAAGTTGATCAAGACTGTGAGAACCTTTGAAATTGGACTGAGTACAATTTACAATGTGTGATAGTTATAAATCTATTGGGGGCCAGGAGCTAAATATATTGGGGGCCAGGGGCGGAATGTGGTAGTTTGAATATATGTCCCCCAATATATTCAGTGGTTTATTACTTATAGTTTGCATCTGCAATCACCTTGCTAGAGGCAAGGTCACTGGGGGCCCGGTCTTAAGGTGTGGTGATGGGTTTGAGATTCCATTGTAAAGATATGCAAATGTGTCTAGCAGGAGTTCCTGAAGTCTGCTGTGTGACCTTTTGGCTGTAGTTTTTTTTACTCTGTGTGCTGTGGTGGCTGGTTGGCTTTCTCTCTCTCTGCTTGGTCCTGTGGAGAGCAGGCCACTTCTCTTGCCATTATGGAACTTCCCCTGGATCTGTAAGCTTCAATAAATAATATCCCTTCCTCCATAACTGTGCCTGGTCTGGAAGTTCATCTCAGCGAACCTGAAGCTGTCTGCTACAAATCCCTTTATTCAAATTTGACCACTCTCCCAACAATAGACCTTATGACAAAGAATGAGATGCAGGGCCTCCATCTCCTTTAAATATTTAATTTTTCCTCTGTCATTCTTTGTTCCTTGAGACCTCTTCACTTGATTTGAGTTTGCCCCCAAAGCCCTCTTTCCTATTTTCAGGATATGCCTATCTGTCAAAAATCTCTTTTTGGTGTATTATATACTTGACTGACATTCATTTGTTCTACTCGACTTTCCCAATCTTGATGTTATCGTTCTCTTAGTAATTAATAAAAGTCTTGTAGGGTGGTACTTTGACACTAGATAAATATTGCTTTTCTTTCAAACTTTTACCCACTGGTTAATTGTCTGTTTTTGGAACTTTTGACTAAAAATAAGAAAGATATACTATTAATTAAGATTCACATGCCCCAGAAAGGTGCATATAAGAAGGGTGCACTTGAGGTGCCCAAGCAGCCCAAACTGGAGCCCATGCTTTTTCTCTCCCAGCATCTCTGAGCTTTAAAGGTTCCATCCACTGCCACAGGAAGAGAAGTCTTGCATTCACCCACCAAGCTGAAAGTGGGATAACCTGGCTGTGGCAAGCCTCCGGTCTCGCTCCATCCTAACAGTTTTGTTTGGTGTTTTATGGGAAGCTTTTTATTTTTTGATTATTTTTAGCATACAAATTAATGGGTTTCATTGTGACATTTTATATACATATATCATTGTGCCTTGCTTAGATTCACTCCCCCACTGCTTTACCTCCTCTTTCTCATCCTCTCACTGGCTTCTTTCCCCCTCAAATATTCTTCCTTTTGCATTCATGTCACATATATGAGAAAATGGTACACACACATACACACAATGGAATTTAATTTAGCCATAAGTAATGAAATTATGTTATTTGCAGAAAAAATGGACAGAAGTGGAGATCATCATGTTAAGTGAAATAAGCCAGATGTAGAAAGAAAAATATCATTATTTTCTCTCAAACAGAATTTAGGTTTAAGTATAAGCATGCATTTATATGGCATGAAAGTAGAAAGAGCACTGGAGAATGGGAGAGGGGAACTAAGAGAGGATAATGGGGGAGTAAAGATAACACACTGCATATTTTCTCTCAAGTTGGAGCTTTTCAGTCTTTGCTCATATCTGTGGGACTCTTTATCATGGTTTCTCACTGTTTACATTGGACATTGAAGACTCTGTACTCTGACACAGCCCTGAGCTTTAAACCCAGGTCTGAACTGAGAGGCAAGTTGGGAGTCATGGAAAGTTCCTGACAGCCCACCTCCTCTCCCACCACACCAGAGCTCAGCCTCTATCCTATAGAGACTGTGGAAATGCAGACATCCTAGGAGACCATGAGCACAACAGATCCTCTCCTCAGGAGGAATCCCTGTTCTTCCCGGGCATCTGCCCACCACAGTTCCTGACCAGTCCTCTGCCTCCTCACAAATTACCACCCATGGGAAAGCCCCTCTGGGTCTGACAGCAGGAGTGGGACATACCCTTGGGGTGGTAGCTTGCCTTTCAAACTCCACTTCATTTTTAGATACAAATGACTGACTTTCTTTTCTGCCTGCTGACTGTGAGGCTCTGCACTACTTATAACCATCATTTTAAAAAGCTAGAGCTAGCACAGCCTAGACTTTGACTTCATCTATAGATGACTTCCCTTCAGAAGAGGCCAGATGCATTCTATTTTCCTTTTTTATTTATTAATTTGTAAAGAAACATGTAACGTGAATAGAAAACTAAGGAGCAGTTAAAAAAAACTTTATTGAGATAGAGTTCACATGCCAGCATATTTATCTAGCTTAAGTATACAATTAGATGGAATATTTTGCTATGCAACCACCATTACCATCCATTTTACATTTTCATCACTCTAAAGAGAGACCCTGACCCCATTAGCAGTGACTCTCAAGGGGTAGTTTTTAAAATGGCTCCATATGTTTCTTAATAGTTTCCCATCATTTGTTCTCTTCAGGAGCTTTAGTCTTCATTCACTACCTTCCAGCTGAGCTGAGCCTGCAAATGTTTCTCTATAAAGACTTAATTAATTGATGGCAGTTGGGTTTTCTTCCCTGGAGGGGGCACTAACCTTAATTTGTTCCTGGTAAATTTGATTTTGAATTTCTTCTTTTTCCCTGGAGAATCATGAATGGTGTCTTTAGGAAATTACATTATGATGGGAATCAACTTTTCAAGAATTTCCAATTTAAGTAGCATTTTCATATGCACAATTTCATATGCACAATTTTATTTCACCCTTCCAACAGTTAAAGATAAAAATAGCAGTAGAAATTATCTATAATATGTTTTTCTGTCCCTGGAAGTTCTGAGTGCATCCCGTATGTGCAATAATAATATAATTCTGCTATTGCCAGAATGTGTCCCCCCAAATTCATATGCCAAAATTTCATCACCAGTGTGATCATATGAAAATGCAGGACCTTTGGATAAGGATCAGACCATGAGGACTCGGCCCTCATGGAGGGATTTTTGTCACAGCAGGGCTTGAGGAGGCAATCAATTCCTTCCATCTCTTCCACCATGTGAGGACACAGCAAGGAAACCTTTCAGTTTCTAGAACTATAAGGTACTCAGTCTCAGGTGCTTTGTTAAAGGAACATAGAGTAAGACAAGTCCTTGTCACCAGATGAGACAGGTCAGGTTAAAAATAACCAGAAATGCAAAGAAGTTAAATGATAGCAAACCCAAAGTCATAGAGCTAGGAAAGTAGAGCAAAGACCATGAGCACATACAGCCAGATTCTAGTCTGAACTCCTAGCACTGCTCTAATTATCTACAGCATTCCCATTTCAGAAGCAAGGACTAGACCTTCGAGAGGTTCCACATTCTGAAGGGTTAGGACTGGAATGCAATACTCAGTCAAATCCCAAGCCCCATGCAATAACCAGTCAGCAACCTCTGCCAATGACTTACCCCAGTACCTTGTGAGGAACATAGAACTGAGTTCTTCAGCTAAGACTCTGTATATCTCCTCTGCCTGACAAAACTAAAATGCCCCCTATTGTTGCAACCTCATGTCATCAAATACATTGTTATTATGACATTAATAGTATACAGAAATTCCCTTAAATGTTAATGTTTACCCACATTTTGGAAGAGATATAAGTATTCTTCAAATTAATCTCCAAGGTCAATTTTCCTTCTTTGATTTTCCTCTCTTTGTAACCTCTCAGTTTCTCTTCCTCCATGTGTCCTATTCACAGACATGGAAATGAAGCACATGGATTTAATAACCACAGCAGTGATTCGTGTATACTTTCATCTAATCAGAAAGAGCAGTGGTAAGCCCGAGAACTCATTTCAGTTGTATATCATTTTAAAAGAGTAGACACACGTGTCCTTTAGAGAGAAAATAATAAAACTTTAAAAGCATATCCAGCTCAGACCTGCCAGCTGCAATGATTGGTTACACAGCGGAGATCCATGGAATTCTGAAGCCATTTGGGTTTTGTTAAGTTTGCTGAAACAGCACCAACTGTGATCTCTACCACTTTAAACAGTTTAATGACTATTGGATAAGTCTTCAGAGTTAAATGGTTAAATCACCAAATGCTCCATAAAATAATTATGCAAACAATTTTCTGGCTAATTATCTAACATGAACAGAAGCACACAGCTGCTAAGATATATAATTGCTGTTTCATCAGAGCTGGCTATTGTATTTACATAATTCCTTCACTGATCTTGGTTTGGTGGGAGGGTATCAGCATCATATCTCATGAAATGTAGAAGTAAAAGGCATAGCTCTTGTCCCAGCTGGTACATAGCAAGAGTGATTTATCTTGATATATTTTTTAATTTTTACTTGTAAGCAGAGAGAAAATAGGCATGCCAGGGCCTCCAGCCACTACAAACTCCAGATGTATGGGCCACTTTGAACATCTGGCTTTATATGGGCACTGGGGAATTGAACCCAGGTCATTAAGCTTTGCAGGCAAGTGCCTTAACCCCTGAGTCATCTCTCCAGCCCTTCTTGATACATTTTTAAGGTAACAGATTACAAAAGCACATGTACATTTCTGTGGTATATGCCAGTCCTTAGAGTAGTTTTTAACTATAATAGCTATATAATGTACATATAGAAAAGATGATGATATCAAATAAAAAGAGAGACTAATAGAGAGAAGTAGGTTGGAGTTCTGAAGGGAAAGGGGGAGGGGAGGGAAATATCATGGTTTATTGTCTGTAAGTATAGATGTTGTCAATTAAAAAAGAAAAAGAAATATATAATCATACAGTTCACAATCTGAACTCACTCATGCAAGAAATAGAATATTACCAGAGCCCTCAAATATTTCCTCATGCCCCCATTCCAGGTTTCTTCAAGAACAGGTAACACTGATTTCTAACAAGAGATTAATTTTACCTATTTTGTCCTAAATCTGCATGAAATCATACAGTATTACTTTTCATGTCCAGCTGCTTTGCTTCATCATGCTTGCTAGCTTCATTTTTCCTGCAATTTACTCATTCTCATTGCATTATGGTCTCTCATAATGTAAATGCACCATAATTTATTTATTGTCTAAATATTGATAGGTATTTGTATAGTTTCTGAATTAGCAAGATTATGAATAGTGCTGCTCATGTCTCTTGGTAAATATATACTAATATTTCACTTGGTTCTATAGCTACAAGTGGTGTGTGTGTGTCTGTCTGTCTATCTGTCTGTCTTCCATTTTATTAGATACACTTAATTTATTTATTTATTTTATTAGATATACCAAATATTCTTCCTTAAAGGCTACAGCAATCTGTACACCCATCAGCCCTGGGGAAATGGTGAAATGAATGTTTTGAAAAATTCTAATTGAGTCATACAAAAACTTAAAAGGCAGTATAGGGAAAGAAAAGCATGTGCAGTGGGTCTAATGAAAGGACTCCAGCAGTACGGCCTAGTGAAGAATGGACAGTGTTAGAAGGTAGCCTGACGGAGAAAGTAGTCACATTTTGATGGGTCAGAGATGTCTCCTCAGAATTTTATCATTTTCTCTGGTGTACAGCATGCATTCTAGAGGCCCCTCCATCTGTATTCATCTTTCCTCCTCAGTCAACATGGAACATCCTAAATGCCTGACCACATCGGAACTACTCTGGACTACTCTGGAGGCTTGTATATGTCCTGCTGCTTAATATATGTCTGTCCTTGTGTAGTATACAGTCACTTAACCCTGGTTTCAGGAGTTAGGGGTAGCAGGGGTAACAGAGGCTAAATATATGTTTACTCAAATCCATTCATTGAAATTCTAATCTCGTATGTGACGGTATTAGAAGATGAGATCATTGGTAGATAAGTCAACAGGGCAGAGTCCTCCTGAATGGGATGAGTCACTTTAAAGAGGTCCTAGACTGCTCCCTCACCCTCCCACTATGGGACAGTATAGTGAGAAGACAGTGTCTACAAACCAACACTTCACCGAATCCAAACACACCATGACCTAATCTTGCCCTTTCAGCCTCCAGAACTATGAGAAATAAATTCCTGTTGTCTGTGAACCTTTCAAATTAAGTCAAAATAAAATGGAGCATGAAAAATGAGAACAAAGAGAAATCAGAGAACAGAAGAAATGCTACTTGAATCCAGATACCTCAGTGCACCTTCAAGAACACACAGATCTCACAGGTTGGACTTTCTCGGCTGCCATATAGAGATTATATTATAATTATATACATATGTTACTATTATAATAGCAATAGTATTAATAATAATGGACTGATGGGGGGAATGATTTGGAAAATTTAAAAAGCAAACACTGGTTACCTTAGTGATAGTGTAGTATTACTAGTAGTCAAATTTTTCCTTTAAAATAGAAATGTATCTCTAAGAAATGTTATTTACTCCTAGTGTCTGTATTTGCACTGAAAATCGTAGATACAATCCTTCTCAGTTATATTAAGGAGTAACAGACAGGAGGCCCATGATGACCACATTTCTCCACAATTTCCTACTGCATTATCTATCAAGATTTAAGCCCATTAATTGATCAACTTAACAAACATTTATTGTGTGCTTTTTGATTGCTTTAGGATAATTCTAGGCAGATATTCTTATTCAAAGTCATACTTCATGGGATCCCTGAACTTTCTGATCTCATGACAGGATTGTGGGGATGACTTCTGCTATCATACTCTCAAGGACCACAGGACCCTGGCAAACCCCTTCTGCAAAAAGAAAAATAAAATTAAAAAGGCAAGATACACTGCTATGTAGAATAAAAGAACATAATCATTATATAAAATAATATGTGGTTATGGAAATAGGAAACTCCAAATCAAATGGATAGAGGTCTCCCTACTAGGAATAATAGATGTCTAAAAGGATAATTGCTTCAAAATTATAGAGGGGAATAAATATTAATTTAAAATAATGTACCATGTTTGATTAATATTCATTTGTGAAGTAGATGCATGTTCTAAGAAACAAAGATTGAAACAGTTCACTAACTTTAGGTCTTTATCAAAAGAACTCATTATAAATATACTTCAGGAAATAGAAAATTTGATCCCAAAATGTGAAGAATTAAGAGGACATCACGAGGACAGAAAGTTGTAAATAGGTTTGTAATGCTAAAAAGCATTTTCAGAGGTAGCTGAGGAATTATCCAAATAACATGAAACTAAAATGGTAGAAGACAATATCATGGATAAAGAAATAGGAGAGACTGAAATTAGAAAGTCCAAATTTATTGAGTTATTTAGGAAGAAGAGAGAGAACATTTCCCTTTGGCCCTTAAGCAAGAATGGTTTAAAACACATAAGAGTATGTCCCAGGATGAAGAGATAGCTCAGAGATTAAAAGTGCTTGCTTGCAAAACCTGATACTTGAGTTGTGAGTTTGATTCCCCAGTGCCCACATAAAGCCAGATGCACAAACTGGCACATGTGTCTGGAGTTCATTTGCAGTGGCAAGAGGCCCTGGCATACCTATTCTCTCTCTCTTTCTCTCTCCTTGCAAATGAATAAATAAAATATTTCAAGAGAAAGTCCTAAAAAACAAGGAAAAAAACTATATAAAAAAGAGAATTAAAAAGGATCAGGAAGGAGAGAAAATAAAAGAGAATAAAACAAAAAACATCCCTAGGGCTGGAGAGATTGCTTAGTATTTAAGGCATTTTCCTGTGAAGACGAAGGACCCAGGTAGGATTCCTCAGTACCCATGTAAGGCAGATGCACAGAGTGGTGCATGTTCGTTTGCAGTGGCAGGATGCCTTGGTGAACCCATTCTCTCTCTCTTTCTCTCTCCTCTCAAATAAATAAATAAATAAAATATTTTAAAAAATATATTTTAAAAAGACATCCCTAATCTCAGTAAATGGGAACATATTAATTTACTCAAAGTAAAGATCATCAGATTTTTTAATGAAAGAAACACATCCAAATGCTGTTACAAGAGAAATATGTAAAACATGATAAAGTTTAAAGATCAAAAGTATGGAAACAAGTAAGAGAAGCAAGGAAGGTCAGATTTCATTAATGAAAAGCAGCTAACAGAAAGAATAAGAAAGCTGAACCTGAATGGTTCTAGCAAAACAGCCTTCTGATTTGTGGGATAAATTGGACATCTCGACCTAACTAGAAGATATTTTTACATGCTTCTTTCAGAAACCGATCAAGTAGTATACTTGAAAAACATAGGCATTTTGAACAATGTAATTGATCCAGATTAAAGCAGATCCATAAGGAAGTTTGTATTTTTCAAACAGAGAACTCCGATTCCTCTCATCAGAAACACTGACCATGTAGCAGACCATACAAAAAAAAATCTGAATACCAAAGAATCAATGACATGGACCACAATCTCTTTCTGCAATGCAATATTAAACATTGACAACAACCAAAGAGCTAGAAAAACTCCATATGTTTGGAAACCAAAATAATCTTATTAATATTTATGAATCATATAATAAATACTAATACAATTCATGAATTATTTAGAACTGAATGACCATAAACACTTCCTGTAAAGTCTATCAGCATGGTTTTATATTTATTAAGATGTGTGGTAACTGTGACTTATAGATTATTGTGGAAAGGGTGGGCCATGGAAAGATTTTGCAGGGCAAAGTATGATCTGAGAATTATAAGCTAGCCAGGGAGTGCTGGGGATACAGTTCCATGACTGAGTAATTGCCTCGTAAACATTTGGTTTGGGCTTCCATCCCTTACCTCCACCCTGGCACCTTAGAAAGAAAACCTCACAAAGAAAATCAGTTGATAACAGGAAAACCTAGAGGAAACCTTTATTGAAAAGGCAAACTATCACAGGTTAAGCCAGTGTTTCACAGGGCCTGTAATAAGAAAAGTCCATTATTTTGTTAATTTTAGTTTAAGGGTCCTGTCTTAAAGAAAGAAAATACAATTACATGGATGCCTCCAAATTCCTCACAGGCTAGATGGAAAGAACTTCACCAATTTTCTCATAACTCTACCATAATTGCTAATACTTCAGGTTTTCCAGGTTTTTTAAAAAAAATTGACAGTGCTACTAAATTTGTCCTATTTGTATGTAGCATTATTATGCATTTTAAAACTTAAAATTTATATTAGCCTTTCAAAATGTCAATCAAGCTGTTAAAGATTCCTTTCCACCAAAATAAACTATAGTTTGTCTAGGCCACATAGCAACGAGGCAAACTTCTCTTTAGTTGATTAACCTAAATAACATCTTCTTTGCACTTCAATTCAATGCACCAGTGTTAAGCATTACTTATGGGTTCACATTTTCACATGCAAGAAATCATTTTAGAACTGACTATAAAAAATAACTGCGACCAGACTTCTCAGTTTACAAGTAAATAACAAAAACACCCTTTGGGGACTTGCCCAGCATTACACATCTAACAAATGGAAGAGCCTGACTGGAACTCAGGTTTCTACATTCAGAAAATATTCTATACTAACCAATATTTAAACAAAATACAAATTACTTTTGCCTACTTTGGTGGTCCATGAAAAGTCATGCCAATACAGCACATTACACTTGAGAGGATGTAACACGGACCCCTAATTTTGAGCGGTCATTCTCTTATGACCAGTTCCTCTGGATTGATACTAGGAGGGAAATCCAGTTGAGGGTTAAGTGAAAAGAACTTAAGATTCTATAATTTCATACATAAATGAAAAATAAGTAAAGTGAACTGAAACATAGGTAAGTCCTACAAATAACTATTGAATTCTCTCACCTTAAAAAAAAAAAAAAAGGTTCAGCCGGGCGTGGTGGCACATGCCTTTAATCCCAGCACTCGGGAGGCAGAGGTAGGAGGATTGCCATGAGTTCAAGGCCACCCTGAGACTGCAGAGTGAATTCCAGGTCAGCCTGGGCCAGAGCGAGACCCTACCTTGAAAAAAAAAAAAAGGTTCAACTTAATTGGTTCAACTCTACTGAAATCTGTTAATTGCAACAGCAAAAAATATGCAATAGCATTCCCCAATGAGGAGGGTCCCTTCGGAGCAGGGAGGACAGGGAGGAGGCTATTGAAGTCACCAACATGAATGTATAATTAAAGTAAATAAATTTTTTTAAAAGGAAAAAAAAAGTGCAATAGCTAATTTCCCTCCAATTCAGTTTTCTAAGCAACAATATAATATTTTACTAAAAGACAGAAATACTGGCCAAAGACAACCTATATGGAAAAGCTCACCAATTATGCTGATTTTCAATAGTGGTTCAGAAAGAACCACCAAGAACTTAAATAGCCATCAGCTGATAGATTCTTCCAGGGTCCTTTCATTCTCTATTTGATGCATTCAGTCGTACTTACTGGGAGAGTTCTGTGGCTTTGGGGAATTTTGTCAAGGCTTTTCTATACCAATTCCATGAGAAGCAGAAATGTACTGAAAATAACTGAGAAACTTCAGAACCAGAAAAATTATTGTTTTTCCCCTTAAGTCAGCAGCAAACCAGACTATGAAGGCTGAAAAAAATGAAACAGTGTGAGTAATTCTTGGGAAATTTTTGACTCAGTCATTACAGGCAGGGAACAATCTAATAGAAACTCTGTTACCTAAGTGAGGTGTGTGATTCATCATCAATGTATTGATGACGTTATGGTAATTTATCCAAAATGGAGGCTTAGTTCATTTTGTTTTGCTATAACAAAAGAACTCAGGCTGGGTACTTTTTAAAGAAATTAGGTTTATTTGGCTCATAATTCTGGTGGTTGGAAAATCCCATGTGGTGCTGAAATGTGGCGAGGACCTCCCAGAACAAGGTCATGACCTTGCAGAGAAAGAAAAGGGAGATGTCTACATGCAATTGAGCCAAGTACATGGGAGAGGACTTGCTTTATAACAGCTCAGTCTGAAAACTAGCCTGGTCCTTTGAGGACTGCATTACTATTTCCAAGGGTGATGTCCCCATGCATGACCCCTCACTGCTTAAAGATCCACCATCTCTTAATGCCAGTACATGGGGTCCACAGCTCCAGCTTATAAATTTTGGGGTATACTCAAACCATTTTAAATCACAGAATGGTACCTTGAAAGACACTTCCATTTTTAAAAAATCCAGTTTACTCCCCTCTTAGTCAATAAACTGAGGTATTCAAACAATAGCTTTATTGTTAATAAAAAAAGCATTCGTTTAATGCCTTTAAAATATTTTCATACCCATTCTTTAACTCCACTCTCTAAAGAACCATGTGAAAATTTTTTGCAAGTTACAGATAGGAGAAAACGGGATTTGAAGAGAGAGATTACCAGGAGTTTTATAGATCAAGGTTTTCTATCATAGCCCAGAGCCTGTCAACTCCAAATCAGCTCCCTCCCACATTCCCCTGCAACCTGAGTCAAAGTTCCAGCCCAGAATGAAGACTATTTCAGATGACATTCTATATCTCAGTCTTGTAATATTATTCTTCCAGTGGTAGAATAGCCAAGGACAGCAGAGGTACCCCAAACCCTGTTCCCTGACTTGTATTTTGCTCTAAAATTATGAAAGAGTTTGAAGGAAGTAGTATGGCTGGAGCCATATGCAATCACCTTCTGGAGAGATTCTTTACTCCATTGGGCTCAGACTCAGCCTGAAAAGAAATCTCTTAACTGTCAGCATGCTTTCCACAGTCAAGAAGATAGTCCATTCATTCTCTTCTACAGAGTTGTGTGAGATTTGGGCTCACTATTCATTCCATTCTACCCTTACTGTGGAATAAAATCAAAGTGTAAACTCATAATTGAAAGTATTGTGTCCTGAAAAGGACCTATTGTGCCAAAATATAGTGCACTGAGTTTGTTGGAACTTTGTTAGAAACACAGTCTCTGAATTTTGTTATATAATATATTTCCTTTAAAAGAACAAAAGAAAATCATTAAAGTAATAAAGCATAGTTGTATTACTTATGTACAGCACAAAATAATTGGTTTGAAAGTAACAGAGAGGCTGATGGTGTTTCAAGCATCATCATGAATCAGCAGTAAGAAATGATACCTGGAAAAGACGTCATGGAGGAATCGGGACAACAGACAACAGAAGGGCTTATTAGATCCCAACACCTGCAAAAGGAGTAGTTTTTATAGGGCCAATATGCTTGTGGATAAAAATTATACATTCTGAATGGGAAATAAAAAGTAACAGTTGAAGCCATTGGATAGTGACCAGGAGTAGGTAGACACAGAGGAGTGTTTGACCCATGAAAGAAAGAAGTTTATTCCCAGAGGAGATTCCCAGGCTTTGTGCTATAGAGTTCTGTGTAGAACTCAAGAAAAACCCTACACAATGGAAGAGAGAAGAAAGGTAGCTTAGACAGGGAAGCTAAAAATTGAGGAACAAGAATCTCAGAAAGGAGGAATCATTGTATGGTGCTGGAAACTGAATTCCATTTACCAACTCCCTGCAAATCCTTAACTGTTTTCTTTAGATTTACACATGATGCTATAGGATGTAGAGATAGTAAAATGTTTACTATAGTGAAGCAGATTAACATGTCACATATGTATAGATTTTAGTAACAAGAACAGTTAAAATCTTACTTAATGAAAATCTTTTATGAAAGCACGGTGGTACATGCCTTTAATCCCAGCACTCAGGAAGCCGAGGTAGGAGGATTGCTATGCATTCAAGGCCACCTTGAGACCATATAGTGAATTCCAGGTTAGCCTGGGCTACAGCAAGACCCTACCTCAAAAACCTCAAAAATATCTTTTGTATAATATAAGTTTATTAACTTTAGTTCTTATGTATGATATACATTAGAGTTCTAACCTTGTTCATCCCACACATCTGGCATTTTGTCTGCATCACATGCTCCCTCTGCCTCATGTTCCCATTTCCATGGACAGAGCTTCTCTTCCATGCCTGCTCCTCTGTAATGAATTGAGATCCCATGAAACCATGAACCAAATAAAATTTCCTTCAAGTTGTTTCTGGGAGGTATTTTGATTACAGAAACTTAAAAGTAATATTCCCATCATGTGGAACTTTGTATAAGTGAAATATTTTAAAAGTAACATGAGACACTTCAAACAGATATAAAAATATTTTTATTTATTTTTTAATTGTCTATGCCAGGGTCTCTTGCCACTGTAAACAAATACCTGTCCAGCTTTATTGAGTGGCTGGAGAATTGAACCCAGGCTGGTAGGCTTTGCAAGCAAGCATCTTTAATCTCTGAGCCATCTTCCCAGCCCCCAAAATATGACAATACCTGCACTTGTAGAATTGAGATGAAAAAATTCCAGAGATTCTAAATGTCCTATTTTTTAATATCAGGAATTTTAAAACACTTAAAATTTGGGCTGAGGAGATAGTTTGGTCAGCTGAGTACTTGCCTTGCAAGCATGAGGAGCTCAGTTTGGTTCCAAAAGCACATGTAGCTTTTAATAAATCAGAAATTTCCAGGCTTTGCCAAAAGGAAAATGTGTTCTTTTCACTTCTGCAGTGGAAGTCATACACAAGACAGAAGGAAGAGCAAAAGCATCTCCCAAGCCTTGGCTGATCGGGCAGCTATCATGTGATGTCACTTTCAACTGACCATTCATGTGAGCACCTGTCTGGGATGTAGCCAGCTAAAACAATAAAAGTAAAATATATCCATAGTAATCATTGCCTGCAGTGTTTATTAAATTGGTCAAGGACTTAAAAGCAATATCTTGGGCTGGGGAGATGGCTCAGCCATTAAAGGTGCTTGTTTATAATGCCTGCTGGCTCAGGTTCAATTCCCAATACTCACATAAAGCTAAAATGCACAAAATGACACATGCATCTAGAATTCTTTTGCAGTAGCAAGAGGCTCTGGCACGTGCATACTCTCTTTCTCCCCTCCCTCTCTCTTTCTCTCCTCTCTCTGCTTGCAAATAAATAATAAAAATATTTTAAAAGGCAATATCTTTGTTAAGTCAAATCATGAATTCTCTAAGTTTGACAGTTACCCTAAAGAATGCAGGTTTTTGGATAATTAACAAAATGGGAGGTAGCTCAGGCAGTAAAGCGCTTGACTTGCAAGTATGAAGACCTGAATTTGATCCCTAGAACCCATGTGATATGCCAGGCATAGTGGCATGTGTTTGCAATTTGAGTGCTGAGGATGTGGAGACAGTTGGGTCCATAGGGCTCACTGGCCAGCCAATCTAACATAACTGTGAGCTCCAAGTCTATGAGAGATATTTTCTCAAACAAGTGGATGGTAGCCAGGCATGGTGGTGCACACCTTTAATCCCAGTACTTGGGAGGCAGAGATAGGACAATAACCATGAGTTCAAGGTCACCCTGAGACTACATAGTGAATTCTAGGTCACCCTGGGCTACAGTGAGACTCTACCTTGCAAAACCAAAAACACCTGAACTTGTCCTCTGCCTCCACATGTATGCAAACACAGGTGCGTGTGCAACTGCATGTACGTGTGCATGTGCATGCGCACACATACACAAACACTAAAAATTCTTCAAAGGAGAAATGTTATAAGTTGGGAATTCAGATATACAGAAAGGAAAGAGAGGCTATAGAAATAGTAATGATAGTAGAAATAGTAATAGTAATGATAGGAATGTGTTCTGAGAAAGTTGTCTTTACATAATTACATTACATATTACATTGATATTACAGTATGTGCTTATGTAAACCTACATGGTATAGCATGCTACATGCTTAGTCTACATGAAATAGTCTATTGCTAAGTGCTAGGCTCAAAACTTGTATAGCATATACTGAAAAAATTATAAGCAATTATAACACATAGGTAAATATTTTTGCATCTAGTCTTAACTAAGCATAGAAAAGCAGACTGCAATAAAAAGAAAAAACTGGGTTGCAAAGATAGCTCAGTGAATAAAGTGCTTGCTGGACAAACATGAAGACTGAGTTCAGATCCCCAGTACCCATGTGTAAAAGCTGGATGTGGTGTCACATGCCTGTGAGTCCAATTCTGAAAAGGCAGACAGGAGGATCTCTAGGGTTTACAGGATAGCTGATCTAGCAAAACTGGTGAACTTTAGATACATCAAGACAGCTAATCTCATAATAAGATAAAGAACAATGGAGAAAGACATTTGACATTGACCTCTGGCCTACACTCACACACACACACACACACACACACAAGTACACACACATACACATGCACAGAAAAGACTTAAAATTGTCCACCTGTTTAGGGCACTTGCCATAAATGGAGCTTTCAGGACTAGAAGTTTCTGGGTGAGTCAGTGATCCAGTGGTCAGAGAAGTTTAGAACATGACTGAGCAAAACTGTAAACTTTACCAAGCTCTGGGGCAATAGCCAGTATATAAAAACATTTTTCTTTTCTCAACAGTAAATTAACTATAGCTTTCTGCAATTGCTTTTATTTTATAAGCCTTTAATTTTTTTCAGGCTTTTGACCCTGTTATAATAACACTCGGCTTAAAACATAAACACATTTTCTAGCTGTTCAAAATATTTTCTTTCTTTATATTCTTTTAAAAAATGTTTTATTATTTATTTATGTATTTATTTGACAGAGAAAGAGGGAGAGAGAGAGACAGAAAGAGAGAGAGAGAATGGGCATGCCAGGGCCTCCAGCCATTGCAAACAAACTCCAGATGCTTGTGCCCCCTTGTGCATCTGGCTAATGTGGGTCCTGGGGAATTGAACCTGGGTCCTTTGGCTTTGCAGGCAAATGCCTTAACCACTAAGCAATCCCTCCAGTCCTTTCTTTATATTCTTATTTGAAATGTTTTATATTTAAAACATTTTCTTTTATTATTTTGTCTTTCTAAACCTTTCTGTGAAAAGAAAATGAAGACACACACACACACACACACACACACACACGCACACAAGCTTTGGCCTCCAAAGACTCAGGACCAATGGTATCAATGTCTTGGGCTCCATATTTTGTAACACTATAAAGTCACCAGGAGCAATGACATGGATGGAGGTGTCATCTCCCTAATGGGTCTCCTGAGACTGTTTCATAATTAACTGTTTAAGTACATAAGTAGGATTATACACTAAATAAGAATAAAAGATATAGTATAAGACTACGAGTGTCACCCAGTCTGAACTCTATGCAATCTATGTGATCTATGCAATCACATAGGCCACCTGTATACTATGAGGTATACAGCTTGCCTACACTATTTGCTCCTGAGCTGCTCTGAATCTAAAAGGCAGATAAGATGCCTTAAAAGCACATCAGGAATTAGCTAGAGCCCACCCATGCAGACTACATGGTGCTTTAACTCATTAGAAAGATTTTGCTTTGAGAAGAGGGATCCATGGCTCCTTACTCACACAGGACCACCCAGAAAAGTATTTCTCAGGCTGGATAGATTGCTTAGTGGTTAAGGTGCTTGCCTGAGAAGCCTAAGGACTCAGGTTCAATTCCCCAGTATCCACATAAACCAGATGTACAAAGTGGTGCATGAATCTAGAGTTCATTTGCAGTGACTAGAGGTCCTGGGGCACCCATAGTCAATCTCTCTCTCTCTCTCTCTCTCTCTCTCTCTCTCTCTCTCTCTCTCGCCATATCTTTATCTTTCTCTCTCCCTCTTTTTATATCTCTGTATCTCTCTCAATAAATAAATAAAATATTAAAAAACTATTTCTCCATGTTCAGAGCCCACTGTAGCCATGGTCCAAAGGAGTACTGGCTACAGCTCAGGCTGGCAGAAGACCTTGGTGTTGCGCACGTGCTGCTGGTTTGGTAAGACTGTGCAATGCAAGAATTATGGGATCATGGAGGCTTCCACCCAGATTTCAGAGGAAAGCCTGAGAGGAGAGGCAATGTGTACTAGGATCAGGATCCCTGCAAACAGCCTCTGACAGGGTGATATGTGAAATTAGGAGGGTAATGTCAAAAATGCAATAGACAGCAGGAAGTTAGAGATGCCAAGACTTTGGAGCATCTGTTTTGGAGGAAAGCCTCGTGAGCAAAGCCAGCTCAGGCAAGATCCCATATTGGATGTAAACAGCAAGGGTACACGGGCAGAGCTGCCTAAACTCCTTGGAAACTCACAACACCTCATGCCCTGGATGCCAAAGGATGTCCACAGGATTGAAAGTTCGCTCTGCTGAATTTGATTCTTGCTTTGGTCCAGTCCTTTCTTTCTGTGTCCCAATCCCTCCCCTATGAATGGGAATGTTTATTTTGTATCATTGTATATTGCAAGGATGTAATTTTCTTTTTTTATTTTAAAGCAGCTTACAGTTAAGAGTTTGACTTGAATCTCAGAGAATACTTTGTAGTTAAACTTCCAAGCAATGTTGAAACTGTGCTGAAATTACTTTTGCATTTCTGGGACAAAACACCTGACCAAAAGCAGCTGATGGAAGAAGAGAGTTTATTTTGGCTTACAATCTTGAGGGGAGGTTTCATGATAGTAAGGAAAAGATGGTAGAGAAGAGGCTAGACATCACCCCTTCCATAGCAGGTGGGAAATAGAAGCAAGATAATGAGCTGATTTCTGGCAAGAAGGAACTGGCTATGACACCTGAAAGCCCACCCCAGAAACACACCACCTCTAGCAAGGCTCCACCTCACAAATTGCCATCATCTGTGGACCAAGTATTCAAAAGCATTTGAGTTTGTGGGGGCATCTTCTTCAAACCACTATAAACTGTTTTGTGGACAATTCATTTTGCAGTATGAGATAGATACAAGTCTTTTAGAGCCCAGGGATAGAATGGTATGGTTTGGATATGAAGTGCCTATCAAAAGTGTCCATGCATTGAAGGCTTGGTCCCTGATATAGCAGGTACAAAGATGAGGCCTTGAGGAAGTCACCAGATTGTGAAGGCTCTGCCTTTATCAATGGGTTATTCCATTGGGTGTTTCTTTGACAAAGATATTGCCAGAGAAATAAGGGCATTGTTCCCAACACCTAGTAACCCCCAATGCACATATATTTACCAATTGAACTCTATGTAAACTTGAATGGATTCATAAAGTTCTCCTGGTTTGTGTGGCTGTGTGGAGCAAGGGTAGTTCTTATTACTTCTGATATTATGATGTGCCCTAGAATTCTGTGAGGAAGGAAATGATGCTTGTGAGGAATTTAGTAGCACATGCAGTATAACTACTAATATATTTCCCATGCCATGAAAGTATATTTGGATTTGGAGTGGAAATTGTTTCTTTTTAACTTGAGAATAAAAATATTTTTTGATTTTATGGATATAATCCAAAATCCATGAACCATATCTTTTGTAGACTTCTTTAAGAATTATGACTTTATGCTGGGTGTGGCGGCGCATGCCTTTAATCCCAGACTCAGAAGGCTGTGGTACATGGATCGCCATGAGTTCAAGGTCACACTGAGACTAATAGTGAATTCCAGGTCAGCCTGGGCTAAAGTGAGACCCTACCTCAAAAAAAAAAAAATTACAACTTTACAAAAGCTGATTCAACTACCCAATATAGTCTATGTCTTTGCCATAATGTTTCTTGTGGTAGAGTCTTCATTTGGGTAATTCTTTCTGATCATTGGGCTAGTTAGTCCACAAATTGCTAAAATCCTGATAGTAGTGGAAATAGCAATCACTATGTAATCTTGATGCTCTACCATGATCTCTCTCTCTCTCCCTCTCTCTCTCTCTCTCTCTTGCTCTCTCTCACACACATACTACATTGAGTCATCCTGTATCAAAAATTAACCAAAGTTTGCACCCCAGAATTTTATTTGATGTGGAATTATTTAGAATGCAGCATTCATTCTAGGAGGATTCTTATATTTACACACAAAAATGAATGCTTTGAGAACTTTAGAAAAGGAAGGGGGAAATCAGAGATTCTTTAAATTCAAAAGACTTAAAATCCTTGTCAGTGATCTCATGTAACAATTTCTAAATGTTATGAACATATGACTCGCCTGCAATGTCAGCTGAAGTTCTGATTCCTGACTGTCATTTCCACAGATTAAAATTTACAGTCTAAGTTAGGATTCAAGAATTAAGTTTTGGACAACATCTCTAAGATAATGCAGGTTAACCTCAGACTACACTTCGAGAATCACTGATCTAAATAACAGGTGGCTTCCAATATTTTACCCAGACTGTTCTAGAAACTCACCACCCCTCAACAGCCCATCCCATTTTAATGTTTCTCATCACACTGAGCCAAGCCTGTCTCTAAGAGCTTTCTGTCAGTCTCGTCTTTCTGAAACTACACTGTGTAATTCCAATCCCTTTCCCACTGTGACAGCCCTTTGTGTTTTCAGTATAGTTAGTGTGGTCTCCCATATATAAATCCTTTTTTATTTTTTCAAGAAAAAAGTGTCTTAGTCTAGCTCAGGCTGACCTGGAATTCACTATGTAGTCTCAGGGTGGCCTTGAACTCTTGGCAGTCCTCCTACCTCTGCTTTCCTGAGTGCTGGGATTAAAGGTGTGAGCCACCACACCGGGCTTTATAAATCCTTTTCTTTTCCAGGCTAACCACTCCCAGTTACTTTGACTTTTTCTCAAGTGGTCTGATAGTTAAGCATATCACCCACATCTGTTCTTGTTATATATGTCTTAAAATAGAATATTAATGCTAAAAGAAGATAATTCGGTTTATTCTCACAATTGCAGAGTACAATAAGGGTCATTACCTGTCCTGGTGTGCCTTTATATTTTTTAAATTCTGTAGCACATAGTGTAAGTGCTCATTTTTTTTCTTTTTTGAAAGATGTTGTGGCTATTTTAGGCCCCATGAATTTCCATATAAATTTATAATCAGCTTCTTAAGCTGTGCAAAAGAGCCTGCTGGGATTTCATCTTGTTTTGCATTGAATCTATACATCAATCTGGGTAAAATTAACATTTAGGGATATTGACTCACAATTAATAAACTCAATATTTCTCTACTTATAAGGTCTTCTACCATATTTTTTGAGGCATATTCCCAAGCATTTCATAGTTTGATACTACTGAACATATTAAAAGTAAGCTTCCAATCTTTTGCTTCTTGCATGTCAAAATACAATTAACTTTTCCTATAAAGGAAAAGATCATACACATTTTAGGCCTTCTTGGACATATATTTTTCTGTCACTTATTCTTTTATTCCTTTTTCTGCATAACCCTTTAAAAATAAAAAAAAAATTTCAGACTAGGGAGAGATAGCTCATGGGTAAAAGCGCTTGCTGCATGTGCATAAGGACCAGAATTAAATCCCCAACATCCATATAAACAGCCAAGCCTCTGCACTCTAAGGGGACAAAGACAGGCAGATCACTTGGGTTCTCCAGTCAGCCAGGCTAATTGCAAAACAGCAAGCTCCCAGTTCAGTGAGAGATTCTGTTTCAGGGAACTAGGGTGGAAGAGTGATAAAGGAATACCAAACATTCTCCTCTGGCCTCCACATATGTGAACACTGGGCAGGCACATCTGCACACATGCATGTATACACCACACACACACACATAAACACACACATGTACACATACACAGGAACATATAGTACACACACAATTAATTAACTAAATTTCTCATCTTAGGGACCATGTACTACATACAACAAGCTAACATCTAAGGGGTTGGAAATGCCTACAATTCTCACAGTTAACACTAGAAGGCTATTGTATTGGTTAACAAGTTTCCACCTCCATCAGTTTCAGGTTTGCAGAGGAATGACATAAATTAACAACCCAATTTTCGTCCATAGATTACTTTTTATCAAATTATTCATAAGAAAATTACTTTCTTTCTATATTGACTTATTAATATTGACATGATATCAAAACTGCCTTTACCTTTTTTTTTACCCATTTACAAAATTACTAGTCACCAAAGAGTAACACATTCTACTACTTATTGGTCTGAATAGGTTTAGCATAAGCATTCTCAATTCCTTCAACTTTTATCTCTGCAAATCTGAATGCTAAAACCCCTTATAAGCTCACAACTAAAAGAGGTTAAGGGTTTTGGGGATACATTTAACTATTATTTTTCTCTGTCCATGTTGTATTACACAGTAGACTTGTTTTACATTCTTCTTCTGTACAGATACTTCATGCGGAACTAATCAAACTTGTTTTACCATTGTCAGAACATGAGAGCTTTAAAAATAGCTTCTACCATTGTTTATTTTGGGCTTGCTTTTTCCTTTTGGAGATAGTTTTATAAATTTTAACACATGTATATACTTATGTGTTTATGTAGTAATAACTCTAAACAGCTTGTAGAAAAGTTCCATCCCCCCAGCCCTCCCCCATGCTGTTCCTTTGGAGTCACAATTCCCTCCCCCCAAATTGACAGTCATTGATCTGTTCTCCATCTCTATGATTTTGTCTTTTTAAAATTTCATATGATTTTTAAATCATAAGATAGATGACCTTCCAAAATTTAATAAATTTCCCTTATCAGTAGTCTATTCCTTTTTATTGTTGAGTAGTATTCCATTGTATGGATATACCACAGTTTGTTTAACCATTTGCCTGTTGCACAACAGAACATTCAGTTGTCTTCACTAGTGTTGTATAACTTTTCCTGTGAGCTGTAAACAAATATATATTTACCCCGGATAGGGCACTGATGTTGGACCTAAGAAATGATTCCACATAAGTCTAGCTTAGTGAACCAGTGAGTTGACTGGCATTAGTTCTGGAAGCATAGATGAGAGGTTGCTTACAGAAGCATGAGTCTCTCAGAGGAGCTGTATCACTGAAAAGCCTAATCCAGCATAGGTAACCACTCCATGGAGCTCCATGTACAACTTTTAGATACTTTGGCAAGATGTAAAGTCCTCCAGAAATTATTTACAGCTTTTATAACCTTGGGGAAGAGCCTTGAGAATCTTGTAACTTTTTAAGCTTCCTGAGTCTTTCTTGGCTTCTTGTATCTTATGAGCTTCCTTTTTCCCTCCATGAGTAAATGTTCCAGAAATAGCTACACAACAACCAGTGAAACTTCTAGGAGGTTAAATATGCAGTGTGTGTGTGTGTGTGTGTGTGTGTGTGTGTGTACCTAAGATTTTATTTCCCTATGGTCAATACTCAGGACTAAGAGAGCTGGGACATTAGCATACATGACTATATGTGAAACTGCCAAGAGGGGCTGAATCTTGTGGATTCTAGTGAGTATGAGAGTTCCAGCTGTTCATCTTTGTCTCCACTTGAGATTGTCAATATTTTTATTTTAGTCATTCTAATAGGTATGTGGTAATATCAAATTATAGTTTTAGTTTGCATTTCTCAAATGGCTAATAATGTTGAACATCTTTCCATGTGGTTGTTTTCTACTTTATTTCTTCTGTTGCATTGTCTGCCCAAATCCTTTATTCACTAAAAAAACAGGTTTTTTTTTGCTTATATGTCTACTGAGCTTAAATTATATATATATATATATATATATATATATATATATATATATATATATATATATGTGTGTGTGTGTGTGTGTGTGTGTGTGTGTGTGTGTGTGTGTGTATTGCATTAACTTCTTATTGCTAGGATAAAGCACCTGACCAAAAGCAGCATATGGAAGGAAAGTTTTTCTTTTGTTATTTCTTATTTTGGCTTGCAGTCTCAAGGGGAAGCCAAGATGACAGAGGAAAGCATGACATGAGCAGAGGCTAGACATCACCTCTGCCACAGAAGGTGGAAAACAGCAGCAGAAGAATAAGCCAAGCTCTGGTAAACTGGGGCTGGCTATAACACTCCTAAGCTCATCCCTTGACAACACACTTCCTCCAGCAAGGGTCCACCTCCCAAATTGCCATCAGCTGGGAAACAAGCTTTCAATACACGTGAACTTATGGGGGACAACTGATTCAAACAACCATAGCATGTATGGGCATGCACATGCCACAGAGCATGTATAGAGATGTCAGAGGACAACCTTGGGGTATTGGTTCTTCCATTCCACCATATTTTTAAGATGGGGTCTCTTATTGTTCTGCTTTTGCCTCTGGAAAGGCCAGTCTAGCTGGCCTGCAAGGTTCAGGATTCTCCTGGCTTCTTTGCCATAGGCACATTGTATTACAGATGTATGTGCCACTTTGCATCTAGCTTTCTGTGGGTTCTGGGGACTGAACTTGAGTCAGCCAGCTTGCCTTTAACCTTTGAGCCATCTTCCCAGCTCCTCTAGTGGGTTTTGAGATGGTATATTATTATTATTGATATGAGCCTTATGTCAGATAAATGATTTCCAAGCCTTTTCTTCAATACTTCACCTTTCATTCTCTTGAATGTTAGTGATGGGAAAAAAAATCTTAGTCTTGATGAACATTAATTTATCAAACTTTTATTTGGTGTACTATATTGTTACGGTCTATCTAATTCCAGATGATGAGGATTTTCTCCTATATTTTCTTCTTAAAGTTTTGTAGGTTTATGTTTCACATTTAGATATAGGCTCCATTTTTTTTACATGTGTGTGTGTATGTTCATGCATACTTGCTTGGAGGTACAAATGTGTGCACATGCACATGGAGAATAGAGGACTACCTTGTGTGTTAATCCCTGGGTGGCATCTACTTTTTTTTAGACAGGATCTCTCATTGTCTTGGAGCTCATCAATTAGGCTAGCCAGTGAGTCCCAGAGATTATCCTGTCTCCACCTCCTCAGCCTTGGAATTACAAGCATGTACCACCACTCCTAGCATGTTTATGTGGGTTTTGGGGATTTAACTCAGTTTCTCATGCTTACAAGGCATTTTGCCTACTGATCCATCTACCCAGCCTTAGGCTTCATTTTCAGTCAATCTTTACAGTCATGCAAAATTAAGGTCAAGTTTACGTTTTACTTAAAAGGGTCAATCATCTCAATACCATTTGTTGAAATTGGTGATTCTGTCTCCATTGAATTGCTTTTGACAGTTGACTCAGAGATCAATTGGAAATATTTGTACAAGCCTATATCTGGATGCAATTTTATTCTTCTTATCTATGTGTCTATCTCTTCATAAACTGCATAGTATATTGATTACTATCATCTTATAAGCAGTCCTAAAATATCACAATAAAAAGCTTCAACTTCATTCTTTTTTAAAATTACTTTAGTTCTACTAGTTCCTTTTCCTTTTACTTAAATTGTAAAAAGAGTTGGTCTATACCTGTAAAATGTTCTTCCATGATTCATTTGTTTTCACTAAAAAGTATAGATGAGTTTGAGAGCCTTGTCACCTTTGTGGTATTTGATCTTCCAAACAGTATCCATTCATTCAGATCTTTTGTTTCTTTCACCATCAACTTTACTGTTGAACTTGTAGCAACTGTAGCCTACTTTTTGCAGTCGTTACCTAACTCATTATAGTTTCTGGGGTCCCTCCTAGGGCCAGCCCAAGAGGGATGGCAGGGTTTCTGCTGAGTAGGGGGTGAGAGGCACAGAGTCACAACACAGACTCTGGGAGTTGGGTGGAAGCAGCAGATGGTGAGCTGCTGCAAACTCATTTATTCAAGGAAGTGTAGGAGGTTTTAAGGGGTTTGGCTGGCCAATCATTGTATGGGGTGGTCCCCTTCTTGTGACCAATGACAGCCTGTCTCTGGGCAGATCATCTCATAGCAGGTTTCTCATGAGCATGGGACTGTAGCTGTTGACACGCCAGGCCTATGTGGGATGTCATGTCCACAGAAGCCACTTCCTGGTTTCTTTTAGCATGCAGTCTGGCTAGGGCCCAACCTGCATTGTGCCATACATATCCTCCTTTTTGTTTATATTATTGGCAACCCTGGGAGGCATGGTTCTTTGCCAAGCCATTGTTGACTCCAGGCCCCAAGGGATCATCACATGCGACGGTGCCTGCCTTAGGTTGCCCCATCTCCTGGGGTCTTACCCATCTTTGAATACCCGCCATCTTGGTGAGAAAACCTGAGGGGTGTTGCCTAGGATGCATGGGAGGGCCAAGTGATGGTGGCTCTATGGCATGCAAATGGTCCCAGCAAGTGAGAATCAACTATAGAACCTGAAAAGGGCTGGGTAGGACAGGTTGTTGGGTGACTATCATGAGCTCACCCTTAGCATCATAATTAATACCTTAATGGTAGCAGATCAATGTAATCAAAGGAGTTGCAAAGGAATTTATGGCTGGTTGGAGGGTAGCATTACCATAAGAGGCATTAATATGCAAAAAAGGCAAAGGTGTGGCTAAGGAGAAGTATGTGCTTGAAGGGGGAGGAATACAGCGAAATAGAGTGGCTAAAATAAAGCCTAGGAAAAGCGTGGGAATCTGGGTCCACCACACCAAACAAGTATGGCCTAAGAAGAATTGTCCAAAATGGTTTCTGGGAAGTGGTAGCAGGGAGAAAAGGAGATAAAAAGAGAAAAAGGGGGAATAAGTTTATAGTCCTGTATCTGGACTAAGGGATTTGGCATCATCCTCTTCATCAAGGTCGATCCCCGAGTCAGTGGCTAGACAGATGTTTCTGGCAGGGATCCAGATCAGGATCTGTGAAGTTTCTGGAAAGACACAAGCATACCCTTGGCCCTGTGTTAAAAGAGGATGGGGTCTCTTCCAGATATTAGTAAGAGAATCCTTCCAGCAGACTAAGGGTAAGGGCGCTGTGGTTGGTTGGGATCTCCAATGTTTGTAGGCTGGGGAGAGTCCTGCCTCATAAAAGGTGAGAAAATTGAGGGTGAAGAGAGCTTCCACCAGGGCCAAGTGGGGATCCTTGGGCGACATAGTGGACTTTTGTTTTATAATAAGTACCTTTAGGGTCCAGTTAGTTCTCTCCACGATGGCTTGTCCTTGTGGGTTGTAGAGGATCCCAAGGGAGTTTTTTATTCCCCAAGATTCCATGATGGATGTGAATTAGGGATGTGTATGCAGGGCCATTATCAGTTTTAATTGACCAAGGTACATCCATGACCAACATAGTGGTTTTTGTCTCCTTAATGACATGGGACACCTTCTCCCCTGAGAGAGCAATAGCAAAAGTAAGCTTAGAGTAAGTGTCCACAATGACATGGACATATTTGTGGTTACCAAAGGAAGGTATGTGGGTAACATCCATCTGCCAGATAGAATTTGGGGTAAGGCCTCTAGGATTGACTCCTTGAGGATATAAGGGGCCCATGCCTTACAGGTATGGGTTAAATGTTTGCATTGGCTAAGTGAGAGCTCAGGGTATAGGGTTCTTAGGTTAGTGGGGTATAGATGGAATCTTTGGTGTAAATGTCTAGCTTGTTCTAAAGGTGGCAAGGAGACAGCAATAAACTTGTATACCTGTGAATTCCTAATAAAGCCAGGCAGACCAGTATGTGAGGGAACGTACTCCATAAGTCTGAAGGGTGGATGGCCCATTGTAAAAGGACTCATTCAAAGTAGGAGTCAATGCCAGATTCCTGGGCTGCCTTGCAGATGAGAGCCAGATCAGAGAGGGGGGTGGGATACCAGGGCCTGGCTGTTGTATCCAGCCCTACGTTAATGGGGAAGGCAGCAAAGGGGCATGTCAGGGAACTGGCAGTCGCCTGGGTGTGTCCAGGACTGAGCGGGTGGAGGTCCTTCCAAGGGTAAAGAGGGGGAGGGGTGGTTGTGAGCGCAGCTGCTGCTGGCAGCAGTTCTGGTGGTGGTCTTTTATCATTGAAGGGTTGGCCTGGGAGGGATGAGCTTTGAAGATCTAGTTTTGGTTCCTCCTTACAGCTTTTGTTATGGGTGGAAATGACTTCCTCCACAGAGTAGCCTTTAAGGCTGGTAATTATGGCAAGGAGGATAAGAAAAAATGGGACGGGGTGTGCGCCCTTCATAAACCTCGCGTTTCTTTTCGAGGAAGAGAACCAAGGACCAAATGGAATTATACCAGATGTTCTCCAGACTAATCCATGGGGCTAAAACAAGAGTTTTGTCCCAAAAGCCATGGAGGTCCTTTTGTTTCGCTTTTAAGCCATGTTGCAGGAGGAGGGCCTTAAGAGCCTGCAATTGTGGCATCCTCTGATGGGGAGGGAGGTTGCCCATTATGGCATGGTGTTGTTTGGGGGGGGCTAGGCTAGGACACTCCTGAATCAAGGAGACTGAGAAAATGACAACCCAGATAAAAAAATGATAGCCCAAAGGATAATCATGCAAACCACAACACCTAATGCTGGGGCCAGCTGAGACATATGGATAGAATGTTTAGGACCCATGTGTCTTGTGCTTAATGGGGGACTTCCATGGGTCGTTATTCCATGGCCATACGCCCACACGGTGTCTCTGGGGAAGCTCAGCCAAAGGCCTTGCCTTGGTTCCGAAATCGGGTGGGTCAGACCCTATGTGATTTTGTCGGGAAGAACCAAGAGTGAAGGGGCTGACATGGGCTTTGGGACCATGTGGATATGTGTGCCTTCATGCTGGGGAAAAGGATGAACAAAAGGAAAATGGGGGAGGAGGGGGCTGCCCGCTCACCCTTGGGCAACCATCAGCACACAGAACAGCAAGAAGGGAGCATCTTGCCAATGCTGAGAGGGCTGCTCACCAACGATCAAGGAGGGGGCATCTCATCAACGCTGAGGGGGCAGAGAGTCCCTGTTCAGGTGCCAGATGTTGGGGTCCCTCCTAGGGCAAGCCCAGGAGGGATGGCAGGGTCTCTGCCAAGTAGGGGATGAGAGGCGTGGAGTCACAACACAGACTCCAGGAGTTAGGTGGAAGCAGCAGATAGTGAGCTGCTGCAAACTCATTTATTCAAGGAAGTGTAGGGAGTTTTAAGGGGTTTGGCTGGCCAATCATTGTATGGGGTGGTCCCCTTCTTGTGACCAATGACAGCCTGTCTCCAGGCAGATTTTCTCATAGCATGTTTCTTGTGAGCATGGGACTGTAGCTGTTGTCATGCCAGGCCTGTGCGGATGTCACGTCCACAGAAGCCACTTTCTGGTTTCTTCTAGCATGCAGTCTGGCTCGGGCCTGACCTGCATTGTGCCATATATATAGTTGCTATGTTTCTAGCCAAGTAGTACAATTTTTGAAGCTATTATAAATGGCATATATTTATTAATCTTTGTTCTCTAATTTTATTACTTACATATTATAGAAACATCAATTGATAAATGTGTTGACCTTTTATTCCTGTTATTTCTTTATAGAGTCCATTAACAAAAGCTAAAAAGTTTCTTATATTATTGACTCTCACCAAGAAATCAGAGCATTAGGTCCCCGAGGCTAGGACACAGCATACAGATAGCAAAGGTAAAAAAGAATCAGTAAAAATGTCTTAGGTAAACCAACACAGCAACAGATTCCATCCTGTCTTCTCTAATGCTTCTTAAATGTATTATGTTGGGCAATCCCATTGCATAAACCTGGCATAGAGCAAGTTCTCAGCACATATTAGCCTTCCTGATGAAAAGATAAAAAGGCCTAGAGTATTCATTTTCATATTTCATCCTTCCTTTCACAAAGCAGGTATGGAAGCTCTTTAAAAAGCATTAGCCTATGAAAAAATCCATAAAAAAGATATACCCAGTGTTCTAGCAGAGGTTTGTTGGCCTATTTCTGAATAAAATCCAATTTGTTCAAGTTTTGTGTACTATTTTCAAGAATTTCAGGAAGCACTGTTGGAGAAAGAAAATAAAAGTATGCACAGTGGTTGTAAAAGACCCTGTGAAGATGGCCAGACTCAGTGGGTCTGCCTCTGATCAGAGTCTGCATGTAGACAAGCTCCCCTAGAAAAATCTATTTACTGATATTAGAGGTACAGAACCCTCTAGGGAAACTTGAGGAAAAGTATGAAAAGTAAAACTGTATAGCCTTAAGTTATGAAACATGTGCTAAAAGTGCTTGACTAAATTTTACCAAAATTAAATTCATCAGTCCTCCCAAAATTTAATAATTTGTACAATATTATTAGCATATTCCAACTTCTTCATGAAGTTTGAGCTTATTAAAAGCATTTTATTTTTATCTTCAAATTTAATTTTTCATTTTCTTCAGACTTCATTTTCACTTTCTAAATTATCTTCTGACTATGCCAGCAAATTTCTACCCTTATGAGAATTAGTGGCTTAGAGTTATTTTGTCTTTAAAAAAATTCTCTGGCTGTAGACAAAAAGTCCCTAACAAACTGACTCTTTAATGTGAGCTATTGAGGGAGTCTTAGCCATTTGGTGAAAATGGTACTGTACACAAATTATTGAACAAGGTAGAGAACACCCAGGAAAGTGACTCTGCTGCTGCCCATTGAGCTGTTGATCAGAGGGACCTATGAGGTCCCCAAAATAAGACAGGCTTCTGTCAAAGCACTTGATCACCCACCTGAGGTAAAAGGAAAATCTCTATTGCTAAAGACAAGAGATGCTACTGGCACAGAACATGGCTGGAATCCAGAAGAGAACCAGTTCCCAGACTATTAGCATGTGTAGTACTAGAAAGCACTGGGGGGAAGTGGCCAACAACATGTGAGCTACCAGGGGTCTAAGCTTCTCAGAAACAACCAGCCTGACAAGAAGTACACACCAGTGCAGTGGTGGCACACAGCCTTGGTGGGCAACCAATGGCTTTCTGATTGGCTAAGAGATCCCCTCAGTGGAAAAAAAATCCCATATCTGGAAGTGGGAACCAGGTCTGAATCCTCTGAAGACAAATATTATGCCCTCCAATGTCAAGCTCCCACTAGTAATTGGCTAAAAGAAGGGTCACATCCATCTACCTTTCCCCAAATTAATAACACTTATCTAACTTAACCTTTGCTGACTTTATTGTCTGTTGGAGAATCTACTTTTCTTTTCAAGAAGGTAGCGAGACCTGAGGAGATAAACCACCCCTTGCATCTCAGTCAAGGCCCAGATGAAATCCCAGAGGAATTGGGAAGATGAGCAAGAGTGCTGTTTCCATGGTGAACCTGACAATCAGCTCCAAGATGAAGTAGACAAAAAACCCTGAGGATACTCAACACCTACCAAAGCAGAGATCCAGAGGCTCCTGAGAGCTCATCACTGAAATAGACTTAAAACTCACCCACCATGGTTCAGAGAATTTTGCAGAAGAGGGGGTGGAAAGATTGTAAGAGTCACAGGTTGGGATGTCATAGCCAGAGGCATTGCCTACCCCCGGTGACTGACGCTGCTCCCACAATTCATAACCCACAACCCCACGGGGAATACCTGCAACCGCACTGAGGAAGGTCCCCGGAGGAATGGGGGCAGGGAGAAGAGAAAAGATGGTACCAGCACATGGTGTATCCACGCAAAATATATTTCTAATTTAAAAAGCATATTTATTATTCAATTTGGATAAAATTCCTATGTAACAACATTCTAGTATTTAGAGACGAATAATTCAGTGGCAAAAATATAGAGAAGTAAATGAGCAAGCAAAGAGGTTTCTATCTAATCCCGACGACTGGATCTCTATTGCTTTCTGGTGTTTGGTAACAACCCCTCTGTTTGATTCATTGTGATTAATAAACTCAGGACTGAAGTGATAATGGAGATCATAGTGCTCCTAATGGGTGAGCAAAAGCAAGTAAAGAGGCATTTAAGTTGGTTTAGTGATTTATGCATTCCCAATATTATGTATTTGCTTACAGTTATAAAAATACTTAGGATTATTTAGAAACTGTATTTTTAAAATTCATGTTGAAAGGATAATTTTGGTACAACCCTAAGTTTCCTGGTTATAACCTCCTGGTTTTCCCATTGAAACCATTGTTATTGTAACACATATTTTTTCTCAAGGGGGCAATAATCATTATATAAAAAACACATTTTGTTCATTAAATATCTTGTAAGTTTCTGACACACATGGGGGTTCCAGGATGAAGAAGACATGGTCTGTCATCTAAAAAGCCAGGTAGAAAGACAATGAAAGCCAACAATAACATGTTGTGAATTAAATGTATAGAGCTATAGTTCTGGCTGGAATGGGGTAAGGGCTCAGGGTGGGAACCATGTGCAAATTTAGTCAAAGGATGATTAATAGTTTGGGAGTTGGGCTGGAAAAGACTGGGTAAAAACAGATACTCAGGAAGGAATTTAGGGAAGAGGTGGCTTTTGAATTGAGTCATTGATGGACTGCTATTATCTAGAAGGTTGATAAGATAAAGGGATTTCTTTTCTTTTGTTTTCTTTTCGTTCTTTCTTTTTCTTCTTCTTCTTCTTCTTCTTTTTTGAAAAAGAAAAATCTCCTATTGATCAGATTGTAAGTCTTGCTAAAGGGGACAATGAAAACCCGAAAGCTTAGTAGAGGACAGAAGGAGAGAATTCTCCACACCAGGTAAGTAAGGGATTTGGGGCTCTACTCTCCACAGTAGTGGGACCATATAACATATTGTAACAAAATTGCAAGGTGTCCTGCATGAACCTTAGTTTTGCTTCCAAAAAGACTGCAGGGAGGGGAAAAGACTTTGAGAAATTGTTGCCCTTTTCCAGGTAGCCGCTATGTGTGGATGGGGACCTAGGTAGGATGGTGACCATGGCAACTGCAAGGCAAATATGGATGGGAAATGTACTGCTCATAACTGATGGCACTAATTACAAGTGATGCAACCCAATAACATCCACCATTTATTTGCTTTGACACGGATTCTCCTCAGTCATGTAATGTGTGAATCATTTTTCTTTTCCTCAAGAATAAATATAAAATCACTTAGATAAATACCAATTAACTTCAGTCCACACACACACTGCCTTTTGTGCTGCTCCATTCTCAGAGCCAGACAGCAGCTTAGAGGGCAGTTTGGCCAGGTATCTTAAACCTGGCTCTTTACACAAGCTGCCATTTTAAATTTTGTCCATGCATAGGGCAACTATGTACCATTTCTTTGTGCAAAATTCCCCATGACTATACAATCACTGGAAGATCACAATTAGTCCAAACTTTATAGGAGCTAGAAGTACTTCACAATTTCTGGACTTCAGGTTGGATTACAGAAGAAACAGATAATAAATTCCCTTTTCAATATGCTGAGCTCCCAGTTTTCCTTCTGATCTTGCTCCCAGCTGTATTGGTACTATTCTATTTTTCATTCAGACACAATCTTAACAACAGACCTGGGTATATATTTGTTAGTATTTAAAATTTGTAGGTGGAAAAAAAATCAGTCATTTACACAAATAAAGCCAGTGTCTAAATGAGCAGCATCCTAACCTGGATCAACTTGAGTTGCTGGCATAAGTATAGGCAACTTGAGGCCCAGACAAAAGGAATGGAAGGTTTGGACAGTGGGGGATGGGGGGCGGAATAGTAGGCTGGGAGGAATAAACACAAAACTAAACTGAAAATGTATCACAGAAACCTTTTTCCTTGAAGGTAGACTAAAAGGTATAATCCTCAACAGGAGTATAAGGGGAATGCCTGAAAAGAAGGGCCCTGGAGAAGATGGGATGAAGCCTAACCTTAAAAAACTTTGGCTCTGCCCCATAACTTGCAATACCAGAAACAGATGCTACCCACATTGAGCTGTTGGCACATATACACAACACAATTTTGTTTACCTATAAAGAAAAGGAAATTTGCAGGAAAATGGATGGAACTGGAAAAAAAATCTAAGTGAGATGACCCAGGTCCAGAAAAACAAAAAATTTGCATATTCTTGCCAAAGTTAAGTGGACCTTAACTTTTAACATTTCTATGTTTGTAATTAAGGGATGAGATAATGGGTATATAACTAGACAGGAGAACATGAAAAGATAGCAAAGAGTATTTAGAAAGGATAGAGTTGCCAAAAGGACTCTTGTGACATGAAAACTGAAGTCAGACTATGGCAGAGACAGGGAATTGGGAGAAAGAGAGGGGAAGAGAAACAAAATAATCTCTTTGAAAACAAAATACTATAAAAGTCTAATGAATTATATGCTGGTAAAACCTTTTAATACAAATCATAACTTTAAGAATATTGATAGGGAACCTGGTGCCCACTTGTAGGCCAAGTGCACAGCCATGGGGATCCTCCAAGTCCTGCATCTGGTGGCCAAAAATTGTTTTAGGCTGTATGAAAGAAATGCATCTTGGTCTCTAAGGTATACCAGAAACTCAGATTTGAGGAAAATAAATGGATTTTTCACAAACCACAAAAAGTCCTAAAGCTCCAACCCACACATACAGCCACTGAATGCCATTACACAAACCCACGGACTGGGAGAGGAAGCTCCTGATATGGTCAGGGCGCTTCAAAAAGGAGGAAGAAATCCCAGAGATGATCTTGTTTGGGATGCTTGATGCTGTGAAGAGCAAGATCCAGGTGAAATCAGCTATATAATGATCACCTTCACAGTGGTGGGGTGCATCCTGATGGTCTTTGAGGGCAAGAAGGTGAGAGTGGGGTCCCCTCTGTCTCTGCATGCATTCCACTGAGGATATGAAGGAAAGCAGTGATTAGCTGTTATATTTACTGTCTGAGAATAGCATCCTGTTTTCTACATGACAAATGATAGGAAATAAGACAATAGAAACACACCCAAGATGTCATGCCTGAAGATAAAAAGCAAAACTTAGTTTTGGCATGGTAAAGTAAATTAGTTTTATGTTAGGTGGAAAGTTTTATCACAAATATTATAAATAACATGTGATAAGAACATAACTGTGACATGACATATTTAATAACCAAAGAACTTTTGAATCTTAGTATGATACTGTTGCAGTCAGGTTCACATTGCTGGTAGAAATCACCCGACCAAGAGCAACTTGTGGGAAAAAAAGAGGTATATTTTAGCGTACAGGCTCCAGGGGAAGCTCCACCATGGCAGGGGAAAACTATGGCATGAGCAGAGGGTGGGCATCACTACCTGGCCAACATAAGGTGGACCATAGCAACAGAAGAGTATGCAAAACACTGGCATGGGGAAACTGGCTATAATATCCATAAGCCTGCCCCCAGAATACACTGCCTCCAGGAGGCTTTAATTTCCATTTGCCTTCAGCTGGGAACCTAGTTTCCAGAACACCTAAGTTTATGGGGGACACCTGAATCAAACCACCACAGATACAGAAGAGACAAATTAATCTGTGTGTGGTTTTCACCATTGCCTTTCTATTCTAATTCCCTTCTTCCTTCCCCATACCTAATTCTTCATATATGAAATAACACAGATAAAGAATGCTAGTTTCATATACTTGACATTCAAATTTGGAAACCGGTCTGTTTATGGAAGCTTCATAGAAAATTAAAGTTCATGTGGAGGGAATCAAGAGAAGACAATGATTGCCTCCCCCACTGCTGTTTGCTCTCAAATAGGAGAGTTGTGGAATAGATACTTCTAGAAGCCACCAGTGGTAATATTTTGGTAAAGTCTGGGATTCCCGAAGCTGAATGTTTTGGTAAAAGAGAAGCAAGAAACCACAAGAATTTGAAAGTATGAACACTAGTTGGGGAAGCAGAAACAACAAAGAAAAATGGGGGAAATCTATAAATGAAAATGAAAAAATCTTTAGTATAAAAGAAGAGTGAAGGCAAGAGAGGAAAGGGAAAAGACAAGGAAATAAAGTAAGAGGGAAGAAGAGAGGCTGAGCATTCAGAGAAAGGGCCATAAAGGAAGAGAAGGGACTTCTCCTGTGCGTGGATGTCTGCTGGAGCACAAAGTAGCAGAAGAGGAGGAAGACAGGCACACAGGAAGTTAGCATGTTCCACTTCCTGCTGGTACTGCCCTAGGTAGACTGTGGTTCTCAGTGCAAGCTGATGACCCTCTCCCCAATCTAGCATGAATAATCATCTCTTCAAATGTGTTTCACTTTATTTAGGCTGCTAAAAGAAATGAGTCTTTAACCAGCTTGAATTTAGAAAAGAAAGCTCATCTCAGAGAAGCAGCAGCTATGATGAAGGCCAAGGAAGAGTCGAAGGATCTGGATCTCAATCCAGGAATATGCAGCAACCAAGGATGTGGTGTGAGATTTACATCACAAACATGGTTTCCACAAACTTATACCATTTCCTTATTTCTGCTTTAGAAAAATAAATTGTCTTAAAGAAGAAAAAAAGAAAAGACAATGCATAGTTGATCAATCCAGAGCAAGGAATGAATGACTCAGTGCTACTTAGAACATCACAGCAATCCATATGGGGTCCTAAAGAATCAGAAGATTTGTGTTATTACTACCTTCCTTTTTAATTAATCGATTCACTCATTCATACATGTACAGAATGTGCTTTGATCATATTCACTCCCCCATTGTTGTCATTGTTTCGGTTCTCCTCAAGCTACATTCCGCTATGTTGCCTCTGGCTTTCATGGAAGGAATACCCTGTCCATTGAGATTTCCTCATTCATCCTTTTCTGCCCACCTCTTGGGAAGCTCAGTTTCATTCTAAAACCATTCCCTCCATGCAAACCAGCTAGCCCTGCTTCAAGTCGTCACCCCACACTCTCACTAGCAAACTCTTCACCTAGACCTTCCCATTCTTCAGAGAGGAATTTTCTTAAAGTTCAAACTTTTCTCTGATTGATGTTGCTTACTCCTCAAGGCAATTCTAATGCACTGTTATTATTAAATGAGACAATGATGGTGAGGGACATTCAGCACCCTGAGCCTGCCACACTGGTCACATCACATTAAATTAGGTCTCTGCTCTTCCTATGACAGGATCTTTCCACAATGGACAGTGAGATGGTATTAACATGTCTAAAGCAATGTTTTGAATCAAAACATATTGAATCAAGATATTGAATCATGTCTAAAGCAATGTTTGAATCAAAAGCTATTGAAATATAGATTAGTTCCTGTGTAATGTCTCTATAGTTCTCTGGATAGTGTTCAGAAAAGTAAGTGCCCAAGACTGGAATGATGATGAAAATCTTTATAGAACAGATGAAGCTTAAACTGCTCCTAGACAGGTGGGGAGAAATTACATAAGTGAAACAAAGTTAAATCAGGCCTTGTGGAACAGGACCAAGGGACATGGCAGAAAGGACTTGGGAGACATCATATGAGTGGGAGGAAGGCTGAATGCAAAGTTGGGCTGAATTCTGTTGGGAAGTAGCGTGGAAATGTGGAGTAAAACCAGATTCTTGTATAAGTAGTTAAATGCAATGGACATTGGGGCCACCTTGACCAGATGAAAATAGTGTTTTAGGCAGATTAACATTCTAATGTGTGGAGCAGGATTTGGTACACAATATCTAGCAAAAGTTGCAGATCATAGGAAGGAACCAATATAGTAATCAAGAATTTAGACAACCCAGGCACCAACTAAAGTGATATAGTGATAACTAAGAGGCAAACATAACTCTGAGAACTTATAAGACGGTAGTGTGCCATCAACTTAGTGCAATCTGACCAGCCACATTGTAGTTATGTGATGTGTCTTGAACCATCTAATTTGTTCTTCAGATATATCTTTCCTGAATATGTAAACTCTCTCATTAAGATAGAAGCCATATGCCTGCTTTGAAGCTAAGCCAGACCCCACTTAATGCTGGCCTTTACCTCTTTCTTCTCATTGGTAATCAGCTCAGTAAAGCAGATGCTACTTCCTGACTCTAGAGATGCCAACGGTCTCAGAAAGAAATGTATTATAGAACTGGGGTCCGCATTCAGCATGATCCAAATATGGATATCAAACCGAGCCCTTTTTAGGTTCTGTGCTTGGCAAACAGAATGAAAAAGTGCTTAATGTGGGGCCTCAAAAGACACTGTGGTTACCAAGGCCATGGTAGGCCCATTTGCTGGCACACAGAAAGTCTTGCCAGTAGAAACAATTAGCACTAATGGTGTGCTTTCAGTTCACCTTCATGGATTCATTTGATAAATATTGATTGGCTGTGTCCCAGGTACCAAACAAGGCTGTGGAGACAAAACGATGCAAGAGACACAGTTCTTGCCTTTCATAAAGTTTCCAGCTGAGTGGGGGAGACAGACCTATAAACGAGTAAATAATACTGTGATGGAGTGCTCTGCTCTCTGCTTACCCTCTGAGCACCAGAAGTGTAATGAGCTGACAATATAGAGCTAGTTTTGGATTAAAAGCTTCCCACTGAATACTTTTCAATAATCACTCAGGGACTTGAGAAGCCATGTACAAACAGCTTAAACAAATCTGTTACCTGAAGAGATGCAAAACAGGAAATGAAAACTAGCAAGTCTTCCCTAAAACCTGGAAGCCTCCTCAGAATTATTTTTCCCTATTCCTTGGACCTGTATTTAAGCTATGGCACTTACACTATCTGACCCGCCTTCCTTTCTTCCTTTCTTTCTTCTTTCTTTCTTTCTTTCTTTCTTTCTTTCTTTCTTTCTTTCTTTCTTTCTTTCTCTCTCTCTCTCTCTCTCTCTCTCTTTCTTTCTTTTTTTTCCACATTCAGGATTTTTATTTCATTTTATAGCAGACAACTTACACACCTCCCTCACCCTTTCCTTTAAGTCAGTGAGACACACACAGTTCCATAATATACGACTCAAAGAGAAGCTTTGGTCAAGAACGGAATGAAATTGCAAAAATAAAATGAAATAAAATAAAAAGAAACCACGGCTGCCTTTAAAGCCAACTATATTCACCAATTATATTTAAACGAATACACCCTATCTGTGAGGTCTGTATTTCCAGGGTTTCCTCGACTCCATGCACGCGGCTGTGCTCAGCCCCATTTCTCTCGAGGGATGGTGGAGGCTCACTGGGCTTCACATTATCTGAAGGCCTAGGTCAAAGACTCTAGGATCTTGAAATCCCAAATTGTCATGGCTCCATTGATGCCTGTGGTGCAAACTTTGCAGCAATCTTGCTTGTCTGCCTCATGAATAGATACTTGCATGATGCTGTTCTGGTGTGGCGTCTTCAAAGCCGTGCTGAGGCCCTCCGTGGTGGTCCCGTCCATACTGCGGAAGCGTTCCGTGGCCGGCGTGCTGCGCTGGAGGCTCTGTTTCAGAATGCCTAGCGTGGAGACAAAAGTCAGGCAGCCATGGTCATCATAATTATAAGGAGCATTGGGCAGCAGTCTGGCCAGCAGCTAAGACACGATTCTCCGAGAAAAATGATACACTCGGGAGAAGCAGGAACTTGGTTTTCAGAGTTGAGACTTGCATACTGCTCGGGGCATCAGCAAGGGATACAGGCTGTCATGGCTAACCCAGGCCAGGCAGCTCCCCACACCAGTCCCACTGCCACCAAACTCTGACATCAGCTGACCACAAGGCATCCTGCTGTCCCAGGGCATGCTGGCTGGTTTCTCATCCACTGGTTTAATGTAGGCAGAAAACACTTTGCATTTGAAGTCACGCGATCCTGCAGCCAGCAGAGTGTTGGGGTGCCAGTTCAAGCTGAGGACTGTGGAGCGCAGGGACTTCTTAATGTGCTTGATTACCCACCAGTCCTTTTCGTCCTGGAAGGAACAAACAGGAAAGAGCCGTGATCCACTTCCCACAGCAAATTTGTTCTCTAGGGGGACTGCTTCACAAAAGTGGCTGCACCGTTAATCCTTACGGATCACCAGGGTCCGCTTCCAGGTGTCATCTTGCTGACTCCAGACGTAGGCATTGCGGTCAGCCCCGCAGATGCAGTCGCTCTTTGGAGCCCAGTCAATACCTGTGACGTGTCCGTTATGTTCCCTGAGCTCAAGACCTTCTACCCCGTGGCTCCCATTCTTCCTGTAGATGTGCATGCACTTCGTGATTATTGGGGCTAAGGGCAATCTGGGTACGATCCCAGTTCCAGGCATGACAGGCGATTGTCTATAGTAAAAACTGATGCAGGGACATGCTGGTTAGTATTTCCAAAGCACAGAAAACTGAGCTTGGGGCGGTCTGGAGGGCTCCGAGCTGAGGATCATCCTGGGTGAGCGCTGGTGGGCGGAGGAGCTGGCCCTTCTTTTATAGAGTCCTTGAACTCTGTGAAGACCCTGATGCTAAACTCCTGGAGTGAGTCAGACCATCCTTGTTCAGCAGTGGAGAATTCCCCTCAACAGCCTTAGGCATAGCAGGCACAGGGAGAAAAGTCACCTGAGCACTAGGAAGATCATTGTGCAGTGGCCGTGGATATACAGGCTAGTGAGTGAGTTTTGTCCAGAAAGTAAAAAAAAAAAAAAAAAAGATGAAAAAAACTGTCAGTGAACATTTCATCATTCTTTTACAAAAAGAATCCTATCTCTCCTATCTCTCAAAAGAAATAGCTTCCCTAACAATAATACAGCTGCATTTTATGAACAAGGCAGACAAGTAGACAGTTGCTGTATATTCTTCTGAAACACACTATTTGCCTTACTAAGAGTTAGACCACATCTTATGAGACATTTTACAACAAGTTCTTCTTTTAAAATTTAAATTAGGTGGTTTCTAGTAGGGGGCATGCAAGATTGAGGTTGGAAAAGGCTAACAAGTAGATGTTGCCTGGAAAATAAATGCTATAATTATATTGGCTTTAAGGATTATTTCAAATCTTAAAAGAAAAGGGTATTGAGAACCTTTCTAAATAAAAATTATAGATACCATGTCTCTAAATAGCTTGAGGCTAATTTCCTTGGAAAGTGTACTCCCTCCTCCCCATATCCTTGTTAGGTTTAGCTTAATAATGATGTGAGGGGCCAAAAAAGCTTTTAAAGCTGATTTCCTCCAGCTTGTGATTCCTTGCCAGGAACTAGAGGCCTAATTGGCCAGGCCCCCTTTAGTCTCCTGGCTATTTGTGAAAATATAAAATGAAACACAAAGTTCACATGTCTACACACACACATGTACCCAGCTCAGAGCAAAACAGCACCACAGAAAAATAATGCTCACAGTGACTTTACTTCACTAAAACTGGAAGTGGTAAGAAGAATAAATCCCATCAGTACATTATTTTCTTGTTCTCAAAGGGAGGTACCTGCCACTCAGCAGCAAACCTTTACAAAGAGTTAGATTATACCTTGAATATGGCCTCACAGAAACATGACCTGGATCCTCTCTTGCTGAAGGACCTGCCAAAAACTATTCATGGATGCTGGAACCTATGAGGAGAATCACAGGACGTTTATGTTCCCTGCTTTTCAAGTGAACATAAATAACTTAACAGCTGTGCTTCATTGTACTAGAGTCTCCCCAAATACTTGCCCACTGCAAAGGTCACTTATAGGGGTACACATAAAAGTAATCAGAGGGTTATCCAGGTCAGCTATGAAGCCAGGTGCCAGGAGGTAGTCCTGTACAGATTTCAGGTGATTGCTTAACAAATTGCATTGAAATAAAAAACTACATGCTGATTTATGAAGTTTTCTCAATTAATCAAAAGACCCCAGAAACTTGTATGAATCACCATGGCATGTACCAACATCAGTACAACCTATGTTGAACCCAGCTAAGTTGCCTGATGTTTAAATTATTCTCTAGTAACAATGTTTTCACATAGTTTAGCATAACATTAAATCATAATTTACCAGCTTTCTAATAACTCTAACCTGGTTCTTCCTGGAAAGGGTAGACAGAGAGAGAAAGAGAGGGAGGGGGAGAGAGAGAAGTTTTATTTATATTAAGACATTGATTGATATCCTATTTATTAGAGGGATAGTGGATTCTTTCTGTTTCTAATAAATGCAATGAGAGAGAAAGGTGACAGAGTCATTAATTAGCAAATATTTATTATCTACAACACTTTAGGCCCTTGTAGTTACTAGCAGAATGAGACAAATAAGCCCTTGCCATCATAGTATAGATTTATACAAACTTGGGATATTCTTACAGTAAAAAGATGGAATTCAAATTATGTACAAATGGTGTTTATTAAAAATATGACCAAGGGAAGGCTGGAGAGATTTCTTAGTGGCTACAGCACTTGCCTGCAAAGCCTAATGGCCCAGGTTCAATTATCCAGTACCCATGTAAAGCCAGATGCAGTTTGGTTACAGCTGGAGGCCCTGGTTCACGTATATTCATTCTCTCTCTCTCTCTCTCTCTCTCTCTTTCTCTCTCTCTGCCTCTCCTTCTCCTTCCCTCCTCTCTATCTCTCCCTGCTTGCAAATAAATAAATGGTGATAAAGGAGTTAAAGATCGGAGGATTATGTAACATAAACAATAGATAATAGATATTTAGGGACACTCATAAATATCATCCTCTGAGGCTCACCAGGGTATAGTCAAGGTCAATAGGTGGTAATTTTAATTCATTATAGAAAGGGTATACCATCTAGAGCTATTTCAAACCATGACATGCTGTTTTGTAAGGTGGCAGAAACTCTTATGTACTTGAGTAACCGCCATCTCAAACCCTACAGCTCACTGGTCTTGTGGAGGTACCACTGCATCAGGCCAAAGTACATTAGAGGATGTCTAATGAGCTTTCCAGTTCTGAGATGTCATGACTGCCATTGCCAGAGGCCCAGTGACCACAGAGGCTGCTTGCTCCATTTAGCAGTTCATTTTCATCCTGACCATCTTGGGTTTAGTCAAGTGGAGAACTGGGACAGGTTGTCTTTCCCTTTATTCTAAGTGGAACCATGCAACAGAAACTACTCCTGTCATAGTCATCCTTAAAGATCATCTCCCTGGAGAGATGGCCATTGACTGATGGTCTCATGAAAGGGCCCTTCAGAATCATGTAGTAAGTTGTTCAATATCCCTAGTTCACTGTTGGCAGAATTCAACTAACCACCTCTACTGTAAGAGTTCAGTTCATTTTCTATGATGTACAGATGCAAACGGTACACCCTGGATATGTTCAGATGGAAACAGTTGGCTGTGTCTGAGCCTATGCTGAGCCTAGGACATGCATACCTTCAATTCAACCTTCAGCATGTATTTAGTTCTATGATGTACCAGCTTTAGTCTTTGGCTATCAGATTTTTAATAAAAACAACCCAATTTCTTTCCTTCCATTTACAATTCTCCTTTTTCTTCCAACTCAAACTTTGAGGTTTCATAACTGTTTATATAATCAGACACTTTGTTTCAGAAACAGCACAAGTATGTCTTCTTGGGAAAATACTTTGCAAATGCTTAAAGCCAAAACAATTTTCAAATTTCTACTTTCCTTTTTTTTTTTTTAATAGAGAACAATCAGAGATTTTAGGGGAATGGGTCTGGTATACAACACTCTTAACCACCTTTTAGGGTTTTTTTTGAGGCTATGTCTACTGCTGTTCAAAGTTAAAATTATTTATATTCAGCAAAAAAATTGATTTTAAAAGTCATATATTTATTTAAAATAAAAAATGGCAAAGTATCAAAAGCTGGCATTGTTTGATAGACACATTGCCTATTGAGTATAGCTTCACAAGGGAACTTTTGGGACCTTGGATTGGTGGGAAATGACAAGCAAAAACTGGAGATTGACACTGTTATTTGGTGAGTCATAGTGGGTTGCAGCTGAATTTGAAAACAGCAGGTAGTCGTCTGAAAGGTTTATGTGAAATCTAATGAATCAGAAAGAGAAATTCTGGGAAATGGTTTCTTTTTATACAAGGCCAGATTCTGATCTGATGAAAGTCTTGGAGAATTAGCCAACATATGGAAATTATCCCCATGTGGTCATATGGGATAGCAATACGAGGAAGTTAGAGGAGCAAGAATATTTAGGTTTGTGAAGAAAAGACCTGGGTGGCAGAAATTGCTCTTTTCAAATATCTGGAAGGTTGACATGTGGAGAAGGGAGTATTGTGAATTGCTCCCAAGGGCAAAACAGAGTCAGTGAGTAGACATTGGAAAGACAGGCTGTGGTTTCATATTCTCTTGTCTCCCATTAGGTCACCAGAGCATAGTTATTTCCTCACAGCAAGACAGGCTCATGTGAGGGACAGGAAGCTGTTTGTGGAGCTATCCCCAGGGAACTGGGATGGGAATCAAGGAGACTTACAGAACTCTGGGACTGACAGCAAAGTTCAATCCTACAAGGCATGTCTGGGCTGACTCCAAAGTCAATATCCACACACAGTTTAGGCAAACAGAATACAAGAAGGGATAGAAGGTACATGGCCTTAGTGAGTCTAGGTTGAAATCCTGGCGCTTTTATTGTCCTTATAAACTTAAGAGGGTTGGTTGGCTTCGCTGAGTCACAGTTTCTTAATCTGCATAATGGGGATAGCATCACCCATGTTAATGGACATCCATTGCTTATATCTACCCACCCTTCCCTATCCCTGTGTAGTAAAAGCACCATGATTTCAGCCAAAGTAAGTAGAGACCTGATATCAATAAATGTGTCCCACTGGCCATGGAGTAATCAAACTTTTCTTAGAATTTTAATCTTGATTAAAGTGACCCACGAATAGAAAATAATTATAGTTGGTTCTTTCTGATGATGGTACCAGGAAGATACTGTCCTTCAGTTATTGCTTCCTAAGTATTCCAAGCCACCAGGTTGCTGTTCTTTTTGTGGCCTAGTTGTTCACCTGCAGGTGATATTATGTTCTTTTAGTAGGTTGTGTTTATGCTTAAGCTAGCTGGATCCATTTCTGTGGCTTGCAAAAACAAAGACCTGCATCCATACACCTACCTTAACAAGGTTGCTTAGAGGAGTATATTAAAAAATCCACTTAAAGTCCATGGTGTAGACCTGGTGTTTATAATATAATAAATGCTTTGTAAATCATAGCTGGTATGATTTTGGAGTACTTTGGAACAAAGATGAGGTGAAAAAGAGTGCCAAGAGGTGAGGAAAGGCACATTTTGAAGTTTAGTTCATCATCAAAGTCTCTATGTAAAGAAATTATAAACTACTGAAGTTGTCCTGATGATGAGATGTGGTAAAACACCCTAACTCTGGACTAGATCAAGCTTAAATGTAAGGTTCCTTATCAGAGGCTATAAAAAGGCTGCCACTTTGGAAGAGAACTTGAAGTTGAGGGGATCCAAAACATCTTCAGATTCTGTATGATTCCATGTAATGGGTACCCTAACTACAGTGGTCTCTAGTGTGTAGGGAAGGGAACCCCAGGATCTCTTAGAAGCTAGGGAACCCTTGTTAATCCTGATGTTACTTTACTCCTCTACATCTGACCCAGTTAATTAAGCAAACCTCCTTCCTGCTTCTGTGTATGTACTTTTTTCCTTCTGTGATTTTCTTTTGACCTCTTTGGGATTGCCCTCCATAAGCCGTTCCCTCTGTGTTTAGTTCCTTCTTTACTTCAACCATTAGGGTACCTCTTATTCATCTCTTGAGATTCACTTTAGGTGACAGTTGTACCCATAGCCTTCCATGTCCAGCAGTCCTCTTGGCCTATCCTCTGTATGTCTCCACACTCTGTTCCAACAGTCAATATACTGGTTTTGTTCATAGCTGAATTCATTGGTCCACTCTAGACTATGATGTCAAGGTAGGGGCCAGATTTTGTTTCCTCTTTATCCCCAGCACAATGCCTGCTACAGATAAAGTGTTCAAGAAATATTTGATAAAGGAAAGATGGGTGAGAGGTAGGGATGAAGGGATGATGGGAAGGAGGAAAGTGAAAGGAAGGGAAGGGAAAAGGGGAATGTTCCAAAGAAAAAAGACCCTACATAACACTTTGACATTTTATTTGTTGTTGTTGTATATTGTGGTGATTTGTTGACATTTGTTCACAGAGTTGGAGACTCTAATTAGGCAAATGCACCCAAATGGTACAGATATATGATACTTTTTAACTACTCACACCCTACCTGACTCAGTTGCCAAGAAACACAGTAAGACACAGATAGTCATCCAACTCAGAGGTTAGTGAGAAGTCAAAGGTGAATCAAGCCAACTGAATTACAGGCCAGCACTTTAATTTCCCACTCTAGGTAGTTCGGTCCTAGACAATTTTCCAAGATGTCTTCTCCCGGATCAACAATGGCAGGATAGCTCATAGAAAGTGTGTTTGAATATGTCTACTGTGCTCCTCTATCAACTTCCCTAAATCAAAATGCTTACCACATGAGCCCAAAGAGAACAGAATATACTACCTAATTATTTCACCTTTATCATTTAGGGATGGAGTCCATGGTACAATTTGTTGCTTTAATCTCCATAGGCCATAACTCTATGGCTAACCTTAGGACAAAGAAAGAAATAAAGCCCCCACCAGCCTGGCTTTATGAAGCCTTGGTTTGTTTTCTCTGGCTGTCTTTTGAGCATCTCCACTGATGAGGAACATTATGGTACCTCACCATAAAATTCATATACCCAGGAACATTTAGATGGCTTATAGTTATCCTCAGCTGGTACATTAACATTGAATCTTACAGTAGAAAAAATGAATAGAACAAGAAGCTGGGGACTAGAGAGATGGCTTAGCAGTTAAGGTGTTTGCCTGCAAAACCAAAGGACCTCAGTTCAATTCCCCAGGACCCACGTAAGCCAGATGTGCAAGGTGGTGCATGTGTCTGGAGTTCATTTGCAGTGGCTGGAGGCCCTGGTGCACCTATTTCTCCCCCGCTTCTCTCTCTCAAATAAATAATAAACATAAAATATTTTTTTAAAAGAAGTTGGAGTAGTTGTATTACCATTCTGAGACATCATACCAAGTCTCAGCCCTGCCTATGTCCAAGAGTGAGGGGCGGATAGTGCACATTTGTCTACCTATAGGAAAGCATTCAGATAGTGGGGAAATGGTCCCTCTGCCTGACCTCCTACCTTCCACTCTAATACTGGACATGTGCCCACTGAGTGAACAAGAGATGAGATGTAAATTGTTCATATTTCTTTCATAATAGAGGCCTGGTCTGGATTTTAGGGAGACATAGGCTTTCATGTCTGCCCCACAAGACATGACACATGCAACAGCTAAGCAGCCATGTGGTGAAAGAAACAAGGTTGTTTAAATAGCTTGAGAGAAGTCTTAGAGATGACTTACATGATGGGGAGGTACATAAGAGTTGTCTTCAAAAGGGTTAGGCTTGTTGACCATGACCACATTAAGCAGAACTTCAGAACAGATGTCTTTCTACTCCTTGTGGTGGAGATCTATCTATCACACATCTCTGTTCAAAAGAAAAAGGACACATCTAGAAGCTATAGACTGTTACTAGAAAATTTTCAGTGCCTGGGATGGGATACCTTCCAGTGAGTTGTTGGCCAAGGAGGTCCTGGTAGCCTCCAAAACATTAAAGGCTTTTGCCAAAGCCCTTGGTTTCTCTTGAGAAACAGATAGTAAGACCCTATTGCTGAAGACATCTCTTGCCTGAGAGGCAAGGTCACTGAGAAAGCAAGCTGGTGCTGGAGCAGAAAACCTTCTCCCTGTAGACCAGCCAACTGAAAGCTGGAAAAAGCTGCACTGCATGCAGCGTATGGGAGACAGAAGTCATCAACAGTGAAAACAGTGGACATTGAATATTCAAGTTTGGCCATACTGGCCCAATGACCAAATGGGTGCAATAGTGGCATGTCTACTCTTGGGGTAACCAACTGCTTCATAATTGGAATGAAGGCCCTCTCTATGGGAAGGAATACATACCTGGTACTGAAAAACCTAAGCAAAAGTCTATGGCCGGGGAGGTCATGAGCCTTAAGGGTATAAAGCCTGCTCTTGTCTGGCTAAATGTATATATTATTCCCACCAAGCTGCCCTGAAAGCACTACACTTAATGTTCATATTCACATATTAATGCGACTCTCACTTCTGGTTAGAGAAGCTTCTCTTTTCAGATGGCGATGACCACTGGGATGACTCAAAAGGCAACATAGTGCTGAGAAGAAGGGATGGAGGAGTGTCCAGCACTGAAACACCTCTGTCACACCCTCCAAGGCTCAGGGACCATTGTGGAAGAGGGGGCAGATAGAATGGAAGAGCCAAAGGAAGGGTACGACTCCTTACAATGCAACTGTCCAGACAGAAATTGGCCTTGATACCCATGACCTTGCAGTGCCTAGTAATACCTTCGCAAGACCCTCATAATAGAAGAAAAAGATGATGACATCAAATTAAAAGAGAGACTAATGGAGAGAAGGAGGGGATATGATGGAGATTGGAGTTCTAAAGGGGAATGGGGGGAGGGGAGGGAAATATCATGCATTTTTTTGTATGTAAGTATAGAAGTTGTCAAGAAAGAAAGAAAGAAAGAAAGAAAGAAAGAAAGAAAGAAAGAAAGAAAGAAAGAAAGAAAGAAAGGAGGGAGGGAGGGAGGGGAGGGAGGGAGGGAGGGAGGGAAGGAAGGGGAGAAAGAGAAAGAAAGGAAAGGAAAAAAAAAAAAAGAAAGAAAGAAAGAGAACTGGATCTGGAGGGACTGTGGAGGGAATTCAACAATAATGGCACCTACTCATGAGAAGTTGAGGAGTCTTTAAAACCTAGTGGATGTCTTGGCTAGGAAATCAGAAAGATTCCTTTCTTTCTCAAAAACTTATTTTGAACTATTCTGGGAACATGCCATACAGTAAAAAACGATAAATTCTTGTTGGAAAGGTTGTGCAGTGTCTTCATGCATGTGATAAGGAGTAACTGGGTGATTTAATTGCAATGAAAGGAAACCCTCTCAACAACAGCATTCATAATACCAGAGTGCACTGGCAGGCGTTTGGAGATATGATCCCAGATCCACAAAACATTTGACATAACCTGGACAGCATCTAGAACTATTTTGAGCAAGCATTCTGAATTTCCTTCTGTGCACAGAGCACTGAGGTAGGTATTGGAAGAGTTGTAGGCATTGGAAGAGTGACAAGATGTTTATAGCCCAAAGAGAGCGTATTATATATGGAGAAAGACATTTTTACTAACCAAAACCTTAAGATAACATTGAGAAAATTTTGCAAATATTTGGATATAAAAGCACAGAGAGTTTCTGAAGAGGATCCCAGCCATAACTTAGAAATCTAGGTTTCCCAGAGTTATATCTGTATATGTGTTCTACAAGTGTGGCTTATAATACTGTGACAACCCACATCCCCTTGTTATTCATTGTGAGGACCTGGTTGAGGTGTAGGTGGGGTGAAAAGAGAAAGAACTGTTCTTCATCAGGCTTTCACTTCCATTCAAAGATATCTCAGTCTGCCAAAACGGCTCATGGAAGTCAGCTTCACTTTTTGGATACCTTTCTATTCTTAGTTTTATGCTACTTTACTGAAACCTTACCTCTACTTCCCCAGATGGAAAGGACAATCATGCTACAGGTATGCAAACAGAAGATGGGGAGAGACAGAAGAAAATAAGTCCTGCACTCCCATCTTTAAGCTACACTATTAATTCTTGCTGTGCTGGTGATGTGAAACTGTACAATGCCAGGAAAACTGCCCACAGGATGCCAGCATCCCAAGTCACCTCCAGGTTTGGTGGGTTTACACCTAACGTGTACACACACACACACACACACACACACACACACACACACTCATGCACACACACACATTTACATTCAGGTTAGGGAGAAATAATGCTTTAAAATTGTCATTAGAACCAAATGCCAGAGAATATATTTCCAGTATAAAAACAACTGCTTCATTTTGTGGACTTTTAGATCAAACAGAAAAACACACTTTCTACAAGGCTTATATTACAGAGAGGAGCATGAAAAGGAAGGAAGGTGTAAGCCAGCAGAAACTCCTGACAAACAATTTCAATGGAGTTTTGTATTTTCTAAAGCAGTTTTAAATCATGAAGTAGCCCACCCAGCTATCTTGAAAAAGTAGGTCATCACAATATTTTCACAGGTGAGGAAACTGAAATTCAGTGTTTAGTGGTTCACCCAAGTATAGCCAGTGAAGGAACACAAGCTTTCAGATTTGTATCCAGAAACTTATTCAACAATGTTGCATTTTTCCAAGAAGGAGCAAAATATAAGTGTTCAGCAATTTTGCCTGGATATTTGAGTATGCTAACTATGCCTAAAGATCACTGCTGTAGACCAGGAAGTATTGAGGTGGTAGCAAACCAAAGGGTAGATTTGATGCCTGTGGTTCTTCCAATCTGCAGCTCTAATGCAAGATTCTAAGCATATATTGGCCACACACAGAACTTGCTGGAGAATCGGGAGGCCCGGATTCTCTGGTTAAGCTGCATGACTTTGTAATAGTTATTTAAGCTTTCTGAAACTTGCTTTTTTATTTGGAAATGTTATTTTAGAAATGTAATTCTAGCGCTTGGGAAGTTAAGGCAGGAGGATCCTGTCAGCCTAGGCTACACAGTCTCTGTCATGAAACAAAATGGATAAAATATAAGCTAGTTAAATTGCCCATAATTCCACTGTGTTTAGAAGTATGTATGAAAAGAAGTGACCGTACTCTATCTCCAGACTTCAGAGTTTTTCCAGAACTTGTCAATATCACTCCAGCCTTCACTATATACATATTTGTTTATGTATATATGCAAAATAAATTTAAAAATAAACTCATGCTATATATGATTTTTTTCTAAAGTATAGTCTTCATTTTTAAAAAGTTAACTCTTTTATCTGGAATGCATGTGTATTGGGTATGTGTGTGTACCCATGTTCATATGACTGTGGGCATACGTATGTCTTGGGGAGTATGGACCAGAGGTTGATGGCTGGTGTTTTCCTCACTTTCTATCTTATTTCTTGAGACAAAGTCTCTTACTGAACCTGGAGCTCACTAATTTGATTGCAGTAGCTAGCCAGCAAGCATTAAAAATCACCTGTATTGGGATTACAGGCATACTACCACCATGGCCATCTTTTTTATATGGGTGCGAGGAATCTGAATTAGGAGGGCCCTCATATTTGCCCAGCAAGCTCTTTACCCACTGATTTATCTCCCCTTTATTTAAGGTCATTCTGCTTCACCTCAATCATGTGTTTTTGTTGTTGTTTGTTGGTTTTTTAATTGGAAGCTTTAGTATATGGACATATTACAAACTGGTTGTATTCACATCCTGCTATCCTCTTGTGTCTCCTCTCCCCACTCCCATTCCCATAATTGTCCCCTTCGGGGGAGTATAGGTAGTCTCCACAGGGTCATGGATGCACCGGTCAGTTCCTGTGGGGAGGACAATACCCTGTAGTACAAATTCCTCATCTGTGACTCTTACATTCTTTCTCCTCTTCCCCAGTGTTCCCTCAGGGCTTGTTAAAAGCCCACTTTGTGTTTAGCTCTCAACAGCCTCTTTCTTTCTGTTTTGATGAGTTTTGCATCTCCTCAGGATTTACCTCAATCTCCCCAGAGAAGGTTCTCTGGTTAGCCATGAGAGCAGCACTCATATTTAATCCATTCCTTCCTCTGTAATGTTTCCTAGGCCCTGGCAGGTGTGATAGAAATGACTTGTCTCCTGTTAGGCACTTAGCTTTCTCTTCTTGTCATGATGACAGATCTTGGGTCTCTCTGGTATTTGAAGCTATCTGCAAAATGCACGTTCTCTAAGAGTGAAGCAGCATTGACTCATGGGGAATAAGCATATACATTTAGAAGACCTTTCTGGTGGGCATGAGCTCTCCATTTAAAAAAAAAAAGCCGGGCGTGGTGGTGCATGCCTTTAATCCCAGCACTCGGGAGGCAGAGGTGGGAGGATCGCCGTGAGTTCGAGGCCACCCTGAGCCTACAGAGTAAATTCCAGGTCAGCCTTAGCTAGCGTGAGACCCTACCTCAAAACAAAAAAAAAAAAAAAAAAAAAAAAAAAAAAAAAAAAACAGTGGAATTATCTCTTTATGGTCTACAATCTTTCAAACCATAGGCTTTTGACTTGGTTCTCGGTACCAGGCATGAATTTCCTCCCACTGAAGGGGCCTCATAGCCAATCAGAGCATTTGCTTACCCCCATAACCTATGTGCCACTATTGGATAGGTGGGTATACATTACCTAGCTAGTTGATTTGGGAGCTTGCAGGCTCCATTGCTTGTCCACACTGTTGGTGACTTTTATACCCCAGCAGCTCACATGGTGCTTTCCAACACTGTGACAGCTAGATGGCAGGTCATCTCAGTTCCAGCTTGCTTTCTCAATGTCCTGCAACCACAGCCTATGGTGTCTTCACCTATAGGGTCTTACCATCTGGTGGGTAACCAAGTGCTTCAGCAATCTCCTGCATTGTTTTGGGAGCCTCATGAGCCCCCCCTGACCATCAGCTCATGGTGGGGGATAACCCAAGCAGGCATTGGGATTCATCTACAACATCCTGTGGCTTTAGGGTAAAGCAAGCTCCACCTGAGCAGGGTGCTTCTGCCCAAACTATCCCCTCACTCTCTCTGTTCCTCTCTCTCTTTCTCTCCTCTCTCTCATTCTCTCTCAAAGTAATATCTTAATTAGTTAACAAAGAAGTATGTTTCCACAGTACTAATTTATGTCCTCTTTCACTTGTAAATATCCTCTCTCCCTTACCCCTTTCCCTGACTCTCACTAGATCCTTCTAGCCCCGTATTCTCTCTCTCCACTTGCATGTCTACTATCTCCTCCTCTAATCACTCCCCACTTCCCTGTCTGCAAGCCTCATTCTAGCTTCCTAACCAGCACTTCTGATGCTTACTACAACTTACAGACAAATCAAACTATTCTATGTTATGATCCACATATGAGAGAGAATACGTGGTGTTTGCCTTTCTGATCCTGGGTCTGTCCATTTCCTCTAAATTGTATAATTTCATGTTTCCTTACCACTGAGTAGAATTTCCTTGTGTTTATGTATTATGTACCACGTCTGTATTATCCATTCATCTATCATCTGGGCTAATTTCATTTCCTAGCTATTGTGCACAGAGCAACAACAAACATGGCTGTAGTAAAGAGTAGAATAGTGTATATGCCCAGGAGTAGTATAGCTGGATCAAATGGTAGGTCTATTTTTACATTTTTTAAACCTTTTTATTTTAATTTTACATTTATTTTGGTGCCTTTGATAGCCTCCTCCCTGTCCTCCCCCCTCTGAAGGTACCCTCCTTGTTGGGGAATGTGGGTCATGCATTGTGGGGGTAGACATCAGTTATGGGGAACAGGCAATGTCTCTGTGCATTATGACCCAACTTGCGGCTCTAACAATCTTTCTGCCCCCTCTTCCGCGAATTTCCCTGAGCCATGTTGGGTTCGTTTTAGTTCTACTTCAATGATGAGGTCTTGGGAGCTTCTGTGTCTCTGGATATCTGGTTTAGTAGGAGTTGATTGATCTCTGTGTCTATCTCCTTCAGGCTTGTGCTGGTGTCAGGTTCACCGAGCAATCTGCACTCTTGCCCATTTCCCCTGTTACTCTGTGGTTTCAGCTGGAGCCCTGGTGAGGTGCATATAGAAAGGCTACTGATTTTTGTACATTGATCTTGTATCCTGCTACTTTGCTGAAGGAATTAATCACCTTTAAGAGTTTTAAGATGGAGGTTCTTGGGTCACTTATGTCTAGAATCATGTCATCTGCAAATAGGGCTAACTTCACTTCTTCCTTTTCAATGTGGATCCCTTTTACTTCTTTTTCCTGTCTTATTTCTTGAGCTAGGACTTCCGGTACTATGTTGAAAAGCAGAGGTGAGAGTGGACACTCCTGTCTTATTCCTGATCTCAATGGGAATTCCTTCAGTACCATTAAGTATTACTTGGGCTTTAGGAGCTTCATATACAGCCTCTATTATGTTGAGATATAAACCATCCATGCCTATTTGCTCCAATGTTTTGATCATGAAGTGATGTTGTATTTTGTCAAAGGATGTATTTTTATATATTTAATTGAGAAAGACAGAGAGTATGAATGTGCCAGGGTCTCTTGCCATTACAAATGAACTGCAGACACATGCACCACTTTGTACATTTATGTGGGTACTGGGGAATCAAACTGAGCTTTCAGGCTTTATAAGCAAGTGTTTTAACCTGTAAGCCATCTCCCCACCCCTGTTTTTAGACATTAACAAATCACAATACTAATTTCTATAATGGCTATACAAATTTACACTTTTACCAACAATAAATGAGGATTCCCCTTTCCAAACACCCTTGCCAGCATTCATTGTCATTTGATTTTTTGATGACAGCCATTCTCACCAGAGTGAGATGGAATCTCAAAGTAATTTTAATTTGAATTTCCCTGATAGTTAAAAATGTGAACACTTTTTAGATGTTTATTTGCCATTTTGTATTTCATCCTTTGAGAGCTCTCTGTTCAGTTCCTTATCCTGTTGATGACTGGGTTGATTGATTTTTTTTTTTATTGCTTAGTTTCCTAAATTCTTTGCATATTCTACATATTAAACCTCTGTTAGTTGTGTAGCTGGCAAAGATTGCCTCCCATTCTGTGGGTTGTTGCTGTTGATTGCTTGTTGATCACATTTTAATGGTTGTTAAATATTTTATTGCATGGATGTTACCTAATTTGTTTAGAAATTTCTTTTTTGATGTTTTTCTGATAAGGTCCAAAGAAGCATATGCATTAAAAATGCTTTGTAAACATAAGGCACATTTTAAAATATATACATTAATGTGCTACATATACTTTCATACTATAGTTACGGTATTATAGTGCAATGCCCTACACTATTGTGATTATTATTTTACTCTTCCCATCTTCTTCTTGTAAATAAAACAATTAGATGTTCAAAGCTATTTAAAAAATGTGTGGAAGCATGCCTGGGCTGGGCAACAAGGTCACTGAGAAATCAAACTGGGGCTGAGTTGAAAACCTCTTCCCTATAGACCAGCTGACAGAAAGCTGGAAAAATCTGCACTGCATGCAGCCCTATGGGAGACAGAAGCCATCAGTGGTGAAAACAGTGGATACCACAAGCCTCAAATTTGGTCAGCCAAGCCAAATGAAGCAAAGGGTACAATAGTGGCATGTCTGCTATAGGAGAAACCAACTGCTCTCTAATTGGCTTGGAGGCCCACTCTATGGGAGGGAACACATGCCTGGTACTGATCAAAAGCCTATGATGGGGGAGGCCATGAGCCTTAGGAGTGTAACACCTCTCTTATCTGGCTAAATGCATATGTCATGCTCACCAAACTGCCCTGTAAGCACTACACTTAATGTTCATACCCCCATATATTAATGCTACTCTCACTTTTGGGTAGAGAAGCTTCTCTTTTCGGATGGTGGTGATCATTGGGATAACCCAAAAGGCACCATAGTGCTGAGAAGATATGACAGAGGAGTGTTCAGCACTCAAACATGTCTATCACACCTTCCAAGGCTCAGGGTCCATTGCAGAAGAGGTGGCAGAAAGAATGTGAGAGCCAAAGGAAGGATAATACATGATTACAATGCAATCATCCAGACAGAATTTGGTATTGATACCCATGACCTCATAGTGCTTAGCACTGCCTTCACAAGACCCTCATAATAGGAGGAAAAGATGATGACATCCAAATAAAAGAGAGCCTAATGGAGAGAGGAAGGGGATATGATGGAGTGTGGATTTATGAAGGGGAAAGTGGGGGAGGGAAGGGAATTAACATGGTTTATTGTCTGTAAGTATGGAAGCTGTCAATAAAAAATGGGAACAAAAAAGTGTGTGGAAGGAAGAGGCATTGACACTATCTGATGCATGTGATAAAGATGGGCTTTGAGGGGTTTGTTTGGTCTATTTATCTGTGTTGTACATGTTTTTAATTACCCCTGGTATAAAAGGAAACATATTTTGGGGAACAGAAAAAAAATTTTATTTACTTGCAAGCAGAGAAAGAGATAGATACATGAGAAACAGACAGACATAATAGGTGTACCAGGGCCTCTAGCTACTGCAAAGATATTCCAGATGCATGTGCACTTTGTGGGTCCCCTGTAATCAAACCAGTGTTGCTAGGCTTTGTAGTCAAGCACCTTAACCACTGAAAGATCTCTCCAGCCTGGGAACAGAAATTTTAATATTTACTAAAATTTTAAAAAATGAAAGCTTCTATCCATGATATGGCATGCTATCTCCAAAATTAAAATAAAATTTAGGGATAGAGAGATTTCTTAGTGGTTAAGGCATGTGTCTGCAGAGCCAAAGAACTCAGGTTTGATTCCCCAGGACCCACGTTAGCCAGTACACAAGGTGACTCATGCATCTGGAGTTCATTTGCAGCTGCTAGAGGCCCTGGAACACCCATCTCTCTCCCTCTCTCTTTCTCCCCTCTCTCTCTCTCCACCTCAAGTAAATGAATAAAAATAAAATGAAATTTAATCTGTGTCCATAAATCCTACAAGCCTACTTAGAAGGGGAATGTAAGGATCTTACCCTTAATTTTCTCTATGATTTGCACTGGTTAACTGCATTGTCTATGTAAGTATACAATGAAGCACATAAAAGAGTATGTCTTATTTTGGTGATAGTGGGAAAGTAGTGACAATAAATGATGCCATCTCTTATAGACAGATTTAGGATATATGCTTTACAACCTCAACTACTTTCTAAAGGTAAAAAATCACAAGTTGCCTGTTAGACCTCTGAGGATGTGTCCACAAGTAGAAGGAGTGTCACCAATGCTGTAGCAGAGTCTAGATGATGCTGTCAGTTAGGTCACAGACATGATGTAACCATCTACTCATGGTGACTGTGCATCTCACTTTCTCTATCTCAAATTTGATAGGTACTTTTCACAAGTATAGCCTGCGGTAATAGATATACAAAAGGAAATAGATAGCCAATAGCCTGGAACATTTGGCCAAAAACAAGGCAGATACTGTTGGGGGGAGGGGAATATTCAAAGTAGCCATTCTTTGTTTCAGCTAAAACTTTTTGTAAAAATAAATTAGCATGGCCACAAGTATTCCTTCACTCTGTCTGAACCTTTTGAACATATGTTCATCTTTAAATGAGTATGCCCCAAAACATGTTTTCCATCTCTTCTTCTTGAACTATAATCTCAAACTGAGTTTAAGAATATGCCTACCTTGGGCTGGAGATATAGCTTAGTGGTAAAGGTGCATGCCTACAAAGCCTAAGGACCCAGGTTTGATTCTCCAGGTCCCATGTAAGCCAGATGCACAAGGTGGCACATGCGTCTGGAGTTCATTTGCAGTAGCTAGAGGTCCTGACATGCCCATTCTCACTCTCTCTGTCTGTCTCTCCCTCTCTCTGTCTGTAATAAATAAATAAAATAAATAAAAATAAATCTTTAAAAAAAAAAGAATGTGTCCACCTTTTGTAGTTTGGATGTAAATGTTCCCCCATAGGCTTATGTGTTTGAACACTTGGTCTCCAACTGATTGTGCTGTTTGGGAAGGATGTGTAACCTTTAAGAGGTGGTCACTGGGAGGCAAGCTCTAAGTTTGTATAGCCTGGTCCCACTTCCTGTTCATCCTCTGTTTCCTGACTAAATGCGCTATGACCAGCTAGCCTGCCTTGCCTTCCCTGCTAAGATGGAACATATTCTTTCAAAACTGTAAGCCAAAATAAACCCCATGTAAGTTGCTTTTGGCCAGGTAGTTTATCCCAATGACAAGTAAAGTAACTAATATGCCAGCCCTACAGTGCTTTCCCATGTAGGCTTCCTGAACAAAATATCCAAACTTCCCTTGTTCAGAGAGGGTAGACCTTTGGAAATAACTCCCTTGTCCCTCTTAACTGCTGTATGCTATAACTCTTTTCTCCACTCTTTTATTTCTCAATTGTGCTTGTTTTGGGCATTCTACTTATCACAATGTGAACCAAATGTGTTCTGTTATAATCTCACTTTTTTTTCCCAGTCAAGAAAACACATCAAAATGAGAAAAGTGACATAAATATAGAGATATCTTTTAATCCCTTCTACTACATGAAAACTATGGCACTTTGTTCATAACTAATCATGGTGTCCCAGTACAATGACCCTTGGACAAGGTCATTGTTTAGATCTCTTTCCACATCTGATTTATTTCATCTTTATGGAAGATATACAACTGTCAGCCACAAGCAGGAAGTAATTTGTCATAGGGTTTTGATCAATTAAGGTGATTTTGTACAAAAACATCTGGAAGGCTCTCTCAGAAGTAGGCCTTCTCCTCCATGCATGAGTGACAAAATTTTTAGCATGTGACCTAGGGGATGGAACTTCCCTCTGTTTTATACCCACTTATGGTCCACAAACTCCAGATTTCCTCACCCTGGTTAAAGCAACATTTTTGTGAGGTGGAAACCAGGTCTATCTCACCTACAAGTGTGCCCAAGAAAAAATTGGCAGGGAACAGTGGCCAAGAAGGTAAAAAAGTCAATTATCAGGTATTTGTATATCATGTCCCCATTCTGGTCATTTCCCTTTTCTTTAATTCTGGATCACTAACTAAGGTTCATTCACAAATAGGCTTTTTCATTAAATTTAAAGCCAGAGTCAGTGCTGAAATGATTCTGAAAGTTTTCAAGGATGCCCTCTCCCTGGGAAAGAAAAAGCTGAAGTTTGTTGCATTGAGTCTGCCTCCATAAATATATATTCTCCTAGTTGGTGGACAGTCCCAGCTCTGTTGAACGTGGAACTCATGGCATTCAAGTGATGCATATACTAGACAAGTGTCACTAAATCCTGTTGCTTGATGAGCATATAGTAATGGCCCACTGAGCTATCTTCACACAAAAGAAAGTTCATTCACATTACTCTCACTCTGGAAATCAGTATTTAACCTATTAATTTGAAACATGAAGGCACATGTCATAAAAATGTTCTGCATATAAATGAAATAATGCAAAGCAATTATTATGCTTACTAAGAATGCAACAATATGATTATGAAATGCAAAGTGTTAATGAATAAAATACGTTTCAACTTGTTCAAAATTGTTTGCCTCCCTCTTTTAATGCAACGTGTGCAACTAAATCAAATGCCATATCCAAGTAGCATAGAAAAGGCAGAAACCTGAACACACAGAAACAAAAGCTCAAAACCTAAAAGGGAACTTCAATGTATTATCTGTTCATACTGGCTGTCAATGTTATTCAAACAATGAAGGTAATTTCCAGATTTCTAGTGTTCTTCAAACTATATAGGTAGAGCTTGTGTTAAAATTAGATGCTTATAAACGACTCTCTTGATTTTATCTTCATCTCCTTTCCAAAGAAGGGCTATTAAAGTTGTTTCTAAAGTAGCAATAAGCTTTCCAACCAAAGTAAAATCATTTAAATGTTTAATGCACTCAATTCTTGGAAGAAACTGCTGTTCACTAACCCACTCCACCCTACCCTGTGGTCCTCTCTCCACCCTTTGAGCCTCCACGTAATCTTCTTGTTCACACACTGCTCTCTGCATATTATTGACAGAAAAACATCAGAGATACCACTCAGGAAGTTTTCTCCTTTCCTCTAGCATACTTACAAACCATTCCCAGTCACACACATGCTACTTTCTTCCATTGGGTAGGATCAATCCCTCCACCAGGGCTTTAGATTTCTTTCCTTAGGACTTCCCAGGAGCTTTACACCACTCTTGAATACAATCTCAACCTCCTTTCTCTTTCCTTTATATTCAACTCTCCCCTTAAAACTGCAGCATTCCCACCAGCATTAAACATTGAAATGTCATTTTGCCAGAGTAAGCTTATTAGACAAAATACAGAACACCCAGTTATACATTTTGGTATCATTGAGTCCCAAGGGTTGAATGGAATATGGTTACATTGAAAAAAAGTTTTGTATTGTTTATTAAAAATTCAAATGTAATTAGGTATTCTATATGGATACGCTAAATCTCACAGCCATTGATCAGAAAGGTCTTACTTGACCTTCATTCAGATATGTGCTATTTACCTGCCTTTAGTTTTCTTTATACATTGTCACATTTAGTATTCCATACCTTTATATATTGGTTTTTTTTTGTTTTGTTTTGTTTTGTTTTGTTTTTTACTGTCTGTGTCCTTCTGATACAAATTAGGAGCAAGGTAGCTTTCTTTTTTTTTTTTTTTTTTTTTTTTTAGTTTTTCGAGGTAGGGTCTCACTCTGGCCCAGGCTGACCTGGAATTAACTATGTAGTCTCAGGGTGGCCTTGAACTCATGGCGATCCTCCTACCTCTGCCTCCCGAGTGCTGGGATTAAAGGCGTGAGCCACCACGCCCGGCGGTAGCTTTCTCTTGATAGGCAGTTAGCAAGGGACTGGCCCACAGAAACATGGACACCACATTGCCTGACCTGGCAGTACTAGGACTTGCATCTGATTTAGTGCTTTGCTTTCCCTCCTAACTCTCTCTAAAATAAATCCCATAATTTATAATTTACCCTCTTCTGAGTCTGCATTCTCAATTCTTTGTTAACATGGATCAGCTCTCAAGACTTGAGAGCTGCTGGTGTGGGAATTCTATCATGTTATATGACATGGAAGCAGAAAAGGAGGACTAGTTAGGGGGAGAAAGGAAATCAGGCAAAGGAAGGATGTAGGAGAGTAGTGGAGCTGGCTAATATGAGCAGAGTACAATGATATATATGTATGAAAATGTCATAATAAAGCCAATTATCTTGTATTTCAACTGAATTAATTAAAAGGCTTTTACAGATAAAATAAATGAAATATTTTCTGCTCACTCTAATCTTGATCATCTTCTACTATTCTACCTCTCGGTGATAACTAATGGAGCAAGCTTAAAAATAAACAGCAACCATCCTTTATCCCTGCATATAAGTCTTCCCAAATATTTCTTCCAATTCTTTATTCCCATATTCACCTGGTACAAGGGAGTGTAACTTTTTGTGTACTTCTCAAAAGAGTTGCATCTACTATCTCAAGCCTCTTTCCAATGGGTTCTCCACATTTCCAGCTAATACAATTTTTCCAGCTGTTGAAAATTCTTCCCTGGTTTATTAGGAGGCCCCAGAATCTCTTTCCAGGATACCCTTAGCACTCTCTCCCTCATTCTGTCAATAGTGGTAGCAATGGACAGGAACTGGTTTCCTGGATGCAACAATACTTTCACAAGGATTAAATGAGAAACTGATCATAAAAGAAGTATCTTTGAAAATATGTCATGTACTTCTGCTAAAATTATCATATAAAACTAGGTCATGAAAAGTTCTGGACATATTTCTCTGCTTCCAAATTAAAAACAAACAAACAAAAACAAACAAACAAACAAACAAAAAACAGACAGTGAATGTCCAGAAAGAAGAGACTGCTCAACGTGACAGAGCTCTTTAGTGGCAGGACTTAGAGTCCTTGAATCCAAATTCACACTTCTTCCCCACTTGAAGGCATAATAATAGCAAGGAAGAGAGCTACCCAACAGTATTGTACTTCTAAAGATATGAATGAGGGCAAGACACACGAAAGGAACTACAACAAGTCCACCAATCCAGCAGCAAGCATACCCACAAGAGAACTAGTGAGTCTTTGGACACAAGAATTAAGAATTTGGTCAATGAGCTTCTCAGCCAAGTTTAACCTTACCTTGGACAAAAACCAGGATATCATCAACTAATATGAATGGGGTCAATGTTGGTGGTTTAGTGGGACAACTTCTCAGCTTTATGGAAATAAGTAGCAGGTCCCCACCAAACTACCAAGTCAGAGTCTTCCTTCAGTGAGTCTGTGACCTGTAACGACTTGGGATTGTCACACACTACCCTTTCCCTCTCCCATGAGTTCAAAGAGCAATAAATTTTGTGTCCACACAAAGTTGAAAAATGAGAGCAATAGAGTCAAGGCACTATTATTTCCTGACAATTAGATACAAGTATCATCTATGAAATCTTATCTCCTTCGAAAGGAAATCTCAAGCTTCTAAGCACACTTCATACTTGGAAAGTAAAGTTGTCATTCAATTGTCAAGGGAGGTTTCTTGAGGACTTTTCTCCTGAGCTCAAGGGAGGCTGAGTAAATACCCTGTGTGTGTTTATCACTATGGGCACTGAAGTGTAAATGAGTGTGAAAGTTGCCTTTTGGTGTCAAGAAACCTGTCAAGATTGTTTTCCAAGTGGGATTGGAATTATTTAGTAAATCTTTGGAGCTGAGAGGGACTCCTTATCAGCTGTAAGTATTTTTAATTGGTTTCCAGGGAGCACCTGTGTTGGGGTTATAGCATCAAAGGTGATAAACAACTTAATTATCCCTCCAGAACCATTAGGAAAAAGTATCACTGTTGGTGAGTTTTCTTTGATGCTTCCTTTTGAAAATGCCATCCTGCTACTATTGTGGGGCTATTTGTAGTTTATTTCCTGAAGCTTTGATGCCCCCTTCACAAATAGCAAAGGCTTTGGAAGCAGATTAATGTCATTAGTAACATTTACACTGGTCAATTTTATCTTAAGCTACCAGTGGACACATCTCTCTGGAGAAGCAACAAGTTAGAAACCGGAAACCTGGCAAGGATCTTTAGGGATACAGGAGAAAGTTCACAGGGGATAGAAAGAAACTGGGTATGGCTCCGTTTCTTTACTATGATGACTTCCAAGGATAGAAAGTTGCAACTTGGAAGACTGTCACAGGGAGGGAAAGAATTACATTTGTGTTTTGTTTATTTCCAGCCATTGTTTAAGTTTTCCCTTTCAGGAACATCAGCTGAGACATGGAGGTAGAGTGTGCTAGTGATATTGTTAGTAGGCTGGACATTCTTTGTAACATACTTCTCCAGATTCTACCTTTGAATAGAGAAGGTTTTTAGTTTTTTAGAATCTAGATTCTAGAATCCAGAATTCTAGAATTCTGATACAATGCCCTTGGGAGATATTTCAAAAATCACTAATATAACCGAAAACAACCATTCTTCAGAAAACAAAGAAAAATGAAAATTCAGGCAGAGGCCAGAGTTGGCTTTCCCAAATTCACATTTGCTCAGGACTAACCCTAAGTGATGTAACATTTTGGTACTGCTAGCCTTCCCTTATTTATCATACAGAAATATTTTCTGGCTTTCATTTTCACTTTTTACAACTGTCTATTAAGCTCAGCAGAAATGAATGAAAAACAAAACCTATGTTTTGAAGTCCACAGGAAGAGTTACTATGGAGATTTAAAGAAATAGACTATAATCATTTTAAAATATTTTATGTTTTAAAAACTGCTGACTGTGTTGAAATTGGAGTTGTAAAAAAAAACCACAGGGAGCCTCTTCCCATCTCAGTTTATGAATGAGGAAACTGAGGCCCTTCCAGAAGATGCACTATGAACCCTGAACCCTTGCCAAACTATCCTGTGGCCTTCTCATGTGATTCTGAAGAAGGAGATTAGCCATGCTTGGGATTAGAATCATATCCCATAGCTGTCTCTGTAAGATAGCATTAGTGCTGGATTGAATTAAAGGTAAATAGGTGGTAATTCTCTTTCCAAAGTTGCCCCCAATTGGCAATCTGCCAACTAGGTCAAAGAATGATGCCGCAGATCATGTTGAAGCATAGAATATGACATCACAATAAAAATGTCACTGGGGGTTAGAGAGATGGTTTAGTGGTTAAGGTGCTTGCCTGTGAAGTTTAAGGACCCGGTTCAATTCACCACTACCCACGTAAGCCAGATGCATGTGGTGGTACATCGTTCTGAAGTTTGTTTGCAGTGGCTAGAAGGCATGGAGTGCTGATTGATTTTCTCTCTCTCTCTCTCCCTCTTTATCTTTCTCAAATAAATAAAAATAAAATATAAAATATATTAAACATAAAAAGTTTGTACCTTCTTCCTCTCTCAAATAAGTAAATTAAATATAAAAAGTTTTAAAACTCATCGGGGAATGGAGAGATGGTTTATCACTTCCTTAAAAGTATGATGGCCTGATGGGGACTGAGACCACCTGAATTTGATTCCCCAGCACCCAAGTAACCTGCTGGGTATGGCCACACATGTCTGGAACCCCAGTTCTATGGGAAACAGAGACCCAAAGTAAAAAAAAAAAAAAACTAGGGCTCACACACACACACACACACACACACACACACACACACACACAAACCCTCAGCAATCTCAAGAAGCAATGAGAAACTCCATCTCAAGGCAAACACATGGATGCGTGATAGAGGCGGACACCACGTGAATGCATGGGGCACACACATCTGCACAAATCAGTCATGCACAGATCATGTACACATGACACATGCTACACATGTACACAGGCAAAAATCAAAGTCACTTGGACATTAAGAATCCGAGCTTTTATAAAAGAGGGGGTTCTTACTTGCTTTGGATTTGGACCGAGAATGAAGAAACTAACTCTAACTTTGGTCTACCTTGATCCACAAGGGGTGGAATGTTCTTTTATGAGTTACGAGTCTATTGGCATGGGACTCCAGTTCCAGAGCTCACAGCAGGTTTGCTCTCTTTTCTCACTTATCTATACTACCATCAGTTTTCCCTTCTCTTCCTTTCCCTTCTCCAAATACCCAGCTTTAAACTCTTTCTGAAAGTTGGTAGGACTTGTTTGCTCAAAAATAAAATGTTCAGATGAGTCTATTTGTATAATGTAAGTTTATAGGCTTTAAAAAGAATGAAAATGTACTCTAATATTAGGATTTAATATCTGACATCTACCATATTTTTGCTGCAAGAAGTAATTTAAAGAATCCCAGTTATCTCAAACTGAACTTCCCAAATTTGTTTAAAAAGAACCAAGTAAGACTTGCCATGCACTCTTCAGACCCAACACCTCTGCTTGTTTCTATCCATTTCCACCAGAGCTCTATTGCTGAGACCTTTCCAAAGAAGATAGATAAGAGAGATCCTTCCTCTTCAGTTCCACTTTCACACCAGAAAAAGGCCAACATCATCCTGTCTCTGTTCATAGAAAAAGGACAAAGATCACAAATGAGTCTTCAACTGGTCATGGGCCATCTCCGGTTTGGGAATGGCTTGTGTGTCACCATTCCCCCAGGTTCTATTGTGACTGAAGGCTTGGTACATGGGAGGTGACAATCTCTAAAGGGTAGGTCCAGGGCTGGTGAGATGGCTCAGTAGTTAAAGGTGCTTGCATGCAAAGCCTACCAGCCCACGTCTGATTCCCCAATACCCACATAAAGCCAGACACACAAAGTGGTACATGAGTCAGGAGTTCATTTGCAGTGACAGGAAGTCCTGATGCACCCATATTCATTCTCTCTCTCTCAAATAAATCAAAGCATTTCTTAAAAGCAGAAGGGTCACTGAGGAAGGCTGTGTGCATAAGTGTTATGGGCAGGTAAGAAGGAGTTTTCCTTTCTTGACATTCCATGTGACAAGGTAGATGAGAAAAACAAACCACGTGTACATATATGTGTAAGAACCAGACAAATGCACACCCTTCACCTAAACCTCTGATAAGTGGAACTAGCAAAACAGTGACGTTTGAGAGGAATCCATTGTACCTTCTAGTTAAGACTGGGGCAAGGCCTTTGTCAAGTCTGCTGCAGTCACTGAAGCACTGCATCTATCTGCAAGGAAGCTAATGCTGAGCCACTGATACTTTGCCAACTTTGGCTACTACATTATGCTGGCTCTAACACAGAACATTTTTCTCAAGTGAGTTAATGCCTATTTACGACTTTTCTGTAATGTATAATTATCATAAATGATACTTAATTGTTTAATTACTAGACCAAAGGATAGATAAGAACTTGCTGCAAGGAACATATAAGACTAAGCCTCCCTCTATATAAAATAGCATATGTATTATATGCATATATGATTCATACATGTTTGCATGTATCTGGAAGTATTCTGCATGAATGTTTATAAATAAATCTATACTTGAACATGTTTTTTTTAAAATAGTTTATTTGTTTATTTGAGAGAGAGAGAGAGAGATACAGAAAAAGGCAGGTAGAGAGAGAGAGAGAATGGGTGTGCCAGGGCCTCCAGCCACTGCAAACGAACTCCAGATGTGTGCACCCCCTTGTCCATCTGGCTTGCGTGGGTCCTGGAGAATCGAGCCTTGAACCAGGGTCCTTAGGCTTCACAGGCAAGCGCTTAACCGCTAAGCCATCTCTCCAGCCCCCCTGAACATGTTTTTGACATACCAGACTGCCACAAGTCTGATTCAGTGGTCATACCCGTGAAACCCAGGAGAGACAGAAGAAATAAATGGGTTGGATCAAAACATGGAGATCTCTCAACCAAGACCATTTTAGGAATAGCTTTACTAATGGCTATTACTAAGGACTATTCTATTGAGCAATGTTCACCCTACCCTTTTCTGGCTTTTATTGATTTAAAAAAAAAGTTTACCATGTGGTGAGAACCTATAGTGATTAGATTGCATATACTTCCAGTTCAAGTTAGAGAGGGTAAGCCAATCTCAATAAAGTTTCATATATATATATGTACATATATATTGGAGACCCTGAGAGAGACAGAGAGAGAGGGAGAGGAAGACAGATAGAGATGGATGTGCCAACAGCCAATCAGCTGCTGCCAATGAAATCCAGATGCATTCGCCCCCTTGTGGTCAAGTGTAGCATTGCTCCCTTGCATCACTTTGCATCTGGCTAAAAGTGGGACCTGGAGATTGGAATCAGCTTTCTTTAGGCTTAGAAGGCAGGCACCTTAACCACTAAGCCATCTCTCCAGCCCTCAATAAAGTTTCTTTTAATATTTTTTTAAATTTTTATTTATTTATTTGCAAGCAGAGAGAGATAGAAGAGAGGCAGACAGAGAGAGAATGGGCATGCCAGGGCCTCTAGCTACTGCAAATGAACTCCAGATGCATGTGCCCCTTGTGCATCTGGCTTACATGGGTCCTGGAGAATCAAACTGGAATCCTTTGGCTTCTCAGGCAAACACCTTAACCACTAAGCCATTTCTCCAGCCCTCAATAAAGTTTCTTAAGTTCTGCCTACCTACCAAAGACAAGGCACCTGCACCAAAGAAGGGCTGATCTTTTGAGGAAATTACAAAGAAAGGGATATTGGCTTTGACCTTCTCTGTAACAAACTGTTCCTGTAGGTCTTAGAGGAGTGGTCATTTCCTTTTTCATTAGAGAGAAGATATAAGTCCTAATATATTCCAGGCAAATTCATTGATGAGTTCCTCTTACAACAAAATCTTTTCAGAGAATATATTCCTTGGGTACAGTTTCCCAAATACAGTCACTGATACTGGGTATTGCTCCAGCTTATAAACAATAATGAAAATAGCTTCTTGCAGGTAGTAAGTGCTCAATTCAGCTAAGTGTTTCACTTGCATTCACTTCTTTATTACTTTCAATGATCCTATTAGATATATTCTATGTTTATCTGAACTTTACAGATAACTAAAGTAAGATTTAGAAGAGGTAAGTAACATTGTCACCCAAGTAAAGTGGCAGAAGCAGTATTTGAACTCAAGTCATAATCAGGATTCCAGCACTTCTACCACTAACCTATGCCAGGACACCTTATACTGGGTTGACACTGATGCTAATGGTTTTAGAAATTCACAACAGCAACTTCCAACAATTCTAAGTATTCTTATTTGCATGATGGAAAATGCCTATCAAGAAAATGAAAGCAACAACAGTACCAACAACAGAGATTCTGGCAAAAGCTAGTGTCTTGCTCCAACTCAACTCTTAGGAACAAGTTCAGACTCCTGTTTTCTTTTGCCCAGCACCAGTGGCTGCAGAAGCAGGAGGCATTGCAGAGGATAACAACCTGGAAGAGTGTGCTTAGCAGCTCCAGCTCCTGGGGCTCATTAACCACAAAGGTGACAGATATCACAGATATGGTGTAAGTCATCCGGGAAGAACTGGCTAATGATTCCAGGCTCTTGCTCCCAAGCCCAGAGGTAAGTTACATGTCCCCTCAGAGAATCTTTTAGTGTTGTCACAAAGGTATTAGAGCTGTTAGGAGAAAAGACAGTCGAATCTTTTTATTTCTTTGGCTGGTACCATTGTATGTGTACATAATATTTTGAAAAGAGATGTGAGATGTCATGAACCCCATGGAGGATTTTATAATAATCTTTTTGCACAAAGTCCTCCCTAATGATCTTGCTAATATCTGAGATGACTCTATTCATTTGGAAACTACTTCATTTGGTAAAGGATGCTTTATAATACATGTGGCCTGCAAAGTTAGACTTAGCACTAAGGGAACAATATTCCTTCAATGAAGTCATCTAAAATAGCTGCTATGTTTACCTGGGCATAGACTGAAGACAATATGGGAATGGATGGCACCAGCCTTTCATTGAATACAACTTTGAAGTAATGTCTATAATGATCTCAGTGTTTGAAGTATGTTCACCATCTTGGGTCAGCCTTGGCCAGTTCCTCACCCAGGTTCCTTCTACGTTCAGAAGAATAAGCAAATGCAAACTTGTTGAAGGGAAGAAAACAAAATATAGAATGCCACAGAAAATTGATTTTTAAGATCAATTTAGTTTAAATTCTAAGCTTCCAGTTCATTTTGATGTAGGGGTAAGTCTTATGGCAGTACATTCATGAAGGTAAAATGTATAACCATCAGAGAAAAATGGTGTAATCTACCTACCCCAAAGATAAATCACTTTGGGAGTAATTGTATTTATGATTCCAGACCTGCCACTTCCTTCGATTCCCTTCCTTGTTATATTGCCTGCTATATTAACCCATAATTCACAGCCACTCTGAGCTTTGGTTTTCTTCATGTGGGTGCCAGGGTACCCCTTCTGCTTGCCCAGATAAGTTGTCATAGGAATAAAATGAAATATAACACACTCGATAGCTAAAATCATTTTGAAGAGAAAAGAACAAGGACTATTAACATTTAATTATTTTAATTAATTCTATAGTTGTTTGTCTATCAGAGAAATAGACTGTGGTTCTTTACACCAAGAGATTTCTTACCTGAAGAATCTGGAAAGATCTTTGTGTAGGAAACCACCATGTACCACAGATAATCCTCTCTTTCTTGTTGTCCCCAAGTCTAGTCTTTCCTGTGATGAATTGTGCATGAAATCTGATTCAATTTACCCAACATTAGCCCCAAAGTGAAGTACTGTAAACCACAATTTTGCCCCTTCTACCAAAATTCTTCATATTATTATAGACATTTAAAATGTCAAAGGTCCTTGCCAGGCATTTATGTAAGAACAATCTGGAAATGCAATGACATTAGTATCCCCATGAGAGGAAATGTTGAGTAGAAAACATGGATTGATATATTTCCTTTCTTTCCCTGTAGAGTCTGCTCTGGGAGGCAGATATATAGGAGGATGGTTTTGCAACATTAAGCAAAAGTTAAATTGGCAGCAGTCAACTTGATCAACATTTTTTTTGAGAGCGACAGACAGAGAGAAAGAGGCAGAGAGAGAGACAATGGGCACACCAGGGCCTCCAGCAACTGCAAACAAACTCCAGATGCATTTGCCACCTTATACATCTGGCTTACATGGGTACTGGGGAATCAAGCCTTGAACCGGGGTCCTTAGGCTTCACAGGCAAGCACTTAACCACTAAGCCATCTCTCCAGCCCTGATAAACATTTTTGTATTTTCCTCCACCCCACTCTGCTTCATAATCTCACAAGGGAAAGCCTTTTTTAAGTTCAGTCTCAACTTTCTGAAGAACACCAGCGAGACGCCCCTAAGGAAAGTGTTTTGGACCTGAATTATAAACACTCCACGTCTGATGCGAGGTGTGGGGGTGTTGAGGGATTAACACCAGCATATAAGGGTACTCCACTAAGACTTTCACCTGTGGCTAATTAGACTAAGCTGCAGTAGTAAATGAAAGACATACAGTGGTTAAAAGGATGGATAAAATCATTATAGAAACTGCATATGCATTACTCTTCTTGTTGCTGTGACCAAATATCTGACAAGAGACAACTTAATAGAGGAAAGGTATATATTGATTCATGGTTTCAGAAGGTATACAGTCCATTGTGATAAGAAAAGCATGGCAACAAAAGCATACAGTGGCTGGTCATACTGAAGCTACAGTCAGGAAGCAGATAGATTAATGCTGGTACTCAGCCATCTTTATCCTTGTATTTAGTCCAGGAGGCCAGCTCATGCAACAGTGCCACCCAAACTCAGGGTGAGACTTCCTTCTTCAGTTAAATTTTCCTGGAAACACCCTCATAGACATTCCCAGGGGTGTATTTTCATGGTTATTCTAAAACCAGTCAAGTTGAAAATCAAGATTAACTACCCATTTTTAAAATAGCTCAATTAAACTACCTCTATCCATGTTCAAGACCATAATCCACTGAAATAAATTGAAAAGATTACTGCCCCAAAGAGCTGGAGGATATAAGGTGACAGTCTCTATTATAGTCCAGATTGAATTTTCCTATATTTTCATTCCTGGGCTTCTCTGGCCCTGAATATTTTTAATATATAGTTGACTCATGGTGAATTATTATCAATGTAACCAGATATTGGTCCCAAATGAATCTACAATTTACTGCATGAATTGGCAGGTCTTCTGATACAAGTTATGTACAATTGATCTGGTTAATACATTTTCCTCAATATTGATAAGAAGGACGGATCAGAACCATTTGCCTTCACACTGTAAAATTGTGCTTTCTGTTTCCATGACCTTGAAGGTCCCATTTTCCATTGTAGATAAGAGAAGGAAAACTTCTACAAGGGACCCAGATAAAGTTCCATTGATCTGGAAGCTTTTGGGATCCTCATGCTAGTGGACTAGAACTCCAAGAATGAGTTTCTGTATTGCAATGGTGATTAACTAATTACAATGGGGAACTAAGGTGCTGATAGACAATGGGGAGAAGTACGTCCTATATCAAGGAGATATATGTAGTGATACTTCTATTGATTACACGTACTCATCTTGGTTTTTTTCTTTTTCATTCTCACCATCCTTGTGCTTCACTGGTGCCTCCCTGGTATCATACCCCTTAACAAAATAACAATATAGACACCTTTGCTTCTGGCTTCAGTATAGGGAAGGTTTGGTCCCCATTGTAGCAATGTTCAGAGGCGGGCTTTTGGGAAATGATTGGAGCACTCTGACATCATTAATTAACTCAGTTGAGAAAGTTGTGATTTGGTGGGTTATTGGAAAATGATGGAAATTAGGAGGTGGGGCCTACTTGGAGAGAGTGGGAATGTGCTATTGAGGGCTATATCTTATCTCTTCCTACTTTTCTTCCTTCATTTTTTCTTTTCTTTCTCTCTTCCTTCCTTCCTTCCTTCCTTCCTTCCTTCCTTTCTTCCTTCCTTTCTTCCTTTCTCTCTTCTTCCCTTTTTCTCTCCATCTCACCTTCTCTCCCTCTTTTCCATTTCTCTTCCACCATTTTTCCCTGCCACCATGAGGTAAGCCGCTTTGCATCCACTCCTCATCACATTATCTTACCCCAACTCACCTCAGTAATGTCACCTCACCTCCAAGTAACTGTAGACTGGAACATCTGAAACTGTGAGCCAAAACAAACCTCCTTTGTTTAAACTGATTCTCTCCAGTGTTTTATCACAACAGAGGACTGACTAACCAGGGTCAGGTTTCTGGTGCATTGGTAGTTTGAGTTGTATGCACCAACAGGTAGAGAACATGTATCCCAGGCATTTTACATATTTTATTTCATTTAATCCTCATGACAATCTTGAGAAGTAGAATAATTGTTTCTGAGACAGATAAAGAGTGACAAACCAAGATACTCTCAAAGGACATGTAACTTAGGAGCAGTACAACCAGGCTTTAAACCAGGAAGTATCTAAGTCTAAAGCTCAAGCTCCTGCCATAGGTTACGGGCTAGATCAGGATGGTGAAAATGTATACTCAGAAAGAAGACAGACCCTCCTCTTTGGTAAACTTTTTGTACTGTTGGTGATTTTTTCCACCTTGTCATTTTTTTCTTGCTAATATGTAATTAAGTACACAGATTATGTTTGTATAGGTAAATACTTTAGGAATGAAGAAGGCTGCACAGAATCTTTTCCAAGAATATCCTAGGGTTACATCATTCTGAAGTGTTGTAAAGTAAACCAAAATGTATTCTTTTAAATAAAAATAAGGATCTAAGCAGTGAATACAGAGATAAAATAAAAAGCCATCTCAGGAAGTTTTTTTTTCCTTTCAGGAAGTAATTTGTTTTTAAATAAATTCAGCACAATAAAAGGCATGAAACAAGAAAAAATATGAAACCTTATCACATAATTTCAAGTTTGATTATGTTTCCACATAAACTAAATGGCAATCAAGTAGAAAGAAATATAATCCACAAAGGAAGTGAGAAAGGTTAAAGAAGCCAACAGTAATTAAATGGTGACTAAAGCTGAATAGAAATTGATCTTTACTAGCTGAAGGCCATTCCTGTCTTTCAGAATGTTATGCCTCACTGAAGAGAAGGAAGAAAAAGTTTCTGTTGTTTTGATATAAAAAATGTCATTTTTGAGCCAAGGTTGCTAATTCAAAACAGCAACAGATTCTCAGTACACACATTCTAATAATCCACACCTGCTGGCAGGTATTAAAGTAGGTAAGATCCTTTAATAAGGCTCTGTGGGCCATGAGTCATAAGAGCCTCACTGGTTACTTTCTGTTCCCATCCAAACAGAGGTCAAAGTGTCACCTCCAGATTTTAGTTGACAAGGCTCTGATGGGTGGTCTTCTGTCTTGAGGTATATAACCGTATGGTAGCTGGCACAGCTGAGAGCAAGAGGCTGAAGAAACTTACGTTCAAATGAATTCTGTGAAGGTGCTACTTCCATATATTATCACTTTCATATTTAACACATGCTATATAAAACAATAATTTATATTATTAATGGTATTATGAACAATCAACCATTACTATTAATGATGGGGATGGAACTGACTGCCATTAAGATGCTTATTTAATTCTAGGTCTTTTATGTATAAATTTATGTACTTAAAACTCTGCAAAGTAGGTGTTATTGTTCTCACTTTCTACAGGAAGAAACTGAAACTCAGATGGAATAAGAAATTTGCCTATGACAAAGACTGGACAGTTCAATTACCCTGGGTGCCTCTCAGTTCTTTGCAGGTATAACATGGATGCTGATTCTTTCTTAGGAATCCAGAGAAGCAAGGGCAGAGTTAACTCAAATCCTGCATTATACCAGATGGTATTAAAGAGTAGAGGCCATACAAATTTTTGGAGTGGTGAATAAGTAAGATTTGACCATTGCAGAGAAGAGAACAGTTGGAAAAATGATAACAGCAACACAAATAGAGTTGAAATGTCACACTGTCTGGACCACAGTTTCTATCTAGTGTGATTAACTTCTCATTTCTGGGATAAAACAAATGAACAGCAGCATCTGATGCAAGGACAGGGTTTACTTTGGCTTAAAGTCTCAAAGGGAAGCTTCACAATGGCAGCAAAAAGATGGTAGAAGAGAAGCAGGACATCACTCCCTACTAGCAGGTAGAAAACAGCAACAAGAGAGTGAGCCAAGCTTTGGCAGAGGGGAACTGGCTATTATACCCCTAAGCCTGCTCCTAGATGCACACCTCCTAGCAAGGCTTTGCTTCCCAAATTACCACCAGCTAGAGACCAAGCATTCAAAACACTTGAGTTTATGGGGAATGTCTGACTTAAACCAACCACATTTCTCCCTGTCCCCCATAAACTCAATATCATCCATGATGTAAAATGCAATGCAGGGCTGGGCGTGGTGGTGCATGCCTTTAATCCCAGCACTTGGGAGGCAGAGGCAGAGAGTTCGAGGCCACCCTGAGACTACATAGTGAATTCCAGGTCAGCCTGGACCAGAGTGAGACCCTACCTTGCAAAACCAAAAAGCAATGCAGGGCTGGAGAGATGACTTAGTGGTTAAGGTGCTTTCCTGCCAAACCTAAGGACCCAGTTTGATTCCCCAGTACCCACGTAAATCAGGTACACAAGGTGGCTCATGCATCTGGAATTCATTTGCAGTGGCTGGAGGCCCTGACACACCCATTTTCTATTATCTGCCTCTTTCTCTCTCTACATAGCTCTCTCTCAAATAAATAAATAAATAAACTATAAAATTCAATGCATTCACTCCAACTTTAAAACTCCCCATAGTTTTTATCAATCCCAATACTGTTCAAAAGTCCAAAGTTCAAGGTCTCATCTAAGATTCAAAACAGTCTCTTAACTATAAGACTGTAAAATTAAAACACAAGTTCATTACAAATAAAGGCACAGAATAAACATTCACACTGCAAAAGAAGGCATAATAAGAAAAGGTTGAACCAATGCAAGACCTAAAACAAGCATGGCAAATAATCAGGTCCTGAAGTTCCTTGTCCAGCAACTATGACCAGTGACACAATCTCTGGGGTTTCACTCCCACCCCGTCCAACTGAACAACTCACAGCCTGGGAAAAATTCTATCCCAAGCCAGCAACTCTCCTGGCAGACATCCCATAGTCCTGGCATCTCCAAAGTCCTGGTGTATCCACGGCAAATTACAGTTCAACTCATGGCTCCTTCAGGTCTCTAAGCAGGAATTCCAACAGCCCTGACTCACATTGCACAATGGCCATTTCCAAAAAACCATGTTGCAAATCCAATGATCACTTCTTTATTGCATTTGTCATTCTTCCATAATACTGGGTGGGCTAGCAAATTTGTTAATCCATGGGAAATAAAACTGACTTTGAAGAGCAGAAAAACTCCTTCAGCACTCTTCCTACTGTCCCAGTGCAGAACAGTTGGTCCAATCTCAATGATGGTAATCTCAAACAACTGAAGCTGAACCAGGCTGCTGTATGCTACCTGAAACATTCATTTCTTTCTGTCCTATATCCTTCTGCTCTGTGTTCTGTCACACACATCAGTCCATTGTTCTTATTACATTTAGGTCTTTCAACTCTGAATGGTCCATCAAACTCTGCTTCTAGTACTGCAGGGCATTTCTTAGTCAAAAGTTTTAAATACTCCTGTATTCCAGTCCCACAAATTAGTTACAAAAGATCTCAAAAGCCACACAGTCAGGTCTCTAGCAACAATTCCACTTTATTGCTTTTTTCTTTTTATTAGTTATGGACATACCCAGTATGTAAAAAGCACATGTTGGTACCATCCTTACCCTCAACCCTGCCCCCCTCCAAAGGGACCCTCCTTGTTAGGGATGCTGGTTATTCCCATGGGGATTTTGGGTCATGCATTGTGGGGATAACCATCAGTTATGGGGAAGATGCAATGTCTCTGTGCATAATGACCCAACTTGTGGCTCTAACAGTCTTTCCTTCCCCTCTACTGCAAATTTCTCTGAGCCATGTTGGGTTTGTTTTAGGTCTACTTCAGTGATGGGCTCTTAGGAGCCTCTATATTTCTGGATCTCTGGTTGGTAGAAGTTGAGTGTCCTCAGTGTCTACCTCCTTCACCCTTGTGCTGATATCAGGTTCACCAAGAAAGCAGAACTCTTGCTCATTTCCCCAATTCCTCTGTGATTTCAGCTGGGGCCCTGGTGAAGTGCAATGGGCTGTTTCTCTCCTCAGGTCCTACTTCCATCTGAAAAAGAGAAGCAGAGTCTCCAATGGAGAGTGAAGTCAGCACAGGTTAAATGGGATATCCATTGTTATTTTAAAGAGAATTTAATGGGTAAAGGCCCACTTGTAGCCCAAGATTGGTAGAAGCTTGATATTGGAGAACAAGCTCATTATCTGGTGATGATTCTGACTTGTTTCCCAGTTCCAGATATGTGTTCCTTTCCACTGAGTGGATCTGTTAGCCAATCCAAGAGCAGATTGTTACCCACCATGGCTGTGTGCCACTATTGCACTTGTGTGAGCATCATGTCAGGTTGTTTGCTTCTGAGTAGCTTAGGCCTAGAATTGGCCACTTTCCCCCAGTAGCACCTTCTAGCACTAGATAGGCTATCTGATGACTGTCTCTCTTCCAGATTTCAGCCAGGTCTCTCCATGATCTATACTGACAGCATATGGCGTCTTCAGCAGTAGGATCTTACCATTAACCTCTGGTGGGTAATCAAGTGCTCTGACAGAAGTCTGCCTTCTTTTGGGAAACCTTGTAGGTCTCTCTGATCAATAGCTCACTGTGGGCGTTAACCACATCCTGGTACGTGGAGTTACAGGCCAGTGCCAAGGGAAAAGAAAGAAGAAAAAGAAAGAAAATGTAGAAAAGAAAGAGAAAAAGAGAGAGAAACAAGAAAAAACTAAGGTTAGGCTTCATCTTACCCTCTCCAGGGCCCTTTGATTCATGTATTCCCTCTAAGGTCCTGATGAGGGTTCAACTTTTAGTCTGTCTTCCAGGATATAGGATTTTATGGCATCAGTTCCATTTGGGCCCAGTTTTGTACCCCCCCCCCATCATTTCCCTCCCCTCAAGCCCTACCCTCCTTATTGTCTGGTCCTCAAGATGCCAATTAAGGATGTCAGCATCTCCAACCCCACTTTTGGTACCAATTTTCTGTTGTGGTTACCTTCACATTGCTGAGACAAAACACCCAATGAAAAGCAGCTGATGGGAGGAAAAGGTTTACTTTGGCTTACCATCTCAAGGGGAAGTTTCATGTGATGGCAGGGAAAAGATGGTAGAGCAGAAGTTGGGCATTACACCCTGCTAGCATGTAGAAAATGGCAGCAAGAGAGTGATCCAAGTTCTGGAAAGAGGGAACTAGCTATAATATCCCTAAGCCAGTCACCAGAAACACACCTCCTCCAGCAAGGCTCCACCTTCCAAATTGCTACCAACATGGGACCAAAAATTCAAATCACATGAGTTTATGGGAGACATATGATTCAAACCATCACACTATCAATTAATGGAGAAGATGTGTGCCAAATCCTGGAAAGTCAACCATTCATTAAGCACCCAGCCTTTTAAGTTTTCATTTGCTTTTTAAAATTTTTAGTGTTCAAAATATGGACTTTATTTTGACATTCTTAAGTATACATATTAAATCTTGAATAAATTCTCTCTCCTATCCCTCCTCTTCCCTCTTACTGGTCCCCCTCCTCCCTCAAATAGTCACTTTTCTGCTTTTATGTATGTATATGTGTATATCCAGAGTCTACATATGAGAGAAAATAAAATATGTGATATTGTCTTTTTCCTCACCATTACCTACTCTTGTTGCCCACTCCCACCCCTTGTTTAGACCTTTACCTCTCACTTCACTTCACAGTCCCCCCTTTATTTTAATCTCATATATATTTATGATATTTCCTATCATATATATGTGACATAGACTATATGTGTCCATATACATCTAGAATATATATATATATATGTATATATATATATGTATATACATACATATATATGTATATAGTCTACATCCATATATGAAAGAAAACGTGCTTTTTTTTGTCTTTCTTAGTGTGGCTTATTTCACTTGATGCGATGATATACAGTTCCATCCATTCTCCTGAAAATTGCATAAATTCATTCGTCTTTAGGGCAGAATAAAACTCCATTATGCATGTATACTACATCCTCTTTACCCATTTATCTGATTATAAGCATCTGTCTGGTTCCATATCTTGGCTATTATGCACAGAGAAGCCATCAATATGGATGAAGCATATGTTTGTTGATTGAGTTCTATGCCCTAGAATTATGCCAGCTGTTGAAATTGAGGAAATTAAGAAAAATATGAATGCATGGATGAATAACATACCTAGAAGGAGTTCTTTTACTTTAATGTACTTATCAAATCAGATTTCTATTGCACTTATGGCAATTCCTTTGATTTTTAAATAGCTAAATACAAATGGAAGTCTGGGGCAGGTATTTTAATCTGAATGTATAATATAGCTCCCTTTTGACTCTCAAAGTAATTTTCAACTTAAATTACCTCTGTGGTAGTTTGAATATATGTCCCCCAATATATTCAGTGTTTTATTAGTTATAGTTTGCATCTGCAATCACCTTGCTAGAGGCAATGTCACTGGGGGCCAGTCTTAAGGTGTGATGGTGGTTTGAGATTCCATTGTAAAGATATGCAAAGTGTGCGTAATAGGAGTTCCTGAAGTGTGCTGTGGCTTTTGGCTGTAGTTTTTGCTCTGTGTGCTGTGCACCTGGTTGGCTTTTCTCTCTTGCTTGGATCTGTGAAGAGCAGGCCGCTTCTCCTGCCATTATGGAACTTCCCCTGGATCTGTAAGCTTCAATCAATAATATCCCTTCCTCCATAACTGTGCCTGGTCTGGAAGTTCATCTCAGCGAACCTGAAGCTGTCTGCTACACCCTGGAAGTCAGAGTTCTTGTTCTAGATTGTCATGAAATACAATTCCAGAGATTGCCCATTTATCACTGAGTCTGCTTCCTCTTCTTCCTAGGTTCAAAGGGAGGCCACACTTCCAAACTTCCGTGGAGTTAAATGTGGCATAATGACAAATTTTTACCCAGTGGAAAGTCAATGAAGGTGATAGGTATCACTTCTTCCTTTGATCTGTAGACATTTCCCAGGGAGCTTACTCCATGCTTTCTTCATCATAATGCAAGTGAGTTAGACACTTGCTAAAGAAATCAAAGGCATACATTAAAATAAAGCTTTGTCCTGCTTGGCTACATGGAAGGTCACTCTCCCAGGAACCCCACATTGAACAACTACATAAGCAGGAAACATGAATAAGACTTTAAATTTGGATTTATTAATTACAGAGGCTAGAATACTCCAATACAAGTACTAGCATATAAATTGAAATAATGTTTTATTTGCACACCATCACATAATTAACTCCCCATGTCCTAGGACTATATCTACTATCAGACAATAAAAGTGCATTATTTACATACAAGTTTTCATACAATAATCAACAATGAATCTTTCTCTTATTTCTTATTCTTATTTAGATATTTGTTTTTGTCCTGAAAGTATTGTTTTTAATATGTAAGAAAAGTATAAGATTGTAAACTTGAACTTGATGGATTATAAAACAGAAATTCCGTAGCCTGGGAAAGGACTTCCAAAGGGTATTTTGTTTTGGCTATCTCCAGCTAGCTAATGGAGGAAATAACTTAGAGATGCATACTGGAGCCTGACCTGAAGGAGACTGTGTGAGATTCCTTACTACAAATTCTGAGCATCTCACAGTAATGGCTTTCTTATGTCCAAAAGCTAAGTCAGGTCACTGAGTATAGAGCAAGATATTTTAGCCCTTCCAATGGGGTTCAGCCAGGTATAGCAGAAGGGACATAGATTTTGGCATAAAACCCTGCTTTAAATAATTTCTCTGAACCAGCTTCCAGTTCTTTTAATTACTTTAAATTGGAGTGAATTTTCTCAGAAACAGGGAATGATACCTATCTCCCAAAAATGCTTTCAGAAGAACTGGAGACACAGCTCAGTGGTTAAGGTGTTTGTCTGCAAAGCCTAACAACCCAAGTTCAATTTCATAGTACCCATGTAAAGCCAGAATTAGAATGGCTCATGCATCTGGAGTTTGTTTGCAATGGCTGGAGGCCCTGGCATGCCCATTCTCTTTAATTAATTATAATAATTAAATTAATTAATTATAACAATCATTTGTCTACTAATTTTAGAGTTTCTTTTCTCATTTGTGCCATGACAAAATTAAGTTTATTTCTTTCTGTATTATTCAATAATTGATATAAGAAAAAACTTGTCTAGAAATTTTTTGGAAATGCAATTCAACAAACACTGCTCAAATGTCTTTCATATGGGGCTAGACAGATAGCTCAGCATCTACAGGCACTTGCCTGCAAAGCTTGATGGCGTGGGTTTGATTCCCCAGTATCCACATCAAACTAGATTCACAAAGTGATGCATGTATCTAGAGTTCATTTAGTGGCAAGAGACCCTGGTGTACCCATTCTCCCCTTCCCCCAGTCTACCTCCTTCTCTCACTCAAATAAATAAATAAAAATATTTTTTAAATATACATTTTTAAAAATGTCTTTATTATGCAACTTTATGCTGGCTTCTAAAAATGTTGACTCCTATAATTCCCTGGATTCCCTGGGCTGGAGGGTATGTGTGTCCTCTGTGAATAGGCATGAGCTCCCAGTAGTCCACTTCTCAGTTCCCCAGCTGCTGGGATGGGGCTGGTTGGACCCTAAGCTCCTGCAGTGCGGCCTGGGTGCCTGAATTCTGACTTCTAGTTCCATGATTCCTGAGCTCCTGGTTCACCACTTCCCAGTCCTTCCCGTACCCAGTACCCCTGATGCTGGGGTGGGGAGGCTAGGACCCTACATGCATATGCAGCAAGAGTAGCCAACCCCCCATTCCTATTCCCAGGTGGGATGGGTAGTGTACCAGTGGATCCCCACATTTGTTGTTAAGGCAGGATTTGGGGGTTCAGGTGGGCTTTCCAGAATTTATGAACCCCAAGTTTTGGGTTCTGTCCTACCTTTGATAAAGAATTCATAGAGGGAGAAACCCTGCTCACTGGGAACAGGTAGCCACCAAGGAAGTGCTAATTGGGGGCAGGGAACTGCAAGGGAAAGCTTGATCAACCACTGGGAGCAGGTAGACACAGGTGAAACTTTAAAAAAAAATTTATACTTTTGCTTTTTCAAGGTAGGGTCTCACTCTAGCTCAAGCTGAACTCAAATTCACTATGTAGTGTCAGGGTGGCCTTGAACTCATGACAATCCTCCTATCTCTGTCTCCTAAGTGCTGAGATTAAAGGCATGTGCCACCATGCCCAGCCTGGCACACACAGTTGAACCCACCTCCACCACCTTCTCTGATTGGCACCAAGCCATGCCTCTGGCCACCACCACATTCCTGCATTTCTGATCCAGTCACCTCCACAGACACCCAAACTAGCCACCTCCACACACCATCTGTCAGACCTGATGTGTGGAACCCAGCTGCACCATACTCCCTGTTCCCACCCCTAGATCCCCTAACTGGTACCCCCACTGCCTCCTTGGTACCTCACTTCTGCCCAAGATGGGGAGCACAGTAAAACAAACCCAGGGGGAAATCCATACACTTACACAACATGCTCATCTGGAGCACACTGGGGAAGTAAGAGAAAGTGCTACTGTTCCTGAACCCCACAAGCAAGGCATGGCTGTGACCTAAGGCTGAAGAGATTCTGGACCTCCAAACCAGCCCTCATAATAACTTCCAGCCTAGAGCTTACTCACCACCTACTCAACCTGCACATCTGCAGTTATAACTCCATCCCACTCTAATCTGGTTCAAACTTAAAACAGAACACACACTGAATATCCTGCCAGGATAAATTATTGCTTCCTCCTTAATAAAAAATAACTTTTATACCATTCCCCCCCCAAAAAAAAAAAGTCAACAAACTAAGAGATCTCCACCAAGAATGCCTATTAACACAATGGGAGCTTCCAATGAAAACAGAGGAAACAACAGAAATTGAATCTCAAAATGAAAGCACAATAAGCTTTGTGACCCTGGCCAAGCAAATTACTGAACTAGAATCAAACCATCAAAAAACCAACAATTGCACAAATGAAATAATTGCACACAGGGATTATCACTAGGCTTAACTTAATTGAGGAAAACCGGAAAGACCTCAAAAGAGAGAGAAATGAAGGAAAGGTAAGTCAACAAATACAGGACTTCAACACCAAGCTAATTAACCTTCATAAAGATATGATCAAATTAAAGAATAAATTCCAGGAAGCAGTGCCGGGATTTTTTTCCTCCACCACCGGCAGGTAGAGCGGAAGAGAGAGAGAACCGGGCCAGCCGCTTCTCTCGAGGCTGAGTGAGAAGGCGGGTGTCGGCGACTCAAACCCCTCCCCCCCCCAAAACACCGGGGAGAAAAACCACATTGAGTCGTGGAGACCGTCTAAGGCGGGAATCTCTCCTTTATTGTCATGGGGAGGTCTTTATATATTTTGAGGAAGGGGGCGGGAAGAGAGGATGAGAGAAAGGTATAAGGGCCAATAGTATTTCACCACGTCAGCAGCAGCTGGGTGGAGGCAGTTTCAGCTTAGGTGCTGAGTCACTTCAAGGACAGGTCACCAAACCCTACTCAGGCTCTGGAAGCTCGACTAGGCCTCACCGGGAGTAGGCCAAGACTGGCTGGGCTAACCACTCGGCTTCACACTGGGCAGGGCCCAACAAAGCAGCAAGGAAATAAAACCTCAACTTGAAATTGGACCTCAAAAAAGAGAGGAAACCATGCAGAAAAACATAACATAAAAATAAAAAAAACATTCAAACTTCTCTAGAATCTCACACTAACAGTCAACCAAGTGAGTACAGAACCTCTGAGCTGGAAGACAAGAAAGAAGAAACAGTTCAGAAGTCCAAAAATTTTGATAAGTTCAAAAAATCATGCAAAAAGAATATGAGAGAATGTAGGACATCCTAACATACAGATCATGGGTATACCAAAAGAGGAAGAAATCCAGGCCAGAGACATAGAGAACATATTCAAAGAAATTGTTGAAGAAAATTTCCCTATCTCACAAAAGAGAGGCCCATACATACACAAGAAGCACTCAGAACAACAAACTGACAGGACCAGAGAAAAAATTCTCCAAGGTACATCATAGTTAAACTCTAAACATGAAAACAGAGATAGTGCTAAATGCTCCAAGAAACCACTCATTACATACAAATGCAATCCCTCCCATCAGTTACCTCAGATTTTCAATAGAAACTAGGAAAGTAAGAAGGGCATAGAATGGGCTGGAGAGATTGCTTAGCAGTTACAGCATTTGCCTACAAAGCCAAAGGACTTCGGTTCAATTCCCCAAGACCCACACAAGCCAGATTCTCAGGGTGATGAATACCTCTATAGTTTGTTTGCAATGACTGACGGCCCTGGCTTTCCCATTCTTTCTCTCTCTCTCCCTCTGCCTCATTCTCTCTCTCAAATAAATAAATAAAAATAGAATATTAAAAAAAAAAGAAGGGCATAGAATGGAACACTTCAAAACCTAACAAACTATGGCTTCCAATCCAAACTATGTCCAACACAGTGAAAGTATCCCTCACAATAGATTGAGAAAAGTAAAGTTTCTATGACCAAATCCAGCTCTATCATTATGTGAATACTAAGCCAAACCCAGGAAATATTCCACACAGAAGAAACAGCCTCAAGAGCCTACAAGAGGATGATGAAAGCCAAAACTAGAGCAGTCATAAAAAGTTCAAAGCGGGCTGGTGAGACGACTTAGCAGTTAAGGCACTTGCCTGTGAAGCCTAAGGATGCAAATTCAATTCCATAGTATCCACATAAGCCAGATACACAAAGTGGCACATGCATCTGGAGTTTGTTTGCAGTGACTAGAGGCTCTGGCATGCACATTCTCTCTCTCTCTCCTTTTTTTTTAAATTTGACAGAGAGAGAGAGAGAGAGGGAGAGAGAGAGGAAGAGGCCAAGAGAGAATGGGTGCACCAGGGCCTTTTCAGCCACTATGAACAAACTCCAGATGCACGCACCTCCTTGTGCACATGTGCGACATTGTGTACTTGCGTCACTTTTGCGTCTGGCTAAATGTGGAACCTGGAGATTTGAACAAGCATTCTTAGGCTTTGCAGGCAGGCATCTTAACTGCTAAGCCTCTCCAGTGCCCCCTTCTTTCTACTAAATAAATAAATTTCTTTTTTAAACTTTAAAAATGTTCAAAGCACCAAACCCCATAAACCCTCCAGCATGGTAGGAATTAAATCAACCCTCACAGTTATAAACTTAAATATTAATGTACTTAACTCACTCATCAAAACATACAAGTTAACAGGGTGGATCAGAAACATGGACCCTTCTGTCTGTTGCCGCCAAGAAATCCACCTCACCACTAAAGATAGACACCTCCTCAGGTTGAATAGAAAATGATTTTCCAAGCAAATAGAAATAAGAAACAAGCAGATGTGATTAAATTAATATTGGACAAAACATATTTCAAGCCAAAATAATTAAAAAGGACAAAGAAGGCGACTTTTTACTCAACAAGGGAATGATCCAACAAGAGGACATCATAATCATAAATCTATATGCATAAAACACAGGTGCACCACAGTTTATAAAGCAAAACCTTCTTGACAACAAATCAGAAATAATTCCCAATATCATCATAGTAAGGGATCTTAATCCCCACTATCATCATTAGACAGATTATCCAAGCAGAAAATCAGCAGAGAAATAATAGATCTTAACACCCCCATGGATCAATTAGACCTATCAGATATCTACAGCACATTTCACCCAAATTCTACAGGATAAACATTCTTTGCAGCTTCTTATGGACCTTCTCCAAAATAAGTAATACATTAGGGCATAAAACATGTGCCCATAAATTCAGGAAAATTGATGTAACTTCCTCCATCAATGCTTTAAAGCTAGAAATTAACAGCAAGAGAAATAACCACCTCCTGGAAACAGAACAACATGTGATTAAGCAATGGATAGGTTGAGGAAGAAATAAAAATTTGTTTGAACTGAATGATAAAGAAAATACAGCACACCCAAAATTATGGGACACAATGAAGGGCAGTTCTAAGGAGAAAATAGCACTAAATGCCTTCATAACAAAGACAGAAAGATCTAAAATTACACACCTAACCATACACCAAAGGCATTGGAGAAAACTAGAACAATCCAACCCTAAGAGTTCCAGATGGAACAAAATAACTAAGATCAGAGCAGAAAATAATGAATTGTAATCTAAGAAAATAATTAAGAAAATTAACCAAAGAGCTGGTTCTTTGAAAAAATAAACAAGATTGATAAACCCCTGGCCAATTTGATTAAATGAAAAAAAGAGAAGTGTCTCAAATCAACAAAATTAGGAATGAAAATGGGAGATCACAACAGACATCAATGAAATTGGAAGAATCATCAGGACGTATTTCCAAAACCTCTACTCCACACAAAATTGGATAACCTGGATAAAATGGACCAGTTCCTAGACACATACCATCTATTCAAACTAAGTCCAGAGCAAATTAATCTCCTAAACAAACCATTATATCCATCAAGATTGAAAATGTAATCAAAAACCTCCCCAAAAGGAAAAGTCCAGGACTTGATGGATTCTCAGATGAATTCTACCAAACCCTAATCAAAGAACTGAAACCAATTTTTCTCAAGCTATTTCATGTAATCAGAAAATAGGGAATCCCCAACTCCTTCTATGAAGCTAGAATCACCCTAATACCAAAACCAGACAGAGCTACAACCAGAAAAGAAAACTATATACCTATAATCCTGATGAACTTGAATTTAAAAATCCTGAACAAAATCCTCACGAACCAAATTCAACAACATATTAAAAGTATTATTCACCTTGATCAAGCAGGCTTCATCCCAGGGATGCAGGGATGGTCCAATATACAGAAATCAATTAATATAATACAGCATTTAAATAACCTTAAACACAAGAACCACATGATCATTTCAATGGCCCTTTGATAAAAGACAACATTATTTCATGATCAAAACCCTGGAAATAATGTACACAGATGGTTTATATCTCAACATAATAAAGGCTATATACCAAGCACCCAAAGCCCAATTCATACTTAATGGGGAAAGACTCAAAGAGTTCTCACTCATTAAGACCAGGAACAAGACAGAGGTGCCCACTCTCATCACTGCTCTTCAACATAGTACTGGAAATCCTAGCCCAAGCAATAAGACAGGAGAAAGCTATAAAAGGGATAAAATTGGAAAGGAAGAAGTCAAACTAGTCTTACTTGTAGATGACAAGATCCTATATATAAGTGACCCAAAAGATTCTATCATAAAACTTCTAAAGATGATAAATACCTTCAGCAAAGTGGCAGGACACAAAATCAATACATTAAAATCAGTAGCCTTCCTTTATATAAAAGATAAATCTACAGAGAAAGAAATTAGCGAGGCCATCCCATTTTCAACATCCACACACACACAAAAATCAAATATCTCGGAATAACACTAACCAAGGAAGTGAAAAACCTATATACTGAAAACATAAAAACACTCAAGAAAGAAATTGAGGAGGACATGAGAAGTGGAAAGACCTTCCATGTTCCTGGATATGTAGAATTACTACTGTGAAAATGGCAATCCTACCAAAGGTAATACACAAATTCAAAGCAATACCAATAAAAGTCCCAGCATCATTCTTCACAGAGGTAGAAAAATGGTCTCAAAATTTATATGGAATGGCAGAAGGTTTCTGATATTCAAAAATATCCCCAGCAAAAGAAACACATCTAGAGATATCACCATACCTTATCAAAAGATCTATTACAAAGCCATAATAACAAAAATAGCATGGTACTGGTATAAAAACAGACATATAGACCAATGGTACAGAACTGAAGACCCAGGCCTTAGTTTAAGCAACTGCAGCTACTTGATCCTTGACAAAGGAGCCACTGGATAAAGGACAATATCTTCAATAAGTGGTGCTGGACATATTAGATAATCACATGTAGAAAAATGAAACTAGACCTGCTCCTCTCACCCTGCAAAAAATCAGCTTCAGAGCTAAAAAGATAGCTTAGCCTACAAAGCCTAAGGACACATGATCAACTCTCCAGATCCCATGTAAGCCAGATGCACAAAGGTGAGGCAAGAATAAGGTTGCTCATGCCCACTAAGAGGTGCAAGCATCTGGATTTCAATTACTGTAGCTGAGGCCCTGACATGCCAATTCTCTCTCTCTCTCTCTCTCTCTCTCTCTCTGTCCCCCTTCTCTCACTGTCTCTAAATATAAAATAAATCAACTCCAAATGGATTAAAGACCTCAATATAAGACTGGAAACTCAATTAATTGTCTGGAAGAAAATAAATAGGGGGAGCTCTCCATAATATAGGAATGGGGAAAGCCTTCCTGAATAATACTCCAGTAGCTCAGGAAATTAAACAGTCACTCAAACAGTGGAATCCCATGAAGCTAAAAAGCTTTTATACAGACAAACATATCATAAACAGAGTCAACAGACTCACCACAGCATGGAAGAAAATCTTCACCAGCTATACCACATACAGAGGCCTTATATCTTGAATCGATGAAGAACTCAAAAAACTAAACAATAAAATTCAAACAATCCACTCAAAAAATGGGGCAGAAATACAAATGGCCAATACTCACTTAAGAAAATGTTCAGCATCCTTAATGATCAGGGAAACTCAAATTAAAACAACCATGAGAGTCCACCTTACTCCAGCCAAAATGGCAATTGTTAAAGTCAAACAACAATAAAAGTTGACAAGGATGTGGGGAAAGAGGAACACTCATTCATTGCTGGTGGGAGTGAAAATTTGTACAACTATACACTATGGAAATCAATATGGTGACTCCTAAAAAAGATGAAAATGAGGATGCCAACTGACCTAGTCATTCATCTATTGGGCATCTACTCTAAAGGCTCCACTCCTCACTGCAGAGATATTTGCTCAGCCATGTTTATAGCTGCCTAATTCACAATAGCTAAGAACTTGAACCAATCCAGATGTTCATCATTTGATGAATGGATCATGAAGATGTGGTACTTTTACACAATGGAATTCTACTCAGTATGGAAACATGATACAGTGAAATTTGTCAGAAAATGGACAGTCCTGGAACAGATAATGCTAAGCAACTCAAACAAACATGGAGAGGCAGGCATTACGTGTTCTCCAGCATCTGTAGTTCCTAATGTGGAAGAGCTTGAATTGCAGGCAAACCTGACAGACAACTCAAGGGTCAGATAACAGGGATAGAACATTTTAGGAAAGGGGAATAAGGGGGTAAGAGGAAATAGGCACACAACTAAGTCCAAAATGAATTCATTCCTTAGAAACCTTTCTCCTGGATAGCTGACTAAATGATATACAACCCTCAACAGGAGTATGCAGGGACTGTCTGGTGAGAAGGGTCCTGGCGAGGGTGGGATGAAGTCCAACCCTAAAACATTTTGCTCTAGCTTTTAACTCCCAGTACTAGAAATCAGTTGTAACCCACACCGAGCTGTTAATAATTTGGGGACCTACAAGTTCCCCAAAACAAGACAGGCTTCTGTCAAAGCTCTTGATTACCCACCTGAGGTAAAATACTCTGTTGCTTAACATATCATATGCTGCCTATCCAGTACATTGAGAGATCCAGCTGTAATCTGGAGAGAGGCCAGTTCCTAGATGGTCTTCTCATATTGTACTGGAAATTGCTACATGAACTGCTGGGGGAAAATGGACAACAATCTTGTGTGCTAGCAGGGGACACTGCTATACAAAAACAACCAGCCTGACAAGATGGACAGGCCTGTGCAATGGTGGTCGTCAGCCTAGGTGAGTAACCAATGGCTCTCTGATTGGCTGGGAGATAGGCTCAGTGGAAGGGAACCCATGGCTGGAACTAGTAACTGAGTCAGAATCTTATGGGGACCAAAATCATGGACTCCAACAAGAAGCTCCCACTAGTCTTTAGCCAAAAGGGAGACTACACCCACCAAAACCTCTCTTAATTAACAATGCTTTCACCCTATTAACAATGCATTAACAATGCATTCACCCTATACTCACCTCATTCTCTGTTGGAGAATCTGTTTTTCAGAAGACAGCAATAACCGAGGAGATAGACCATCCCTTGCACAACAGCCAGTGCCCAGGTGAAACCATAGAGGAACTGACAATATGAACAAGCGCGCTGCTTCCATGGTGAGCCTGTCAACCAGCACCAGGGTCATGGAGACAGACACTGAGGATATTCAAGATGCACCCAAGCAGAAATCCAAAACCTGCTGACAGTATAACACTAAAGTAGACTTAAAATATACCTACCATGGCTCAAGGATTTGGCAGAAGAGAGGGTGGAAAGATTGTAGGGGCCACAGGGTGGAAGGGAATGTCCAGAGGCATTGCCCCCCAACCTTACAATGATTGACTGATACTCTCACTTCTCATGGCCCATAGCCCCATGGTGAATGCCAGCAGTCCCCCTGAGGAGGGTCCCAGCAGAATGGGGGCAGGGAGGAGAAAAATGATGGTGATAACACATGATGAGTCCATACAAACTTTCTACTTAATAAACAAGGACAAAAAAAATCTTGAATTGCTTTATATGAATTAAATATTAAACAATATTGTTATTAAAAAGTTGAATTCTACACCTTTATTTCTCCCTCAGTGTTCATTTGGAATGGTCTATTGTCCCTAAAGTAAGAATACCTGTGTCTTTGGGGAACTGCGATTCTGCTTTCTTTTTTCCTTTTAAAGAAACACTTGAAGTACCATTGACAGATAAAGGCGTTTGTCACTATCACTTCTATCACCTTATCTGACAGTCAGTATTCCAGAGCGGTGTTGAGTACACAGATTAAATGAGACACTTACAAAAAAGATTTAGAAGCAATGAGCAGAAATTAATGTGGAAGATGTGTAAATGTCATGATCTGGGATTTTAGCAGAGCACTAAACAAATTACTGAAATAAGAGGCAAATGGAAAATGTCATTTCTTTTTGTATGCTATCTGGTGAATGTATTCTAATATTCTTATGACCTAGGACTTGCCAGAGACAAGAGGTTCATTTATGTTTATTTAGCACAGGCATGACATAATTTCAAAGGGCAAAATTTCTAAAGGTTGGAACAGCCTAGTCTTGCAGATGCTTCAGGCGCTTAGCCATCAAAGCTTATTTTTTTTTAAAATAAAATAGTTTTGTTTATTTTAAGCAGAGAGAGAGCACTGTGGGGAGAAGGGGGGAGATGGTTATGCCAGGACCTCCAGCCACTCTAAACGAACTCCAGTTGTATGCACCACTCTGTGCATCTGGCTTTACGTAGGTACTAGAGATTGAACCAGGCTCATCAGGTTTTTCAGGTAAGTGCCTTAACCACTAAGCCATCTCTGCACTCCCTCAAAGCTTATTCTTTTGTCATCCTCAATACCTGTGGCCTTTCCAACCTCAGAGTGTACTGTCTCCATGGTTACTGTTATAATCATCATTACTGAGGGACCCAGACCTCCTCCATCTGCCTGAATTCCCCTCTGCCTTTCTGGAGAACAGTGAAGGAACAGGGTTCATGCAGGCAGGTTTTTAATGCACAGAGAATTCTTCATATTGGCAATGTAACAGAAACTCACTGGATCCCCTGTCCCTCAAACTTGTCTGGAAATGTACTTCTTTGGTACATCTCCTTGGGGAAGAACTGAAGAAATACTTTCTCTTAAAAGCACCCTTTATATTCACAGTGGAATACTCTTGAATTTTGCAGGCCGTCAAATACACAAAAAGTTTTTTTTAATAGTTGAGGAAATAAGCCTAAAGAAAATGTGTACCTAATCCTATTAGCTGACTTAATATAGAATTATTAAAAGCCTTGATATACAGGATTTAACACAATCTTTCTAGCAGGGTGTGATGTAATCTGTTTTTGTTCCTCAGCTAGCAGATGGCTTACCTTTAAGTAATTTCCAATATGTTAAGAGATCAAAAGCCATCCTCTTGCCACCGAGGCAGTAATCGCTCCTCTCTGCTGGGGGTTGCTTGGTACTGTGGTAGGGATATGCAAAGGCTCCTGGCATTTCCAAAGATAGAAGGGCGACATTTCTTCAGACTTTGAAGTTAATAATCCTTCAGAAGTTGAAAAACTGAAGGATTTTTTGAAACCCTTTTAATGTTCTATATGCCATGTGCTAAGTAAATATCTGTAGGAAATCACCAAGGGCTGATGTGAAGCCTGGAGGAGCGCTGCAACCTCAAGTGTTGTGGACTAGAGCAATCTCTCCTGGCTGAGGGTGTGAGTAGATTGTGCTTCTGCCCAATAACATTGTTTGAAGGATGTGGTTTCTGTACTGAATGTCTTAAGAACGATGCTAGAAATAGAGGTGAAATTCACTGAGTAAGCTGAGCCAATGGTCCATCTCTATTGACAACTCTATCCCTGCCTCAAGACATGGCTTTTCCTGGGAAGCTCTCAACAGCTTCCTCCAGTGTCTGCCTCCATTTTTAAAACTGATGTATAGGTGAAGAGATGGGGTAAATTTGCATTTGGGATTCTATTTGAGCTTCACTACTAGAGAGAAAAAATCCATTTTGCACCTCAATGGTTTGATATGCTCCTCATGAATCCAGAGCCTATAGTCTTTTTATTAAAACAATGCACTTCAGACTTTCCTGATACACTGCTGATAGAATGAACCCTGCTGAATTTTGGCTTCAGACAAACCAAAGTGTCTCAGAATTGTTATCACCTTTGTTTAAGGCTCTTGCTTTTGATTTGGAGTGGTTTTCATTTCATTCACTAGAGCAGTTATTTTCAGGCTATTTAAAATAAGAGAAGTTTCAGTAAGAAAAATACATTCTTAAGCATAAAGGATGTCTAAAGTTGGATCTTCCCTTAGAGGTAAAATGAATTTTTTAAAGATTTATTTTTATATATTCATTTATTAGAGACAGAGGGAGGGAGGAAGAGAGAGAGAGAAAGAATGGGTATGCCAGGGCCTCCAGCCACTGCATATGAACTCCAGACACATGCGCCACCATGTGCATCTGGCTTACATGGGACACAGAGAATCAAACCTGGGTCCTTAGGCTTCTCAGGCATGTGCCTTAACCACCAAGCCTTCTCTCCAGCTCTGCATTTTTAACTTGAATGGCAGGTTCTTCCACTATCTTCTCATCCTCCTTCTCCTATTGGTTAAGTATTAAGCATTGAATTAAGTATGGTTAAGAATGAGAGCAGGCAGGGAACATGAGGTAGGCAGTCAGAAAGAGGAATGATTGACAACAAAGTATTATGAGGCACATGTATGAAAATACTATAATGAAATCCATTACTTTGTTTGATAACCTTAAAAAATGCTATCAAGAAATAGTTATCAGCCGGGCATGGTGGTGCACGCCCTTAATCCCAGCACTCGGGAAGCAGAGGTAGGAGGATTGCCGTGAGTTCAAGGCCACCCTGAGACTACATAGTGAATTCCAGGTCAGCCTGAGCTAGAGCGAGACCCTACCTGAAAAAAAAAAAAAAAAAAAAAAAAAAAAAAAAAAAAGAAATAGTTATCCACCAGAACTAGATGGAAAGACCCTATTGCTAAAGATACCATAGGCCCCAGTCCCAGGGCTTTTAGAAATCCAACTGGAACTGAGCTGGAAGCCATCTCCCTGCCACTGCTGCCATACTGCTTGAATGTACTATGTGAGCTGCTGGGGAACAAGTCATCTACAGTCTAAACAAGCAGTGGATCCTGCAGGCTGCAAAATCAACCATCCAGGCAGGATGTACCTATGAGTGCAATATGGCACATAAGTTATGGGGGGTAGTTAACTGGTCTCTAATTGGATTTGAGGCCCACTTAGTGTGAGCAAATTTATACCTAGTACTCAGAACCTACAGCTTAGAAAGTCATCTACTCTACAGGGAAGCTTCCACTGCACTTGGGGTAAATGGAGATACTATGCCTATCAAAAAGCCTTCAAAGTGTGTATGTTTAAGCCTTCTGAGTAATACTATTCTCACTTTTGGTTACAGAACCTTCTTTTTTGCAAATGGTGGCAAATACCAGGGAGACCCAAGATTCATCACAATTATAAGAAGAGAAAGCCCAGGGCTTAGCAGTGTATGAATCATTTCTATCAAACCCACGAGGGATCAGGGAACATTGCAGAGGTACTCACAAAAAGAATATGGGTGCTACTCTTGCTGCTGTTCAGAGGACCGGCTCTTTTTTTTTTTTTTTTTTTTTTTTGTAGATGGTCATAGACACTGAGGAGACTCAAAACTTATCAAAGTAGAAAATAAGAGGCTTCCAAAAGCTCAGCATTAAATGAGATTTCTACCAGGCTATCCAGGACTCAGGAAACATAGCAGAGAGGGGGAAGAAAGAATATAAGACACACAGTATACATAGACTTACTTTGGGTTACTGTTCTCCAGACATGAACTTATTGGTGCATTCATGACCCCACAGTGGTTCCCAGTACTACCAACAAGACCAGAACTATTCTGAGCCTATCAACATTTTGACATGAAAGAAGGAGGAGAACAAAAGGAGACAACAAGGGCTGGAGATTGCTCAAAGGTGCTTGCTTGCAAAGCCTAACCACCTGATTTTGACTCCCCAATACTCATGTAAAGCAAGATGCACAAAGGCCATGGTATGCCCATTCCCCGCCCCCTCTTGTGCATGCCTGTAATCCCAGCACTTGGTGCAAAGCCTAGGTAGCAGGACCACTGTGAGTCTGAGGCCACCCTGAGACTACATAGTGAATTCCAGTTCAGCCTGGGCTGGAGGGAGACCCTACCTTGAAAAGCACCCCCCCCCAAAAAAAGGAGACAACAAAACAGAGGAAAAACTACCTTTAAAGAGGAGGGTCCTTGAAATGAGATGAAGGGGACAGGGATTAAAAGACTAAATCAATGGGAGAATAAAGAAATTACTATGTGTTCATGTATTAAAATTCTCAAGAGGGGCTGGAGGGATGGCTTAGCAGTTAAGGAATTTTGCTGCAAAGCCAAAGGACCCCAGTTTGATTCCCCAGGACCCACGTTAGCCAGATGCACAAGGGGGCTGATGCATCTGGAGTTTGTTTGCAGTGGCTGGAGGCCCTGGCATGCCCATTCTCTCTCTCTCTCTCTCTCTCTCTCTCTCTCTCTCTCTCTGTAAATAAATAAATAAATAAATAAATAAATAAATAAATAAATAAATCTTAAAATTCTCAAGAGAAAGAGAGAGAGAAAGGGAATGGTTGTTTACTTCTTCTCCTACCCGAAAGAGAGGAATCAAGGTTTCAAGGTCCTGAACTGTTTGTTGACAGAAATGAGGGACAATCTGAGTAAGAGGGCTCTGTCCCCTCTGCTTCTATGGATCTCTAGAACCTAAACCATTCTGCTAATCCCCTATGTGCACTGTCCAAGGACATTACAACTAGCATCCCCTGCCTAATCATTCAACTCCACTCTCCCTTGAGGGCTTATGCTTCAGCTGAACCATGGATAATCCATAACAAGCCAATTCAACATTTGATAATGTTGGATAAGATACTTGTTGGATAATTGGACATCTAGTCTGGAAACAGAGGGGAAATTTTAGATTATGAACCAACTTAGCTCACAGAAAACTGTGATGATTTTCAGGAAGTTCTGTGCTTCTTGAAGGGAAAATACTGCCAAATCATAAGACCAGATCTTTTTCTCCTCAAGACAAGACACTATTTTCCTTTCAAGCCAGGGTGAAAGAGGCATGTCTCCTTCCAGGGTGATGAGCCTGCAGAGTGCTGATGATCACCAATCTCCTACCTCCACCTTCCCACTTCACAAAGAGTGGATTAATTTCCTGAACTCTGGGCTCAGGCTTTGGATTCCTGGTATTGTCCCTTTGTAGACATTATGGGTGGTGGGGGGCTGCCTGCAGTGAATGCAGAATCATAGTGTCAAGAAGGATTTTTAGAAGTCAGTAAATTCATCTCTTTGCCTTTCTGCTGGACTGTATCCCTTGCCAGTGAATCCAGAGCTCCAGGGATTTTTGAAGCAGTGTAGGATGAATGCAAGGTATCTGTCCCTACAACACACAGTCAAAACCTCAGCCCAGCAGTGAATGTGCAGCACTTTCTGTATTCCTACTGTGCCGCGAGTAAAGACTTTTCACTTCATACATCATTCACAACTTGCTACAGGGATTTCACAAAGCCAGTACATGCCTGTCACACAAAGAAAGAAGAAAAAGAACAAACCTAGGAAAGAAAAGAAAAAAGGCATATCTACCATGTGTGGCATTATCAGCAGGGATATTAGCAAGGCACGATGTGCTTAGAGTATTAACCAGTTAAACAAATGGAGTTTCTCATTTTGTTCACACATTTGAAAAATACTAGAAAATTTCAATCATAGTTAGGTAGTTTCATTTCCTCAATGAGCTCTGGTGCCGAGAGGAATAAAGCATCAACAAGAAAGGAAATTGGAAACTACTTTTCCCCTAGAGAGATCTGGTAACAGAAGCTGAGCTAGACTTACCATCTGGCTCACAGAATCTGAGTCCCAGAGGAGGCAGAAACTTGAAGGTACTTGACAACCTGTCAATGCTAGGCAGGGAGCCCCCACTGACCAAAGAGAGAGGGTTCAAGCTCTAAACAGAAAAGGGTGCTGCTATAATTTGGATCTTGAATATTCTTCAAAGATTCATATATTAAAGGGTTTGTCTCAGAATGGTTCTCTTAAGATGGTGGAACCTCTGAGCCGTGAGACGTAGTAAGAAGCCTGTAAGTCACTTAGGGACATGTCCTTAAAAGGGATTGTAGCATCTAGGCCCCCTTTTTTTCTTTCTATTTTGCTTCTTCAACATGGTGTGTATGGTTTTGCTCTACCTTGTGCTCCTACCATAAAGTGCTACCTTGCCACAGACCTAAAACAATGAGGCCAACCAATTGTGGACTCTAAAACTAAGTCAAAACAACCTATTTTTTCAATAAGATGATTGTCTTGGGGAATTTTTTTTAGAGCTACAGATTGAAGATTAGTACAAATGTCTTCAACTGAGTCCTTGAATATCCACAGCCAACATTTTCCCTCCACAGATGAAAGGATGACACATTTCTTATTGAATTTTGAGGGAATAGCTTTTTATCTATGAAGATCCCTGTGAGCCTTATCATTATTTTTTAAATAAAGAACACTTTTATTATCATGCTGAATAACATTATGTGCTGGTTGAGTTTCATAAAATATCTGGATGGGCAGGTTTGGATTGAAGAGCTTGAACCCTAGAATACTAGTTAGAATTAATCATAAATAGCTCATTAGTTTTCAAGCACTAAATTGATTTTGGAAAACCACTGGATATACCACTTTCATTATATTTTCATAAAAGTGGAAAAAATGTTTATTTTTGAAAGTTAATTGAAAAGATCTGGGGCTGTAAGCCTGAGCTTATTATTGCTGGGTCAACTTAGGCACTGATAATGTATTTCACTCTCTCTACTTCAACTTCTTCATGAAGAAGTGAAGGGTAAGTTATTTTCCATTTTGGTGGTATATCTGGAAGCTCATACCCACTGATCCAAGGATGATAGTTCAAGTTACAATGAACCTGGCATTTGGTATACAGCATCCCAGGACACATGACTGGTCTGCCTTGCCTTAGTCTGTCAGGAGCCCCTTCAGCACTATGTGGCAACAAGTATAAAATGAGCCTCAAAGACAGTTTTTCTAGGTAACTGTACATGACTACCATTTGCCAGCCAAGCTCTGTTCCTTTCTTGACTCTGGTTGGGTACATTTTTTTTTCCTGCTCATTTCCCTGAGCTAACCACATACTCTCCTATCTGTATGTTGGAGCATCTATTCTTATTCCTCTTTCTGGATTATTTTTTCTTTTTAACTTTTTCATCGATAATTTTCACACATGGGTATCATGATTTTGATCATAATCTTGTCCCAATACCTGCTTTTGTTCCCTCTCCTTGTCCTCTGTCCACTGAGGCCCCTCCCATTGAACCACTGTCCAATTAGGCTCTCTTCTATTTTGATATCTTTCTTCCTCTCCTACACCATCCATGATGGAATGTCAATGGGCCAAATATCATGCAAATCTTGTGCAGGTAACCACAGTCACTCTGGGGTCATGCATGTTAACAGTAACTCCATGACTGGAGACTATTCCAATGCAACCCTCCCATCCTCTGGCTCTTACATGCTTTCCACTCACTCTTCTGCAACAGTATTAGCCAGGTTCTCTAGAGGAACAGAACCAATACATGTATTATAAAGGGGACTTATTAGATTATCTTATAGGATACAGGCTAGACAGTCCACTAATAGCTATCTGCATGCTAGAGAGTCGGACAACCCAGGGGCTGCTCAGTCCACAAAGCTGGATGGCTCAGCAGTCCCAATCTGGCACTAGAGGCCTAGAAGCTGTTGGTCTTCAATACATATTGGAAAGCTGATTAAAAGGATAGCTGAAACAAGTTAGATACAAGCATGATAGACTAGTGAGAGAAGCTAAGCCAACCCAAAATAATAATAATAATAATAACAATAATAGTAACAACAATAATAATAATGATATAACAAAATAACCACATACCAACAAGTAACACAGGCAGCCAGGCAAAAGGCCCTGTGTTCTCTTGCAGCTTCCTTTTATATAGTCCACTACCAGAAGGGCTGCCCAGTCTGAAGGAAGGACTCCTTCTCTCAATCAATCCTTCCTTGAAATGCCCTCACAGACCTGCCCAAGAGACATGTCTCATAATTGTTGCCTAATATCATAAAATTGACAACAGAACTTAACCATTGCAGCAATGTTCCTTGAGCCTGGAGGAAGTGATAGAGATGGCTTGTTGAGCACTGAGAACTTTACAGTTATTTATTCTCAGCACTTTGGCAAGTTTTGAGCCTCCATAGTAGTCATCACTATCTTCAAAGGAAGTTTGACCAAAAGTGAGAGCAATACTAATCAATAGAAATGACATAAATATTTAGAGGGAAATTTGATGGGTATAACATATACATTTAGCTAAATAACAGTAGTAGTTTCTTTCCTTGGGCCTATGACCTTCCAAGCCATAGGGTTTTGACTAGGTTTTTAGTACCAGATAGAAATTCCTTCCCATGGAGCAGGCCTCAAATCCAATCAGAGAACAGTTGGTTACCCCCATAACAATCATGCTACTATTGCATAAGTGGGCATATCTTGCCTGGCTGGTTAGTTGTGTAGTTCATTGGGTCCACTGTTGGTTAAGATTATTGATGATTTTTCTCCTTCAGAAACCTCTGTAGCACTTTCCTTTTTTTTATTGACAACTTCTATACTTACAGACAATAAACCATGATATTTTCCTCCCCTCTCCTAATTCCCCTTCAGAACTCCACTCTCCATCATATCCCCTCTCTCTCTCCATTAGTCTCTCTTTTAATTTGATGTCATCATCTTTTTTTCCTATGATGAGGGTCTTGTGAAGGTATTGCTGGGCACTACAAGGATATTGAGGCCAGTTAATTTCTGTCTGAACTGTTGCATTGTAAGGAGTCATACCCTTCCTTTGTCTCTTACATTCTTTCCGCCCCCTTCTCCACAATGGACCTTGAGCCTTGGAGGGTGTGACAGAGATGTTTCAGTGCTGGAAACTCCTCCGTCCCTTCTTCTCAGAACTATGTTGCCTTTTGGGTCATCCCAGTGGCCATTGCCATCTGAAAAGAGAAGCTTCTCTGACCAGAAGTGAGAGTACCATGAATATGTGAATATGAACATTAAGTGTAGTGCTTTCAGTGCAGTTTGGTGGGAATAACATATATATATTTACCCTGACAAGAGCAGGCTTTATACTTCTAAGGCTCATGATCTCCCCTGCCATAGACTTTTGATTAGTTTTTTCACTACCAGGCATGTATTCCCTCCCATAGAGCAGGGCTTCAATCCAATTAGGGAGCAGTTGGTTACCTCAAGAGCAGACATGCCAATATTGCACCCGTTCTGTCATTTGGCCTGTCTGGCCAAACTTGAGGTTTCTAGTGTCCACTGTTTTCACTGCTGGATGACTTCTGTCTCCCATAGGGTTGCATGCACTGCAGCTTTTTCCAGATTTCTGTGGCTGGTCTACAGGGAGAAGGTTTTCTGCTCAGCACCAGCTTGATTTCTCAGTGATCTTGCTGCTCACACAAGTGAAGTCTTCAGCAATAGGGTCTTACCATCTATTTCTCAAGGGAAACCAAGGTCCTTGGCAATAGTCTATAATGTTTTGGAGGCAACAGGGACCTCCCTGGCCAACAACTCACTGGAAGGTATCCCATCCCAAGCACTGAAAATTTTCTAGTAACAATTTTATAGCTTCTGAATGTGCCATTATTCAAAAAAGTAGGTTTACATAAGTCTTATTCAGAATATCTTGAATTTTGATTGACCCTCTCCCTGCCCTTATTTTATACATTCTCTTCCTCTGGCCTCACTTAGGCCTTTCCCCTGCCTATAATCTGTTCTTCTAGTTCATACAAACAATACCATCCCTTTAAGTCCTTCCTTCTCCTTCCTCCCTTATAAGCTTTTTCTAGCTTACTGGCCTCTGCTGCCAATTTTTGGTTCCAGCTCACACACAAGTCTATACATTTGTAACTAGGATCCACATATGAGAAAGAACATGCGATGTATGGCTTTCTGAGACTGGGTTGCCTCACTTAGTATAATCTTTTCCAGATCCCTCCATTTCCAAGAAAATTTCATAATTTCATTTTTCTTTACCACTGAATAGAACTCCATTTGGTAAATGTACCACATCTTTATTATCCATTCATCTGTGGAGGGACATCTAGACTGGTTCCATTTCCTAGCTATTGTGAATAGAGCAGCAATAAACATGGTTGTGCAAGTATCTCTAAGGTAGTGAGAAGAGTCCATCAGATATATGCCTAGGAGTGCTACAGCTGGATCATATGGTAAATATTTCTGCAATATGATAATAAGCCAGCAAGGACGAGCTCATTTCCCCTTGATTTCCCAGTGTCCTATACCTAAAGCATGTGGTACCTTCAGGAATAGGGTCTTATCATCTCATTCTTGTGGGTAACCAAGAGCACTGGGTGGGGGTAGGGTTCCAAGGGTTTACCCAACCAACCACTCACTGGGATATAGCCCCTCCCTGACATTGAGATTTTCCTATAACAACTTAATGGCTTCTGCGAGCAGCATTATCCACCTTTGTTGGGTACTCTAGAAGACTAGAAAGTAATCCATAGCTTGGCTCTCACCCATGGTTCCAATTCTGAGCTTAATCTCTCACTTTCTTCATATCTAGCAGCTCTGAACGAAGATCCTTTCATCAGACTGGCTTTGTAAGATCCTATAAACTTAATCCATCTGTCTAGAAAGGAGACCAAGTGTTTTTCCACTTGGACCCAACAGCTGTAGGCTAGACTAGAAACTTTTTGAGAAAACAGTACAGTATTCTCCCCTATGCAAATTGTTAGTCCTACCTGAGCAAATTAAGGATCCAATGATCTTTGTGAAGAGCCAAATTCAATCACGTATATATCTAGTCACTCATCAGTCAGTATTCATTAAGTTTCTACTGTATGTCTTGACTTTGAGATGTTGCTCAGTCCCTTGTATTTGCACTGCCCAAGAGGAAGTTTGCAAATGCTTACACCACACATCAGTAGGTCTGGAGTAACATCCATATGAAGTGCTATAATTTTATTCGGCCAGCCCACAATCAGAATGTCTCATTGTTTCCATGACCTACAACAATACATTGCCCAAAAGGTAACTAGCACACTGCTTATTAAAAAATAAAAACAACATTATGGGAATGGAAAAATTGTTTAGTGGTTAAGGCCCTTGTCTGTAAAGCCTTAAGAACCTGGGTTTGTTTCTCTAGTACACAAGGTGGTACATGCATTCATTCCTTGCAGTGGCTAGAAACCCTGATGCACCCATTCTCTTTCTCTGCCTCTTTTTTGCCCTCTCTCTTAAATAAATAAGTAAGTAAAATATTAAAAATATATTATGTGTAAACCTAAGTTAGGATGTGTTGTCTTAGGACAATATCTAACTCCATTACCTCTCCTTTGTGGCTATTTCGAATTATTCTGAGATCTACCTGCTGCATAAAACATACCTGTATGATACCCACAAAACTGATTTATTTGTTCATCAGCATTCTTTTTGCAGATTATAATAGTCTCCAAGATCTTGGTTGGACTGTCTGCCTGTTGACTACAAATTTAGCCAGGAGGAAACTCAAGATTACAAGATGATGAAGCAGATCCTTAAATTTCTCAGTTCTGTCTTTGTTTCCATCTGTTTTACACAAAAGAAAATCAAGGCTTAGTTATTCTACATCTATAGCTGTCTACAATTGGGCACACATTTGGGATTATGTTCTATTACCTTCAATGAAATATGCAAAAGGAGAGTAATAGAGAGTACTCATGTAAAAAATAAGTTTTGGTATTGCTCTGGTAGCTTTGGAAGGTGACAAACATAAATGAATAGGATTGTGATGGTTTCAATGGTCTATTTTCAATGGTTCTGCAGGTACCAATTTAGGACACCCATTAATAAAGGCAATGTAGACTCATCTGCACAGTTTGGAAACTCAAGAGATTTAGATTAAAAAAAAAATCAGTTTCGTTTGACCAGTTATGATTCCTAAGAAATCGTTAATGATTCTATGGTACCTTTAATGAAAAGTGTTCCTCTGCAAAAGTGAAGTTACTGTGGAAAGGGAACTTTATACCACTGGCCTTAAAGAGACACTATTGAAAATCAATTGAAGAACAACAGGCATGTTAACCCTCCTGTGATTTCTAGAGATCCAGAAGAATTTATGCCTAAATTGCATTAGATTTATAAAGATTTCCATAAAACTGTTTAGATTCGGACTGACTTGTTCAAAAGCACTAAACAGTATAAGGGTGACACACATCTGAAGATGTGGTTAAGTTAGGTTGGAGTTTTGTTTTGTTTTGTTTGTTGTTGCTTTTTTTTTTTTATGTTGTTGTTGTTTTGTTTTTTCAAGGTAGGGTCTCGCTCTAGCCCAGGCTGACCTGGAATTCATTTCCCAATCACCTACATAAAACCAGATGCATGAAGTGACACTTGTCGAGTTCATTTTCAGTGGAGGAGGCTGTGGTGTACCCATTCTCCCTCTCTCCTTTTCTTTCTCTCTCAAATAAAATAAATTTTAAAAAAGACTGTCCAAATTGATGACCTCACTAAAGACTAGTCAAACATAGAGGGAAAGAGTGAGAAAGAGCACAAACAAGTGACTAATACTAATATTGATCCTAAAGACTAAACTCAAACTAAGGAAATGTGATGAAATTTTTCATGTTTTTAAACTGTAAGTGAGGGGCTAGAAAGGTGGCTCAGCAGTTAAAGCTTTCTTCCCAAACCTGACAGCCTGGGTTCATTGCACAGTACCAATGAAAAGGCAGATGCACAAAGTGGAGCATGCATCTGGAATTTGTTTACAGTGGCAAGATGTTGGTCCCTAAGAGGCCCCGGTGTGAGGCCTAGTGAAAAATTCTGAGCCTGACTAGAGTTTAGCGACCTGTCCTTGGCCTACTTCCGCTTAAGAGTGACTCAGCAAGGCCTAAGCCGAAACTGCCTCCGCCCAGCTACTGCTGACATGGTGAAATAATCTTGGCCCTTACACCTTTTTCCCACCTTCTTTCTCAAAACTAATATATACACCCTCTCATTACAATAAGACGAGTTCCTGCCTTGACATGACTCCCGGCTCAGTGTGTTTTTTCTCTCCGATGTTTTGGGGAAGGGTCTGAGCCACTGACACCCATCTTCCTGCTCAGCCTCAAGAGGAGCCGCAGGCCCGGCTCTCTCTTCAGCTCTATCTGCCGGGGGAAGGAACCGGCATCAAGGGGTCCTTGCAATCCATTCTGTCTCTCTCTCTTCTTGCAAACAAATAATTAAAATAAAAACACATACACTGTAAGTGAAATGAATAAATTTTACAAATATCTTTGATAAATTCAACAGTATTTAACATCTTAAAATCTCAGAAACCTAGAAAAAGAACTATTTTTTTCTTTGACAAGATGATATACTCTGCTTCCAAGGCTTAGAGAACATTGCAGAAAAAGCCAGAGGACGGGAAAAGTGTTTTGGAAGATTATCTTCCAGATTTGAAGTAGCCATTGTAATTATAACCTCACAGCAATTGTCGTTGCTTGCACAACACCTGCACAACATTGGGACCATCAACATTTGTCATGGATGGTGAATAAGGTCAAAAGAAAATCCAACAAAGTAGAGAAAAGACTAGTTGGAAAGACACAGTGGTTCAGTGGAAGGGGGAGGAAGAGGGAGACAAAAGAAGGTAAAGAGAGGGAATTGTGACCAATAAACTCATTATATACATGTATGAAAATTGTCAATAAAAAGCAAAATCTAATAAAAAACAAAAAGACAATGCTATATGAACAAAAAACTATAGCAAGTCATAATTACAGACAGAACACTAACAGCTTTTCTTTTGAAGTTAGGAATGAAACGAGTAGCCTTTTCAAGTATTTCTATTCCACCTTGTGCAGAGATCATATCCCAGACAGTAAGGTTTGAAAGTCCTATGTACTTTCTTTAATTATATTACTAAGCTTTTAAATATGAAAGTGTCATCTAAAAATTAAAATGAAATTTTTAAATGTAAAAGTAACTAAAAATTAATTATACATGAACACACAAACATGTTTCAGCCATACAGTTAAAATTGTTTAAGATATGATTTAGAACTCTATTAAAATATATAGCATGTGGAGTAAATCTAACAAAAAGATATGCAAATTGATGAAAATTTTACCAATAGATATTTTAAAAGACCTAAATAATTACCACAAAGTAATGAATTTGGTTAAATATCTTAAAGAGCCATTTATATATGACTATATACACTATGCTGATCAAAATTCTCTCTGTGTGTGTATGTGTGTGTGTGTGTGTGAGAGAGAGAGACAGAGAGAGAGAGAGAGAGAGTTGATTCTAAAATCCATGGAAATTTGATGATCCAAGAACAATTTCTGAAAAGAGCACAATATAAGTGGACATGTTTACAATATGTAAGTGGACTTATCACAAAAACCACAATGAATTCTTTAATAATTAATGCAATGAAGATAGTGTATATTGGTAAGAATGGACAAATAGGTCAATGGAAAAAATTGACAACCCAGAAACAAAGCCATAAATAAACAGAAACTTGATTTATTAGAGGATAAAATGCAGAGCAATGAGGAAAGTCAATCCATTTGACTTTAAAAATATAATAAGTGAAAGCCATGGCACAGCTGGTGATAAGTGTGTATTGCTATAATATCAATAATGGGGAAGCTAGGCAGAAGGATCATGAGTTGGAGGCTAGTCTGAGTGACATAGTATAGCTGATGCCAGCCCAGGATATATAGCAAGACACTGCCTCAAAACAAAGCAAAACAGAATGAATTACATATAAGAAAATATTTTGTAGCATCAAAGTAGGGATAGAGCCACTAAATACTGCCAAAGCACACAAACATAAAGGAAAATACTGATAATTTTGATGTTATTAATAGGAAAACTAAAAAGCTCTTGTCATCCAAAACTAACATAGAGGATAAAGTTACAGGGTGGCACATAATATTTAAAAAGCATATCAAAATAGAATCTGTAGTATACATATCTTAATACCCATGAACACGCACAACCCTGAAAATAAGAAGAAAATAAATATATTTCAATAGAAAAATGATCATGCTACTTGACTTGTAAAGGAAGAAATCCAAGGCCAATACACAGATGAAAAGATAGACTTATTCATAAGGAGGAAAATACAAATTAAAACTACTATGATTCTTACACACTCCAACAGAATGTCTAAAATGGAATTATAAAATTGGGCAGGCTTTAGAACAACTGAAAACAAATCACAAACACTACTGGTGGGAATGTAAGTTGATACAATTTCTTTTAAAAATGTGTTTTGCACTACAGGTCAGCTGTCTGTAACTTGGAAATTCATAATCTGAAATGCTCTAAAATGTGAAACTACACCTGAGTTCACACAAATGGTCACAGTCAAAGCACAGGTATATGCCAGCTGTAGTGGCTTACATCTGGATCCTAGCACTCAGGAGACTGAGGCAGAAGGAGCAAGTGGTTTTAAGGCCATCTTGGGCTACATAGTAGGACCCTATCTCAGAAAGACAGAAGAGAAAAGAGAAAGAAAGAAAGAAAGAAAGAAAGAAAGAAAGAAAGAAAGAAAGAAAGAGAGAGAGAGAGAGAGAGAGAGGGAGGGAGGGAGGGAGGGAGGGAGGGAGGGAGGGAGGGAGGGAAAGAAAGAAAGAAACAAATAAAGAGAGAGAAGGAAGGGAGGAAAAGAGAAGGAGGGATACAGAGGGGGAAAGAGGGAGGAAACAAAAATGCAAGTGCACTAAAAATACTGTATAAAATTACCCCATACAAATGCAGTATAGAAATGTAAATACAAATTAATTTCATGTTTAGATTTGGGTCCCATCCTAAAGGTATTTCATTATGTGTGTGAAAATATTCAAAATTAAAAATCTAAAATCTGAAACACTTCAGGTCCTGATCATTTTCAATAATGGATTTCAATATATATCCACAGACACTTAACATATGCATGCCTCAACTGTCAAATATGAAATCCTTAGGTACACACCCACCAGATATACATACATACATACATTAACATGTACATGAATCTTCATAATTGCACTATCTGAACAAGAATCATACTGGACGATACCCAAATGCCTGTTAAAAGTAAACTGAACAAATTGTGGTAAATTTACAAAATATAATTGTAAACAGCATTGAGTATTACAAGCACTTGCAGCAATATAAATGAGTCTTATGAACACTAAATTGAATGTGAAAAGTCAGCCACATAGAGCTCATACTGAATGAGTACATTTACCTAAGTTCAAAATAGGCCAAATTATTTTATAGTGTTGGAGTTAGGATACTGGTTACTCGTAAGGACTTCTCTTTCTTGATATGGTTCTGATAAAGGACTACATTGAGTTTGTAAAGTATTACTGAGTTAAACACTTATGTTCCATTCACATGTCTACACATTTTTCCTCAATGAACTACTCATAAGATTTTTCCATACAAATCAATAACTTTTCTCATACAACAGAAATCACGAATTTGAAAATATAATAAAATATATTTTTTTAAAAATTTTATTTATTTATTTGAGAGAAAGAGAGAGAGTGGCAAACACAGAGAGAGAGAATGGGCATGCCAGGGACTCCAGCCTCTGCAAACGAACTCCAGATGCATGTGCCACTTTGTGCATCTGGCTTATGTGGGTCCTGGGGAATTGAACTTGGGTCCTTTGGCTTTGCAGGCAGGCACCTTAACCACTAGGCCATCTCTCCAGCCCCACAATAAGCGATATTTTTAAAAGAAATGAAAAGTACAAAACATTATACAAGAAATTTTCAAGATATATCCGGAACCAAAATTTTGAAGAAATAAAGATACATACAATGTTCATGAATAATAAAACTCCTTGTAGTTCAATAGTCAAACATGTTTGTGAAAATTTAGCAGCAACATATGAAGAACCCATGTGTTCTCCATGTCGGTGTGAGAGAGTAATGCCAGTTTAGGATTCAGATTAGATGAGACTCAGATTTGAAGAAAATCACCTTGACCATAGGGTTGGAGGCTATGCAGATAACACTAGTATTCTGCTTGTTAAGACAAGAGGGAAGTAAAATCCCTCCTCAGTGTTTGTGTCTTCAGGCTATGTACAAGAATCAAGTACAATATTTTCCTGAAGAGGAAATGGGTCTCATTTTAGCAGAACTAATATAATCAAGATATATATAAAGCTCTAGTAGTTTAAACAGTATGGAATTATCACAGGATTAGATAGACCAATGGAAAGCAACAAGTAATACAAATTCATATAAATGATCAATTAACATCTAGCACTTGTCTTGGTAAAACATTCATTTATTTATTTTATCATTAATTTAACATTTTCTAAGATAGACACAAATTCTAAGTGGTATGCATACTGTTTCTGTTCTTCCCTTATTCCCTAATGATACAGTTGGAATATAGGGATCCATCCAAAGAGAAATAAATGAATTGGCACACTGCGTAACGGAAATGATATTCACTCTGATGTCAATAATATGTCTTCATTTTTCTCTGTACTATAACTTTTCTATTGGTTTGTTTCATTCATATGCATTAAATTTAAATATTGATTTATATGATTCTTATACTGCTATGTAAATGGAAATCAATACAATTAGTCTATATATATATATATATATATATATATATATATATATATATATAAGACTAATTGTATTGATTTCCATTTACATATATATATATATATATATATATATATATATATATATATCAGACTAATTGTATTGATATTGTGTATGTATGTATGTATATATATGTATATATAGTGTGACAGCCTATATATATATATATAAAATATATACATATATATATACATATATACATATATGTATATATATATACATATATATATATTATATATATACATAGGCTGTCACACTATGATAGATATATGATAGGTAGATAGGTAATAGATCTTGACATTTCCACTCTAAGCTATATTTTCCCAGAAAACATGTATGAGTCTTCATAGCAACACTATTTCCAAACTGTGGAAATTTCCTACATTTCCATCAACAGCAAAATGGTCACTAAGTTATGGAATTGTGTGTAATGGACTAACATACAGCAATAAAAATAAATGAATCTCCACTACATATAACAATCTCCACTACATATACCTACATGATGTTAAATTATATAAGTTAGACAAAAGAATATTTATGATTCATAGTGAATAGGCCAGAGCTCCTGGATCATTCCTACATAGCAGTTCCCTGGTTCCAGTACCCCTATTGCTGGCTTGGGGATGCCTGGACCCTGTGGGCATGCTGTTATAGCAGGCCACCTTCCTGATTGACATGCCCCTTGTTCCCCAACTCCTGGATCCCCTGGTCTAGGGTGCACACACAGAGTGAGTAGGTCACAGCTCCCAGTTCCCTTCACACCTCCCAGTTCTCTGGTCCTGGTACCCCTACTGCTGGCTTGGGGCAGCCTGGTCCCTGCATCTGTGCTATGGAAGCAGGTCTTTTGCTCTGGCTTCCAGATCTACCAGCTCCTGGGTCTCCAAATCCCTGTTCCTCTGAGCCAGAGGGTACAAAGGCCACTGGGGGAGTTGGTCTGTTGCCCCTGGATCACCAGCTTCCTGGCTCCTGGTTCCCCAACACCTGGTTTCCATGTGCTGAAGAGTGCGCACACGTGTAGTGAGTAGGTCAGAGATCCCAGGTGCCCACCTCTCAGTTCCCCAGGTACCTTTGATGTACTTGTATTTTCTACAATCTGCAGATCTGCAGTTATAACCACATCCTGTACCAATCCTGTTAACATTTATAATAGAACACCCACTGAAGATCTTACAAGGACAACTACTTGCTTTCTCCTCAATAAAATAAGACTTTTCCCCAAGATGGGTAGACCACAATGCAAAAAGAAAAAAAAAAAAACAACTATGAAACTCAGAAAACTGAGAAATCTCCACCAAGGATACCTAGTCCCAAAATGGAAGTCACATAGAAAATAAAACAACAGAAACTGAATCCCAAAATGAAGACACAAAAAACTATGTGACCCTGATAAAATGAATTGCTGAACTAGAAGCAAAGGAACAAAAAGAACCAACAATTGCATCAATGAAATTGAGCAGAATCATTATCTCTTAGAGCACTCAGTTTTTATCACTAGACTTAATTGAAGAAAACCAGAGAATCCTCAAAAGAGATATAAATAAATTGAAAGTAAGTGAAAGATAGAAGATCTCAACAACCAGCTGATTGAGCTTAATGAAGACATAAACAAATGCAAGAATGAATTCCAGGTAGCACCAAGAAAGTCAGACCTCAAACTGAAATTGTACCTTAAAAAAGAGATGGTCACAATGCAAAATAACACAACAGAAAACAAAAGTCAAACACAGCTTTTAAAATATCTCTTATAACCCCTTACTAACAGAGTCATGCATGTAGAAGACAGAAACTCTGAGCTGGAAGAAAAGATAGAGAAAATTGATCGGGAATCCAAAAACTTTACTAAGTTCAAAAAAATCACGTGAACAGAATATGAGGGAAATGTGGAGTACCCTAAAATTACGAAACATCTGGATCATGGGTATATCAGAAGGAGAAGAAATCAAAGGCAGAGGCATAGAGAATATATTCAACAAAATTATTAAAGAAAATTTTCCCAGTCTTGCAAAAGAGAGCCCGTCCAGATACAAGAAACTCACAGAACACCAGACAGGACCAAAGAAGATATTCTACAAATACATCATAGTTAAAACTTTTAACAATTAAAACAAACAGAGATTACTAAAAGCAGCAAGAAAGAAACAACTCACTACATAAAAAGGCAATCTCATCAGAATTAGCTCAGAGACCTCAATGGAAACCCTGAAAGCCAGAAGGGCATGGAATGGAGCACTTCAAAGTCTAAAATACTATGGCTTCCAACCCAAACTACTGTAACCAGTGAAAGTATCCCTCATAATAAATGGTGAAAGGAAAGCTTTCCATGAAAAATGTCAGCTCTGTGATTATATGAACACAAAGTCAAATCTACAAAGAATATTTCAGGGAATACTCCACACAGAAGAGTCAAAAAACCAGTCTCAAGAACCTACACAAAGAAGACCACAGTGAACAAAACTATACCAGGCACAAAAAAGTAAAAAGCCCAGGAAAGCACCAAATCCCAAAAGAGCATCCCATCATGGCAGGGATTAAATCAAACCTCACAGTTATAACCTTAAACATTAATGGTCTTAAATCACACATTAGAAGACACAAGTTAACAGGGTGGATCAGAAAAACTGGACCCTTCTATTTGCTGTCTTCAAGAAACCCACCTCACCACTAAAGACAAATACCTCCTCAGGGTGAAAGGATGGAAAATGATATTCCAAGCAAATGGAAATAAGTAACAAGCAGGTGTTTCTACATTAATATCTGATGAAAATAGACTTCAAACCAAAAGTAATCAAAAAAGACAAAGAAGGCCACTACTTACTCATCAAGGGAACAATCCAACATGAGGATATCACAATCATTAATCTATATGGACTAAACACAGGTACAGCACAATTTATAAAACAAAATCTACTTAATAACAAAACTGAAATAAACACCAACACCATCATAGTTGGGGATTTCAATACTCCACTGTCACCAAGCAGAAAATCAACAGGGAAATAACAGAGGTCAAAAACACCATAGATTGCTGGGCGTGGTGGCACGTGCCTTTAATCCCAGCACTTGGGAGGTAGAAGTAGGAGGATCACATGAGTTCAAGGCCACCCTGAGAATACATAGTTAATTCCAGTTCAGCCTGGGCTCGAGTGAGACCGTACCTTGAAAAACCCAGAAAATAAAAAACAAAAACACGATAGATCAACTAGACCTAATGGACATCTACAGAACATTTCACCCCAATTCTACAAAATACACATATTTCTCAGCAACACATGGAAGCTTCTCCAAAACAGATCATATATTAGTCCATAAAGCATACCTCCATAGATTCAAGAAAATTTATGTGATTTCTTGCATCATAATCAGATCCATCTACTTCTCCCCAAATTAATATCACTTATCTAATTTAACCTATGCTGACTTTACTCTCTGTTTGGAGAATCTACTTTTCTTTTTCAAGAAGGTAGCGAGACCCGAGGAGATAAACCACCCCTTGCATCTTAGTCAAGGCCCAGATGAAATCACAGAGGAATTGGGGAGATGAGCAAGAGTGCTGTTTCCATGGTGAGCCTGACAATCAGCTCCAGGGTGAAGGAGACAGACCCTGAGGATACTCAACACCTACCAAAGCAGAGATCCAGAGGCTCCTGAGAGCTCATCACTGAAATAGACTTAAAACTCACCCACCATGGTTCAGAGAATTTTGCCGAAGAGGGGGTGGAAATATTGTAAGAGTCACAGGTTGGGATGTCATACCCAGAGGCATTGGCTGCTCCGCCCCCCCCCCCCAAATAACTGACGCTGCTCCCACAATGCATAACCCACAACCCCACGGGGAATTCCTGCAACCGCACTGAGGAAGGTCCCTGGAGGAATGGGGGCAGGGAGAAGGGAAAAGATGATACCAACACATGGTATGTCCACACAAAATATGTTTCTAATTTAAAAAAAAGAATATTTATTATTCAATTTGGATAAAATTCCTATATAACAATGTTCTAGTATTTGGAGACAAATAATTCAGTGGCAAAAATATAGACAAGTAAATGAGCAATGACTGAATTCATGTACTAACCACTGAAGGAAGTGCAACTAAGCAAAAGCACATGGGGGCTGGAGAGGGCTCAGTGTTTGCTTGCAAATCCTGATGTGCTGGGTTTGATTCCCCAGTATCCACATCAAGCCAGATCACGAAGTGGCACATCCATCTGTAGGTTGTTTGCAACAGCAAGAGGCCCTGGCCTGCCCATTCATATTCATTCTCTCTCTCTCTCTTTCTCTCTCTCTCTCTCTCTCTCTGCAAATAAATAAAAATATTTTTAAGATGACAGAAAAAGCACATGGAAGCTTCTGGGGTATGGTCATTTCTTTCTTTATCTGGTTCATAATCATATAGATGGCATCTCACTTATTAAACACATACTTAGAGTCTTTATGTTTGCTATATTTATATTTTCTTAGGGAGCTCAGGACATATGTCTCTGGATGAGCATTCTCTTTCCTTGTGGTTAGGCTTTTTCATTTCGGGCTCACTGTGTGTACCACTCTGTCAGGAATGAATGAGTATTTCATCGTACTAAGAAACCAAATTCCACATGAGGCTAAACTAGTTCAGCATTCTCTGTGTGTAAAACTTGGATTGATTTTCCCATCATGGAATAGATTATGAGTCTGTACTAACCTTTTTACTATTCTTTAAGACAAAGCCAGTCTGTTTTTAAGGGTATTTTTCAACTAGTGAAATAGAGCATGCTGCCAATTAGTTGGTTATCATTGAGGGATGTGATATACCTTATGTATCCACTTTGGGGACTTTTTGTTTCTGTATTCAGCATTAAGACAAAGTCAACCCAAACAGCCACTTGAATGACCCAAACTGGGAGTTGAGTTGCCAAAGCAGCAAAATTGTTTTGACTAATAACAAAATCAGCTCTATTGATTGTGAGAAAGACAACAGTTATAAACTTTATTTCAACTACACTCATAAACACCTGAGAGTGTGGTTATTGGAATACATGATTAAATAACTTGATTTCTGGGATGGAGAGATGGCTTAGCAGTTAAGGTACTTGCCTGTCAAGCCTAAGATCCATGTTCAACTCTCCAGATCCCATGTAAGCCAGACCACAAAGGTGAGGCAAGCTCAAGGTCACACATGCCCACTAGGTGGTGCAAGGGTCTAGAGTTTGATTTCAATGGCTGAAGCCCTGGTGCACCAATACTCTCTCTCCCTCTCTCTCTCTCTCACTCTCTTTCTCTCTGTCTCTTGCTCTCTCTAAAAGAAAGATTTTTTTTTTAATTTGATTCCCACAGATTATTCACAGATGCAAATCACCTCACAAGTGGCAGAGTACTAAGATGGTCCAAAGATGCTGCCTTTGTAAATGTAGGGTCATGATGTTTGTTCTTCCCAAAGGAAAAGCTTTAAAGTTTGTGCCCTTCCACAGAGGGGAAATGATCAGGAGAGAATTACCCAGACACCCCAGCCAATCAATATTGCTTCCTGCCACAAACAAAACTGTGTAGGAAAACAGATAAAAATAGTCATTTTTTTCAGCCAGGCATGGTGGCGCACGCCTTTAATCCCAGCACTCAAGAGGCAGAGGTGGGAGGATCACTGTGAGTTTGAGGCCACCCTGAGACTACTTAGTGAATTCCAGGTCAGCCTGGATCAGAGTGAGACCCTACCTCGAAAAAACAAAACAAACAAAAAAATAGTCATTTTTTCCTACTCTACCTTTAAGGGGATTATTTGATTTTGATTGAATATTTTTATAATTACATAACATTTTATTTAAATGTCTATTAAAAACAAGGTAAAATTAAATTCATCATTATAGTGTGCTATCCCCACCTCATCCTCTTCTTTGCATTGCTATTTCCATTTTACTCTTTACATGTCAGACAAGATTTTTTCTTTTTTTGAGGTAGGGTCTCACTCTTGTTCAGGCTGACCTGGAATTCACTCTGTATTCTCAGGGTAGGGTCAAACTCATGGCAATCCTACCTCTGCCTCCAGAGTGCTGGGATTAAAGGCATGCACCACAACGCCCAGCCCCATGAGTTTTAATATCTCGCTCTCATTCTCTCTCTCTTCCTCTCTGTTCATTTACTTATTTTTTATCCACTTCACTAGATTGGAGTCTTTATCAAGGTAGATGCAATGACTATTTTACTCACCACTTTGTGCCCATGTTTAGCACAGTGCCACACACTCAAATATGTTGTAAAAGAATGAATGAAATAATGAATTAATTTAAATTATCTGATAGAAACCATGATGTCATAATTCCAGATATGAACGTATCCCTACTTTTTTTCACAAGACCCTTGTGTATAATACGAAAAAGAGCTCAACACTGGGAGTTGAGCATTCTGAACTCCATCTGGCTGTTGTATAAACCTGCTAAGTGAAAGGTTTCTCCTGAGGCCCATCTTCTTCTGCCTCCATCATCATCACACACTAGCATCCACTCATTCACACCATTATCCCTCCCCTGAAAGCCACTATAATGAAGATAAATGGGCATTTTGCAGACAAGTAATCTCATGGTAACATATCCCTGTTATTTACACCAGCAAAACCATTTCCACTGTGTAGGGACGTGCTTGTGCCCACCAGGGTTGGATCCCACCAGTGGATGATCTGTAAAGGTGCAGTGGAGAGCTCTGCAAACAGCTGTCCTTGTCTGTGGAGGATCAGATTACAGGATCCCATTACCTCTCTCGCCTGGCCTGCTGCAAGCCTTTGGTTAGGACCAACCCTTATTATTTCAATTTGTCTGGTATCCAGAGGGCCAGGGCTGAGGGTTTCCTTTTACTTGTTTCTGTTCAGTACCATTTTAAAATGCAGGCTAAAGAAAAGTCAAACCAATAACATTTATTGCAAATGTTACTTTAAAATATAGAATACTTTCATGCCTCTGAGAAACTAGTCATTGTTTGAAAGTTCTCAGTTATTAAGAATACCACATAGTCTAAATTTTGGTAAATTTGTAATATATTATAGAGAAATTAATAAAATTCCTAGGAAAATTTTGGTTTATGTTGCTTTTTTATATTTTTTTGTTTGATTTGAAAACTTATGTCAAGCTTTATAAAAAAAAGAAAGGAAAGAAAAAACCCAGAACATTACTAATGCATCAAGTTTAGGTATGGAGTATAGTTCAAAGGAAGAGGACTTGCCAATCATATGTGAGGTTCTGGGTTGAGTCTGTCACATGGAAAAGGGAAGGGGAGCATACAGGACGATTTGGAATTCACTCGCCCCAACAAGTTCAGGTTAGCATTTTAATTCTTCAAAGTACCATCTTCAAGGACACTCTGATCTTCTGCAAGGGAATGCTGTGACCAAGTGAGACAACAAAGCAACACATTGAGTCTGAGGTCATTATATTCCGTGATGATATCACCAAAACAATCAGATATAAATTCACAGGCTAGGAGATGGCTCAGTGAGTAAGAGCACACACTGCACAAGCATAAAGGCCTGAGTTTGATTCCCCAGCACCTGAATAAAAAGCACAACTAGGGCTGAAGAGATGGCTTAGCAGTTAAGGCACCTGCCTCCTAAGCCTAAGAATGCAGGTTCCAATCTCCAGGTTTAGTCAGATGTAAAGTGATGCAAGGATGCAATGCCGCACGTGACCACAAGGGGGATCATGCATCTGGATTTCGTTCACAGCAGATGAGAGGCTGCTGCCACGCCCATCTCTATCTGTCTTCATCTCCCTCTCTCCTTCTCTGTCTCTCTCTCCAAAAAGAAAAAAAAATTACAACTATACTCCCAGTGTTGAAGGGTGTAGAGACAGGAGGATCACTAGCCAGCTGGAATAAAAATAATCAAGGGGGAATACCCAATGTCCTCCTCTGGCTTCTGTATATGTGTGCACAAGGAATAAACATCTGCATACATACATGCACATATGAGCACACATCACACATGTACACACACACACAGAGTGAAAGAGAGAGATTCCAAAAAAATTATATAAATGTAGATTCCAGAGTAAAAGCCTGTCATCAGCATTAACAATTACAGCTATTGGCATGGATTAGGTATCCTACCAAGAGTCCAAAATGAGAAAAAAAGAGGGTCTCCAAGTTAGCTTAAAGAAACTCCTTACATTTAGTTCTGGCAAATAGAGTGGATAAGAGCAGCCAGCCAGATGGGAGAAAAACATGAGAAATGGAAAATGAGGGCTAAGGAAGCAAAGAAAATAAAGTATTTCAAGATAGAGTGATAAATGGTAGAAGGGTGAAGGTTAATGTTTTAGCCATCAAAGAAAACAAGACCTGGAAACTGTCTGCTGGATTTAGAAACATAGTGGTCACAGGTAACTCTAGAAAGTTATTTTATTAGAGAAAGGAACAAAGGTCAAAATGAAATGGTTCTCTGGGGGAGTTAGAGGAATGCAAAGAAATGGAAAAAGTGAATTTTGACAAATTTCATTGTGAGGGAAAAAATGGGAAGGTTAATAGATGAAAGGGAAGTAATCCTAGTGTTCCTTCTTATTAAACAGGAGAGAGCAGGTGACATTACATGCTGGCAGGAGACATTTAAATACTGGTAGGAATGATAGAGTTGAGAGAGAGGCAGTAGGGAAAACAATGCTGACTGACTAGATTACTATTGCTCTTGCACCCCCAGTATTAATTAATAGATTAATTAATCCTGCTCCACACCCTTCTTGGATACTATACTATCGGACACAAAAAAGAAATGAATCCCTTTCTGCCAAGCATTGTCTCCAAGTTAGGCCTCCTCGACCATCAACCTCCACTATTCCTAGCCTCTGGCTGGTCCTTCAGACTTCAGTAGTCTTGCTTCCTGGTATCAATCCTGTCCCATCCACTGAATTTACCACTTCCTTTTTACTCCAGGGCCACAGCCAATACCTGGTCATAGGTGGGGGAGGTCTTTCCCTAGGTCAGATCACAAGGCTCTTCACTTGATCAGTTCTATTAAATGGCCAAAAGTGTTTTCCACATGGCATAGGAAGGGATGATGACCAAGCTCTCACTCCATCTTCCACAACACCCAAGTGAAAGGACATCATGTGAGGATAAGCTGGATGTTACATTCACTCTTGGGAGTCCATGCCAAGGTAGGGCCCTTCCTGCATATGCTCCAGGGATTTTTCTCTTAGGCTTCCCTCTGGCTAGTTTTCCATTAATTCAGTATGGCTCTTACTTCACACAAACATCTCGTTCCATCTGTTTCATGTTTCTTTCTGGACCTCTTAATGTCCTAACTTACTTCTTTGGAGAGAATATTAAAAGTTGAAAGTAGCAGATAGAGATTTGTGTGCAGGAAACAAGCTGTCAGCACAGATGTGTGGTATAATTTTTACCAAAAGTTCAATATTACCTTAATGTATATTCAGGGGGAAAGCTATAAATATAATGTTCACTTTAAATGTGCTCATAAAACAAAGAATATTTTCATAGATTTTTTTTTTTTTACTCAAATGTTGGTTTGAGTCAGTTCACTGATTTCTAACTCTTGTGAGATTACTTGGGGTTTCATACAGGAAAGAAGGGAGGAAAAGAGAAGGGAGAGGAAAGGGAAGGGGAAGTTGATTATGTTTAGTTCCTTGCCTAACAAGTTATGAAACACATAGGCACCTGGTTTAAAAATTCTAGCATCCTACGGTATTTCCATTGGTTCCATCTCTATCTACATCATGCACAATAAAATGATAATATCAGAAGCTTTAGAGATACACAGGTCTGAACTCAAAAGCCAGTTTCACTGTATACCATCTACGAAACCATGGCCAGCTTTCTGGTTCTGTGAGCCTCATATGCTTCATGCACAAAATGTTTAATTATCTTAACCTAGCTGGAGCGTTGTAAGGATTACAGAGAATTATGTTTGCAAAGTCAAATGGACTGAAACCTAATACATCCATGCTGACTTATCTCTTCTTGGAGATAATAATCTAACTGGAATTAGTGTCATCTGATGTTGTCTAAATGCTCCTTAGCATGATAATGTCAGCATTTTTATTTCTCATGGAACATGCTTTATTTATATGAGAATTTTCTGTGAGTTCTTTAGGGTAAGCATGGGGGACAGATGAGTGGAAATTAATGCTTGCTTTGATGAACAAGTTGCTTCTTAGGGTCAGAGGAAATCAGCTAGAATTCTTTATGGCGGGAAAACAAATTAGGACTTTCTATCCTTTCAATTTATAAAGCCAGAGTACACTTTATATCCCTTGGGTCTGCAAAGCTTGAGAAGCTTGAGTTCATGACACTAGAAAAAACACAAACTTCCTACTTTGTCCAGCTAATCTTATCCAAGTGTTTGATATGCGTTCACTTATTGAGCTGTAGTTAAGCATATGCCTCTCTTGCGCCTTCCTACTTACTTCTATATTTCCCTGAAGAGATATAATGAATCTTCTATGTGTGATTACATATGTGTGTGTGCATGCGCGTGCATGCATGCACCAGAGTAGCAGGGAGTAGATTACAATAGTGGGCTATGAGAGAGGTATTATAAAGGAAGAAGAAAGAAAAAACCTTTTAAGCACTTGTTGTATTGATGTAGAAAATTCAGAGTACTGGATGGATGGAGAATCATTTTAAAAAAAATATTTTTATTTGGGTCTTGCCTTATGTGGGTAGCCATCAGTTATGCAGGAGAGGCAATAACTCTGTGTATAACCTAAGTCATGGCTCTAACAATCTTTCCGCCCCTCTTCCACAAGTTTCCCTGAGCCATGTTGGATTCATTTTAGGTTTATTTCAGTGACGAGGTTTGTGAGTCTCTGTGTCTCTGGACATCTGATTTGGTAGGGGTTGAGAGTTCTTTGTGTCTGTCTCCTTCTCCCTTGTGCTGGTACCAGGTTCACCAATAAAGCAGCACTCTTGCTCATTTCCCCTATAACTCAATGGCTTCATCTGGTGCCCTGATGTGGTGAGATGGGCTGATTCGCTCCTCAGGATATGCATCAATCTGAAAGAGAGAAGCAGATTCACCAACAGAGAGTGAGGTCAGTGCAAGATACATGGATAAGCATTATTATTTTAGAGAGATTTTAATAGGTGTAGGCTCTCTTGTATCCCACTATTGGTGGGGGCTTGAGATTGGAGAGCGGGCTTGTTTTTGGACATGGTTCTGACTTGTTTCCCATAATTTATTTGCCAGCAAAGAGAGATAAAGAGAAGAAAGACAGACAGACAGAGAGAATGGATGTGCCAGCGCCTCCAGCCCCTGCAAAACTCTGTGCATCTGGATTTACATGGGTACTGGGAAACCAAACCTGGGTTGTTAGGCTTTTCAGGCAAGTGCCTTAACTACTGTGCCATCTCTCCAACCCAGATAAACCTTTTAATATATTTTGCTGTGCAATCTAAGCCCCATTACATCCATTCAAGGATGCCTTCAGAAGTCATCCATATGGCTCCCTAAATTTGCTCTTGGATTTTGACTTGGTTGTAATGATAAGAGATCATAAGTCATGGGGGTTTTACATATATAAGGTAACATTAGGCATAGGCCAAGAGAATGAGATGAGAAGTCAAAATAATTTAGGGTAAAATCTAAGTAAATCTAAATAAATCAGGGCCAATTTAAAAAAAAAAAATGGTGACTTTTAAGGATTGAAATCCATGTCATGTATGGGTTAAAGACCCCTACCTAATAAATGAGGAAAAACATGAGATCTAACTGAGCCTCTAAAGCTCTAGCTTGCTCTAAGTCCCTCAAAGTATAAGCACCAATCCTAGATTTCTTTGAATTATCTATCTTCTGGAACAGAGACTTCACAAAAGTCATCACCAGGTATGTGAGGCTAACACTGCCAGCTTCCTTGTTGATATACCATTTGATGGCCTTTCTCAGGCTCAGGACTTAATCCAGAACCTTCATACTTTGTTCACTTTGTTAAGGTTACCAACCACTCAGATACCCTTGAAAGAAACTGATTTCCCCTCTTCCTTACTCTCTATATTGAATTAGACAATTAAACTGTTTCTACTTCCTAAAGCTCACTATATATCATCTTTTCCTTCTGAACATATTATTCCCTCTTCTTTTCATATCTTCATCATTGTCATTCTAATTAATTTCTCAACTATCTTTCAACATCTATACTGTCAGAAGGCTGACAGTAAAGATGGTGAATCTAAAATACCATAAAGCCTAAAATAATTCATTGGCTCCCCTTGGCCAATAAGATCCAGCATAAATGCTTTATGGAGTTTAATCACTTATTTTATTGACAACACGGACATTCTTTTTGGTCTCAGGTCCCACTACTTTTCTTCAGTGCTCCTATCAGGGCAACAATGCTACTTCATGCTCCATGTTCTTTCACATGTCCAAGTAGTCATTGCTACCCAGTATATCCTTTGCTTACCTTGTCTGCTTGAAAAATTTGGCACAAATATTAAATTTTCTGAATCCTTCCTTGATTTGTCTACTGACATCCTTCTTCCTTATTATAAATCCATATTATTTTATATATAACCCTATCACCATGCTATAATGGCTTTATTTACATGTTTATCTATAGTAGTAAATTGTAAAGTGATATAAGACAAGGCCTATGTCTTTTAAAAATTATAATAGAAAAAACTTGTGTTGTTTGAGTAGCTACAGAAAACTAATATAATAGGTAAATGGATATATATGGTATAATGGATTTGTATACTGTTGTAAAAATATAACGTGTGAGAGGGAAGTAGCAAGTTTCAGATATAAAGTGAGAACATATGATCAATGACATTATAAACAGGTTTTAATACATTAATAGATTTTTTCAAGACCTGAGGCAACTAAGTAAATCAATTTTCAAAAAAAAAAAAGTTTAGCAAAGACACAGATAGAAGTAAAATGGAGTGCTAAAAATAATTGGTTACCACAAAAAAAGGCAGAAAATGACTTATAGAAGATCAAAACAAAACAAAACAAAATAAAACAAAAAAAGAAGACAAAGATCATCCTCAGTGAGCTCACCCAAGCACAAAAAGATAATTGTCACATGGTCTCGTTTATCTGTCGCTCCTAACCTGAATCCACATGATATGCGACCAAACCTAATAAACACTCTAAGGCCCAGACAAGAGGGAGGGTGGAATGGAGGGAGGGTAAGAGTGGGAGGAAACGAGAGGGTAGGAGGTAGGACGGGGGGGGGGGATACAAATTGGGACCCAAAAGGAAAAGATACTATAAAACCCTTTACTCTGAACAACAGGCTAAAACATTGATCCTTCAGCAGGCCCGCAGAGGGAACACCCGAACCACAGGAACCTGGAGAGAACATCATGAAGGCCAACCTTAATCTTGTCTTGCTTCTCTTTCTCTTCTCTCTCCTTCTCCTCTCTATACTCACTTTCTCTTTTATATTATCTATCTTTTTCCTCCCTCACCTTCCTAGGTGCAGACTTATAATACCCAGTGCCAGCATGGGGTTAACTTCCACAATGAGCTGTTGATCTGAAACACCTACAAGATTTCCCAAAAAAGACAGACTTCTGTCAGAGTTCTTGGTGACCCACCAAAGGTTAATGGTAAGACCCTACTGTCGAAGACAGCATATGTGTGTGAGACCAAACAGAGAGACCTGGCCAGAATCTGGAAGAAGGTCAGTCCCTAGACAGTTAGCTAGACTAGTACCAGAGGGTGCTGCACAAGCAACTGGGGGAAAATGTCCGTCATTGGTCCAAACAACTTGTAGTCTAAGATACCCAGCAGGAAACAACTTGACGTAATGCTCATACAAGTGTAGTAGTGGCAAACAGTCAAGGTGGGTAACCAACTGCTCTTGATTTGGCTAATAGATCCACTCAGTGGAATGGAACTCATTGCTGGAACTGGGACATAAGTCAAAACCAGGTACAAAAAATGAGCTCAGTCTCCAAGATCAAGATACCACCAAATGTGGGCTAGAAGAGAGCCAACGCATATAAAATTCCCTCCAAAACATATATGGTCATCCCTTCTATCTAGTACTAACTTCTCTCTCCGTTGGAGAATTTGCTTATCTTTTTTCAGATGGACAACGAACCTGAAGGGAGGATCAGCTAATCACACCTCACCAAGGCCCCAGCTGAAACCATAGAACAATGCAGGGGAAGGGCAAGAATACAGCATTCATGGCAATCACGACACCAGAAAAAGGCTGAAGGAGATAAACACAGAGAACATCCAACTCCAACTAAGCCAGATATCCAGAGACACAGAGGCTCCCAAAACCTCATCACTGAAGCAGAACTAAAATGATCCCAATGTGGCTCAGGGTAACTCGCGGAAGAGGGGGCGGAAAGATTGTTAGAGTCACAAGTTGGGGCATTATGCACAGAGACCAGGGCCTACCCCCCAGAACTCTTGACTAACCTCACAATGCATGACCCACATTCCCCATTGATGAGGGTCCCTTTGAAAGAGGGAGGACAGAGAGGAGAACAATGGAACCAATACTATGAATGTAAAATCAGAATAATATAAATAAAAAATATATATTAAAAAAGATTAAATTCAGAGTGTGGAAATGGAAAAAAAAAAAAACTAAATGACACATGGAAAACCAATAGCAAGACAGTAGACTTAGCCAAGTGTGATGTCTCATCCCTGTATTATCAATGCTTAGGAGATGGAGACAAGGAGGATCTTGAGTTCAAGGCCAGCCTAGCCTATATCAAAGGATCCTATCAAAGAAAGGTAATGGAATGGGAGGGTTATGGTGGTACATGTCTGTAATCCCATAAATTGGGAATCAGAGGCAAGATGATACCTACACATTAGAATCTCCTAGGAAGCTTTTAAAGCATATTTGGTGGTGGTGGTGGAGGAGGAGGTAGTGGGTATATGTGTTGTGAATGGGTGTTTGTTGAGGGATGGAATTATGATAAGTAGGAAGCTCTTTGAACACATCAAACTTGAAACTTGGGACTAATTCTATTTTTGAAAGCTGTTATTTGCCAAAATAGACTTCCCCATATGTAGTCTGCTATTCTTTAGTCATGGAGTGCCTAGGAAAACAAACTAATGTCATTTCTTTAAAGATTACCCCACTGGGGGCAATAGGTATCTTGGGGAGGGAAACCTGCACTTGGTGCAGTAACATATGGTCCAACAAATTCACAATTGAGTGACTCCTTTTTTTTCTTTTTCTTTTCTTTTTGTTTTTTTTTTTTTTTTTTTTGCAGCTGTGGTTCAAATTAGAGGCATTTCAGATGTTTAATGGTGACTTCACTCTGAAGAAGTGTATGCTGAGCATCTGGAGGTACATGATTTTACTTTAATCATTTTGATTTATGTGACAGTAATTACAAGTATCATCATGGCCTATAGAAAAAAAGTCAGTTTACAACTACCTGCCAGTACATGTTTTCATCTTACAAGGGCATTTCTTTCCTCGGACCAAGAGGGGTTAAGATGCCATTGTGAAAGCTTTTTGCCTAATTGAATACATGACATGAGCATGAATTCATAATAATGGAACAAATTGATGAATTTGTTTATCTAAACTGACTACATGTTGAAAGATTAGTAATCATGGCATTTGAAGTAGCTGTGGAAACAAAACTGTATTAAACTGTCCCAGAAATTTTATAGCTAAGGAGGTGCAGCAACTTGAAAGATCTTGAAGTAACATAATCTGTTTCTGACTGTGCAGGTAGTTCTGAGAAAATGTCCACAAGTTTATAGTCAAGAAGCCACTATGTACTGAATGAGCCAAAAACTCTGGTGTTTGCTCTTCTATCATCTCACCCTCTTTTTAAGATGTAGGATAGAAAAAACTAGATACTGGACCATAAATACAAAGAGATTTAAAGTTATGACAAAATTTTTCAGCCAACCAGAATGCTTTTCAACTCATAAGACATAACCAAAACATATGAAGAAAATGCTCCAATAGGGAGACATTATTAAACATGCATGGAACATGGTAGATACTCAGTAATATTTATTGAATGAATAAATGATAATATCAACCAATCAAAATTTATTTGGGGGCTGTAAAGATGGCTTACTGGTTAAATGCTTGCCTGTGAAGCCTAAGGACCTGGTTTGATGCTCAATTCTCCAGGACCCATGTAAGCCAGATGCACAAGAGGGATCACGCATCTGGAGTTCTTTTGCAGTGGCTAGAGGCCCTCGCACACCCATTCTCTCACTCTCTCTCTCTCTGCCTCTTTCTGTATATCTCTCTCTCTCTATATATATATATATATATCAAATAAATAAAAAACTTATTTGGAACTGTCTGTCTAATTCTTGCTAGATTTTAATTGTCTCTTTCAGGAAAAAAAGCATCTCAATGGTTAAAAAACCAGGTAGGGGCCCTTTCCATTGAAAAGATCCAACACTGCCCCTAGTTCTGCCAGTGCTGTTTTATTCTCTGAACTGTCTCAGTCTTATATTTCTTTTCCCTGTGACATTAAATTTGTAGCATATGTTCTTTCCATATCTCCAGGTGGTAGGGACAACTGTATTCACAAATAACAATGCTTTATACACTGAAGAGTTGAAAATGCAGCATTTTCTATATTATTTTATTTGTACTTTCCCATAAAATATTTCCCTTTCTTGCTGTTTCTCTCCCACATATATACTGACACAGGTGTGTGAAAGGCAGGCACAATGTTCTTCTGGATGATGCTTCCATTCGTGGATTTACTCAAAGAGGGTATGCTAAATCATTCCAGATTTGGCCAATCCTATGTAGCTGAGCTTGCTCTCTCTCTCTCTCTCTCTCTCTCTCTCTCTCTCTCTCTCTCTCTTTGAAGCAATTTCTTTCCTTGGAATTAACCTCCTTCCAATGACAGATAGCAGAAAATAAAGAACACTAACATCATATTTTCTTAGAGTTAAAATGGGCCTTAGGGATCTCAGTGCAGACCCTCCTGCTACTGAAGCCTGAGGGCACATACAGAAACGTTCTTTGATCATGAGAGACCACATCTGCATACAGTAAATCCAGGTGTTCCCTGGTTCCCTGCTCAGGGTTCTTTCCATTACTCTGGCCTAATTAATTTGACTAATAAAGATGCTTTTGGTAAAGAAAGGATGAATACCCTAATTAAAATGACCATTTTTCTCTGCCATTCTTATTGCCTTTTTCTGTATGAGATACAAGAAGTCATATTGTATGAAATGTTCCAGAGTCTATAGTGATAGGATTCAAAGCTAAGGACACATTGCTGGATTTCCTTCTTTGTGGGTTTTAGTTTTCTTTACCTGACCTTTAGTTTAATTCTTTAGAATTCTTAAAACACAGATTCAGATAATAGTGGGTGTTTTTATTGGCTCAAATCAAATTATAATGTATTCTGGATTAATAAATCATGGGATTCACACATAAAGAGATTTCTATTACAGAAATTTTAACTAAATCCACCCAGGTGAGGGTGGCATGGTGGCATTCTTTGAGTGCAAATTCCTCCCAACCAGTTAACCTGCCAATCCTGCTGATCACTTTTCTGTGCTTGTGATGGTTTAGGTGAAAGATGGATGACCCAAAGCTAGCCAGTATTCCATGAAGGAAGGGCTGGTGCATGGGGTCTTTGGGAATGATCTGTTTGCTGCTAAAATGTTTCTAAGGGAGGCGTAATCCCTTCTTCTCTGGATAGATTGCTATGTGCATTAGATGTTCAGCTCTGCTGTAGCCATCTTGATGTCCATCTGAGAATGAAGCCAACCTATAAGCATTACAGAGACAGGGAGATATCAGAGAAGTAGTCAGAACCCTGATAAAGTATATCTGTAGGAAATAATAGATCATTTTATCTTTCACTGAGGTTTCCTATTACTTGAAGCTGAAATCATCTTAACTAAAAATTTAGATGACACAGACTCATTTAATACTTAAGCCCTTGGCTCCACAATCTCAACTCTATAAAATGCTTTAAAATAAATAATTTATGGGTAAATGAGCATTCAGTGAATTCCTTTGGAAAGAAATGTGAATCTCAGGGCAGAGAAATAATAATTATTTATAAAGACTCTTCCACCACACTCAACTCCATCAGGTGATTGGATAAAAAAAGTGGTGGTGCACGCACTTGGGAGGCAGAGATAGGAGGATCACTATGAGTTCATGGCTACCCTGAGACTATATAGTGAATTCCAGGTCAGCCTGAAATAGAGTGAAACCTTACCTCAAAAAACCCCCAAAAAAGAAAAGAAAAAATTTAGCCAGGCACAGTGACTCCCACCTATAATTCCATCATTTGGGAGGCTGAGGTAAGTGGACTGCCATGAGGCTGAGCCAGCCAGGGCTATGTTGTGAGTTCTAGGTCAATCTGAGCCAAAGTAAGACCTTGCCTCAAAAAGGAGAAGAAGAAGGAGGGGAGGGGGAGGGGGAGGAGGAGGAGGAGGAGGAGGAGAAGGAGAAGGAGAAGGAGAAGAAGAAGAAGAGAAGGAGGAGGAGGAGGAAGAGGAAGAAGGAGAAGAAGAGGAAGAAGGAGAAGAAGAAGGAAAGAAGGAAAGAAAAGAAAAAGAAAGAAGATAGGAAAAATTCAATCAACAAGTTTTTATTGAATTTAAGCAAAAATAGGTACATTATTTGTGTTATTTTAATGAGAAAGACAGTCTCATACTGAACTTGTAAAGGAAGTATTTTTAATTCCAAGCATGATAGCTCAAATGCTGTTAGTACCTAGTGCAGACAAATGTACTTGATACATTTGTGTTGACTTTTCTTTAGTAGCCAATAAGAAGGCAGCCAATTTCTGCCAAAATCATCACTAAATTATGTCTCATGAGAACAATGACAATGTTCCTTTCTTTTATAGCACCTTGAATCCAAGGATCTTAAGGCTATATATACATTTGGCTGACAATACTCTCAAAATCTCAGTATTTGGTGGATGGGGAAATTCAACTCACTGCAAGAACATAGAAATAAAAATAGAACCCAGAGTCAATCAACTAATCAATCTCTCTCTCTCTTTTCTCTCTCTGTTTCCCTCTCTCTCTATCTATTCTCCTAACCTAATATCACTGAAGGAAAATAAAAAGTTACATAGGCTTCAGCAGGATAAATAAGTTTTCCCAACTCCATCTAATGAGTGATTCATTCATTCTCTTTTGCTATAATTTAAATCATATTTTATATTCCTATGACATTTAACTTTTATAGTAGTAGTTCTGAATGCCAAAGAATGAGAAAATTGAGCTATTATGACTGTCCCAATAGCTTGCATCTCCCCACTCCAAATGATTTGGCTGTAACTGAAGAGGAGGTTTCTTTAGATATTTACAGAGCTTCTTTTTGGACTATAATATTGTCAAAACCATTTTTTCTTGGTTCTTAAACAATTCTTTTTGTAAATTGAAAAGAAAGAGAAAAATGGAACCAAATTTTGGAGGCATTAACACAATTACACTTGAAATTTCAGCAGATTACAATGGAAGCTTCAAATTCTACTTTTTAGAACTTAGAATATATAAGACAACAGTAGCTAAATGGAAAATTATCTTTTTAAATAATATAAATGTAAAGAAGATTCACAATAAAGCTGTGAGTTTCTTACAATCCTGAAATACATATGGAGTGGAGCTTGTAATCTAAAGAATTTCTGTTAAAATATTATCACTATCTTCCTCTTTATTTTCCTGTGCTATCACCATATGAGCTAAATCATCACATAAATCTGCAATTCTAGGCATAACATCTCTTCAGTGTTGCTATAAATTATTCAGTAGATTTATCCTGCCTCCCAAAGGCCAATAAACTACATTATGGAGAGTGTCTTTCCATAGCATGCCATTATTGTTACTGTATTAGACCAGGTATTTATGAAAAATATCCTTTATAAAACCTTTATAATTTAAACTTACTTTATAAAAATAAAAATAGTATAAATAATAAATAATAAAACAATAAAAAGTATTCATCTTATATGAGAATATTTGGGATGATAAAGATAATTTGGCTGCTCTACTATAGAAGAAATTCAAACACAGAAAACTTGGGCCCTCTGTAAGTCTCCTGATTACTGTGTTCTCTAGTTTAACCAAGTTATTTATCTGACATCAAAAATACATTAATGCCATATTCACACTACTCTTGCAAGATGCAACTGCTTCTTTGTGACTGAGTTTTCTCCATAGTAGCCTTGATGAAACGTATGCCATCAGAGGACAAATATATTGATACAAGTAAAAAAGATAAAATTAATTCCTGAACCTAGTTAGAGATAAAAGATGTTATTTTCGGATTTTCTGAAGTACAGCATCATATAAAAGATAGCATTGAACTTTGTATTTGGAGGGTAGGTGAACTGCAATTTCATAACTAACAAGTTTTCTAACTTGGCATTTTTGTTCATTCTAAAAATGTTGAGCCAAATTGTGGTAACTTCTTCCCACCACTTTTGGCTCATCCATTCAGTAACTATAAATGCTATTATTGAAAATGATCAAGCCATCCAAGGTTTTAGAAACTAGATTCCAAAACCTTCTATAACTGCTTGATACAAACACCAAGAATTTTCCTGGATCAGCAAGAGCTGCTTCTTGGGAACACATGTGATACTTCCTTTTTAGGGAACTGTGATGCTATACACCTTCCCTGAAAATTTTGACACTCTGCCAGAAAGTAGAGAATATAAAGAAGCAACTGTGTAAACCTCACTTAACAGTGATCCAGAATGATTATCAGTAAGTACATTTTTCATTGAGTAATTACTTGCTGGAACACTGAACCTAGTAGGAAAGAGATCTTTTCATAAGAATAAGATAATTTCACTCTCAAGAAATGTCTAAGCTCTTCATCTTCTACATTATGCTAAAGCAGAAGTTCCTCTTCACATAACTATACAAAAAGTGAGTACTTAAAACAAGTTTAAACAGTCATGTAGAACACAAATTGAGCAAATACAAAATATTTTTGCCTTTTCAAGACCATTAAATTCATTTGTCAGGTTGTAAAATTAGACATGGACTGGGGCAGTTTCATAGTTTCTGGCAGAAATAACATGCTGACCCTGATGTTCTGTTATGATATGCAATCTTTGAAAATAATACACACCTCTTTCATCACCATGCAGCCAAGGTTGTTGTATATAGGGCAATTCATAAATAATGAATGGATGAAAAATGGGAGTAGATACTTGCTGTTTAGCAAATGATGCCTTCCTTCTCTTGGGAGGCATAATCATTCATTCTCAAGCAGAGTCCTCTTGGACAAAAACTGAGCTTGCTGCTTGTGGTCAAGTGTGAGTTGGAAGTGCCAAGAAGGAACCAAACAGTATCAGTCAGACCTTAATGAGACTAATAATCATTTCCTATTCCCACTTCAGGATTTGTCTCCATATTCTATCTCTATAAGGAAAGATAACAAGGAATTTGAGCTTTAACTACTAGTTGAAAACAATCCTAGTCTTTAGCTACTTTGGAATCTGAAAAATAGTCTTGAAATACTTTGGCTCATAGCATTTTGAAGTTGAACAGAACAACACTATATCTTGAGGTAGAAAGAGCTTTGCAGGTTTGCAAAAGGTTTCTACAGTATTCAGTATCTGGCAATATTTTCCTAGCATCTGATCTCTCTCTCTCTCTCTCTCTCTCTCTCTCTCTCTCTCCAAATGAAGAATTCTAGCTGATTTCAGAATGGGAGAAACTCTTTGACAGATATATATGGCAAAGAATTAATATCTAAAATGTACAAGGAACTAAAAAAATTCCCTACTCATTAACAAAGCAACCCAATCAAAATACGGACAATGGAAATAAACAGAGAGTTCTCAAAAGAATAAATACAAATGGCCAATTAAAAAAATATTGAGGCAAAGCTCATGCTAGCCCAGGCTGGCCCAGAATTCACTCTGTAGCTAAGGTTGGTCTTGAACTCACAAGAATCCTCCTATCTCAGCCTCCTGAGTGCTGTGATTAAAGACATGAGCCACAACTCCTGGCTTAAGCCAATACATATTTTATAATTTACTCAAAATCCTTAGTCATCAGGAAAATGAAAATTTGAGATTTCATCTCACTTTGAGATTCTATCTCACCCAGCAAAATGGCTGTCATCAGGAAAACAAATGACAACAAATGCTGGAGAGGCTGTAGAGAGATGGGAAACCCCTACAGGTGGTAAGCATGAAAACTGGTGCAACCACTGTGGAAAGTGTGGAAGTTTCTCAAAAACCTAAAAATAGAACTACTATATGATCAAATTATACCACTCCTGAGTATGTACCCAAAGGATTCTATATCCTACCACATAGATATTTGTGTAACCAAGTTTATTGAGGATCTATTCACAATAACAAGGAAATAGAATCAACCTAAATGTCCATCAACTGGATAATGAAAATATGGCACATATACACAATGGAATTTTATTCAGCCATAAATAAAAATGAAATTATGACATTTCTCAGGAAAAATGGATGGAACTGGAAAATATACTGAGTGAGGTAATCCATGCACAGAAAAACGAACACTGCATGTTCTCTCTCAAATGAGGATCTTAGCTTCTGTTTATATATCTGTGTGTTTAAGTTGGAGTTTGTAGCTATAGAGGCCAGGAAGCTAGAAAGGGGTCATAAGAAGGAAAAATAAAAAATAAACAGAGGTTGGGCATAGTAGAACACATGTGATATGGCAGTAGAAGAATAGGATAATGGGGGTGGAAAGATTTAAGGGGAACAGGGATCGTGAGATAAAAGAAAGGAAATGACGGGGAGGGTTAACCAAAACAAAGGATTATTAAAAGCCATATGGGAACATAGTACTGTAAAATATTATACTGAGTGAGGTAACCCAGGCCCAGAAAGACAAATATCCCAAGTTCTCTCTCATATGTAGATTCCTCAACCCTGGCTCATGCAAGCAACTAACCTTAATTGAATGCAGTGGATCATGAAAGAAAGAGAGAGAGATATGAAAATAGCAGGAGGACAAGTTGTGAAGAAGAAAGAGTTCAGTAGGAGTGAAAGGGGAATAAGAGAGGGTAAGAGGGATGAATGTGATCAAAATACTGTATATGCATGCATGAAACTGTCAAAAATAAAAAAATAAGAAAAATACCCAAAATGTTCATTACAGCTATCTTTTGTTGATTACCATTTATACGTGTTTTCTAACTTGTACCAATGGATATATATCATTTAAATACATTTCAAATGAGACATAATGAAAACTAAACAGATGCTGTTATGAGACGATCACTAGGCATGGGTATTATTCCTCCCCTGTCTTTAATATATAAAGTCAATGAAGCAAGCATATAAAGAAAATGAAGTCAATATTATTTAAAACCAACAAAATATTGCACACACATAACACATTTCAGTAAGAACATTATTTAATGTAAGCTCTTATAGAATTTTGTCAATGAGAATATTTAGCTAATGCACTGATTTCTCTTTGATGTGATTTATAGTTATATAATTTAGGCTTCAAGAAGAAAGTAAACACACCCTAGCATTAAGAAGTCCTAGTCCAGGCAGACCATCATGCCATTGCTATCATTTGTTTGGAATAGCCATTTCAGCATGGTTGATTTGTCTTTAGGTTTTCCCTTTGACTATCCAAGGTTCTTTCTAGTCTCTGCAGCTCTCACTCTGTTTCCCACATTGTTCAAAATCCAATTGCATTAGATTAGCTTTAAGGATTAAAATGTTATGGGAATAAAATATCCAAATATATTTTCTCTCAAGAGCAGATAAAGGAATGTGTTATCTTGGTAATTATCTGGTAAGGAAACATTCAGATCATAAAATGTAAACTAAATCCTAGCTATGGACTTAAATGGCAATGGAAACACAGAGAGAGGCTTCATTATCTTACTTCTGGCCTTAGTGCTAAATAAGGGTCTTCTTCATGAAGGAATTGAGCTGGAGAACTATTCTGCCTCACCACAGAACAGGGGTAAGAGCAGCATTCCTTTCAGTATTTTTTTTTCCTATAATACAAGGTGTATCCCTTGAATAAGCATGTTATAAACCAAATTAAGAGAGAGAGAGAGAGAGAGAGAGAGAGGGAGGGAGAGAAAAGGAGGGAGGAATACATACACAATGTAAAGATGAATCTGTTTTCAACATATCTGAAGTTTCTCAGATGAAATCCTATTCCACATGGTCCCTGACCTCTCTGAGCCCTTCATCCTGTTTTCCACTAGCCTTGTGCTCAGAGAATGACTTCATCTTTCTCTAAGACCTTTAATAAGTATGCAGCCTTTTCCAGTTTACCTTGACATTTAGCTAAGTAACATACCTTCTCCATCTTTTTGGTCTGTGAGTTGTGCCTTCCGCTTTGGCCACAAACAGTAATCTTTTGTTTGTTAACTGCAGTTTGGATCTATTTTAAGTCCAACAGTAACATGATGTTACATACTGAATTCAGTGAAGAAGAGTATGAAAATTTGCAGTGCCCTGACCCAGAGGAAAATTTCTGACTTAATTCCACAGATGAGGTCCCTGAAAACCTAGATAAAAATGATTTAGCTTTCTCAGAATTCCAGTAGATTCTCTGGTTTCTGCTATTTTAAGAAGAGCTTCTTAACTGCAGAGTTTTGTTTGTCTTCATTCCTTTTCATTATACTGTTGATACTTTCACTGCTAGAAACATTTTCTCAAACATATCCCATTGTCTTACATATACTGGATTCCATGAGTTTTAGGAATTCGTGCCTCTAATGATTCCCTACAGAGCTGGGAATCCAAGCAGATGCTAGAAGCAGAATCCATTCACCAGGCTAAAGCATAGGCCCTTCTCTGAATGCAAGGATGGTTGTCTGTGACCAGTAGCCTAGTTAGAGACCCTTCTCTCCCAGCTGATGCTGGCATGTCACCACCTGCAGACTAATAGCTCTTTATTACTTTAACCACGAGTACTCATTTGCCTCAGTTTGTACCACAAATGGTATTTATAATAAGATTAATGTGTGTTATCTTTCTTAGAAATCATACATGGTATTAATTTGGAGAGTTTTTTTTTCAAGTGGCATAAACCAGTAGAAAAATAATGTTTGGGAACTAAATAATATTATACTCAACATCAGTTGAACATTTATGAGAGAATATAGTCTTCAGAATATTTTTCTTTTGTTAAATGTTATTCTAATGTGAGTTTGGAGATTAGTAGAGATAGAGTGGATGACACATAGTAACATCACACCCTTAAAATGTCTAAGTTTTTATTTTTGATAGAATTCAGTTTACCTAGATCTACTGATTTTTGCTTAATATTTAATTTATTTTCTTTTTAATATTTTATTTATTTATTCTGTCTCTCTTGAGAGAGAGACAGAAAGAAACAGATACAAAAAGAGAATCAGGGCATCTAGCCACTGCAAACAAACTCTAGACGCATGCATCAACCTGTACATCTGGCATTACATGGGGACTGGAGAGTCAAACTTAGGTCCTTGGGTTTTGCAAGCAAGCACCTTAATCACTCAGCCATCTCTCCAGCCTCAATATTTCATTTATTATTCAGAAAAAATATCAATTATTATATCTTATTCAGTTTGTTTGTTATCAATTTCAAATGTCCCTTTTTTTTTACTCTTTTGATGCCTTTCCTCATTAATTCTGTACATAATGATATTTCACTGTGTGTGTGTGTGTGTGTGTGTGTGTGTGTGTGTGTGATGTCATTGAGAACTGCTAGAAATAATCTCTATTTCAAGATTCCTTTCACAAATATGTGATCATAATTAAAAGTAATACATGTGTATTGATTATTTCCTATTTGCTGTGACCAAATACTAGACAAGAAGCAACTTAAAGAAGGGCTTATTTCAGCTTATAGTTTGAAAGTACAGTACTTAATGGTGGGAAAAACGTGGCGGGAAGAGCTTATGGGGCTGGTCACATTCAGTCCACAGTGAGGAAGCAGAGTGATGACTACTGCTGCTCAGCTCACTTTATCTTTGTTATTCAGTCTAGGGCCCCAATGATGGAATAGTGTTACCCCCAGTGAGAGTGTGTCCTCCTACCTAAATTAATTCAATCTAGACTGTCTCTTGAAGACATTCCCCGAGATTTGTTCGCATGGTGAGTATAAATACTGTCAATAAAACAACCAAAGATTAAGAGAATTATCACAACATGCTAAAATTAAATGATAAAAATCACTTCGACATGCAACCAATACAAAAATTATGTAACTCTACTATCTGTGGACATTTCTACTAATGAATAAAACTACAGACAATCTTCAATAATGATTACATTTCATTGACTATAAAGCCCAAAAACAATTAAGACTAAATATTAATGCATGAGATTGTTCAACTGTTTATCACATGAGGAAGCCAAAAATTGAATTATTTTATTCCAAATACTAAATAGTACATATATTCTTCAATAAATAATAAAAATATATATATAACAGACTGATCTTATAGGAGCTTAACTGCCCAGAGATCGCATCAGGATGGTCCTGACCATACACTTGGACCTCTAGGAAGCTCTATGCTTCATCCATCTGTCATTCATGTTGCTCCTAGGAAAGATGGGGGTCTTTGAGACATACATTTAGGCCATGATGCTCTAAGAGTTTCAAGGGAACATTACCCTTCCATCTCTGATCTCTTAAACTACTCCTATTTTTATACTCTACTATCTCTCTTCCCCTTTATGATCATGTGATTATCATGGGGTTTGAAGGCCCAGTGTTCACAAGGAGACAGAAGGTGTGAATGTATGTAAACTAGTTTCTATCTAGGCCTGAAGAAAAACACATGTTTCTATTTTCTTTTCCAGTCAAAAAATAAAGACATAGTGCCAAGGTCAAGATATAATCTTTGGGGGAAAAGAATCCATGAGCAAGTGAGATAACAGGAAGCCTTGAAACTGCCTTGTGATCCAGCCCAGCTCAGAATCTAGAGGCCAGGTAGATGTCAGGTCAGAGCACTTCCTAGTAGAAAAATGTTGTCCACCAGTACAAGATGTCAATTCAAAATATCAGAAGTTTTTACTGTTATTAGCCAAAGATTATTCTCACTCTTACAGAGGTTTTTATCTCTGTAACAGTTTAGAGGAGTTTCTAATTACTTCTAGGTCCATACTGGCAGATGAGACATTTCAGGAGCTAGAAAGGCCCCAGAGTTAAAAATGGCCAAAAAAAACTAGACATGGTTGCACACACCTTTAATCCCAGCACTTGGGAGGCAGAGGTAGGAGGATCGCTGTGAATTCGAAGTCACCGTGAGACTACATAGTGAATTCCAGGTCAGCTAGAGTGAGATCCTACCTTGAAAAACCAAAACAAACAAACAAGACAGAAAAAGATTTTACAATCCTTATATTCCAGATTCAGGTAGTCTGATCCTGACCCTTTTACCATTCTTGTCATTTATCTGTGTACTTATCATCTATTTATCATGCATAGAATATCTAGGAATAATTTCTGTGTCACCTACTGGCTTTGTTTCTCTGGACAACTCTGATCTACACATCATGTGATTTCCTTACAGAAGCTAACTTGAGGCTCAACAGTGAATTTGTAATTCTACAAGACACACTCTGAGGCTAGGCAGATGGTTCAGTGAGTAAGAGAACTTACCAGGCAACCATGAGGGCTTCAGAGGGCCTGAGGCTGCCCCAGTTTGATTCTCCAGCACCTATATAAAAAGCTGGGCATGGCAATGCACATCTGTTGCCCTAGACCTGTGGTGGGGGGTGGGCATAGACTGAAGAATCATTGGGGTAGCTCTGGGTTGAGTGAGAGACTATCTCAAAATAGCAGGAAGAGAACAAAAAGAGGGAGGGTACCCAACATTCTCCTACCTCTGTGTGCATGCATATAAGACATGTGCATCTGCACACACATACCTACAGCAGTCACATTTCACATATATACTATACACACACACACACACACACACACGTACACACACACACACACACCCCAAATGCAAATAAATAAAGACATATTCTGGCCCAGAAACACCAAAAAACTCATTAATTCTGTGGAAGAGAATCACATGGCATAACACTAAAAAACAAAAACTCTTGATATATTTTTAAATACATAATTAAATATGATTGATTAGATTTCCTTTTGTCCCAATAAGCCTGCAGTGATGAAGTACCATACAGTCACCAGTTTTGCTAAGCTACATAATTTTCTCCTCACACTGACATAATTATCAAAGATGCTCTAAAGTCACTGGCTTTGAGTTTGGTCAAGTGACTTGCTTTGGAATGATGTTAGAAGCCATAATATGAACAGAATTCAACCAAAGACTTTGTATGCTTAAGTCTCTCACTCTGTGCATGCATGTGTGTGTGTGTGTGTGTGTGTATGTGTGTGTGTCCACGCAAGTGTGTGAGTTTTGTTTGTCTTCTTGAAATCCACAATGAAGATACATTGTTCCAGAGAACCACAGATTCTTAAATCCACAGCTTCTGAAACCTGGGTGTCAGGAAGAAGAGACAAGGTGCCAAACCCAGCCAAACCTAGCCCAGTCAAGTCCATGAAACCATCCAACTCACAGACCTAAGAGCAAGAAGTAAATGTTTCTTGCTTATTTATATATCAAATGAGATTTCCGGGGGTTGTCTCTGTTACAGGGAGTTATTGATGGGAAGAGCTGAATGATATAGCAGTCTTGTAATAAATTACTCTTGGATGCTCTGTATTTTGCAAGGTTCACAGTAGTATTTTAATTCAAATTGTATATCTGGTTGTCCAACTTAATATGGTATGAATTAGCAAAGAAAAATAATCTGTGTCATATAGTCTTTGTGACTATAGTTGGATGAGTGCACTGGAAATATATCTTTGTCTTAGTCCATGCCTACTTCTGTAACAAAGTAAACCAGTTGGATAATTCATAAACAACAAAAATTTATTCCTCACAGTTCTGGAGGCTGGGAAGTCTATGATCAATGCACAGAAGAGTCTTTGCCTACTGAAGACATATTCTGCTTCAAGATCTCTTCTCTTTTTATATTCTCACATGACAGAAAGGGCAGAAAGGAAAAAACATTATGTCCTGGAATGGCAAAAGTGAGGAAAGGACCAAAAATGTCTCTTCTTTTTAAATTTTTTTTTTGTTGTTTATTGGAGAGAAAGAAGGGCACAGATAGAGAGAGAGAATGGATACACCAGGGCTTCCAGCCACTGCAAATGAATTCCAGATGCATGTCCCACTTTGTGGATCTGACTTACATGGGTATTGGGAAATCGAACCTGGGTCCTTAGGCTTCACAGACAAGCATCTTATCCATTAAGCCATCTCTCCAGCCCTGAATCTTCATTTGTAAGTGCATTAATTCCATTGACAAAGGCATAAATAACATTATTAACCATTCTAAAAGGCTCTAATATTCCATGTTATCACTTTGGGCATTAGAGTCCCAACATACTAACTTTGAAGGGACATGTTCATTCAAACCATCACATTCTGCATCTCCTCACTGTACCTGATTTCACTTTCTCTCCTTCGGCAGGAACAGAACATATGTTAGACTTTCTACTTAAACTTGAGTACAGCCAGTCTTGACAGAGTTCATGGGCACAAATAACATACTATCTAGCAGGAGAATTCACACACACTTATTTGTGAACAGCTGTTTACATATACAACTGTGGCAAAAAAAAAAAAAAAACATGATGGAAGAATAAGCTAGGGACAGATTTTGGTATTTACATATTTCCACAGGTATCTGTGTTCTGCATATTATGTTGACATCTGTGATGGCCTTTCTAAATAACTCAGGGCATCAGAGAATTGGTCCCTCCTGTAAGCCAGGATAGATTTGGCAAACACATCTATATAATGTGTGCACTGGGCACATTTCCTTGTTGAATTATTCAATTAAATCTGATAATGAGAGCACATTGACACAGTTAAACATTCAGGTGAATAACAGATTCACTTTGAAGTGCAGAAATTTCTGGAGTCACCTGTGTGCTAACAAGGTATGATTCCATGACTACCATCAACCAGGGAGGGAGAAACTTTAAAAAAAGGTAAGCTAGAGCTGAGTGTGCTGGAGGCCTTTTCTGCCATGATGTCAAGGAGATGAAAGGTAGAGACCATTCCCAATGTTCATTTGAGCCATCAATCTTTTTAGAATAAATATGTTGAATTTTAAGAGAGAAAAACAAGATTCAGTTCTCATGTGAATCTTACTCTACTGAATTCCTCCAGTAGGACAGAGAGGTAAACACTAGCAGAGGTATCAACAGGTCTGATTTCTAATCTTTCCTCTGCAGAGCCCTTCAAACACACACAAACTTTACAAACACATCACACTTTTCTCATCTCCATTCTCTCTCTCTTAAGCAAGACAGTTTGATTGGTTCCCCCATCATTACCATCATACATGTTACAAAACACCAACGAAAGTTTTTGCGGGTAAAAGAGCCATCCACAAATGCAATTTTGATAACTGTTATTTAAATGGGATGTGTATATTATGGAACAGTCACACTGCCTGTGTCTAAAGCAAGGACATCATCACTAACACTGGTTTAGCACTTGCAAATGACAATTTGTACTGCCATTAGCCTGCCTTGCTCTCCAACTGGTCCTTCTATGCCTTAACTGTCTTTTAATGTTCATGATTTAGTGCAATACAGAAAGCTCAAGGCAGGATATCAGTAACTATATAATGGAAGTAGTTAATCACTGCCATGTATAGTTTTCATGTGCCAGAGCTTGTGCCAGGCATTTTGCATACACTAGATATAATTTGTACAATTATATAATAACTCCAAAAGAAAATATTATCCTCATTTTAAAGATCAAGAAAACTGAGAGTCAGAAATGAAACACGAATTCATAGCCAAATGGCTAGTTTAATAGGAGTAATTATGTATTTAATTAACAACATATGTTTAAGTAATTAGATATTCCTGGTTAACAGTAGGAAAAAAGCAGGACCTCAAAGTGTCACTAGTAATTGTTAATTGCTGGAATATTTGGCATTTCTCATCAACCATTTATTCAGTGTCCACTGGGCTCAGGAGTTGTCCTGAGTGTTATTTAACCTCTGAACCCAATTTTACCTACACATCAGTGTCTACAGAAGAAATTATATATACATGAATGTTCACTTCTTTTTTTGTTTGTTTGTTTGTTTGTATTTATTGGACAGAAACAGAGAGAGAAAGAGGTCGAGACAGAGAGAGAGAGAGAGAACGAGCACACCAGGGCCTCCAGCCACTGCAAATGAACTCCAGATGTGTGCTCCCCCTTGTGCATCTGGCTTACGTGGGTCCTGGGGAAACAAGCCTCAAACCAGGGTCCTTAGGCTTCACAGACAAGGACTTAACCACTAAGCCATCTCTTCAGCCCAAATGTTCACTTCTTGATACAGAGATTATAAATCACAATTTGATCTTAAATCATTCTTTCCAAATCTTTACAACCAACTTACAAAGGGGGGAGAACGTTTTGTCAAAGTCTTACAGTCACTCACCTGAGAAGTAACAGCTAGTGTTCACACTCCTTACCTCCACATTAGCTCAGGAAGAAAAACACAAAAGACTAGGGAGAGCATTAGGGACAAACGATACAACATAATTTTTAAACACTTGATTATCTAAATGTAGGAATTAAATAATTCACTTTAGAAATTAGAAAATAGATTGTTTTCCCTTTAAATAGTGAAACTATATTACCCTGGCTTTATGTCAGTTGGGTGTTATTTCTCCATTGGCCTCCTCAGTGACATGATAATGCGGGTGAGTCACTTTGATGAGTTTCCTTTTAAAGAACCATTTAGCCAGCCACCCCCTCTGTCTCTGATGAAATTAGAGCCCAGACAGATGTAGTGACCAGATTGTGGTCAATTGGCTGGCCAATGTCATGGCTGCAATTAAAAACCAGGTTTTCTTTCCTTTACTCCAACCCTCAATTCCCAAATTGCACTTTTTAAGATGCATGATCCTTTTCTCATGCAATAATTAAGAAATATAATGTAAGTTTAAGAAAATTCATTTTCTTCAGTTATGAATTAATTAATGGCTTGAAAAATAAGCCTTAGATATATGTAAAATATTTAAGTTTAAAAAAATCCACTCTGCTTCTCCACAGCAGCAAGAGCACCAGGCCATCTCGTTGTTTACAAAGCTCAAAGCTCACCTTCAGTGCTCTGTTTAGTCCTTGCTGCAACCTTGTAGCTGTTATGATGAGCTTGACTTTGTAGCTGAGAAAACTCTTGGTCAAAGAGACCACATCATTTGGCGGGGTGGTGGCAGAGCCAGAACTCAAAAGTGACTTTATAAACTCAGCCTCATTGCTTCCTCTATTGCAATACATTTCCTAATTCTTCTCATGGTGAAGGAGAAACAGGAGAAAGGTAGCGTCTTTGAGGCACTTAGGGACAGAAACCCAAAAGAAGGAACAAGGAGATGCCATTTTATCCATAGGGTTAGATCCTGATCCAGGATGTCTCTTGACCAGGACGAACTTGCTGCTTTTGACACACCCAGCTGGTGTCCCAAGTCCACTAACCAATCAGATCTTGGCTCTTCTGAGTCCAAACCAATCAGGCCTCTGCTTGTACACCCCCCCCCACACACACACCCAATCACTAGGCTCACCCTAACTGAATGTCTGAACCATAAAAAGGAGCTCTTCTCTTCTCTCCTTTTTCCCCTGAGACATGGCGTTAGCATCCACATGAATAAATCCCTCCTTTCCCTGGGCAGGAGAGAATACTTGTCCCGACTGGTATTTTCTTCCGGTCATACTTTGTGGGTGCCTTCTCACTTTAATTATACGTAAGGTTTATCTTTTTATCTCTGAGTCCTTCACTATTTTGAATCCTCCCTGGTGTGTTTTTGAAGGGGCTTCTCTGTCAGAACATCCACATATGGGTGTGGAACTACCCCAACCTTTTCCCAGATATCAATTGCCCCTAAATAAACTTCAGTAATTAATAATTATTTGTTATATTAGGATAAGGACCCAAAATTAGTATTCACAAATTTGGGAGACCCTTTCCTAAACCCCAAAATGAGGCTTAAATAGCAGTTGCCAAACTATCCCCAGTGATTCAGAGAGATGGGGCCAGCCACTTGTGATTCAGAAATTTGGGGGTTCCTCACCAATACACCAATACACATCAGTGATCCAACAATTTTAGGGTGTTCCCAGATTCCTGTCATATGAATTCAAAGAATTGTAATCCACAGATCACAGGGTAAGGTTTAGAGATATTTTCTCAGTTTAAGAAGGAAAGAAAGAGTATAAAAAGTTCCTGCCCATGAGAAGGTAGGGAGGGAGGGGGGGGAGGAGGGGAGGGAGGGGGGGGGAGGGGGGGGGAGGGGGAGGGAGGGGGGGGGGGGGAGGGGAGGGGGAGGGGAGGGGAGGGGAGGGAGGGGGGGGAGGGGAGGGGAGGGGAGGGAGGGGGGGGGGGAGGGGAGGGGGGACGGGGGGGGGGGAGGGGGGGAGGGGAGGGGAGGGGAGGGGAGGGACAGGGGGGAGGGGAGGGGGGGGAGGGGAGGGGAGGGGAGGGGAGGGAGGAGGGAGGGGAGGGGAGGGGAGGGGGGGGGAGGGGGGGAAGGAAGGGAAGGGAAGGAAGGGAAGGGAGGGGGGAAGGGAAGGGAAGGGACGGGGAAGGGACGGGGAAGGGAAGGGAAGGGAAGGGAAGGGAAGGGAAGGGAAGGGAAGGGAAGGGAAGGGAAGGGAAGGGAAGGAAAGGACTCTATCCTAGGGACTAAGGTTGTTTATAGAAAAACAGATCTAGGGAACTCCTTTAGGCAGAAAAAGATAAGGAGACCTTGTATCTTTTTCTGACCACTAGCAAAGTGGAGAGGCTCAAGGACATTCCTCCCTTTAACTTTCAGGGCTCAGTCATGCTACAGTGCCTCACTAGCACTTCCTGGACAGTGAAGACAGATAGTCACAGCCCCATGCCCATCCGGATGAGCACTCACCAGTGAATAGCACTCCCTTGGTCTCCTTTCTTTTCTTGCTCACTGGATTATGTTGGTTTCCAGGGTGTCCCTGGAAGGCACATGTTGAAAAGCAAAGCCAGTGAGTCTTCCTCCCTACTGAACAGTGGAGCAGTTAACCCTCCACACCTCAGTCAGAGCCACAGTGGGCTGTTAATTACAGAAGAAAAAAATATTTTTTATGAAAAGTACTGAAATTGTAAGGTTTAACTTATAGCAGCAGACATGCCATATTAAAATGTACATTTTTTTTTTTTTTTTGTTTTTTGGTTTTTCGAGGTAGGGTTTCACTCTGGTCCAGGCTAACCTGGAATTAACTATGTAGTCTCAGGGTGGCCTCGAACTCTCAGCGATCCTCCTACCTCTGCCTCCTGAGTGCTGGGATTAAAGGCGTGCGCCACCACACCCGGCTAAAATGTACATTTTTATTGAATACTAGAATTCATACTTTTATTATCCCCTGACAAATTTCAACCATACATGTTTACTAACTAGCTCATTTTGATTATACTAAATGGAAATGAGTCACTTTTCCAATTATCTTTCTTTCTGTTCTTTGCCTTCTCACCAGTTTAAGGTTAATGATAATTATTGCCCCACATATCTATTTGTGCTACTCACACAACAGTATCATAAAACTTCCTTTATGGTATAGTTCATTGTAAAGTATGATTAAAAATTAAATTTAAAAGACTACCATTTTTAAAGACTTTTAATCACTCCCTGACTTCCAAACAATTTAAAAGAAAATTTACATCTCAGACTGGGAAGGGAATGGTAGTCTGGAATTAATCAGTGAGGATTGATTGAGTTTTCTAAGTGTATGACCTATACATGGGTTTCTCTCTTAGTCACAACCCTCACAGCCTCAGGCCTTAGGATGCTCCCTTGGAAATGCACAGGACCTTTACTGGCCACTAGTTGCAAAATGTAGCCTAAAAGATCAAGGGCTAGATTGCTTACAGTTCTCACCACAAAGAGGGTCTGAGGTCTCTACTCCTTACATATCCTTGATGTGGTTACCCAGGAAGAAGAGTAGAGGGAAGAATGCTTTTAAGGAACTGTACCTATAGAATTTGTGTTGACAACTTCTCTACCGTAGGTTCTACACTTTTCCTCTCCCCCAAACTTTAAATTATTACCCCTTTTAATCTTCAAGACTTAAACCTGACTCCAAAATATGAACAGAAGGAAAGTTTTACCCACAAAGCAACACCCCAAGCAAATGATAAATGCTCTAAGTGCTTTTTGGGGGAAAAAAAAAAAAATCTAACGTAAGGTTTGGTCACCAGAGTAAATCCTCATAGAAAGAGAAATAAATCTCTGTGACATCTGCTAATGTATACCATTTCCCTTAAACACCTCTTCCTGTCTCAGTTTCCACACCTCCTCCCCCTCCCCTTTTCCCAATGCTCCCTTTGTTCTGTTTTTGGCCTTTGGGGGATGACTTAGCCAGCAGATGGTACCAGGAAAACCAAGGGTATTGCCTCCAGCTGTGTATAAGCAGATTGGTGAATTAAAGTGCCCTATTTAGGATCTGAAGTAAAAATCAACAAAAGCAAAATGATAGATGCTTTTTTCTTCCCAAGGCTTCCTCATTCATTTGCTCAAAGAAGCGTTTGTCATTTGCCTATGGTATCAGTATTGTTAACACAATAGAAAAATGAAAATAAGGCAATAAAGAAACATGATCTTTGTTTCTCAGGTGCAGGCTAAATGGCTAAGAACCCAAAACTATGCAACTAAAACATGAAGAATGAAGGATTCAGGACCAATCAAATGGAAAACATTGGCATGTTGGAACACAGGAAGTATGTGCATCTAGGATGTTGTACTGTGTGCTTGTCTGTTTGTTGCCTCAGTAGGATGGATTAGTTGACATTGACATAGGCATGAAAAACCTGAAAAGAGAGATCACTGGGCTATATAAATTGTGGATCAAACTGAAATTATAGCCTGGGGTTCAAATTAGTTCTCCTTAATTTCAGAAGGGGGAACCCAGATAAAGTCCAGAGGAGATCCACGGGGGTAACAAAGACCTGGAAAAGAGGGTTCTAAAGGAATTGAGAATGGCAGCAACAATGAGCATCCATGATAGGGAGATTCACATTCAGCACTACCACGGGTCAACCCCCAAATGACTCCTGAAGAGAATGGCCAGACTAAATTCCCATCATGAAGCTTCCACTCTTTCATGCCTATGTGATGTTAGAATGGGCCGATCCAGACCAGTCACATGAGATACCTTGAACTCCACCTGCTTTGCATTATTGCCTTGTGAGACACTTCCCTGGAGGTGCTTCAGGCAGCTGGACCGCATTGTGACATGACATGCTTCTCATTTTCCTCACAAACATCCCTGATTGAAGGCAGGTGACACACGACCTTTAGCTCACCTTTAGGAAACTGTACTAAGCGTGGTTTAGCACTGCCAGGTTGTAGCATGGATGTTATTGCTGTCCTCTAACCCTGTGGGTCCGGGGTTAGCTGATGGAACTGCAGCTGCTGTCCATTGCCAGGGTGATCAGAACCAGACTGAAATGGTGCTTAAGTTAAATGTCCAGATAGTTAGACCTGGAATGCAATGATGAAGAAGTCCTTAAAAACAGGAAAGACACTCACCTGTCTTCATATTTCAATACAGTTCTTCATCAAAGATGACTTCTTGATGTCCCCTTTATCACTGTAACTGTATATCCCAAAACATGAAGGGGCCAGCCTTTCCCCATAGCCTGTGTTTTTTCATTTATTTGTCTGTTGGAGAATAGTAGGGTTTGGAAGGGAGGTGTAACACCTGAAGCTGTAGATACCCTATAGTTTTTCCATGGGCCTAGAAATATCCCAGCAAATTTTAAACCTGCTTAACACTGTTTTGTTGAAGCACATTTCACTGGCTTGATTCTTGTATCATCCTCTGATGTCTTTCATATACCACTACACTGAGCTCTCATTCTTTGATAAGCTTTACATAAATTATCTCATATAAACCTCAGCATAACTCTCTATTAAGTACATACTGTTACTATCCCTATGTGGTTTTTCTGTTTGTGTTAGTTTGCTTGTGACAGCATTTCCACATGCAGCCCAGACTGGCCTTGGACTGTGACCCTCCTGCCTCAGCCTCCCACATGCTGAAATTATAGGCATGCACTACAGTACCTAGTGGGTGTCCCCATTCTGTGTGTGAGGAAATGGACTGAAAAGACCGTGACTGCCACAGTGATACAGATGATATCAATATTTTGGACTATCCTTAGCCATTTTGTAGGAAACCACTTTGAACCAAAGCCTTTTAAAGGAACTTTTCACATTTCTAATATAAAATACCTGATAAAAAGCAGTTTGGGGGAGGAAGGGTTTATTTCATCTTACAGTTCAAGATTACAGACCCTCATGGCAGGCAAGCATGGCAGGCAGGAGCCTGAGGCAGCTGGTCACATCCAGTCCACCTTAAGGAAGCAAAGAATAATGAATGCTGACAGCCAGCTCTCTTCCTTATCCAGTCCCCCAGCCCATGGAATGATGCAGCCCACAGTTAAGGTGGGAAGACCCACCTCAATTAACCTAATATAGGTAATCTCTCACAGGCGTGGCCAGAAGCTAGTTTCCTTTGTGAGTCTAGGTCCTGTCATGTTCACAATATAAATCACCATAAGACCCTATATTTATGGAGTCATTTCTTTATTTGAAGCAGAGAGAGAGGGAAAAGAATGGCTGTGCAAGGCCTCTTTCCACTGCAAATGAACTCCAGACACATGCACCACTTTGTGCATCTGGCTTTATGTGGATACTGGAGAACTGAACCCAGGCCATCATGCTTGCAAGCAAGTACTTAACTGCTGAGCTATCCCCCGCAGCCCCTGTGGAATGGTTTCTGCTAATGCTTTTAAAAAAAAATGTGATATTTGGGTAAGATGGAAGTTTAGAAGCCACACCAAAGCAGCCTAGGAGGGAAATAAGCAGAAAAACAACCAAATACGCTCTGCTACCAAAAAGTGAAGGTGTACAAGAAATTATCAACCACCAGAGAGAAGTGAGAGAGACCCAGAGCTTCTAAAGACCACACATGCAGGCAGAAGCGGCTCAAACAGCAGTACAGACCTGCCACCACCGTGCTCTGCCTAAGCTTCAGGAGAAACCAGGTGAAGGGATTTTCCGCTCACACCAGCCTCCTCACAAACTCAAGAAACCTGAAGAAGACAGCAGGAACCTGCTCTCCACAGCCTCCCCTCCCCCAACCACCAGCACCAGCAACCACCAGAGACCTGGGGAAGGGAACTCAACTATACAGCATCCAGCACCAGTGATCAGAGCAGCCACTGACCCAGCCAGCCTACCTAAGCCCACAGTACAGTAAAGAGGGACCCAAGTGGACACACCACATAGCTGAGATCAAAGCCATCCCAAGAGGTAACAGGGTCTACTTAATACCAAAGAAGCTTCTCTTTTCAAATGGCGGTGACCACTGGGATAACCCAAAGGGCACCATAGTGCAGAGAAGAAGTGATGGAGGACTGTTTAGCACTGAAATATCTCTATCACACCTTCCAAGGCTTGGGGTCCATTGCAAAAGATGTAGCAGAAAGAATGTAAGAGCAAAAGGAAGGACTGCAAACAATACAATTATCCAGATAGAAATTGGTCTCTATACCCTTGATCTTGCAGTGCCTGGAACTACCTTCACAAGACCCTCATAATAAGAGGAAAATATGATGACATCAAAATAAAAGAGAGACTAACAGAGAGAGGGAGGGGATATGATGGCGTGTGGATTTGTGAAGGGGAACATGGGGGAGGGAAAATAATTATCATAGTTTATTGTCTATAAGTATGGAAGCTGTTAATAAAAAAAAATTGTGTGTGTGTGTGTAAGTGTGTGAAGGAGAAGAGAGCACACCAAGACCTCTTGACATGTCTGGGTTTACATGGGTTCTGGGGAATTGAACCCAGGATGACAGGCTTTGCAAGCAAACATCCTTAACAACTAACCTACCTCTCCAGCCCTGCTTTTCTTTTTCTTAACACACTATGTTGCCCAGGCTTGTTCCAAATTCTTGGGCTCAAGTGATCCTCCTATCTCAGCCTCTGGAGTAATCGGGACTACAGGCATGGGGCTAGCTCTTCTGCTTTTCTAGAATTAACTTCAAAAGAATGAGCCCTTTACTTTCCAAATCTCTTTCTCTCTCTCTTTTTCTTTCTCTCTCTCTCTCTTGGTTTCTCTCTTTATTTCTCTCTCTTGTGATGCTGTCTTATCCATGTTGTTGATGGATAGCATCTATCCATCTTGCTCTGTTCTCTTACTCCTACCTCTATCTTTACCATCCTCGTATATGAGATTTTTAGTCCCCATTCCTTTCACTTTTGTTTTCCCACCTACGTATATGAGGGCAAAGCATGAGACATGGGTGCAAAGAAGCCTTTCATACAGGCCTGTACTAAAGGGGCTTTTATTTGCAAGAAGTCCTAAAGGTTTTTATGGCAAAGAGAGCACTTTACCCTGCTGTCAATATTTGGCAAGTTTCCAAACTCTAAATGAAGTAATTTCTTCCATATGAAAAATAAAACAACAACTAACGCAAGCATTTTATGCACCTGACACCATCACATTGATGGCATAAGATTACATGTTCAGTAAGGACATCTGCCACATGCTGTTGCAATTAACCACATGGGAATGTGCAGACCAGGAATCCTCACAGTTACTCAGTCAATGACATAGTATAACACAGAGCTCTGAAAACTGAAAATGCCCTTGGAACAGAATTCTACATCTCATTAGGAAACAAAATCGTGACTTTCTTAGAAATGACAGCTCTGGCAGGAAGAGACAGAAGCCTGGATTTCTAGTTATCACCAGGGTAACTACTCTTTAATCCTCCAGCTTCATGTCAGGTCTTTGATAAAGAAACTCCAAGAAAAATTCTCTGTGCTTTCACTAAGGGATGGCCTAAAACAGTGCCTGTAGATTTTAGATGCTGATCAGCCAAGAGAACCCAGTTGGAGGCTGACTTAAGAAATTCACTAGTTCTTAACCTAGATATTGCGTTACGGCCAAAGGAGAGGAGTCCATCTGGAAATGCCTGCCCCATGAAATAATACCTATGGATTCTGATTCTGAATTTTTTTCTCACTATTTTCAACTATTTTAAGGACTCTGGCATCCTAAAGCTCCTTGCATAGTGCTGGAGGCTCCAAGCTAAAGCTTCATTCCCTGCCAAGAATTCAGATCTGTCCCTACTTCTGCTATCAGCCTTTAGCAGTTACCTTCTTATTGCTGGATAAGACAACCAGAAGCAGCTTATGTAAGGAAAGGGTTTGTTTCAGCTTACCATTTCACCACTCTGTGGAAAGCATGGCAAGAGCAGACAGTAGGACATCACAGTCTTGACATATCAGCTGGGAGGAAGCAGCAAGAATGAGCTACCGATCATGGCCAAGTGGGCTGGTTTGTACAATCCCAAACCCCATCCCTAATGACATACCTTCTCCAGCAAGGCTCTACTCCCAAAGGCTCTACAACTTGCTCAAATTGCTATCAGTTGGAGACAAAGTATTCAAAACATGTGAGCCTATGGGGCTGGAGAGATGGCTTAGTGGTTAAGGCGCCTGCCTACTAAGCCTAAGAACCCGGTTCCAATCTCCAGGTCCCACGTTTAGCCAGATGCAAAGTGACTCAAGGGCACAATGCCGCACTTGCCCACAAGGGGGCGCATGCATCTGGAGTTCATTCACAGCAGCTGAGACACTGCTGGCGCGCCCATTCTCTATCTGTCTCCCTCTCCCTCTCTCTCTGTCTGTGTCTCTCTCCAAAAATAAAAAAATAAAAATAAATTAAAAACATGTGAGCCTATGGAGGGTATTTTCTTCAGACTACCACACTGTTCCTACCACTGAGTGTCTCATTTTTGATAGGTGCTTCTGACAGTTTTAGAAGTGTTACAATCTTATAAGGGAAGCAGAAACTCAGAGGATACATCACTTTTCTTATCACTGTGAGAAAAAATGCCGTAAAGAACAACTTGGAGAAATTATTTATTTTAGCTTCTGGGGTTCGGAAGGTTCCGTACATGGTCACTTGCTCTGCCTCTGTGTTTCTGAATCTGTTTGAGGCAGAAGATCATGGTTGTAGGAGCAAGTGAAGAAGGAGGCTGTTCATCTCCTGACAGATAAGAAGCAGAGAGAAAAAGACAGGAAGAAGCATGGTCCAGATACCCTTAAGTATCCACTCCCAGTGACCCACTTCCTCTAGCTAGGCCTCATCTCCTAAAGTTTCCAAGATCTACAAAACTAGCACCACCAGTTAAATAAATATTCAGCATTTTTGGTGGGACACTTCATATCTAAACAATAATAGAAACATTATTTTATGGTAAGAGTCATTTGAAGCAAGGAATTAGAAAGGAGCCACGAGAAGGGTGGTAGATGGGTCTTAAAGGGGATGGGATGGTAGATATGTAAGCATACTGCTGAAATATTGGGAACAAAAGGCAAAAGTGGGATCAGAGAAGGGGAATGGAAGAGAGGAGGAAAGGTGGCAGGAAGGCTAACCAAAACTAAAGAAGTTATAAAAAAAAACATAAGGAAATAATACTTCTTTGTTAACTAATTAAAAATCTAATTAAGAAAAAAACAAAGAACTCTAGTTTGGGTAGACACTTCCTTTTGGAGGTGGATAATGTTGCTTTCAGAAGCCCATAGGCTGTTACAGAAAAACCCCAGTGCACGGGGTGGGATACCTTCCATTGAGCTGTTGTTTAGGGAAGTCCCTGAGACTTCTAAAACAATACAGGCTATTGCCAAGGCTCCTGGCTGGCCCACCAGAACTGGATGGTAAGACCCTATTGCTGAAGACACCATAAGTGTCCATTTGTAAGACATTGAAAAATCAAGCTGGAACAAAGCTAGGAGCCTCCTTCCTCCCTGCTAAGTGCTGGGAAATGCTATGCAATCTGCTGGGGAAGAAAAGTCATGAATAGGCTTACTCAATTTCAATTACAATAGAATGTACTGACTGCTTAGTGGGGCAATGTTAGGAAGTAAAGGAACAAAACTGTTTCCAAGTTCTGTCATAGACTTCTGAGCCCTGACTCCTGTGCAACTAAAGATTTTTTTCTTTTTCCTTTTTATTATTAAGCACATACTTTGTATGGATACATCATGTGTTGGTACCATTTTTCCCTCCTCACTGGCCCCATTTCGCTGAGAGCCCTCCTCAGTGGGATTGCTGGTATTCCCCATGGTGTTGTGGGTAATGAATTGAGAAAGCCCAGTCATTTGTTGGGGTGGGAGCAATGCCTCCAGATATGACATCTCAACCTGTGGCTGTCACAATCTTTCCACCCGCTCTTCCACAAAATTCCCTGAGCCGTGCTGGGTGTATTTTAAGTCTATTTTAGTGATGAGCTCTCCAGAGACTCTGGATCTCTGCTTTGGTAGGTGTTGAGTGTCCTCAGTGTCTGTTTCCTTCATCCTGGCACTGATCTCCTGTGATGCCATGGAAGCAGCACTCTTGCTTGTCTCCCCAATTCCTCTGTGGTTTTACCTGGGCCTTGGCTGAAGGGTGAGGGGTGGTTTATCTCCTCAAGTCTTGCTACCTTCTGAAAAAGAAAAACAGATTTTCCAATGGAGAATGCTGTCCACATACGTTAAATGGGATAAGCATTGTTAATTCAGGGAGATTTTGATGGATGTAGCCTCTCTTTTGGCCAAAGACTAGTGGGAGAATGTCATTGGAAAACACAATCTTGGTCTCCATAGGATTCTGACCTGGTTCCCAATTCCAGCTATAGGTTCCTTTCCACTGAGTGGATCTCTCAGCCAATCAGAAATCCACTGGTTAGCCACCAAGGTTGTGTGCCACCATTGCACTGATATGTACATCTTGTCAGGACAACTGCCTCAATACCAACACCACTTAGGAAGATTATCATGGAACATACTCTTTTCCCTGCCTGTCAGCAGATATTTAAGTACCTTAATAGCAATAAGATTTATGTTATTGACACTTAGTGACAGACTTAGTGCTATATGCTCATGACGTGTCTCTTCATTTTTGTTCTAGGCATAAAACTATACCACATTTTTCAACTTCCCTAGAAGTTGGTTGAAGCCATATGCTGAGTTTTAACCAGGGAATGTAGGCAGAAGCAATGCTATGGCACTTCTAAGACCTCGTCCCTGAAGCTCCTGTGTGGTCTCCACAAGCTCTCTCTCCCTAGATGAATGCAGGGAAAAACAAGCACTAAACCATGCCAGAGCCATGCTATGGAAGGATCTCCAGTCCTTGAATAACCGAGTGACAAAGAATACACACTCTTTCCCTTCTCTTGTGATGTCAGCACACAGTCTCAAATATCAGTAGCTCATTACAATGGTTATCCTGATTAACAAATATACCTTCTCAGTGTTCAGGGAAACTTATTTTACTGAATGCCAAGAAGGTAATTGGTCCAACCAGTGCCAAGATATAAAAAAACAAATGAATTACCATAGGTCTGACTTGAGATACATGCCAATGATACTCTACTTTTGAAGTAGGAAATCTGGGTTTATCATAGTTGAGAAATATCCATTAGGCTTCGCATCCTCCTGTTTTCCTCACTGAATAACAATGTGACATTCTTTGTGGACCAGTATTCTTTCCACCCACCTTTGTGGCCTGGTGGGACTCCACCACTTTGTGTAGGGCATTCTACCACCACGCAGTGGTTTTCAGTTGAGTGAATTCAAGGAAAAGGAATGTAGTGATGCAGGCAGTATAATCTCAGCCCCTTTGGGATCCTTGGCCTTTCACCCAGAGCATATGTCCACAGCCAAAGCACTTAGGATTCAGACCCTGTATGAGTGTACAGTGTCAGCGAGGGAGGATGACTTAAAACAGATGAGGGTTTTAAGTTCAGCCTGTGCTCAACAGTGAAATTTAATTTAGAGACTTCCCAAAACCTTTCTGAAATTACAAAAGGGCCATGCGGAATCAGCTTCTTTCTTTTGTGGTTGCAGATTTAATTCTGCAGTTCAAGAAGCTACGTCAAAGTGCTTGCATAACACTGCAAGCTGTTGCTGATGGAAATGAGTACGGTTCCTTCTTTGTTGTTAAATACCTAGAGTTACTCCACAAACATTCAACCCCCACCTTTGTGGGCCTTGAGTCCTGCCCCTGGAAAGTATTCAAAGTGTGCTGGAACATTCCTTGAAAATACCTTAGAAAGGAAAAATGCTAATGACAGACCTGGTGCCTCAGAGGTTAAACTTGAAAAGCCCATCCCTAGAAGGGAGGACCTGAAAGTCTGAGGGAAATACTTGGGTAAAGTTACAGGACCAGAAGGGTGCTGGAGACTAGAGATACTCCCTGCTGAGATCACATTCCCTGCCTCTGCATGGTCACGGCCTGTTTTAGCACCACAGAGAATCTGCCTGCTCCTCACAACCCAAGGGAAGGTTTCGAATTACATCCTACAGACAGCAAGCTCTCGCATCCTCACCCCCTTGAAATTTACTTGCTGTTTGACTTTAATGCTGTATTAGCTATAACAAAGCTAAAAATAGGGTTCCCATCCCATAGATAATTGGTTAGTGATGTGACTTTGAATGAGTTTCTTTCTCTGATTTGCATCAGTGTGCTGGAAAATCTATTATATAAACATGTAATAAATATGTATTAATTTAAAATTTCCTAATGATTTCATCATTTGTAAGACTATTTAAAATGAAAATCTCTATAGAATAATTCTTTTTAACCTGGGAATACATCACAATCACCAAGGAAGAGCTTTCCTTAATTGTGTTTTCTTTTATTAAGATTTAATTTACATGTAATAAAATGCACAGGATACAATGTGTTTTGACAAACCATAGGCACCACCAACAATAACTACCACTCAACTATGAACATATTAAATACCCATTTTGATATGGACTCTGCACAGTGTGCTAGGGGATTGAACCTGCCCTGAAGAGCCTTAAAAAAATCAATGTAAGGCCGGGAGTGGTGGCGCACGCCTTTAATCCCAGCACTCGGGAGGCAGAGGTAGGAGGATTGCCATGAGTTCAAGGCCACCCTGAGACTACATAGTTAATTCCAGGTCAGCCTGAGCCAGAGTGAGACCCTACCTCGAAAAACCAAAAAAAAAAAAAAAATCTCAGAAATGTGATAATTATGTAGGATTTTGTGGTTCAGAGAGTGGTTATGCAGGAGATCCCAGGCCTATGAAAAAAAAAAAAAAAAAAAAAAAAACTCAGAAATGTGATAATTATGTAAGATTTTGTGGTTCAGAGAGTGGTTATGAACCAAAAGATCCCAGGCCATGCACATACAGGAATGAGCCCCAAAACATTTACACAGAAAAAGTAAGAAATTATCCAATTTAGAAAAAAGAATTAGTAAACCAGGAAAACACCCCAAAAAAAAAAAAAGACAAAAAGAAATTTGAAAACCAGCCAACTGAAACTGGAACACACAGAAAACAGACGCTGAATATTCAAAGCCAGACAGGAAAGACAAGTGGCAGCAAGTAACCAAGAATAAGAAAGGGCAAAACATGAGAACCCAGATGAAAAGATTAAAGCATGCAACACACATGCGGAAAATACATACAATGCTCATAGCATATTAAAGCACAAACCCTTTTTCACCTTTACATACAGAAGGGAAAAAGATAAGAAATTGGACAGTGAATGGAAGGGCTGAAGGGTACGACTCCCTACAATGCAACTGCCCAGAAGAAATCACTTGATATCCATGACCTTGTAGTAAACCAGAAGAAACACCATATTAAAAAAAGAGACTAATGGAGAGAGGGAGGGGATATGAAAACAAGGGAAAGGAAAATGCCCAGACAAAAAGAAATTTGAAAGACTTTACCAAAGCTGGGAATCAGGAGAGTCAGGCACCGGGAGAATGAAAAGGGATCAAGAGAGAGCATACATGTGACAAGCTGAGAAGGCACCCAGAAATTAAAAAAAAAAAAATGTAGGAAGCAAGCAGAAAATACCACAGCAAATGAAATTCCCTACCCTTCCAAAGGGGGAAAGCTCACCAAAGCAAGGACCAGTAGAGTCCAGTACTCGGAGACTGAATAGTCCAGAGAGAGCTACACAGAATGTCAGGCCCACCTATATGTGCCAGATATCCAATTAGGATGAGCTTTGCCATCACTCTGGTATCTAAGGTTCATAGACTAAAAGGGCTGACTCGGGAGGGAATAGCCCATTGAGATGGGCTGAGTTAGGAGGGAGCCGGACGTTGCTGCCCCAGAGTGTTGTTTAGTCATCTTGGATGAGACTAGGTCAGACTTGGGTTCCAGCCCTGCCTGGGCAGGCATCTTCTCATTCTCCATGGACCTTTGTTTGGCTGACTGCCTATAAAAAGCCATCTTTCTCCTATTTCTCTTTCAATAACGTAGGTTTTGTTAATATGACAAATATTAACAGCAATAAATATGTCTCTGAAAGTCTTAGAGTTTTCCAGTGATTAAAAGAGATCTGATGTGAGAAAGGAGACTTAGAGCAAGTGTAAAAGGAAATGTAAATGAGGAAGGACTTTAAAAGAGAGGACATCTTTCTCAATGAGAAAGATTACAAAATTTGAAAGATATCGTATTTTGGAATGTCTAAGAATTTGGCTTTAACACTCATAGTCATTAATTAATGCAAAGTCAAAGATAAGTGATACCGTGGTCGCCAAGTCACCAAGGCCATACTATGAAAGAGCAGCAGTGCCTGATGGCCTTCAGATTAATTTTGCATGTTTTTTTTTTTTTTTTTTTGAGAGAGAGCTAGAGCGAGAGTGAGAAAGACTTGGTATGCCAGTGTCTCCAGTCATTGTAACCAAACATGTAAAATGAATCCAGCCCCATTTTGCATGTTTTCATTTATTGATTTTCCCCTTCTCTTTTACTGTGGGCCTACTAGCCCCACTGCTTCGTTTGACCATTAAGGTTAAATAGTGGGTAGAAATGGAAAGCCAGGACATTTTTTCCCATCCCTTTTGCCTAAGATTTCTCCAGCACCAGCTACATCACCTTGGCATTTTTCTTCGCCCTCCTAAGGTGACCCAGCCTCTGCATTCTGGAAATCCTACCTTCCCATTCCTCTGTCCAGTTTACAAGATAAGCAGCTTCCTGATATCACTAATCACTGGATCACCTCAAGCCCTTGGAAATGCTTCATTTTGTTCCATTGCTTCTGTAATGAAGTATGTGTGTTAAGTTCCTTAACACAAGGGCAGAATATAAAATGAATTGAAATAAATTGAAATTAGGAGATACTGGAAGAAAATGATATAAGGCCCACTTATGGATAATTCTTTGTAATTATAGGAATTACAGGAAAAAAAAAAAAAAGAACTAGCTAAGTACATCAGTGACAGGCAGTATGACAGGAATGATTCCAAACAAAAGAATTACATTCAAATCACTTGAGGAGAGGTGTCTCCCTTGGCTGATTCTTGCTCTCTTGCCCAAAGAAACGAACCACTTCTAACTCATGCAGAAGAACCTACAACAAAGTTATCTGATTAGATCTTGACCCATACCTTACATACATACACATACATATATACATACATACACACATTTGGGTCTCACCCTAGACCAACTGAATCAACATATATGACAATGGGTCCAGGTATGACTATTTGGAAGTGACATCTGGAGTGGTTCTTATAAACTCTACTGAATTCCTCATCCTCTCATCACCATTGGGAACCTTAGATATGAGGGAGCCACTGAGAGACTGGAATCATAGGGGGAAACAAATTCTACAAAGCAAACTGGCACCTGCTGTAAAATTATGTCTAGAAATTAACCTTGAGTAGAAGACTTGATTAAAATGTTTCTTGCTTGTCTTACATATTAGATTTTAAAAAGCACATTCCTGGGCTGGACAGATGGTTCAGTGGTTAAGGTGTTTGCCTGCAAAGCCAAATGACCTGGGTTCAATTTCCCAGGGCCCACGTAAAGCCCGATGCACAGTGGCACATGCATCTGGAGTTTGTTCGCAGTGGCCGGAGGCCCTGGCACACCCATTGTCTGTCTGTCTCTCTCTCTCTCCTATCTCTAGCTCTGTGCTTCTAAATGATGCCAGTGAGACCGAGATAGCCAGTTTTCTCCACCTTCCTCAAGAATACCTGAGGTGAGCAGCCCATACTGATTGCATCCTTCACCATGGCTGGTCTTGCTGTGCTTCTGCACATATGCAGCCCCTATACCAAGTATGCCATCATGATCAATGAGGCCACACCCTGCAACAACACAGTGCCACCACTATCCCCCCCCACCTGAGATAATGGGAACATGCCTTACATGCCCAGTCATGCCCAGGATCCTCAGGGCCCCAGGCAGTTCTGGCTGAAAAGTATGTGAACACTTCTGCTGTTGGAGCAGGTCCTCTACCCCGTGCCCCCAATAAAAATGTGAAAAAAAGACCCACCACACAAGACCATTTTAAGCAACAAATTAGCATGAATAAGTAAATAAATACGTCACTTTCCCAAGGGAAGTCTGGCTTTCTTGAAATTTCAGCAGAGTTATAATTACCAGATTTCTTATTTATAGAAAACTCGGCTTCATTAATAATCTACATGCCAGTTAGTTACATGAGGAACAGAGACTTTTAGGAAAGGAGTTCAATAATTAGTATTATCTCTTACCTTAAAACTCAGATATAGCAAGAAAATCATTTTGAATTTGAATTCTACAAACAGAAAGTTATCTTTTTTTAAATCAGAACACCATTCATGGGAAATTCAGTAAACAACTTATGAATAGCATGCAACAAGCAATAATAATGAGATGCCCCAACCCCACCCACAGACCTAACTTCAAATATTGGACTCTTAAGTAGCCATCTGAAGGCAGAGGGCTCTCCACAGAGACTGAGCGGCAGACTCTGAAATCTACACAACAGCTCTCAAGGGCTGACCCCCTACCACCATGGTTGTGCTGAGGAATTTCTTCTCTCCCCAGCTAAGCAAGCAGAGCAATGTGAACCCTGTGTTCTACACATAGCAGACCCCCTAGGTCAGGCAATGCTATTGTGGGTTATCAGGATGCTCTCATTATGAAAGCTAGAAACCTGGCTGCTGGGAAACAAAACAGAGACAGATGGGGGCCCATATGGCTGTGCAGTGCTCGGGAACGGTGAAAATAAAAGAAACAAGAGATTTAAGTAAGTGTAAGTTAATGGCTCCCAATTGTTTCAGGTGCCAAGAATATTCTTAATATATGTTTCATTGTAACATATAGGCTAGCATCTGTCTGGCTAGCTGAAAATATGGCTATTATATAGATATATGTGTTTATGTGTATATATAAATACACATATGTATAAATAAATATACACAATAAATAATCATTACTACATGTCTAGCAAAACAAGTTGCACATTAAAACACAAGGGGCTGCTTCTCAGTTCAGTTCTCCAATGAACAGTTCTCAGCTTGTTCATCTTGTCATCTGCTAGTGTTCAAACCAGGCAAATGGTTACAATTTCCAGTGGTTGAGAAGTAATTTATGGGAGAAAAACATAAAATCAAGGAGATTATTCATTAACTTAACATTTTTCTCACAATTGGAAAAAGACTACTATAATTATATTTTAGAGGAAATTGGGTTGGTCCATTATGAGAAATACTCATAATTGTTGAGATCCTTAAATTGTAAACAACTAAAACTGACTCCAGTTAGCTAAAATAGAAAATATAAAGAGGGGTCAGTTTTATGAAAATATAAGGAACTCTCCTCAAATACAAAGGCAGAGATCAAATAAAGGCTCACAAGATATTGCAATCCAAATTGGCAATGCCAGAAGGACTCTTTTTCTGTCCATTATCTTTATTTTCCTCTGTATGTCTGACTCCAGCCATCCTACATGCCACCTTCCCTGTCTGTCTCCATCTCCTTTTCTCTCCCCTTCTCCTTTTCCTAAACTAGTTATTTTTGCTTCATCACCACAAAGCATTTCTGTGTGGTTAAATTCACATTTCCCAAGGCCTAGAGGTAGAAACTATTGTTAGGGTTGTGATGTTTTATTTATTGTGTGTGTGTGTGTGTGTGTGTGTGTGGTGTGCATACATTTGTGGATGTGGGTCTGTGCATTGTAGGTATATGTGTGAACAGGTTCATGTGTGCGTAAGTGTGTGTGTGTGAGTTGAGGGCAGAGGTCATCAACATTCAGGGTCTTTTATTTTCTTGCAACAACATAGTCTCTCACTAAACCCAGAGCTCACTGATTTAGCTAGATACTAGCTATCTTGCTTCTGGAATGCTCCTGTCTCTGTCTCCTCAGAACTGAGCTTACAGGCACTCAGCACCATATTCAGCTTTTCCAGTGGATGATGGGGATGCAAACTCAGGTCCTCATGCTTGTGTGACAAGTACTTTACCCACTGAGCCATCTCCCCAGGCCCCAAAACCATTCTTTGTAAATCTGGCTCACTATACTCAAATTGCAGCTCACTTCTGAACTCCTTTCAACTGCCCTCCACTGTACCCTTGAGAAAGAGTAAAAATTGAGCATCATCTACTTAACAATCACCAAATATTTACTTTCTGTGCAGAGCTTTTACTAAAAGAAAAGTGTTTCTGCTACACACTTTTAAGTTATGCAATGGTGGGAACAGTCTATGGTCCTGCTCTTTAAGCATTTGTTAGGACTTTATTAGTCAGATGCACTGTAAGCAACTAGGATTCAAGATTGCCCTACACAGTACCAATGGGAACTGCTGGCCTCCTCACAGTGATGGCAAATACAGCATAGCAGCTTGTAACCCCCAGCATGTCCTCACACAGGTCCTCATATACTTGATCTTCTCTATCTATAGGCAAAGAGCTTCAGTGTCCTCAGTACAGGACAAAGAAATGCCAGCAGTAATGTCTCATGCCTGGAGCAGGGAACCAGGTAGCCAAAGCCCAGCTCAAAGGATTATGGTGCTTCTGTGGTTCCACTCTTGTCTGAATTCACCAAAAAGTTCGAATGAGTGACCTGACATTGAACAGTATAATCATCCAGTTGGCACTGTCACATCCACCTTACCTGTGAGTGCTGAGCTGCCTAAGCAGATTAGAGGGAGGGGGGTGCACTGCTGATGAGGAAAATGCCAGTCGTCTCTGAGACCCATGGCTTTGCAGTACTTCAAAAGGGAGTTGCTTTACTTTGCCACTGGTTTATTTTGGCTGGAGGAGAAGGGATAAGATGACTGAATGAAAATGAACAAATGGCAATTTTGTGCAGAAGAGAAATAACTTAAGGTATACATAAAACATATGTCAAGTAATTTGACTAGATTTTTTAAAGTTGGTCAATGTAGCTGATGCTTTTAGGTAGACTTCAAAGATTCGAGATGCTCCAATTTCTCTGTCTACATGACCCATGAAGCAGCTAAATTAAATGTGGATACTTGATTGGTGTCATGTAATCCCATGTCCCTTGCCACAAAACCCCAGGAAGTTACAGTTCCCATTCTGAGGTTGCCTTCTTTTTTTTGTTTGTTTGTTTGTTTGTTTTGAGGTAGGATCTCGCTCTAGCTCAGGCTGACCTGAAAGTCACTATGTAGTCTCAGGGTATGCTCGAACTCACAGCAATCCTCCTACCTCAGCCTCACGAGTGTTGGGATTAAAGGCGTGCACCACCACGCCCAGCTAAGATTCCCTTTTTGATGCTGCATCTAGATATTCTCTCTAAGTGCACATCCTTTCTTGGCAATCTTTGCATGAGGTGACAAGCAAGAAAATCCTACCTCTTTAACCATATTTCTGCATTCGTCTGTCACAGGTCTTAATTCTTGCATCTCCTCAGTCAGGAGGAAACAATAAACTAAGTTTCCTAAAAGCACTTTGCCCAAATCTTTGAGGGCATGCTATGTTCTCTGGGATTTCTGAAATAATAAATAAAGGACAAGGTTGTAAGAATAAACACTTTACTGGCTGAACTACCTATACAACATCTCTTTTGTCTCTTGATAACTGAATAAAAGGAATATAAATCACTGTTCCAATCATTCTTGTCTTGGTTAAAATCCCCAAAATAGATGACTGTATATGCTAAGAAAGTACTTTCAGGTAGAAAAGATTATATCAAATCATTTTACAGCAGAATATTTTGTTCTCTGGAAGGCAATGAAGGAATTGAAACAAGTAATAAAATAAACCAGAGAAGTTATTGGTAAGGTAAAACTTTTTGAAGTTTATAAACTCATTCTCAAATTGAGACTATTAAACTTTAACAGGAGCCACATTCAATTCGACAGCTCATCAGAAAATACAAATGACTGGATCTCGTCCCTGTAGTTCCCAAGCCTTACTTACTGGTCACCTTTACTGGGCTGTGAAGTCCTGGAGAACAAGGATGGGATCTGATCCTCTCACCACAGGTAAGTAAGTACAATGCCCACGAGGACAAAAAAAGGTGTTCGGAGATCTAGGGAGATGTCTCAAGTGTTAAAGGCTTGCTTGCAAAGCTGCCAGCCAGGGTACGATTCCCCAGTACCCACATGTTCAAAGTGGTGCATGCAGCTGACACATCTGGAGTTTGTTCTCTCTCTTTCTTTCTCTCTTCTCATAAATAAATAGATAAAATATTTTTTAAGAGTGACTTTTTACAAAAGGCTGCTGCAGTCAGATGGACTTGACCACTGGGGAGATGCAAAACTCTTCAAAGTAGTGAGAATAAATGACTGTTGATTGCTCAGTGCTAACTGAGGTTTCTGTGTCACCAAGGCCCAGGAATAGTACGAAAGAATGTAAGAGCCAAAGGATGGGGGAGAAGAAATGCTTTGGAACACAGTCTTCTCCATGGCATTTATAACCTCACAGCAGCTGACATTACCTGCACAAGACCTAAACAATATTGGGCCAATTAACATTCATCATGCATGATGGAAAAGAGGAAGATAAAAAGATATTAAAAAGGCTGCAGTCATTCTAATCCTTGCTGTTCATGCTAAAAACAGGAAGAGGGAAAGGGAGAGGCAAAGTCACTGAGTCAGCATTTGGTGCTCTGGGCTGTGTCCTCAAAACTAAAAGTGCAGAAATCATGAGTGGTGTTTTCAGGTCAATCACAGAGTAATGGACAGTGAAAAGTCACAGAAACTGCTTCTCCAGAGAAACCTAACAGGCCAACATCACCTTTATTATTTGATGTATGTATTTTTTGACATGTTTCTGATGACTTTAAAGATAGAAAACTGAAGTGATTTTTCTAGATTTAAAAATCTATGATCTGGACTTTGTTTCCATAAATATGACACTGGAATCTCACCAAATATGCCTCTTGAATTTTCAAACCATAAGGCTATAGAGGTAGCTGATCAAGTATGTTATATGTTTGGTATACTATGCAGAAGTCCCATGATTAGAGCTCTTTCCAGGTCCCTCAGAGACATTCTTCAGTAGCTAAAAGATAGAGTTAGGTTTTTAAAATTTTATTACGATTATATTATTATTATTAACAACATATTTTGTGTGGATACATCATGTGTTGGTACCCTCTTTTCCCTCATTCCTGTCCCCATTCCGTTTGGGATGCTCCTCAGTGGGGTTGCAGGTATTCCTTATTGGGTTGCCGTTTATACATTGTGGGAGCAGCAGTCAGTTATTGTTTTGTGAGGAGGGAATGACTCTGGGCATGATGTCTCAATCAGTGGTCCTTACAATCTTTCCACCCCCTCTTCCCCAAAATTCTCTGAGCCGTGGTGGGTGAATTTTAAGTCTACTTCAGTGATGAGCTCTTAGGAGCCTCTGGATCTCTGCTTTCGTAGGTGTTGAGTATCCTCAGGGTCTCAGGGTCTGTCTCCTACACCCTGGTGCTAATTATCAGGTTCAGCATGGAGGCAGCACTCTTGCTCATCTCCCCAATTCCTGGGTGGTTTCAGCTGTGGCTTGGCTGAAGTGTGAGGGGTACTTTATCTCCTCAGGGACTTGCAACCTTCTGAAAAAGAACAGATTCTCCAACTGAGAGTGAAGTCAGCATAGTTTAAATAGGATAAGCCTTATAAATTAGGGAGAATTTGATGTATCTAACCTCTTTTATTGTGTGTGGTTTTCTGAGGTAGGGTCTTAACTCTAGCTCAGGCTGACCTGGAATTCACTATGTAATCTCAGGGTGGCCTCGAACTCACAGCGATCCTCCTACCTCTGCTTCCCGAGTGCCTGGATTAAAGGCATGTGCCACCACGCCTAGCTTTAACATCTCTTTTAGCCAAAGACTAGTGATAGCTTAACACTGGAGAATATAATTTTTGTTTCCATAGGATTCTAATCTGGTTTCCAATTCCAGATATGGGTTCCTTTACACTGAGCAGATCTCTTAGCCAATCAGAAAGCTTTTGGTTAACCACCAACACTGTATGCCACTATTGCATTGGAGTGTGCATCCTGTCAGGGTGTTGTTTGCTTCTGAGTAGCTTAGACCTCTGGTTGTTCAGACCATTGTTGGCCACTTTCCCCCAGTAGCTTATGTGGTATATTACGCTGACCAATTTCCATGTGTTGAACCATCCCTGCATCCCTGGGATAAAGGCTACTTGATCAAGGTGGGTAATTCTTTTCTTTTTTAAGGGAAAGGTTTATTTTTTATTTATTTATTTATTTATTTATTTATTTATTTATTTATTTGAGAGAGCAAGAGAGAAAGAGGCAGAGAGAGAGAGAGAGAGAGAAAAAAAAAAAAAAAGAGAATGGGCACACCAGGGCCTCCAGCCACTGCAAATGAACTCCAGACGCATCCTTGTGCATCTGCCTTACGCAGGTCCTGGGGAATCAAACTGAGGTCCTTTGGCTTTGCAGGCAAGCACTTTAACCACTAAGCCATCTCTCCAGCCCCAAGGTGGATATTTCTTTTGATATATGTCCACTGCTAGGCCAGACTGTTGATAAATTTTCACTCCAGAAATCTGCATAAAACTTCCTAGCACTATAACTATGATATTTTGCCAGGAGGAAGGAGGTTCCCAGCTTTGTTCCTGCTTGATTTTTCAATGCCTACAGACCAACACTGTGGCACCACCAGCAATAGAGTCTTACCATTTAGTACTGGTGGGCAACCAAGAGTCTTGTTAATAGCATGTATTGTTTTGGGGGCCTCAGGAGCCTCTCTGACCAAAAGCTCACTAGGGAGTTGCACAGTGGTGCATGCATCTGGAAATCAGTTCCAGTGGCTATATGCCCTGGATGCCCATATGGTCGCTCGCTCTCTCTCTCTCTCTCTCTCTGCTTTCAAATAAATAAATAAAATGTTTTTTAAAAAGAATATTATAAAGAAAACTCCAATTATTTGAATCTGTTAAACGTACAAAACTATGCGACTAGCTGCAAATTTAAATATACTTTTCCCAAAAAATATAGCATAATGCCATGGCTCACTCTAATAGTTTCCACTCAAACATTATTTTAGAGGAGTCATTGTACCATATGTACTTAAAATTACTCCAAAATAACTTACAGTTCAATTTGTTTACTAAATTCAATTGACACAGCAGAACAGCAAGTGAGCATAAGCAAGACAGAGAGGAACTCAGACAAACTCAGCCTTTTATTAAGAACCTTCTCCCATAGTAACAAACTGTGGAGGCTTGAATCAGGTGTCTCCCATAAACTCATGTGTTCTGAACGCTAGGTCCCCAGCTAGTAGCAATTTGGGAACTGGCGCCTCTGGAGGTGATGTTTTATTGGGGTGGGCTTATGGGTATTATTTCCAGCTTCCCCTTGCTAGTGTTTGGCACTCTCCCACTGCTGTTGTCTACGTGATGTTGGCCAGAAGGTGAGGTCTAGGCTCTGCTCATGTTTCCCCTGGAATCTGTAAGCCAAAATAAACCCTTTCCTCCCATAAGCTACTTTTGGCTGGGTGCTTTGTGCCAGCAACATGAAGCTGACTGCAACCCATACTCCACTGCCATGATTACATCAGTAATCCATTCATGATGACAAGGTCCTCCTAACCTACCACCTCTTTAAAAAAGGGTTTTTTAAAATTTATTTGAGAGAAAGACAGGGAGAGACCAGGGCCTCAGCCACTGCAATAGAAATCCAGATGCTTGCGCCACCTGGTGGGCATGTGCGACCTTGTGCTTGCCTCACCTTCGTGTGTCTGGCTAACATGGGATCTGGAGAGTAGAACATGGGTCCTTAGGCTTCGCAGGCAAGTGCTTTAACCACTAAGCAATCTCTCCAGCCCACCCACCACATCTTAAATATCCCATATCCTTATACTAACTGTTAGTGGCAATTAAAGTGTGATTTGGGGAAGGAACATCAAACATAGCAGTTTAAGAAGGTGTTTTTAGGGAAGAGTAACATGAGAATTGGTAAACTAAAGTTGGTAAGGATGATTCACCTTTGATGTTGAAGGATACAATTAATTGGCTGGGGGCCCATATAGAACAAAGTCAAAATAATTAATTTTTTCTGTTTGTCTCTCTGTCTCAATCTTTTCTTGCTCTTGGACATCAGAACTTCAGATTATTCAGCCTTTGATCTAAGATCTTGCAAGCAGCCCACAGTTCTTGGGGCCTTTGCTTTGGACTGAAAGTTACAACACGGGCCTCCTGCTTTGTAGGACTTCAGATGCAGACTGAAACATGCAACTGATTTGTCTGTTTCTCTAGATTATAGACTGCCTGTCATGAGACTTCTCAACCTCCATGATCCTGTGAGTCAACTCATCCAATACAACTTTCTCTCTCTTTCTCTATCTCTTTCTCACTTTCCTTATAATTCTATGTCTCGGAAGGACCCTGAGTAAAATATACTAACAGTTTTGTCTTATAATTTTAAAATGTCTTATTGTTCTAATGGTCATGAAATTTGTTGTTTTTTCGTCACCCCCCACACACAACCATCACTGAAAATTTACTTTGTCGTTTCATATTACTATTTGAAATATATAGAAATTTATTTAAGGACTGATGAAAACCAGTGCCCAGCTCCATTTTCCCCTCCTCCTGGGACTAGGCTACTGCAAACCATGGACAAGAGAGACCTCAGGCTTTGTTAGGATGTTGATCAAGAGAACTTTTGCTATGGAAATATGAACAACTGAAGATAAGAAGATGCTTTTCTACTTACCACATTGAAGTAGGTTCTGGGGAGAGCTGGACTCAGAAACAAGTCAAGATCCTGGAGGTCCTTTTAGCAATGAGTAGCGTTCTACTGTGTGTAGGTGCCACATGTCCATTACCCATTCGTCAGTCGCTGATGGACATTCAGGTTGTTTCCATTTCTGTTGTTGTTGCTATTGGGAATATGCTGCAATGGACATGCGAGTGTAGATGTCTCATTTCAGTGTTGGCTTTTCTAGTCTGTTCTAGAATTGTAAGAAGAGTTTAGAGTGCTGGAGAGATGACTTAGCATCTGGAGTTCGTTTGCAGTGGCTAGAGGCCCTGGTGTGCCCATTCTTACTCTCTCTCTCTCTCTCTCTCTTTCTCTCTCTCTCTCCCCCTCTCTGTCTGTCTCTAATAAATAAAAATTTTTAAAACTATAAAAAAAAAAGAAGTGGGGAGAGCAGAGAGAACTTATTCAAAAAATATCATTAGGGTCTTTCTTCTTCATCACTACTGACTTTCATTGGAAGAAACTGTCATCTTCCCCTGCTCAAGGAACTGATTTGGCTTCTGAATCTGAATCCAAACTAACAGCATTGAGGGAGGGGGAGGGAGAGGTCAGCAGTGGGGAAAAAAGGAATACATTGTGTAAGAAAATGTGACCATTAGAAGACAAAAACTAAATTCCAAGAGAGAAGGGGGGAGGGGAAGAAAGGGAAGAGAAGGGAAGATGGATGAGGAAGAAGATGATTTTCAATAGCTCAGACTATTCACAGCTATAAAGAATTGCCTATTCAAAAAAAATATTCTAGAATAACTAAATGGCCACATAGAAATAGTGAATAGCAACTGAGAACCAGACAAGTAAATCCTTCTGATTGGATAAAAGCATTCAGGAGAAGGAGAATAAACATGGCTGTCACTTTGAAGCTTGATAAATCCCAGATACCCACATCAAGTAGTGAAAAAAAAAATAAGAGAACATAGGGCTGGAGAGATGGCTTAGGGGTTAAGGCGCCTGCCTCCTAACCCTAAGAACACTGGTTCCAATCTCCAGCAGTTACAATCTCCAGTTCCCACGTTTATCCAGATGCAAAGTGACGCAAGGGCGCAATGCCGCACTTGGCCACAAGGGGGCGCGCAGTCTGGATTTCGTTCGCAGCAGCTGAGACACTGCTGGCACGCCCATCTCTGTCTTCCTCCCCCTCTCTCTCTCTCTGACTCTCTCTGTGTCTCTCTCCAAAAAAATCAGATAAAATAAAAAGTTTTTTAAAAAAATAAAAATAAAAAAATAAGAGAACATAGAGGGTATAAAGCAAAGAAATATAGCATTCCTAGTAACTATATCTCAAAAAAAAAAAAAAAGATCATGAGTGAGCTCTTGGCTTATAAAATCAGACTACAATTAAATTTTTTTTTTTTTTTTTTTTTTTTTTTTTCTCAAGATAGGGTCTCACTCTGGCTCAGGCTAACCTGGAATTCACTATGTAGTCTCAGGGTGGCCTCAAACTCTCAGTGATCCTCCTACCTCTGCCTCCCAAGTGCTGGGATTAAAGGCGTGCGCCACCACACCCAGCAAGAATTAAATTCTTAAGAAAGTGATCAAGCTGGAAAAGGCAAAAATCATAATAAATTTTTTTGTGTGTGCAAAAGGGAGAGATGATGTGATATTGTAAGCATGTCATAGAAAAGAATTGTCTTATGTTCTAATCTATTTGAATGTGTTAAGGTTCTTACCCATCGGAGCTAAACAGATTTTCTTTGAAGAGCATCAGCTATAAATTTTTTTCACCAGATGCACCCACTCATAGAATAGTAACAACAGTATGTGTGGGGTTAGCAGGTCAGATTATTTTCCTTAACAGTCCTTAAGTTGTCAAGTGCTTTAGCTCAAAACTCTGTTAGAGTCAAAATATTTTATTTAAATAAGAACTAAATCATCACTATTGACAAGATATGGACACTTCCAAAGGCTAGCACTCATAACACCCTCATAATTAGGCATTATAGATAATATTTATGTTGATTACTCTAACTCTCAGATTTATGAAGTGGTGAGTACTTATTGTGGCTTATATGTAAAATGCGCTCATGTGCCCCCAGCTACTGGCACTGTTTGGGGAGGTAGGAGATGAAGCTTGCTGGAGGGAGTGGGTCCTTGGGGACAGACTTTGAGGTGTTTCAGCCTGGCCCCACCTGGTTCATCCTCTGCTTCCTATGCTTCCATGTGAGCAGCTCATCTCCTTCTCTAGCCTGCTGTGTTCCCTGCCATCATGGAGTCTACCCTCTGGCACTGTAAGCCAAAATAAATTCTTTCCTTCCCTAAGTTGCTTCTGGTCAGGTATTTGTTCACAGCAATGAGAAAGTAACTAATACAGTCCCCCTAAGAGTCTCTAGGTAGACTTCAAGGAGTATATATATGTAGGTGGAGGAAAATACTGCATTTTCATTTTTATTAGCCTCTGATCAAATTTATAATTTCATTCAATTATGATATTAGCTATAGTTGTACTAACAGACCTGCGACTTTGTTATTAATAGAAATCACATACTTTGGGCTGCAGAAATGGCTTAGCAGTTAAGGCACTTGCCTACAAAGCCAAAGGACAGAGATCCAATTCCAAGCACCCATGTAAGCCAGATACACAAGGTGGTGCATGTGTGTGGAGTTCGTTTGCAGCAGCTGGAGGACCTAGCATGGCCATTCTCCCTCCCTTCCTCCCTCTTTTTCAAATAAATAAGAATAAAATCTATTTTTAAAAATTAAAAAAGAAATCACAACCTTTTTACAATGACAATATAACAATTTAAATGCCCCAAAGCATTGTTAGCTCTCATCATGACTTTGAAATCATGTTATTGTTCTTATTTTCTATGTTAATAAAAACATGTTGCTATATCTCAAATTTCTAATTTTATAATTGTCTTCTTATATTATTGCTTTTAGTTGAAAATTTAATCAAAATGTATCTTTGATATATTAAAAATTATTATCACAAGAGGTCTATAGGCTTCACCAGACTGCCAGGGGGCTATTGCGCAAAACCTGTTTGGGACCCCTGCCAGATGTGGTGGTGATTCATGCCTTTGTCAGTATTTGGCAAAGTAAGCTGTTTTATTTCCAATGCACTTTGTTCTTTCTGTGTCCCATTACTCAACAAGCATTTTGAGTGACTGTGTGCCGGGCATGGTTCTCAATGCTAGGACTAAGAAGTGAGATGAATGAACAAGGTCTTTGCTTCCAGGAGCATAATCCCAGTGGTAAGACCTAGGCAACAGATGTAATAAAGCTTAGCAATTCCCAGTGATGAAAAAGTGCTATAAAGGAAACAACAGAAGATTCAGAAACCCGGCTAAGCCAGGGCACAAGGAAGGTTTCTCTGAAGGCCGAGGTCTAAAGGGTGAACATGTGGGAAGCATGGGAAAAGCTGTGGTATGGATTCCAGGCAGAGGAAGCAAATTCTAAGGCACCAGGACTATAAACGTTAGTTCTGGTTTGCAGTAGGCTGGCTGAATTCTGCCTCTCAGGAAACCAACTAAGGACAATGATAAACTCATCCAGAAAGACATTTGTTCTTTGGTTTGCAAACAGTGTTCCTTGTCCATCAAGCACATTTCCATTGCTTTTACTATTTCCATTATTCTTATTTATATGTACAATCCTGATAAATGCCTTTAAAGGAAGGCTCAGGAGAAAAGTGATCATTCCCAGCCAATTACTAACTGAAGCCTCCCCTAATACAGCTCTTGTTTGTATTTGTTGTTTAGGGGGTGGAGAGGATCATTTGCTTTTACCTAAAAATACTATAGTTAGAATAGGAAATGGGAGAAGCATTTTAGTAATAGTTCTCTCTACCCAATTAGCAACATCTTTCAGAAACACTTTAGGTCTTCCACCACAATTAAGTGTCATGGCCTTTAGCTTTATCTTCTCTGATGTGCACATATGATACAAAAAGATACACACCAGTGTCTAATGCAGAAGACTAATATTCTTTAGGTTATGGCATTTTAAGCTATTTAAAAATTTGTGTCTGGGTGTGGTGGCACATGCCTTTAATCCCAGCACTCGGGAGGCAGAGGTAGGAGAATTGCCATGAGTTTGAGGCCACCCTGAGACTGCAGAGTGAATTCCAGGTCAACCTGGGCTAGAGTGAGACCCTACCTAGAAAAAAAAAAATTATGTGTTACAGACTGAAAAGATGGCTTAGCGGTTAAGTCACTTGCCTGCAAAGCCAAAAGACCCAGGTTCAATTCCCTAGGACCTACGCAGGTGAGATGCAAAAGGTGGCACATGTGTCTGGAGTTTGTTTGCAGCACCTGAAGGCTCTGATGTGCTTCTCTCTCTCTCTCTCTCTCCACATATATATGTATATATCTATCTCTCAAATAAATAGAACAAAATTTTTAAAAATTTTGTATATTAATATGATATTCCCTTTATTGCTATTATGTAGTAGGTACTAGGTTTTGACTGACTGGCAGCCATTTATACTCCTTTATCATCTTGCATTTTGCTTTAAGTATACACTTAAGGCCACAATCGACCTACAGTTGTAATGATAAAAGTGACTCCATACCCAAACCATAGATGTTGTATGATCTAAACCAGCCAATCAGATCTGGATGATCTGCTGGCCAGAGCAGCTAGTTCACTGAGAAGCATCAGAGATGATGAGGTGTCATAAAGTTCTTAATGAAACTATTTATTTGGCTGAGGATGTAGTTCTGAGATAGAGTGTTTACCTAAATGTGTGTGTGAGATCCCAAGTCCAATCCCCAGTGCTGCAGAAAGAAAGGAAAGAAGAAGGAGAGAGGGAAATGGAAAGAGAGCATGGAGGAAAGAAGGAAAGAAAAACCAAAGGAAAGAAGGAATGAAGGAAGGAAAGAAGGAAGGAAGGAAGGAAGGAAGGAAGGAAGGAAGGAAGGAAGGAAGGAAGGAAGGAAGGAAGGAAGGAAGGAAGGAAGGAAGGAAGTGAAAGGAACAAATTCTTATTTACTTTGTGAGATAGGGTCTTAATGTAACCATACTAGACTTGAACTTACCATTCTCATGCCTCAGCCTCCATGTACTGACATTATAGGCATAACACACCATTTTCAGCCTTTTGTTCTTTATTTTTATTAGTATATATTCATTGTACAAAATAATAGATATATTTATGTTATTTTCTTACATGTATATCATTTAATTTTTTCATATTTATTCCCACATCCCTCTCTTGGCCCACACTTGTCTGCTTCCTCTTCCCAAATAGCCTTTCTTTGTTCTTTCATGTCTAGTTTTTGTTGTTGTTGTTGTTTATTTATTTTATTTTATGTAAGAGTGACAGGCAGACAGAGAAAGAGGCAGAGAGAGAGAAAATGGGCACACCAGTGCCTCCAGCCACTGCAAACGAATTCCAGGTGCTTGCATCACCTTGTGCATATGGCTTACATGGGTCCTGGGGAATTGAGCCTCGAACTGGGGTCCTTAGGCTTCACAGGCAAGTGCTTAACTGCTAAGCCATCTCTCCAGGCCCTGATTATTTTTTTAAATCTAGTCTCCCACATGAAAGAAAGCATGTGATATTTGTCTTTCTGAATCTGCCATGCTCACCTCTTAATAAAACTTCTTGTCATAAATATGAACATATAAGAGTCAACAATTGCTATAACCACCTGTAAATCCCATGAAGTCTAAGAATTAATCTAATACACCACAGACAGCAGAGCCATGCCAGCAGATACACAGACTGGATCTCAGAATCCCTGCTTGAAACCAGAAATGTCTGAGATGTTTAGTCATGTTAACAAATAAATTCCATCTTGACTTAAAACGGTTTGGGTTGAGTTTCCTGTCACAATAGAAATAGCCTTGATACCTAATGATCAAAAATTCATTCACCAACTGGCTCAATGGTTCTTCCATGCCACTGCTCAGCATTTAGCCAGTCTTCTTTTGCAAATGGATTTATCATGGCAGTACATCAGAGCTGAATTCTTTCCTCTCCCCATTCTCATTCCTCATTCTATTTGTTCACAGCATTCTTCTAGATTTAAAGATCAGATAGCCAAGCTTACTCCCCATTAACTTACCGTTTTGCATATTTGAAGATAATTTCTTAAACACGGTCTCTACAATTCCTCACCATGACTCAGAACATTGAACCCCAAGACCAATGAAGCCTTTATAAATAACAGACTGGAAATAACTAATAGCTGCCTTCATGAGTCTAGTACACGGCAACAAGTTTAAATAATACCTTATATTTAAACTGTATAATTTTTATATTCCAAGGAGCAGCCAACAAGCTCTGATATTATACACTCATGACACACACACATAACTGAGATCACAAGTGTACGTGAAACAAAGCTTCTTTGACAGATTCATGAATGAGATTTATTTCTCTTTGGTCTTATAGCAGCCCACTGTGGGCTCCATAGCTTAACCTTCTTCCAGCCCATACCTTTTCTAGTTTGGAACTGTGTTTCTTCTTTTGCTGAAAATGTCCAGGTGAGTCTCTGTACAAAGTGAACTTGCCATTCTCCACTTAATCAGAGTTAGACTAAGGATGGACCACCAGGAAAACTTGAAAATTTCGACCCCAGGCCAGATAGTTGAACCCACCTTCAATATCTGATTCCACTCCTATATTGGGAGACTTGGAAATTCACTTTCTTGAGACTTGACACTTTGCTCCTGGGAGCTCAGAGACAATGAGGCCAGAGTCACCTGGGATCAGTGCAAGAATTAAAGATGATGTTGGTGAAGTCATGAGGTGATTTTAAATAATTATGAAACAGGAAAAGGCACATCACCTTTAGTCCATTATTGATTTTTTTCTATCCTCAAAAATCACTAGTTTGACTTAAGAAATAATTGTCTAATTTGTGAGACTAGACAGCTATTATGTTTGCTGTTTCTCTTGGTCCCTAATAGGAGGATTCAGAGCCTCTAAGCCTGGACTGGCAGAAGAGATACCCAAGTTTTCTGGGGACACATGTATGTACCTTCATTATTACTGAAAAGTCTGTGCTGTAGGTAAGAGATTAAAAAGAGATGACCCCAAATTGCCTCATGCTGCATTCATTACCTGTGGATCCAGCACTAATGAGGTGGGGAGTGTACTGGCCTTTAATATTTTACCTGTTTAACCAGATGTAAGCGCTCAGCTCTAAAGCAAGCATTCACTGAGAAGCTACTGTCTGAAATTTCTATTCTGGAACACCTGGAACTGGGAAGGAATGAGGCATATTGAAAAACAACCATTTTTTCTTTTGGCTTCTGCTGCTTTTGAAGCAGAGCCCAGCCCTTTGGGAGCCATGGTTCTCTGCCTGGGCACAGCCACTTGCCTAATGTCCCTGAGAGGAGCCTCTGAGGCAAGGCTGCTGTTCATAGGAGTCTTCCAGACCAAGGCCTATAGCCCTACCAGGAGAGTGGTGCAACAGCAACAGTAAGGGTTTGAACTCTGGATAGGGTTCCTGTCGTGGCTCTCACTCCCATTTTGAAGATGCTGGATACACTCACTCAGTAAAAGTAGGAAAGAGCCAAGCCTGGTATCTCAGGGCCTCTGATGGATGAGAAAGGAGGATCAGAAGTTCAGGGACAACCTGGGAAACTTAGTGAGAGTCTTCCTGAAAGTAAAAAAGTGAAAAGAAGACTGAGGGCATAGCTCAGTGTTACAGCCTGTGTAACATCTATGAAGGTTCAACCTCTAGTACCAAAGTAAGGTAGAAGAAGGATGGGAAGGGAAGGTATGGTGATTTGAGTGGAAAATGTGTACTGCTCCCTCTAGACTCATGCATTTGAATATTGAAAAGCAACTGGTGGCACTGTTTGGAAAGGTCATGGAAGTTTTAAAAGGTAGAGTCTGGCTAGAGGAACTGTGTCACTAGCAGCAAGCCTTAAAGTGTTACAGCCCCGCCTTGCTTGCTTCTCCTCCTTCCTGCCTGCTGATATGATGATGCGACACCAGCTGTCTGTTTCTGCCATGCTTCTCCCACCATGATGAAAATTCCCCTCTAAACTGAAATAAACCCTTTTCTTCCATAAATTGCTTCAAGTAGGTTATTTTGTTCCAGCAGCAAGTAAGTAACAGATATAAAAGGGAGTGTCAACTGAGTAATAGATTATGCTTTTAAAAATTATTTTTAATATTTTAATTTTTTTAAATTTATTTATTTGAGAGAGAGAGACATACAGAAATAGGCAGGTAGAGAGAGAGAGAGAGAATGGGTTCACCAGGGCCTCCAGCCACTGCAAATGAACTCCAGGTGCATGCGCCCTTTGTGCATCTGGCTTATGTGGGTCCTGGAGAATCGAGCCTCAAGCTGGGGTCCTTAGGCTTCACAGGCAAGCACTTAACCACTAAGCCATCTCTCTAGCCAAATTGTTTTTTTTAATTGAATTCATGTTTAATAATTACAGGCACTGTGCCCGCTACTTCTCCCTGCCCAGGCAGCAACAGAGGTGGTACAGGGGCTGGGGCATATGCCCTCAACAGGGAGAATAACAGTTCTAAAAGTGATTTTCAGAAAATAGAAAAGAACTCTAGGGGCAAGTGGTGGTGCCTAATCCCCTAAGACACACCAAATTTCAAGACTTTATATATATATTAGCTCAGACTCATCGATACTACAGGCACCCAGTCACTGCCGCTGCCATTGCCCCCCCCCCCGCCCCCCGCAGTCCAGACGGCTATCCAGGTCATCCAAGTCCCCAGGCCCCACCAGCCCTCAGTTGTGGTTGGACTGATTATTCTTTTTTTTTTTTTTTTTGGTTTTGGTTTTTTGAGGTAGGGTCTGACTCTGGCCCAGGCTGATCTGGAATTAACTATGTAGTCTCAGGGTGGCCTCGAACTCACTGTGATCCTCCTACCTCTGCCTCCCAAGTACTGGGATTAAAGGCTTGCGCCAACACGCCTGGCTTGGACTGATTATTCTTAACATTAATCCTAACAGCCACTTAAGACACAACTGGCTTCAAGTGTTTTACCTCTGAGCTCAGCATTTAAGAAAGAAATAAGTAGATGCATATCAATCCTGGATTCAATCAGAGGGTAGAAAGAAGGAAATGAAAGAGGAAAGGGGGAGAAGAGAGGAAAGAAGCTGGAGAGGAAAAAAAGGAAAAGGAAAAAAAAACCCAAAATATAAGAGCTGTTACAACTGACTACTATTCCCACAACTCATAACCCACAACCCGTGGGGAATGCCAGAACCCCACTGAGGAGGGCCCCTAGCAGAATGGGGACAGGGAGGAAGGTAAAGATGGTACCAACACATGATGTATCCATACAAAGTATGTTCTTAATTTAAAAAAAAAACTTAGGTTGGAGCCATTATCAGTTCACAAGTATTAACCTGAAGAAAGAAACTCACACAGAGGAAAGACAGCATGCAATCACGGGCTCCTCTGTTCTTACTTGTTCTAACTATACTAAAGCTTCCTCGAGCATATCATATAAAAGCAGGTGACTTCATTTTTTGAAGCCCATGATAATTACATATCTAGCCCCTTACAATGCAGTGTGAGAGTTTTCTGAAAAACAAGACCCACAGATTAATAACTCTTCCTTTTCATTTATGCAGCACCCTCGCCCTCCTTCTTTAGCTTCCGAAATGGTGAAATCATGACTTTCTGGCCAAGTCCAAGTGCAACATCCAATCACCTTATCCACAAGGGTGCTCACCAACTCCTCTTTCTTCAACATTCCATAGGCTTGCCCTGGGCAACATTGCATAATTCTGCTGATGAAGGTTTCTTGCTGCTCTTAAAGAGAAGATTTATTTGCTTTTCCTGTAAATAGCTGGAAGTCCAGCCCTGCCTTGTCCGTCTTCAGGTGGACCTCATCGGTTGTAGGCATCTTATCAGCAAGAAACAGCCTCTTCTAATGGCTTGATAAATATTCCAACCTCCCCAGAACCGTTTATCAAGAGATTCAAATCATGGTCAGTACTTATAGCAGCTATTACTACAGACTTAATGCCAGTTTCCTTTGTACTTATCTCTGTTACCAGAGAGGCTGAAAAGCTCCTTTTATCTCTCCACTCCTGGTCACTAAAAGCTGAGTTCATTCAAAATTTCCTCCTGCATACAGAGCTCACAGTCCTGCAATAAAAACTGAATAACTGATTTGAGTGAATATAAAATAAATGTCTTCCTAGCATGCACTCTCTCCCTACAACCCTGCCGTAAATTTGGCACAAGGGAAAAGGAATGTTAGTTTAAATGGGGCAAAAGGATATAGAAAAGATTCTCACTACCTTTGGCTACTTCAGCATAAAAAATATAGGATTTCAAGGTGATAGCACTTTTTTTTCTTATACATCTTTGTTTTAATGAAATTGATCTATGGAGTCTGAAATCTGAAGAATATAGGGTCTGGGATTTAGGACATTCTACTAGTTCTCCATGGAAATCAAGTACTTATTCCTTTAAGACTTTAACAACATACCTTTGGTGAAAGTAATTAGAAAATCTCAATTATTGGAAAGAATGGAGGAGCTGCAGTTAACCCCTTCCTGCCATTCTTGGGAATTGGGCAAAATGTGATGCATAAAGAGGGCCTGGAATCTCTTTTCCAAGGAAAAGTCACAGAATTCAGGGAAATGTGGTGCCGCTTTAAGATATCTAATGCTCATAAGAAGGCCCTTAAAAAAAAAAAAAAAAAAAAAAAAAAAAAAAAACAGGGTTGCATAGATGTTCTTAAAGAATCCAAAAAAGTACCATCACTCATCTCTTTATATTTTTATGGTTATTTGGATCCTCATACGGGAAGCACTGTTCTTCAGAATGCCAGCCTTATGGTTTGATTTTCATAGAAACCAGTTGGTGAGTTTTCTCCTCACAAGTGTTGGTATTGAGAGAACAGGAGCACCCCGCTTTCGCTGACAAGATCACTGAGATTCAGTAAAGTGCCACAGTGTTTCCAAGTCCACAAAACCACTTAATGCTAGAGCACACACTGAGTTTATATGCACAGCCAGTAAAATTCCAATACTTCCCAGTCTACCTCATGCCACCAAAAGTCCTGAGGTGGGAGCTGCGTGTAGGAAGAAGATTCACAATGAGCAACAGGGGCAGGTTGGTTTGCCAGTGGTTTGTCTGAGGCATCTACTTCTATCCAGGTGGAACTTTGATTCACATGCATACTTGTCATTTTTGAACTGAACTTTTAAAAAGTCTCTAGTTCTATATTGTGCATAAAAATATCCTTTTCACAATTATTCGTTTCCTTTCTTCATGGAGTCATGAACTCGCCATAGTAAGCAGTTACATTTCATTGATGTCATGTCAGTCTCTCAGACTGACCTGCCCCAGGAAAGTTTCAGTACCTGACAGCCTTTGTCCAAACCCCCAACTATATGTTGAGTGAGAGGATGGGGAAAGGACTGAAGCAGAAATCTGGAGGCTGTGGATCTCCAGCCTCCTTGCCCCTTTCTAGTCCCAGTGACAAGCCCCTCAAATCCTCTTGATGAATTCATCCACTGGGAAATAGTGCCAAAAATGATGCCCCATGGGAAGTAGTTTGTTATTGTCCAAGATCCCGCTGCCATCTTTGGGCAGTAAGTAGGGTGGAGATTGGAATACTGACGGCCATAAAAAAATATTTCCTTAAAAACTCTCAAAGAAGAAAAAAGATTAAATTCCTCTCAAGTAACTTTTTTCCTGTAAGTGGAAAAACTTGCTAAATCTATGACCTCAAGGTTGACAGTTGTATAATTGTGGAACTAAATCAATAGCAATAAAAGGCTTTCCTCTGGTTTTTAAACACCTTTGATTGCCATACTCATGAGGAGAAGCTGACATTCAGTGCTGCCTTTCAACTCTTACTGCCTTTGCCCAGAGTGGTAAAAGAAAATTCTTGCTGGATTTTCTTTCACACACAGATTAAATGGTCAGATAGAGTATACAAGGCCACATTCCAAGTCTTTCTGAGGACACTTAGAAGCATTTCATCATTATGACTGTTGTTTTAAGTTTCATCTGCTCCCATCACAGCCCCACCAACAAGCCTAAGCCTGTCCCATTTCTTTCCTCTGAAGCATTTCCCTCACAACAGGCCAAGAATCTCCTCACCTCCTCTTATACACTGGAGAACTAATAATGAGAGCATGCCCTAAGTCAATAAATGGAAAGTCTGGTCCCCTCCCCCATTTTGGCCTTCAGACTCTCAATCTCCAAATGAAGATCTTCTCATAAATGTTTTATGACTTCCTAACTCTTCAGGAGATTTTAGTCCATCTTTAGTATATCTCATTTCTTATCTGGAACAAAGTTTCTTCTCATTGAAACATATTCCTCTTGTGTGGCCCCTGTGTTTGTTTTTCACAAACAGCATGGTTTAACAGAGAATTCTGGGGACAAGTGTGTGTCTGCCAGCTGAGTCTTTGTCACTCATTGTCTTCTGTAGATCATCTCCATGTGCTTTTGTGAGGACTGTCAGATCCCTGACAGAAGTTCCAGCTCCCGAATGAGATGTTTTTCTGACTGACTGTGTTCCCAGCTTGCCCAGCAAGGGCTTTCTTGGCAGCATCTCAAGGACACCATTGAAGACATGGCAGCACACAGCGACCTCCACAAAGACAGTGGCTCTGACTCAGTCTTAAAGGATTTGCTGTCAGTGGTGCATAGAAAAGGCAGGGCTTCTGAAGATGGCTTCTAAGTAACCGAATCATTCACCTGGGTAACGAGGAAAATAGAAAGTCCAGAGAAAAATTAACCTGAAGCATAAGCCAGTGCCACTCACATGTGAATGGATGGCAATGTGCCCAAAGCAGTCTTGAAACAAAAATTTTGAATGACTCTGAGGATAAAAGAAAAAAAAAAGAAAAAGAAATGGAAAGAGGAATTGTAACCTTAGGGCTTGGAGAGAACTTCCTTTGGCCTGTCCTTCTCTGATTCTAAGTATCTGGAAATGATTCTTGTGCTTTTATTTAGCAATACTTGCAACAAACTCGTTCAGATAAGGAAGGAACCAACCCAAGTCCATCTCACAAGCCTGCTTCTACCTCATGTCTTCACAGAACATAAGCTGAGCTAATTACTTCCCCTGAAAAGGAGGACCTGGAAGCAAACGATTTCAGGAACACTTTCTTGTGGCTTTAATGTAGGCTAAGATATGAGGAAAACTAAAGTTCAATCTTGACAAACTGACTAAAGAGATAATATTCTTGTACCTTTTAAAACACTACCTACAGGGCTGGAGAGATGGCTTAGCGGTTAAGGCGCCTGCCTCCTAAGCCTAAGAACACTGGTTCCAATCTCCAGCGGTTCCAATCTCCAGCAGTTCCAATCTCCAGGTCCCACGTTTAGCCAGATGCAAAGTGATGCAAGGGCGCAATGCCGCACTTGACCACAAGGGGCACACGCATCTGGATTTCGTTTGCAGCAGCTGAGAGGCTACTGGGGCGCCCATCTCTATCTGTCTTCCTCTCCCTCTCTCTCTGTTTTTCTGTGTCTCTCTCTCCTCAAAAAAAAAAAAAAAAAAAAAAAAAACCCTACCTACAATGCTACCATATTTTTTTGTGGTTAACTATTTTGTGATAGCGTGGGAGGGGGGGTTGTTTGGTTTTGTTTTTTGTTTTTTTGAAGTAGGGTCTCACTCTAGTTCAGGCTAACCTGCAACTCACTCTGTAGTTCCAGGCTGGCCTCAAACTCACAGCAACCCTACTTCTGCCTCCCAAATGACAGTAGATTTTTTATTGCTATTGTTTTTGTTTTGTTTTTCTCTTACTAGATCTGTCCTATTTAAGGGTTCTGTTTTAACTTGCTCTGAAGGATTCTCTCTTTTTTTTTTCTATAAAAAGTATGAAGTCTCTGATCTCATTTCAAAAGCCCACTGGAAATCTAGAAGGCTTACTATAGAAATAGGAATATGAAGAGTTTGGGGGGAGAAACAGGGCCGCTTTTGAAAGAGACCAACATGAAAGGCTTGGCTTGTATATAAACTTAAGAGCACAAGAGAGAGAACTTGGCTGATTCCAGATGGTCAAAAATTTGCTTCAACTTTAGGGCAGCACCATGGGGAGTGGCCCAGAGAGGTATGACCAACCCAGAGACTGACCTGAGAATATGTGTGGTCTTAGGCGGCTTACCCATAACTGTTCATGGTGAGAGCACTTTTGCTAAATGTTTTCATGCAGTACAACTGTTTCATCCACAGAGCTTAGTGCCAAAATTAAAATTAGGAGAGGAGCTTCAAGATTTATTTATTTTATATTTCCATGTGATAGGAGAGTTGGCTGGAAAGACTGTTGGCTTAAGCCATCTAAAAAAACTGCTGCTAATCATCTATTTGTTGACCCACAAAAATGGCAATTTCACAAGTTTCACCAGTTAATGAAAGGCTAGTTTCTCTCCACTGCATCTGGTGACCCTGCAAGGTCCCTGGGGGAATCTCTGCCTGTCAAAGGGTTTCCCTGTGCACAGGTCCCTCACATAAACTCTTGTGGTTCCCTAACAGACATGGGCCATCCCCTGAGGGCATTGCTATGACTTCTATCTGAGGAAAATCAAGATTAGGTGTGAAAGACAGTGAGGTGGCTACAATCTGGGAGCAAGAAGGATTACACGTTAAAACACACATCTACTTGGCAGCCTCTTGTTTTCACTTTGGGAGGCTTGGCTTTCCTAAATAGGATGCATTTTCCCGTCTTTGTTTCCCATCTTCAAATGTATCCTTGTGTTTTTAAGCACATCTCTGAACAACAATGAAGAGTAAACTAACATTGGTCCCTCAGCTGCAGAAAAAGCCATGAAACAAAATCTTTCATTGATGTCAAGAGAAGGAAAGGCCGTGACTTGGATGTTTTAAGAGTAAACCATTTTTAAAAATTTAAAAGACAGAATTTATATACACCCAGGGGAAACCAAAGAGAGGGAAAAAAAGAACACATCTCCAAACTGGAGTCCAACTCTACTGATAAGCAGAGGGAAATTCCACTGAGCCCATTGTACTTGGGTATATTTTACTTTAGAATTGTCAGTCAGCTCCAAAACAACCTAGTCCACGAAATCTTTTCATATTCCCTCAGTCACAATGGATTTCTGCCTTCTCTGTTTTTCTCAGAAACTTTGTAACTGAATGAGATTCTTCCTTAAGTTCAAACACCACTATCCATGAGCTCTCACTGCATTCAAGGAACTGCCTTGAAGGAAACATAGATGTGTAGAAAGTGTAATCTTACCCTTATGATGCTTAGCATCTGGCTGGCAGTTGTGTGTACAAGCAGTTTTGTTGCCCTGTGCCAAATGTCTTGGCACATTTTATGATCTCTGCTTAATCGCCAAGTGTAGTACTTTTGTCCCCTTCACTCTTGATCTCCATAGAGCAGCGCCTAGGGATGTGCTCAAGCTGTATGGATGTAGAACTTCATGCATGTTTGAACTCAGTTTCCAAATTTGGAGGTGAACTTTAAGAATTAAAGAATAGGGCTGGAGATGGCTTAATTGTTAAGGCACTTGCCTTTGAAGCCTAAGGATTCATGTGTAACTTTCCAGGTCCCATGTAAGCCAGACACACAAGGTGATGCAAGCACACAAGGTCTCACATGCACACAAGCTGGCACATGCATCTGGAGTTTGATTACAGCGGCTGAGGCCCTGGAACGCCAACTAACTCTCTCTCTGGCTCTATCAGTCTCGCTCTAGTTCTCTCACATAAAAAACAAAGGCCAAGAGCCGGGCGTGGTGGCGCACGCCTTTAATCCCAGCACTCGGGACACAGAGGTAGGAGGATTGCCATGAGTTCAAGGCCACCCTGAAACTACATAGTGAATTCCAGGTCAGCCTGGGCTAGAGTGAAACCATGGATCTATATGCTCATAAGCATTTGCTTCTCTTTCTGGACAGCCTCTTGAAATCTTCTACAGTGAGGGTCAAAGACTTGAGCTTTCACTATAACCTTCATTCAAGCCTCTTAAGCCCACAACCAAAATAGGCACACTAAATTTGAATCCCATGCTCCACTATACAGACAAAAATAAGCATTGTCATTCAGTTTTCTTCCCTCTCCTTACATACTGCTATTACAAGACTTATTTTTTTTCTATTACATATATTTTAAGAGTTGTGGGAGTCTTCTTTTATCGTTATAGGTTTTTTAGCTGATCAGTTTACATCTTCTCTTCTTATGGAGTGATTTGTTCCTTTGTAGATGTTTTGTAAAACAGTCCTTCTATTCATAGTGAATTTCATATACTATCCAAATTAGATTTAAGGCACCAAATTTTAAGGGTTTCATGAAGTCAGGAGTACAAATTCCAGAAATGGAGAGATGGCTTAGCAGTAAGGTGCTTGCCTGCAAAGCCAAAGGACCCAGGCTTAATTCCCCAGGACCTACGTAAGCCAGATGCACAAGGCAGCACATGCATCTGGAGTTTGTTTGCAGCTGCTGGAGGCTCTGGCATACCCATTCTCTCCTTCCCTCTCCCCCCTCAAGTAAATAAGTAAATAAAATATTTAAAAATAAATAAAAAATAAAATTCCAGAAAGGAGGCTGGAGAGATGGCTCAGCAGTTAAAGGCTCCTGATTGCAAAGCCTAAAGGTCTGGGTTCAATTTCCATTGGTACCAATGTAAAGCCAGAGGCACAAACTGACATATGAATCTGAAGTTCATTTATAGTGGCAGATCCATAGTCTCTCCCTTTCCCTTCTCTCACCACCTCTCTCTCCCAAATAAAGAAATAAAAATATTTTCCAAAATTCCAGAAAGGAATCCTAGGATCTTAATTGGAATCTTCCTTAAAGCAGATTCGGAGACAAGGATTTTCATGCAAGGATGTGGAAGTTGACCTTATGAAGCATGAAGAAGGCATAAGGAATTATCCTAGAGTGTGCAAACCATGAGAACACAATACCATAGAATGTAACTTAGAACTGCAAATCTGTTTCTCATAGCTTTAGAGCCCGGACCTCTTGGATCAAAGTATCAGCATACTCTTGTTCAACAATTCTAAGTTGCAAATTGCCAACTCCTTATTGTGTCTTCAGATGGGAAACGAGGGAGAAACATGTTTCTGGGGTTCTTTTCATAAGGCATTAATCCCATCCCAAAACCTTATCATCTTCCAAAAGCAACACTCCGAATACCATGTGGGAGCTAGGGATTTTTCAGATTCAAACACCCAGTCCATAATAATAAGTAAAAACAAGGAAGGGGAAAAAAATCAACAGAGTGTATGTTAACAAGCAGACAGCCACTCTGGGAAATAGGAGCTCTGTCCTGCTGAGGGCCCTGTGGGACACTGCAGACACACCTGGGCACTAACCCCCCCCCCCCAGGCAAGAAGGCTGGAGGAGTCAACCGCTAGCTCCACTGCACCTCTCTTTGGTTAAGGACTGCTGTGGACATTGACCCCTGCTTTGTTCTGCATGCCTGTGAAGTCATTAAAAAGTCCTCAAGCAGAGAGGAACAGGAGCTGGAGGTAAGAGATCTTAACTTATACAGAAAGTTGGATACTGAAGCTTCAGGCAACCTCTGGGATGGCTGAAGGGATACAGCTAGGTGCCAGCAGCATCAGCAACACCTCCTGTTGAATGATAGAATTTAATAGCCATCAGGACCCACCCTGAAGCCAGAGGGAATATTATATCTGGGACTGGCAGGGCATCCAGCAGAAGATGAGAGTGAGACTGAAACCTAACTCATATTCTGTTTGCCAAGCTGAATGCTCTGGTGAAGGGCTGCATCCACTTAGGAAAATGGAACCTCTCTTTCAGAGTTACTCCAAAGTGGCAAATAAGTTGGTCGTGGTGATCCAATACTCCAATGAACCCAAAGCAATATGAACATTACAGAATCTGATTTTATACATCAGAGTTTCTTTGATTTGCAACAGAGAGAGAGAGAGAGATGACAGCAAAGCAAAGCAGCAACTGTATTTTATACTAGGTAATAATTCATTTTTGGACATAGAGGTGATACCTGATGCAAATATAAGTGTTACCACCCTATCCATAATACTTCTCCATCATCCTGTGCAGTAGTAATTAAATTGTGCTTACTAGGAGCTTTTATTTCTGGTTCCAGAGAAGATTCATGTTTTTCCTTAATAGATAAGTGATCAGTGAAATGCTGATAAGTGACATTTGCCATAATGGCCATGACTCTCCCATAGAGCACTTTGACTTGACCAGAATCTTCTTTTCCAAACTCATTTCTGCATGGATGAATTCCCTAGTTCCCTCTTTTTGGAGGCATTGGCCCCGGGATTAGTGTTTCTAGTTAATCAGCTTGCAATTTCAAGTGGTATCAAGGATCCTGCTTCCCACATTTACAATACACATCCGGACTCCGCTGAGTATGTTTCCTGCATTTGCCCTGCTTCTGAGCAAGGGCTTCCAATGTTCTTTTCCTCTTCCACAAACTATGGTTTGTATGTTTTCCATCTGACTGCCTTTCCCCACCTCCTGAACAAATTGAATTTTCTGACCATAGGTTATTTCACTTAGTCTTTGAAATCTTATGACTTATCACAGTCGTTCTACCAATGAATAACTCCTGCAGCATGAAAGGCTCAGGGGTAGTCCCACGTAACAAACTCCAGTCAAGTGCTTTTTAAATTCTGACAGCTATGAGACATTACAAAAGCACTCTCAGGGGCCTTTCTGTCTTAGCAGTTGTTAGCTCCCCGGCATAATAGAAAGTCAGGGCTGGACAAGATATGGTGTTGGAGAACATCTCAAAGTGTCATCTAATGTCTGTAGCATGTAGTCGGCAACATCTTGTCATGGTATGATGTAGAAAGTTTCAGTGTGCAGAAGTGCATTGTGAAAGATACTGTTTAGCTGGCTATGGCAAAGGTGATGCTTACTTTCATGAGCAGTAACACAGAATCAAATAAGCATTGGATGTTCTTGGAACCTAATGAAGTAGTGGCAAGATTTATATCACAGTCGCCAAGGACTGTCATGATTTGACAGACAGGACCAAAAATAAGTTCACTTTCTCCTCATGGTTTTACTAGAAATGGGAAGAACATGGGGAAGGGCAGCACTTCCCTCATGGAGATCCTGGCACAAGATCCTGGAGATTTTCTTTTGTTACTTTCCATAATCTTTAAAACAGTTGCCATGGCCTTGACTCGGCACTGAACACACTGAAGATACATTAGGTAAGGGATGACAACTGGAGCAGAAACACTTTTAGCGTGGTAAAATCTGGACAGTCTCATGCACAGAGGGGTTCTCCCGCATTCTATAAACAGGCACTGCAGATGACCACTTCATATTCTGACAGCAAGAACAGGGGGAAAACAACTGTGTTGGCAAATGAGCAGATCATCAACAAGTCTTCCATTCCTTGTGCCGGCTTTTATATTGATTTGATGATTAGGATAATGGACAAATCTATTTGCTTTGAACTCATGATTGCTTTAACAATATGTTACCTATCACCACACTGCCACTTACATTCCTAAGGAAAAATGTGACCCTTCAATCTCTAGTACTTGGATTTCAGGGATTTGGTCATAGAGGTTTATGTATATAATTGGAACTGTTTGAAATCTTGGAATAGTAGCTTTGGGGGTCAAAACTGTGAGCTTAAATCCCCTGAGGAGCTTTGCAAGCTTTTTCAACATATTTTATTCTGTAAGGCCCCCACCTGAAAGACATGTTGCAAGTGTTCAGTGAGCTAGATCAATGTGCTTAAGAAATCAAAGGGAGTAATTTTATATTATTAGTCTGATCTTACTTACTAAATATATTGAGAGAAAGACTTTATTATATGAGTATGTTAGGAACAGCAGTAAAACACCCATTTTTCTTTCCAAATTCTTTTCTTAAATGTGTCTATGGAGATTGCTAGTGTTTAGCATATTCTCATACAAGATACTATTTTTTGTGCTTTGTAAACCAGATGCTGATGTTAATATTTTGCACAGTTATGCACAGGCCTGTTTCTCTTAGCATTTCTTCTAGTGTTAGATTCTGCATTGGAAGCATTCAACAGATTCAGGTTCCAGTGAATCCAACAAATCATTTCTTCCAAACAGAAACTACTCCTTTGCTTTATCATGAGAATAAGCTGAAATCCAAGGACTTTCTAATTTGCATCTCTGACATTTATGGGTGTCAGTTCTCATAGATGCCTCCTTGATAAGAGATGTTATATCATATTGGACTGACTGCCTCACCTTCCTGCTTACAGACATTCTGCCCTGCTAATTAATGAGAAAGTAGCAAAACTATTTACCAGAAGGCCCTTCTCCATGCTTATCAACTATGACTCCATACCAAACACTCCTGGCCAACACCTGGAGGTTTTATTTTTCTTTTTAAAAATATTTTTATTTGTTATTTATTTGCAAGGAGTGAGGGAAAAAGAGGGAGAAAGAGAGAGAGAATGGTCACACCAAGTCCTCCAGATGTATGTGCCACTTTGAGCATTTGACTTTCCATAGGTATTAGGGAAGCCAACCTGGGCCATCAGGGTTTGTAAGCAAGTGCCTTTAACCACTGAGCCATCTCCCTAACCCATATTTTCTTTTTAATAAAACTATTTTGGAGCGCTACTGAAAAATCCCTGGAGAGAAATGCAAATGTTAATGCTGGTAAATACATTTCTAAACAAATCTGAAGAATGGATAAGTCAGAAGTTCCTTTGCGAAGTCCTTCATGTTGTGTCTGAAGACACATGTTTGCTTTCCCTTTTCTCATCCATGTGTAGAGATACACATGGGACCAGCCAGCTGTGAAATTCCCTACATAGACGTTCCAGTCTCTCAGGACTGCTTCAGAGTCTGGGTTCTCCTTGAGGTCTGGTGAACAGCATGTGTGCCTTGGGATTCTCCAGTAGCATGGCCATGTGCTCCACACACTCCTCCTCAGAATAATCTTTCTTTCTAAAACAAGAATAAGCACAGCAAATGTAAAAGGCAAACAATTATATTGAAATACAGTGATCAATATATTTTATTATGATATACACTTTTTCATTTATTTACAAAATAACGAGATCTTATTGCATAACAGACCAAACAGTCAACAAAGTAGTAAATGAAATGCTACAAAAATACTCGTGATTTTTACTATCTTGAGTGTGAATGTGACTTGCTTATTACATTTGTCACTGAGAGAATACTAGCTTTTTTTCTCATCCAGATTCATGAAGCTCCAAGAGTTCTTCCTCACCAACACCTTGGATGCCTGTGACCCACAGCTTAAGCATCCTGGGACCTCGACTTTCCATGTGTGAAGCGATCTTTCTGGCTACAGATTCCCATCCTCGGGCCTCTTTTATATTTAAAGTTGTAAGGATCCAAGAATCAATTCTCTACCAATGACAAGAAGCAAAACAAGAACATTCAAAGCCAAAGTACACTTAAGAGAAGGGTCTTTGTCTTTACTGCCAATAGAAAGAATTCACTGTGAAAAGATCAGCATGTACCTTGACTATTTGGTTCCGTGCCTTTGAGGGTTCTGAGATTGCCACCAAGAGAATTCATCCCTCCGCCCCCAGCATGGCGAAGCTGCAATGAAAAGGGCAGACCCATGTCCCCCATAAAGGATGAACACATTCCCAGCGTATGTATGTCTCGGTTGCAGCAAAGTCCCACGAGCTAGATCATGCTGGAGGCCAGCCTTGAGAGAGAGCACTTGGGGTTTTCATCCAGGACTCTAGCTGGGTATTCCCAGCATTACCTTCTGTCGGTTTGCTCTCTGGTGTTTGTTTTACTACCCCCATCCCTCCTCCTTCTCCTCAAACTGGCTCCAATTCAGCTCTGAACTGGAGCCCCAAAGCACTGCGGCAGACTTCCTCTCTGAACCCCTCCTGAAGCCATCCAAAGGCTCTGCCAGGGGAAGACAGAAGTCGCAAAGACCGGCATAGTCCCCACCACCTGCCTCCCTCCTTTCTGCTCAACACCAAAGGGCCTCACCTCAATTCCTGCCAGGCTCTGACAGCTCTGGAAGCCGGGAGGCTTCCTTTGACTGCCGCACAGGTCTCCACGCTGTGCGCGGCTGCCAAGCCACGGGGCCAGCTCTTGGAATGTGTTTTTAATATTCATTGTTCACTCTGTCTGTTACCGATGTGTGCACTGCAATTATTATAATGCTTTGCACATGTGTTGTTATGAAAGGGGTGCCTTTTAAGCTATGCCAGGTTATTTTTTTCTTTCTTTCTGAAACTCAAATGTATTATTTCTACCTATGTTTCAGTTATTTTGCCACGCTTCTTTATTTTATTTCAAAGCTCAATCTGGGCGGCGAAGAAAGGGGGAGTATGCACAAAGCGAGGTCCGCCTGCTTTCCTCATGGTAGAGCAGTTGTTTTGAATTTAGGTTTGTGTGGCTTCTACCTCACTCTCTTGTTTTCTTCTTTCCATGTGCACAACCAAGCAGACTTTCAGATGTCCATGGTCCACATGTGCTGCTCCCGTAGTGGCCGTCTGCACCCAGGGGAAGAGCAGGCACACAGAGGGCAGAGCACAGACCAGACGAGCACACATGTGTGCAGACAGCATGTGGGTGGAAGATTTCTTAAGACAGGAATTCTTTATTCCTCTCACTGGTAAGGAGGGAAAGGAAAGCTAATAAAACCTTTATTTCTTCCTTGTTTTTCTTTTTTTTTTTTTCATTTCCTTTTCAACTTTAATTGGGCTTTTTTTTTTGATACAATATAAAACTTCAGCCATTAAGCCACACAAAGGATTATATTCCTTCATTAACTCAGATTGTTTTATGTTTGTATATCAAAGAAAAATGACAACTGTAAGGTTCCAAATGCAGATTCTAAAACCTGTGTTACTTTTCTAATTTGAAGGACCATGGTGAAAATGTAGCAAATTAAGACCGACTGTTGTTTACCGTTGAGAACTCAGTCTAAGCCCTCAGAAGCTAGGTCAAGAATCACACAGTGGGGGTATCCACCTGGCAAGCATCACCAGCTACCCCACGTGCATGTTTCTTTCTTTAGAGATCCTCTGGCTGCTCTGTTTTTGCCAGGCAGAGAAATCTGACACGGTCGCACCCCTGCCTGCTAAGCATTTTACTTTCATTGTTAACTATATCCATTTGTCACCATGAAACATTATCATTTTAAGGTAGCAGGGAATCAGGCCCGCTTGCTCCATAATGGTGCTGTAGCTCTCGTTGCCAAGAAGGAATCAAAGAAATGGACGGCACTAATGTGGGAAATCACACCAGTGAGAAAGAAACATGCAGAGAAAGACAGGGACAGAAAGTGGGGGAGGGAGAGAGGGAAGGAGGGAGAAGAGGAGGAAAGGAGGGACAGAGAAATAGAAGACAGAGACAGACCTGCACAGAAAAGCTAGAATTTCCATGAAAAGACTTAGAATAGGAGGATATAGTGGTTGCTAGGGAGCTGGGAGGAGAGCAGTCAGATACAGCAGGCACTAAAGATTTTAATATAAATCCATGTGTCTCTATTTGCATCAGCTCTCCACTGAGGGGGCTGGGTATAAAGCTGAAAAGAAATATAATGGAATCACCTTTTTAAACACACACTATTTTTTTCTTATTTTTGGTGTGTGCATGTGTTAATGATGTATGTATGTGTGCATGTTCTTGTAGGTGAGGGTGGGCACACAGGTGCCACACATGCATGTGGAGGCTAGAGGACCTCAGGTGTTGGTCCTCACCTCCCCACCTTGTTTGAGGCAGAGTCTCTTGTGCAGTGCAATATTAGCCAGGCTGGCTGGCTCTCGACTGCTCTTTTTCTGCACTCCACCCCATCACACCATAGGAGCACTGGGATTATAGGCATTCATGTTACTGCATCTGGCTTAATGAAGGTTCTAGGGATCCAAACTCAGGTCCTCCAGTAAGGCAAATATTTTATCAATTGAGCCATCTTGCCATCCCTAAACACACACTATTGTAACAATGTACTTGCAGGGTGAATTTGGGCAGCTATTCTGGAAACAAGCCTGAGGTCAAAGGTGACAGCATCACTCTGTTAATTTCTTTCTTTCTTTTTGTTTGTTTGCTTGCTTTTCAAGATAAGGTCTCACTCTAGCGCAGGCTGACCTGTTACTCACTCTGGAGACCCAGGCTGGTTTCAAACTCAGTGATCCTCCTACCTCTGCTTCCCAAGTGCTGGGATTAAAGGCGTGTGCCACCATGCCCAGCCTCAGTCTGCCAATTTCCAAGGAAAATCCAGCAAAGGAGAGAAACCCATAGTAGTGCAACATTCTCCTTAAGGTGTGATCCAAAAGAATCACTTGATGACCTCACTTTGGGACCTGTGTGGGCAGCTGAAGACATTCCATCTCACTATTGCTCTCAAGGGTGGAACGCAGAATCAGGTGCTGCCAATCCTTCAATGACTCCATGTGGTACTACAACAAGAAGAGGGATGAGATGAGAGTCCATACTATTCCAGGATCACTTAAATGGCTGCCTGTATCAGTCAGAGTTATTAAGAGAAACAGAGGAGAGGAGAGGGGCAGGAGAGAGAAATTGGTTGAGGCAGTTGCACGCATTGGTAAGCCCAAGATCTGCAAAGGAGGCTAGCAGTCTGGAAACTTCTGGTAGGTTTCAATTCTGCAGTATTGCATTAAAATGCAATTTAGAGGCAGAGTTTCTTCCCCTTGAATACCCACAGCCTTTTCTCTTAATGTCTTCTCTTCATGACTCGCTGCAGCTCACTCATACATGGAAAGTGACTGGCCTTATCCCACATCAACCCATTTAAGTAGTAATCAAATCTAAGAAAATGCCTTCACTCCCTCCACATTGAGATCTAGCTGCGACACATCCCTATGAGATTACTAGAACTTATACTGCCTGGGGAGGGGGGGTTGATTTAGGTATCTGCCATAAACTTATGTGTTCTAAATGCTAGGTTCCTAGCTGGTAGCAATTTAGGAATTAGAGCCTCCTGGAGGTGATGTATTATTGGGGGTGGGCTTATGAGTGTTATAGCCAGCTTCCCCTTGCCAGTGTCTGGCTAGTCTCCTGGTGCTTTTATCTACCTGATGTTGACCAGGAGGTGATGTCCACCCTCTGCTCATGCCATCATTTTCCCTGCCATTATGGAGCTTCCCCCCTTGAGTCTGTAAGCCAAAATAAACCCTTTCCTCCCCCAAACTGCTCTTGGTCTGGTGTTTTCTAATAGCAATACAAAGCTGACTTGCAATAGTAAAATTGGTACCAGAGTGGAGTCATTGCTGTTAGAAACCTGACTGTGCAGCTTTTGGCCTTTAGGGACTGATTTGAGGGAGGAATGTGGAAGGATTTGAAAGCTTGGCCTAAGAGATGCCTCTGGTCTGAGTTGAAAGACCTGAATGCAGTAAGAACTATGGACCATGAGGTTTGGCTTATAAGGGGAAGAAAGAGTTTTGTCCACACTGGGCTAAAGGCAGTTTGTGTGAGAGACTTGCTGTTCTGCCTGTGTCCTGAGAATTTGTGCAGGGTTGCATTGTGTAGAAATGGGCTGGTGTGTGCAGAGGGATATGGCACAGGAAAAAAATGAAATCTTTGGGCTGAAACTTCTGCCTGTTTAGCTGCAATTGTGCGAGAGATTACAACCAGTGAGACTGGGCCAGCTGACCTGTAATGGGGTAACAGAAAGAATGCAGTCTTTTGAAGGGGTCTGAATGCTGACAGAGTGTCCTGTTCTTAATAGTCTGTTTTATTCCACCCCTGGATTAACAAATTGGCAGCTCAACTGGTATTATGGAAAATAACAGATGCAAGAAAGAGAGGGTCATTGAATTTGCAGTGTGGTTTTATTTTATGGAAATAGCCATGGGCAGTGTGAATCAGGTCTGCTAAGGGTTGCCTGCACGGAGGCCAACGGAGCCATGAGGATGAACTTGGGTTTCAGTGGAGACCCAGTGGAGATGCCAGGACTATGGGATGGCTGCTAAGGACAGCTGCCAACACTGGATGAAGTTTTCCAGGACTGTGAGTAGCCTAGCTAGAGGGGCAAATTAAAACTTCAGAGAATCATTACTGGTTAGGATTATCAGACTTGTTAGAGACTTGTCACTGGTTACAGTTGTTGGACTTGGAGCTACAGAGTTTGATGTTTGCCCAGTTTGTTTTAAATCTTGTATTGGCTGAATATTTCTTTGCCATGCCCAATGCCATATTTTGCAGTATAAATATTTATTCTGTGCCACTATGGTTTTGTTAAGATTTATTTTATTTATATATTTATTTATTTATTAGAGACAGAAAGAGGGAGAGAGATAGCAAGAGAGAGTGAGAATGGGCACACCAGGGCCTCCAGCCACTGCAAACGAACTCCAGACACACGCATCACTATGTGCATCTGGTTTACATAGGACCTGGAGAATCAAACCTGGGTCCTTTTGCTTTGCAGGAAGGTATCTTAACCACTAAGCCATCTTTCCAGCCTCACTGTGTTTTTTTTTTTTTTTTTAATTTCTTTTTGTTTTGGGTATTACAGCTCAGTTAAAAGACCTTAGACTATGGGGATGTTAGAACATTATTGGAATTGATAAAAACTATGGGGACTTTTAAGTTGGGTTAAATGCCTTGCATTTTACATCATGGATGGTTATCAGTTTATGGGGGCCAGGGGAGGAATATGGTAGTTTGATTCAGGTGTCCCTCATAAACTTATATGTTCTCAATGCAAGTCCCTAGCTGGTAGCCATTTGGGTACTCAGCATTATCTTCAATGTGTTAGGAGCTGGGGCTTTTATCTTGCACTGTTGCTTTAATTTATTTATTTACTACTTGCCATAAAAAATTTCCTGCAGAATTATCTTTAGAAGGAGATGTCTCCATCCTGAACTCACTCCTCCTCTCTAATCCAGATTCTCTTTACTACATTCAAGTCCATCAGCCAGATGATCAACTCAGAGCCACCAGACGCTTCACCCTACCTCATCCCTGAGTCCATCCTGTCTGTACCCAGTAGAAAGGTCCCATTCTCAAGCTTGATGTTTGTTCATTATTCCCTACTCAGCTGCAGCTCCAGATGGCTGTAGGTGGCAACTGTAACTTCTATATGGGAAAATTCCCTAAACACGAAAGTCATTGTTGTTTGCTTATGATAGTATAATCAGAGCTAGCAAAAGAATAAGTAAACAAAAAGCCCTATTCAATTTTAATTTTAGATGAATAAATAAAATTTTATTATAACCATATCCCACACTTACACTTAAAAATTATGCATTATTGGTCTGAAATAGATTACCAATTACATTTGAATTTTAAGTCAATGACAAATATGTTAGCATAAATATACTTCGTGCAGTAGTTGAGATGTATAAAAACTCATTTTTCATAGATGCAAAATTCAAATTTAGCTAGACATTTGGTATCTGACAAGCCTCCAAAGTGATCTAAAGTATACTGACAGCCTTTAAACAGATATGGTATTTTTGTCTAGTCTAACTTTCTATCTAATAACATACTTTTCCATAAGCAAAGCTTTGAATCTTGCTCCCGCTCTGTCAAAAGCTTCTATCCACCTTTCTTCCAAATCTGCAAAGATGGAACTGCTTTACCCTTATCCCTCCTTCTGAGAAGAGAAGAAGTCTGGGAAGAGTATCTAATTAATTCTTTTCAGGCCGCATACTTCAAGGGCAGGATCACCTACACCCGCAGTCATTGGCCTCAAGACTCCATGGCCTTCCTCAGTTCTGTTTCATATTTCCAGTGCTTTTATTCACCATCGTATTTGCATCCTCTCTCTTTAAACACAGTTATATTCCTAATCCAAATTCTTTATTTTTCACTTAGGTGATAATAACTTCTCAATTTTTTTCTACTAGCAGCAATCTCTCTTTTACAGTCCACCTGTCACATTGATTGTCCTGAAGTTTAGTACCATCTTGTCACTCAGTCTTTCCCAAGACTCAGAAATGGCTTGTCTCTAGAATGCCTGATAACTTTTATCCATTTTCTGTTGTATTAACAAAATACGAGAGATGGGAACAATTATAAACAATTAAGTTTATCCAGTTCACACTCTGTGGGCTGAGAAATCCAAGATGGAGGGGTAGCATCTGGTGAGGGCCTCCTTGCTGTGTCATAACAGAGAGCTCACATGCATGTGAGCACATATCTCTCATGTATGACCACTAACACTCTGGGGGAGTCTACACTCATGGCCCATCTAACCCTAATTATCACCCCAATACCACCAATTTATAAATTTGCGTATGACATTCCCAGCCTTTAGGGAGACACATTGAAACCGTAACACCTGTCAAATGGAGTCATGTATTTTGAGCTACATCAAGCCCAAATACCAACTGCATTTATCAAGTCCCTTAAGGAAATTACTTAAACCAGAGTCACAGATTTTCTCTGAAGAGCCAGACAGTAAATTTTTTGAGAGCCATTCAGACCCTGCTCCCCCTCTGCTTTTTTTTTTATTATTATTTTATTTATTTTTAGAGAGAGACACAGAGAGAGACAGACAGAGAGCAAGAGGAAGACAGATAGAGATGGGTGTGCCAGCAGTCTCTCAGCTGCTGTGAATGAAATCCAGATGTGTGCACCCGCTTGTGGGCAAGTGGGGCATTGTGCCCTTGCATCACTTTGCATCTGGCTAAATGTGGGACCTGGAGATTAGAACCGTGTTCTTAGGCTTAGCAGGCAGGCACCTTAACCGTTAAGCCATCTCTCCAGCCCCTCCTCTGCTCTTTTATGAAAGCAAGCACAGGTAATAGACAACACACTCATAAAAGGGCATGCCCATGCCCATGCCCATGCCCATGCCCAGTGCTATTTTATTTATCCAACCCAGAAGAGGGATGGATTTGGCCCTCAATTTATAGGTTGTCAGTCAAACTTGTTTTCTAAGTCCCATCTCAGATGTTATCTGTAAAGCACCGGCCCCCCCATCCACCCAGTTTAAAATGATTATATCCTCATTCCTTCACTTTATGATTTTGGGGGTCTCTTATGGAAATGCCTACCATCTGCCATTTACAGTTCTTGCTTCATGTCTCTGTTGGCAAGCATGGTACAGCATTCCTCACAAAAGTTTCTACAACCCCTTACACAAGGTTGGTATTTCATAAGAATGCATTGGTAGGAAGAAAGTCTTTGAAGAGTGGGTCTATGAAAAGGGCACAGGTTGGCCAGCTACAATTTCCTGTTCTCCTCCAGGAAAAGGACCAGTTCTCTTGAGAACCACGGACCAACACCAATGCCTTCTGGAGAAGCCCAACTTCCAGGCCTGTCAGCCATCATTTAAAACATACAGAAGTCCACCCTTCAAAAGTAAATTAGCCGAACATTCAATTCCCCAACCAGAAAGATTAGTATTGCAGATGGATTTGGGCTGAAATCATTTTCATTTTTGAAACACATTCAAATTTTAAAATAAATAGTTTCATATGATTTGAGCTGCCAACAAATTCTTCCAAAATCCTTCCCTTGGGAGAAGCCCATTACCTGCCTCAACTCAGAAGCCACATAAGTCTAAAGAATCAGAGCTTCTCCTAGCAAGGCTATAAACAGCGAGGCCCTGTGGGCCTCTGAGGAAGGATTTCAGACTTGAGGAGAACAGAGTGAGGGAACAATAGCAACACAAAAATTTCTCCAGCAAAATAGTGAAGACTGCAAAGTACTTAAAGTATTGAAAATTGGGATCACATTTATTCCTCTACTCCTTAGTATTTTTATGTGTGGTTGTTTTTGTTTTTATTTTGTGGGATGTTTTGTGTTTGAATGATCTTAGCTTTGTGTTTCGATTATATTACTACATACTAGATTTTGCCTTTATAATTATTTTAGGTTCATGTAATGTCTTCTTTTTAAAAATATTTTTAATTAATTAATTAATTAATTTTGTAGAGACAGGGGAAGAGCGAAAGAAAGAGAAAGAAGAAAGAAAGAAAGAAAGAAAGAAAGAAAGAAGAAAGAAAGAAAGAAGAAAGAAAGAAAGAAAAAAGAAAGAAAGAAAGAAAGAAAGAAAGAAAGAAAGAAAGAAAGAAAGGAAGAAAGAAAGAAAGAGAGAAAGAGAATGGGCACACCTTTAGCCACTACAAATGAACTCCAGATGCGTGTGCCACCGTGTGCATCTGGCTTATGTGGGTCCTGAGAATCAAACCAGGGTCCTTAGGCTTTGCAGGCAAGCACCTTAACCTCTAAGCCATCTTTCCAGCCCCCATGTCATGTCTTCTTAATTACTCCATTAACTTTTAAGGAGAAGTGCACATATTTCCTGTTTCTCACATACCTCTGAGAGCCAAGAGTGCCAAGACCATAGACATTCTCAAAAAATGTAATAACAAGTTATGTTAATTAGATACTGTCCTTGATGGGGATATTAATGTACTCAAGTTAATTTTTTCAAAAATAATTAACTTTTTATTTTTTCTTCAAAACCTCATCCCCATCCTTTTTCCCCCTAGCTAGTCCTCTATTTTATGTCTCTTACAATTTAAATAATGATGACAGGGTACAACCAAAATTTTGCTTGCAGCTGTTTCATAAGATTTTAAATTGATTTCAATGGTAAATCATAGCATACCAACACTGAGATAAACTACAAAACATTTGTTACTTGCAACCCCAAAGGGAGAATAATAGTTCTACCTGAGACCACACAGGGGTATGATGTATGGAAAGCAGGGTAGGTTTAGTTAGGCTTCCTAAACTCCTTGTGATTGGGCTAATTTGAATAATTTCCCTGGTCCCAGGCATAGGGCTATTCATAGCTTCATGGTATGAGTCTGGGGAGATTAGATCTAATGTTTAGAGGCCCAAAATATAAAAGCTTGTTAAGGGAACACCTCCATAACTGTGTAGACCAAATTAGACACTCAAAAAATGGAACTGAAGTACACTTGGTGGTCCTTCATCATCCACCTGGGAGATGGAGTTTAGAAAATTTCTTGTGCAAGCCCAGCCTGGAATATAAAATAGAAACTTGTCTCTTGAAGTTGAGGAACAAAGGAAGTTGAGACTTGACCAACCTCTAAACCATGGGCACAAAACAGGATCAAATCAGCACTTTAAAAAATAAATTATGGGCTGGAGGGTGGGCTTAGCAATTAAGGCATTTGCCTGCAAAGCCAAAGGACCCAGGTTTGATTCCCCAGGACCCACATTAGCCAGATGCACAAGGGGGTGCCCACATCTGGAATTCGTTTCCAGTGGCTGGAGGACCTGGCATGCCCATTCTCTCTCTCTCTCTTTCTCTGATAATAAAGATTTAAAATTTTTAAAAATAAAAATAGAAATAAATTATGTTACAAATGATAGCATAAGTTACTGACTAAATCCTAACCTAGTAGCATACTTGTTTCATGAAAGCAGGAACATGATGACATGGTTCTTTTCACTCTGTCCCGATGCCTAATATGTGGAAGGCACTCACCACATTTTCCTAAATAAATTCTATAAATCCAGATTTTAGTCATATGTCAGGGCAGAAAGGTAGCCCACATTGCTAATCTGGGTTCCATATTTTCAGTAGGTACTATGACCTACACTTCAAGGAGAAACAGTGTAGTCAATCTAGTCAGAAAATAAAAATGTGAATTGGGTCAGTTTGGTTTATGGAGAGCCATATCCATAACCTGACTGGTTTTGTTTTGAAATGATAAAGATTAAAAACATGAATGTATATTGTACTGATACAATCAAATATGAAAGCAAAGTAACATTTGGGAGTAAGATCAGAGAAAATAAACAAAATTAAAACTGACTAAATGGAAAGCAAATTATCTGAGGACCTGAATTTGTATCCTCAGTACCCATGGAAAAGCCAGGCATGGTGACACAAGTCTATAATCCCAGTGCTGGGGTGTTCAAGACAGAAGGATCCCTGGAGGTAGCTGGCCAGCTAGTCTAATAGATAAGCTCTAGGATCAGTGAAAGATCCTGTCTAAAATGATAAGCTATAAAGCACTGAGGAAGACACTTATACACACACACACACACACACACACACACACACACATACATACATGTCCACCATACACACACACATTAAGGGGGTGTAAGAATGCCAGATATCTTAATAGAAGCTCACAAGCTCTGGGAAGAGAGAAAGCCACTGAATCGTACACTGAATGTAAGATCATGTGACACTAAAAAGATTTGAAGAAGTTGGTAGAAAATAATCTAATGGGGAGATGAAATAACAAATATGCTGAGGATGAAATTAGGGAAATAATGCTATTCACAATTGCCTCCAAAAAATCTTGGAATAAATCTAACCACGGAAGTGATAGATATCTACAAGGAAAATTTCAAAACACTTGAGAGAAATTGAAGCAAACACTAGGAAATGAAAAGACATTATATGCTTACTGACTAAAAGAATCAATATTGTGGGAATGGCCAAAAGCAATCTACATGTTAAATTCAAGCCCCATCAAAGTTCCATTGTTCTTCACTGAAACAGAAAAAGAAAACTTAAAACTCATTTGGAAGTACAAAAGGCCTTAGATAGCTAAACAAACTCAGGCAAAAAAATAAAAAATAAATAAGGCTGGAGGCATCACCATACCTGATTTCAAGGTATATTATAGAGTCATAGTAACAAAAACAGCATGGGATTTTCATAAAAACAGATATGTAGATCAATGGAACAGAATAGAATATCCAGATATAAACCAAAAACAATGCCAAAATACTCACTAAAGAAAAGCAGCTTCTTTAACAATTGGTGCTGAGAAAGCACACTATGTAGGAAAATTAAACTAGATCTTCATCTCTCTCTCCATGCATAAGAATTGACTCCAAATGGATCAAAGACCTTCAAATCAGACCTAAAACTCTGCAACTGCTACAGGAAAAAGTAGGGGATAAATGGACATAGGTGAGAACTTTCTGAAAAGGACTCTAGTCACCCAAGAAATGTGATCAACAATTAACAAATGGAACCATGTGAAGTTAAAAAGCTTTTGTAGAGCACTAGAAACAGCCAGCAGAGCAAAGAGCCAGCCTATAGAATGGGACAAAAATCTTTACTAGCTGGACATCTGGTAGATGATTAATAACTAGAATAAAAACAGAACTCAAAAACTAAGGAATAAGAAATCAAAAATGGAAATGGACTATGGAACTGAACAGAGAGTTCTCAAAAGAAAGGGACAAATGGCCAATAAATATCTTTAAAAGTGTTTAACATTCTTAGCCATCAGAGAATGCAAATTTAAACTACTTGGAGATACCATCTCACCTAAGTCAGAATGCCTATCACCAAGAAATCAAATGACAACAAATGATGGTGAAGTTGTAGGGAAAGAGGAACCTTTATGTGCTGTTGGTAGGAATGTATACTGATATATCCATAATGAAAATCATTGTGGAGGGTTCTCAAAAAGATAAAAATAGATCTACCACCATTTGACCTAGATACACTTCTCCTGAGCATATACCCCAAAGATTACATTCTACTACAGGGACACTCGATCAGCCATGTTTGTTCACAATAGTTAGAAAATGATGGAATCAGGGCAGGCAGTTAAGAAGGCAGCATAGGAACCATGCCAAAACAGCCTAGAGGAGAAAAAGCAAAAAAAAAAAAAAAAAAAAAAAAACATCAAAACATACACTCTGTACTTAAAATTGATGGGTATAGTAAATTATCAACCACAGCACAGAAGTAGGAGAGATCCAGAGCATCTAGGGCCCACAGAAGCAGCTCCAGCAGCAGCAGTGAGTTCCACATGGTGGCAGCCCCCAGGCTTGGCCTGAGCCAAAGGGGGAAAAAAAAAAACAGGTAAGGGGATTTTCCAGTCACACCAGTCTCCTTACAAACTCACAAAATGTGAAAGGAGGATGGCAGAGACCAGCAGAGCAGCTTGTGAGGAAGATCATGAGGACCAGCGGGAGGACTTCAGCCTCCATCCACAGCCTCCCCTCCCCCACCACCAGCACAACTGCTGGCAAGCACCAGAGACCTGGGGAAGGAAGCTCACCTACACAGCACCCCACACAATCAGAACAGCAACCCACAGACCCAGCCAGCCTAACTGAGCCCACAGCACAGCAAAGAGGGACCCAAGCAGCCATGCAGCATAGCTAAGACCAAACCATCCAAAAGGTAACTGGGATTACAACAGGTCAACACCCAACAAATAAGCCTGGTATACAGGCTTGCATAGGAAGGGCTAATTGCACCATCCATGTCAGGGTAAATTATATGTTAAATATGAGGGGGGGGGTCAGATTTCACATTCTTAAATAAGCTATATTTCGCTGTCCCACCCCCGAGCAGGGATACAGGCCAACAGGCCAGTGTCCCAGTCCTAGCCTTTCTGAGACCCTTGTGTGTCCTTGGTCCCACTCTGTGACCCTGCCCCTGAGCAGGGTTACAGGCCAGCAGGCCAGTGTCCCCACTGTAGCCCTTCTGAGCCCTGTGTGGGACCACAAGTTCTAATACCTGGTCCAGCCCAGAAACAGGGACCTAAGCCAGCAGGCCAGAGTCCCTACCCTAGCCTTTCTGAGCCCTGTGTGCATGCACATGATCTCTGGTACCCACCGCTGACTTCTCACACCCACAAACAGGGACCCAGGCCAGCAGTCCAGTGTCCCTACCCTAGCCTTCCTGAGACCCGTGTGAGCCATCACCTGTAATGCCACTGACGCCTCCCACCCACAAATATGGACCCAAGCCAGCGGGCCAGTGTCCCCACCCTAGCCTTTCAGTGACCTGTGCATGCAATCACCGGTACCGCCAGTGACTCTTCTCACCCACTAACAGGGACTCGAGCCAGCAGGCCACTGTCCCCACCCTAGCCTTTCTCAGGCCCCTGTGCATGATCACCAATACCTGCCACCCATTCCTCCCACCCACTAACAGGGACCCAGGCCAGCAGACCACTGTCCCTGCCCTATCCTTTCTGGGCCCTGCATGCACTCACCATTGTACCCTCCCATACCTGAACAGGGACCCAGGCCCTGGCCCCTGCCTCTCTGAAATCCTCAGGTAATCACCCTTAAACTCACTGCTGCCCCTACACTCCAAGCCAGTAGGCTAGCATCCCACACCTAGGCTTTCTGTACCATTTTTATGGGCAAACCACAGTGAAAAAGGAATAGCATGAAAAAATCAGATGCAAGTAAATCCAGATAAACTGCCCAGTCCCACAATGGATGTATCTAATGAAAACATAGAAGAGACAATAGGATCAGAATCCAAAAATGAGGAGACAAGCTATGCAACCCTGGCCAAGCAAATAGCAGAACTTGTAGAAACTCAACAAAGAGCCAATAATTGTGTGAATGGTGTCCTTGCTAGATTAGACCTAATAGAAAAGAACCAGGAAGGGTTCCAAAGATAGTTAAATGATCTGAAAGAGAGTGAACAAAAAGAGGACCTCAATAACCAACTGGCTAAGCTCAATGGAGACATTAAAAAATGCAGGGATGAACTCCAAGAAGCATTAAGAAAATCATAAAAATGACATGAAAATGGAACTTGACAGAGGGATGGAAACTATACATAAAAAAGCAATAGAAAATATGAACCAAATTGTACAAGCCCAAAACTCTATAGAAGCTCTCAAGAATAGAGTCAGCCAAGTGGAGGTAGGAACTCAGAACTGGAAGACAAAACAGAAGAAACAGTTCATGAGTCCAAAAGTTTCAATAAATTAAAAAATGACTGTGAACAGAACATGAGAGAAATATGGGATACCCTTAAGCACCCAAACATTTGAATCATGGGTATACTAGAAGGGGAAGAAATTAAGACCAGAGACATGCAAAACCTATTCAACAAAATTATCAAAGAAAACTTTCCCACTCTCTCAAAAGAAAGTCCCATCAAGACACAAGAAGCTACCAGAACTTCAAACAGATGGGACCAAAGGAGAAAATCTCCAAGACATATTATCATTAAGACTCTAAACATCAAGCTGGGTGTGGTGGTGCACGCCTTTAATCCCAGCATTCTGGAGGCAAAGGTAGGAGGATTGCCATGAGTTCAAGGCCACCCTGAGACTACATAGTGAATTCCAGGTCAGCCTACCTTGAAAAAACCGAAAAATGAAAAAAAAAAAAAAAGACTCTAACCATCAAGCACAAAGAGAAAGTCCTAAAAGCAGTTAGGGAGAAACAACACATTGCCTATAAGGAAACCCCATCAGAATTACTTCAGACTTCTCAGTGGAAACCCTAAAAGCCAGAAGAGCCTGGAATGGAACACTGCAAACTCTATGAACTTATGGCTTCTAAGCCAAACTACTCTATCCAGCAAAAGTATCCCTCATAGTAGATGATGAAAGAAAAACTTCCCATGATAAAAGTCAGCTATACAACTATATGAACACAAAGCCAAACCTACAGAAAGTGCTTCAGGGAATTCTACACACAGAAGAAGCAAATAACCAACCACAAGTGCCCAGGAGAAGTAGATCATAATAACCAAACTGCGAGAAGTCACAAAAACTACAAAGACCAGGAAACCACCAAACCCCATAAACCACCACAATATGACAGGTATTAAATCAAACCTCACAGTTATTACCTTGAATGTTAATCACCTTAATTCACCCATCAAGAGACATAAGTTAACAGGGTAGATCAGAAAATTAGATCCCTCAATCTGCTATCTTCAAGAAACCCACCTCACCACTAAAGACAGACACCTCCTCAGAGTGAAAAAGTGGAAAATGATATTCCAAGCAAACAGGAACAAGAAACAAACAGGTGTAGCTATACTTATATTGGATAAAATAGACTTCAAGCCAAAAGTAATCAAAAAAGACAAAGAAGGCCACTTCTTGCTCATCAAGGGAACAATCCAACAAGAGGATATCACAATCATCAATCTTTATGCACCAAACACAAGTGCACCACAATCATAAAACAAAATCTACTTGACAACAAAACAGAAATAGCCAACAACACCATCATAATTGGGGACTTCAATACTCCACTATTGGCAATAGACAAATCATCCAAACAGAAAATTAACAGAGAAATAAGAGATATCAACAACAGTATAGATCAATTAGACCTAACGGACATCTATAGAACATTCTACCCCAAAACCACAGATTACACAATCTTCTCAGCAGCCCATGGACCCTTCTCTAAAATAGATCATATACTGGGTCATAAAGTCTGCCTCCATATATTTAGGAGGATAGCCATAATTTCTCCTGCATGATATCATATCACAATGCTGTATTGCTAGAAATTTATAACAAAAGTTGTGCCAGAAACCCAACCAGCTCCTGGAAAATGAACAACACACTCTTAAACAATAAATGAGTAGTGGAAGAAATAAAAAATGAAATAGCAAAATTTCCAGAAATGAATATCAATGAGAACACATTGTACCAAAACTTATGGGACACAATGAAGGCAGTCCTCAGGGGAAAATTCATTGTGCTAAATGCCTTCAAAACAAAGACAGAGAGATTTGAAATTAACAACCTAGCCATCCTCCTAAAGGTATTGGAAAAACATCAGGTATCCAACCCAAAAAGCTCCATACAGAAAAAAAAAATAATTAAGATCAGAGCACAAATTAATGAATTGGAAACTCAGAAGACAATTAAGAGAATTAATCAAACAAATAGCTGGTTCTTTCAAAAAATAAACAAAATAGTTAAACCCCTGGCCAATTTGATCAAGTGGAAAAGAGAGGCAACTCAAATTAACAAAATTAAAAATGAAAAAGGAGAGATCACAACAGACATAAGTGAAATTGGGAGAATCATCAGGACTTACTTCAAAAACCTCTATTCCACAAAACTGGATAATATGGATGAAATGGATGAATTCCTGGACACATACTACCTATCAAATCTAAACTCAGAGAGGATTAATCTCCTAAACAAACCTATCACAACCATTGAGATTGAAAGGGTAATCAAAAACCTCCCTAAAAAGAAGAGTCCAGGACCAGATGGCTTCTCAGCTGAATTCTATCAAACCTTCATGAAAGAACTGAAACCAATTTTTCTCAAATTATGCCAAACAATCAGAGAACAGGGAAAGCTCCCCAACTCCTTCTATGAAGCTAGTATCACCCTAATTCCAAAACCAGGCAGAGACACCACAAGAAAAGAAAACTACAGGCCTATTTCCCTGATGAACTTAGATGCAAAGATCCTGAATAAAATCCTCACAAACCGAATTCAGTAGCACATCAAAAGCATTATCTACCTGGATCAAGTAGGCTTCATCCCAGGTATGCAGGGATGGTTCAACATAAGGAATAACCAAGCTAAAGACATATGAAAAGGCCAAATATAAACTTACTTCTTTGATAGTTAATTAAAAAATTTTTTTAGGTTTGAACAGAAGTATACTGTGTGGGTAGATCATGCTTTTCCCAGAAGCTATAGGTTGTTATAGGAAAATGCCAGTGCAAGACTGGGATACCCCCAAATCAGTTGTTGGTTAGAGTAATCCCCCAAGACAGGCTATTGCCAAAGTTCTTGGCTGTCCACTATAACTAGATAGTAAGACTCTATTTTTTAAAATATCACATGTTAATATCACTAGTTGCAGGATACTACGAAATCCAACTGGAAGTGATCTGGAAGTCCCATCCCTGCTGGCTAACTACCATAGTGCTGAAAAGTGCAATGCATGCTGCCAGAGACAAAAAAATCATTGCAGCAGTTACCTTCTTGTTGCTGGGACAAAACACCTAACCAAAAACAACTGATGGGAGGAAAGGTTGTATATCAGCTTACAGTCTGAAGTGGAAATTTCATCATGGCAGGAAAAAGCATAGCAGAGCAGAGGCTGGACATCACATCTTGCCATAGCAGATGGAAGAAGGCAGCAAGAGAGTGAGCTAGCTCTGGCAAAAGTGGTTTTGGGTACAATACCCCAAGGCACACCCCAAGCAACACACTTCCTCCAACAAGGGCTCACCTCCCAAGTTTTCACCAGCTGGGGGTTATGAGGGTTAATCACAAATACAAGAGGATACTCAACATCCAGACCACCACAGTTATCAGCAATCTTGCCCAGCAGTGGATCCAGCAAGTTGTACAACTGACCAGCCAGGCAAGAGGTGCTCACTAGCACTATAGTGGCATGACTGTTATGAGGATAACCAACTGCTCTATGATGGATTTGAGGCCTGGTCTACAGGAGGAATTCATGTCTGGTACTGAAAACTTGATTAAACGTCTATAGCTAGGAAGTTCATAGGCCCTAAGAGAGAAGTGACTACTGTTGTTTGGCTAAATGACTATGTCATACCCATCCAATCGACCTCTAACTATTCATATTCATACTCACAGATTAGTACTGCTGTCAACTTTGTTTGAAGAAGCTTCTTTTTGCAGCGGCAGTGACTACTGGGGAGGCTCAAATGATGTAAATAAATGACTATTGAGTGCTCAGTATGAAATGAGACATCTATATCACCCTTCCAAGGCTCAGGGAACATTGTGGAAGGAGGGATAGAAAGAATGTAGAAGCCAGAGGATGAAAAGGAATGCTGTGAAACCCTATTTCCTGGACACAAAATGTCCATGGAATTCACGACCTCACAGTAACTGTGGTTACCTGAATCACACTGGGTTCATCAACAATCTATAATGGAGGGTGGAGGAGGGAGAAAAAAGGCATCAGTGACTTCCCTGGCCAACAACTCACTGGAAGGTATCCCGTCCCTGGCAGTGAAAAATTTCTAGTAACAATCGATTGCTTCTGAGTGTTCCATTATCCAAAGCAGTAGATTTCTATATGACTTATTTGTATCCTCTTAGATTTTGATTAGTCCTCCCTTCACCTTTCCTTTACTCAATATCTTCCCCTGACCTCACTTAGGCCTTTCCCCCCGCCCCATTAATCTGTGCTTCTATTTACATACATACAATACCATCCTATTAAGTTCCCCTTCCTCCCTTTCTATTCCCTTTATATCCCCGTTCTAGCTTCCTGGTTTCTGCTACTGAGTTTTATTCCTACTCACATAGAAGTCCAATAATTTGTAGCTAGGATCCACATATTTGAGAGAACATGCTGAGGCCCTTGGTTTCCCACCAGGAAAACATGGTAAGTCCCTATGGCTGAAGACTCCACATACTTGGTCTGCAAGATCACTGAGAAAACCTGCTGGAGCTGAGCTGAAAGCCTCCTCCATGTGGACCAGCTAACAGAAATCTGGAAAAAGCTATGCTGCATACAGTTCAATGGGAGAGAGAGAAAGCACCAGTGAAGATACTCAACAGGGGACACTGCAAGTTCTAAATTTGGCCAGCCAGGCCAAATGAGCTGATGGGTGCAATAATGGGGTCTGTTATGAGGGAACCAACTTTCCTCTAATTGGACTGGAGGCTCACTCCATGGGAGGGAGTACATCCCTGATACTGAAAACCTACAACAAGGGTAGTCATGAGCCCTAGGGGTGTAAGGTTTGCTGGTGTCTGGCTAAATGTATCTACTATGCTTACTAAACTGCCCAGTAAGCACTTCTCTTAATGTCCATACCCATATATTAATGCAACTCTCACTTTTGGTCTAGAGAAGCTTCTCTTTTCAGATGGTGGCGACCTTGGGATGATTCAGAAGGCACCATGGTGATGAGAGAAAGGGACAGAGGAGTGCTCAACACTGAAACATCTCAAACCTACCTTCCAAGGCTCAGGGTCCACTGCGGAAGAGGGGGTGAAAAGAATGTAAGAGCCAAAGGAAGGGTAGGACTCCTTTCAAAGTGCTCCTCCAGACACAAAATGACCTGGATATCCATGAACACAGAGTGCCAGAAACCACCTACACAAGACCATCATAATAGGAAGAAAAGATGATGACATCAAAATTAAAAGAGAGACTGACTGAGAGGGGGAGGGGATATGATGGAGAGTTGAGTTTCAAAAGGGAAAGTGGGGGGAGGAAGGGAAGTACCATAGGATGTTGTCTACAATTAAGGAAGTTGTCAATAAAAAATAAATAAATGTAAAAGAAAAAAAGGTATCAAAGCTAGGTGTGATGGCACACACCTTTAATCCCAGCACTTGGGAGGCAGAGGTAGGAGGATCGCCGTGAGTTTAAGGCCACCCTGAGACTACCTAGTGAATTCCAGGTCAGCCTGGGCCAGAGTGAGACCCTACCTCGAAAAACAACAAAACAAGTGCTGAAGAGATGGCTTAGCAGTTAAGGCATTTGCCTACAAAGCCAAAGGATCGTGGTTCGATTCTCCAGAACCTACGTAAGCCAGATGCACAAGGAAGCACATGCATCTGGAGTTCGTTTGCAGTGGCTGGAGGCCCTGGAGTGTCAATTCTCTCTCTCTCTCTTTCTGCCTCTATCTCTCAAACAAAAAATAAATAAATATATATTAAAAAACTTAAAAAGAAAAGAAAAACAAATGAGGATACAAATAAGTCATATAGAAATCTACTGCTTTGGATAATGGAACACTCAGAAGCAATCGATTGTTACTAGAAAATTTTCACTTAGTAGTTAAGCACTTGCCTGTGAAGCCTAAGGACCCCAGTTCGAGGCTCCATTCCCCAGTGCCCACGTAAGCCAGATGCACAAGGTGGTGCATGCATCTGGAGTTTGTTTACAGTAGCTGGAGGCCCTGGTGCACCCATTCTCTCTTGCTCGTGCACACGCAGGTGCCTCTTTCTCTCCTTGTTACTAATAAATAAATAAGAATAAACAAAAGAATTTTTTTAAAAAAGACATCAAAGTAGAAGAGGGACTAGTTAACAAGAAAAGAAGGAGTTCCATGGAAGAGTTGGAAGAGGGACAGAGGAGGGGAGAAGAAAAAGTAACAGGAGGGGATTAAGAAAAAACACACTATGCACATCTATGAAAGCTATCAATAAAATCTTAACAGAAAGAAATGAACATGAACAACTCACATTATATGCATATAGAAAATGCTTTATATTGGGTTGGAAAGATGACTTAGTGGTTAAGGCACTTGCCTGCAAAGCCAAAAGACCTAGGTTCAATTCCCCAGGACCATGTAAGCCAGATGCACAAGGTGGTACATATATCTGGAGTTCATTTGCAGTGGCTGGAGGCCTTGACATGCCCATTCTCTCTCTCTCTCAAATAAATAAAACTATTTTTTAAAAAAGAAAATGCTTAATTTTAAAAAAGAAAAATAAACCTTCTCAATTAGTATACATAAAATAAAAAGAAAACAATGTCTTAGATTGTAGAACACAAGCCAGCCTAATTAATGCAAGAAAACTGACTTAAAATGGTATTACAACAACTAGAGTGTTTCTATAGAAGAACTTCAGAAGGGGAGTTTCATGATAAATTTCTTAGAAACTTCAGATAAACCAAATGTAAATGGTTTGTTGATCACAAAAACAATGAGATTGTTTACTTCCATTTGGAAGCCCCAAGAGAAAAGTGATGTGAAGGTCTTGACCACAGAACACTTCTAGCATGGAGCAGTTCCTGTCACTCATGTGCATGGAACACTGTTATAAAGCTTATGATGATAGGATTCTATTTTCCCCTCCACCTATATTATCTATATTATTTCCCTTTTTTTTTTTTTTTTTTTTTTTTTTTTTTTTGGTTTTTCAAGGTAGGATCTCACCCTAGCCCAAGCTGACCTATAATTCACTATGAAGCCTCAAACTCATTGTGATCCTTCTACCACTGCCTCCCAAGTGCTGGGATTAAAGGCGTGTATCAACATTCTGGCTCCTATGTTATTTTTAAGAAAGTCGAGACCACCAAATTCTGGAACATATAAGACCATCTTAACTTTTACAGACTAACTGCAAAATTTCCCTTGTGTCTAATACAGGCATCAATGTCATTTGAGAAAATGAAACTACCTGGTCTCACTGTGTCATTCTTTGGACAGATATTAGCTCTCCTCAGTGCTTAAAAACTAACAGGAAAAAGAAGAAAATATAAAAATTTGAAGCAGACTGTGTTGAGCAATGAGAAATAACATTCTGACCCTAGTGTTAACCCCTGTTCCATCACACTTCTGTCATACAGTTAGTTAAAAGCGTAGAAACCAATCAATTCTAAGCCTGGAACTAAAGCCCAAGTTAAGAATGACATTAGCAACTAGAATTTCAATTTCCGCAAGCCTTTGCAAAATTGAGCAGTGAATTCTATTGAATGAGCATCCAATTAGGACATGAAGTAATATCAAATATCAGCATTAGCTGCTTGGCTGGACCTGACAAGCAGAGGAAGAAGCTGTAGTCAGCATTCCAGGAACAGGAGAATGGGACAGGCAGTTCTTCACCCAGTGATTTGCTCAGCAATTCTGAAATAAGTGATCTCAGTCTCTTTGTCTTTCTCAAATGAGTCTTCTTGAAGAGTCTTGTGAGACTGAGGCCTTAATGAGGAAATTGTTTATCGACATCTTGAGTGACATAAGGTTATTTGCTGTTATGACATTTTGATTACTTAACTTCCTGTAAATGTCCACTCATAAACACAACAATGAAGGTAATGTCAGAATCACTGATGTGCATGAAGTGGCTCTGAGGAAGTTGATGGCTTTCAGTAACACCTCTAACACTGACACCTTTTATTGCAATATTTATTGAGTGCTATTATGATTTGAATATCAAATGTCCTCCACAGGCTCACATAGTGAATGCTTGGTCCCCATCTGGTGACACTATTTTGGGTGGTAATGAAAACTTCAGGAAGGTAGAGCCTTGATGGCGGAAGCAGGTCATTTGGAGGCATAAATTTAGAGATTATAACTAGTCTCTGCTTCTTGGCTCCCATGATGTGAGCTGTTCCACGACACCATCCCCACCATGATGGGCTGAAAGTTATATTATATTCATAATATAACTTACTACTCTTGGGTTTCTTATATAAGATATATTGTCATAATAGGGAAAGTGAGTAATAAATATATGCTATGGGCCAGATCTTTAGTCCACTGGTCTGCCTATCTACTTCCTTATAATGACCAAGGTAGCTTAGTCAGAAAAGGCAGTTTTAAAATTATTTTCAATGGCAAAAAGAATAGACGAATGGTTTTGTAGTCAAAGATATCAAGTGAGTACTTGGGCTCCTGTATTGTCCCTTTGCTTAAATGAACTCAAACCTAAGAAGATAGTCCTTAAAAACTCAGAAGCAGGGCTGGAGAGATGGCTTAGTGGTTAAGCGCTTGCCTGTGAAGCCTAAGGACCCTGGTTGCTCAATTCTGTTAAGCCAGATATGCATCTGGAGTTCGTTTGCAGCGGCTGGAGGCCTGGCACGCCCATTCTCTCTCTCTCTACCTGCCTATTTCTGTATCTTTCTGTCTCTCTCAAATAAATAAATAAATAAATAAAAGTTTAAAAAAAAAAAAAAAACTCAGAAGCATTCATGAGCTAAGTTGCAATGTTAAGAATATCATTCCCACAGGGGCAAAGAAAATAAAACTTTTTATTTTCCCATCATGGTGGTGATCAAAAGTAGAAATATCCCAGTTTATTCCTGTTGTCCCAGAATCCCAACTAGTCTAGCATTTGTTCCAGAACGTTTTTGTTTGTTTGTTTGTTTGTTTTCTCGAGGTAGGGTCTCATTCTAGCCTAGGCTGACCTGGAATTCACTATGTAGTCTCAGGGTGGCCTCAACCTCACAGAGATCCTCCTACCTCTGACTCCCAAGTGCTGGGGTTAAAGGCATGTGCCACCGTGTCTGGCTTACAATGGACATTTTTACTTTGATATGTGATTAAAAGATGTCCAGCAGGGCTGGAGAGATGGCTTAGCGGTTAAGGCGCCTGCCTCCTAAGCCTAAGAACAGTGGTTCCAATCTCCAGGTCCCACGTTTAGCCAGAAGAAAAGTCACGCAAGGGTGCAATGCCACACTTGCCCACAAGGGGACACATGCATCAAGATTTCGTTCACAGCAGCTGAGACACTGCTGGCGTACCCATTCTCTGTCTCCCTCTCCCTCTCTCTCTGTCTGTCTCTCTCTGTGTCTCTCTCCAAAAATAAAAAAATAAAAATAAAAAAGATGTCCAGCAATAACCTATTTCTCTTTTCCCTGCTTGTCCATACTCAGAACACCAAGCACCTCCCTTTGCAAGAATACGTCATGGCCCTTGCTGATAAACACAGTGCACTCAGATGAGAGCGAGCTGAGGGAGTCAATTTCTTGATGGTTGAGTAGTGGTAGAGGGACTGAAAACCATTGCCACTCATAGCCTTGTTAAGACAGTTAACAATGGCCTACACAACATGCTTCCAAATGTATGAAGCCTGGATAGTCTTGTTACCTGCTTATATTTTTATTTTATTTTTACTTATTTATTTAGTGAGAGAGAGAGAGAGAGAGAGAGAGAAAATGGGTGTGCTAGGGCTTCTGGCCACTGCAAATGAATTCCAGACACATGCACTACCATGTGCATCTGGCTTACATGGGTTCTAGGGAATAGAACCTGGGTCCTTAGGCTTCTCAGGCAAATGCCTTAACCACTAAGCAATCCCTCCAGCTCTGTTCATATATTTCTATTGTATAATTCACACAGTTGTTCCTCCAATAACAGCTTATCTCCCAATAAGCCCATTGTGTATTGAAAATATCCTAAATCAAAAATATATTTAAGCTGGGTGTGGTGGCACACACCTTCAATCCCAGCACTCCTCGGGAGGCAGAAGTAGGAGGATCACCATGAGTTTGATGCCACCCTGAGACTACATAGTTAATTCCAGGTCAGCCTGGACCAGAGTGAGACCCAACCTCAAAAAACCAAAAGAAAAAAAAAATTTTAGACACTTATGTAAGATCATCAGTTTAGCAACAGAGCACACTAAGGCATTGGTTGCTTTCCCTCCCAATTGTTTACTGTGCTGGGGAACTATGAATTACTGCTGCTGCCCAGCATGAATGTATATAGCTTTTGTAGCACTATGAAATGGAAAATATTTAAGTCTAACCATGTTAATCTGGGGCCATCCATAGGTATATGCATGCATATGTCTATATGTATATAACTACGTAGTTGTCATTATTTAATAATGTGTTATATTTCAATACACTTTTAGCAGCAGAGAGCTTAGAAATCCCCAAAGCATATATTTAGTAAAATACCAAGTTTTACATTTAAAATTTCACAATAAGTTTGATGATAAATAAGGAACTCATAAAGATGTTTATCCACAATTTTCTGTCTCCCGTGAGTGAATCCTCTGACCACATGAAAACCAGATGACACAAATCTGGAGGAGAATCACAATCTATCCAAATATTAGAAGCTGCTTTAAGACTGTGTTCAAAAATGACTGTTGAACATGTTCACCCTAAGAAGGTGCACTTAGGCACCACTGGGTGAAGTATAACTTTTCATTTATTTCAAAAGGCTGTTTTACATTAACTTCATGTGTATTACAAGATTTCTCTTGGACATATTCACGTGAAGTAATAATATGTATTGACTCTCTTGGCAGAATTATACAGAAAAGCCAAATGATGTCAAGTTTTTTTTAGAATTTGTTTATATTTATTGTGTGTGTGTGTGTGTGTGTGTATGTACCTTGTGTGTTTTTGTTTGTGAGTTGGGGTGTGCACATGCCATGGCATGTGTGCAGAGGTCAGAAGACAATTTTCAGGTCAGCCCTCGCCTTCCTCCTTATTTGAGGTAGCATCTCTCACTCTTGGCCACCACTTTACTTGTAAGCTTCAAGAAAGTTCTCCAAAGCCAGGCATGGTGGTGCATGCCTTTAATCTCAGCACTCAGGGAGGCAGAGGTAGGAGGCTCACCATGAGTTCGAGGCTACCCTGAGAATATAGAGTGAGTTCCAGGTCAGCCTGAGCTAGAATGAGACCCTACCTCGAAAAAAAAAAAAAAAAAAAAAAAAAAAAAAAGTTCTTCAGTCTGCTTCCCTTCTTGCTATAGGTGCACTGTGCACTGGGATTACAAAAGCCTGCTGTTGCTTCTGGCTATTTACAAAGGGTTCTGGGATCCATCCTGAGACTGGGACAGTAAGTACTTTTCCACTGAGCCATCTACTCAACCCAGATGGTGTTTTATTTTGCTTTGTTTTGTTTTACAATGCATAGTACTTCAAAGATACACACACACACACACACACACACACACACACACATTACCATATCCCTGATGCTTTAAAAACGGAAGAAAAGGGCTGAGGAGATGTCTTAGTGGATAGAATTATTTTTTTTTTTTTTTTTTGTTTTTGTTTTTTTTTTTTTGAGAGAGACAGAGAGAGTCAGAGGGAGAGGGAGAGGAAGACAGATAGAGATGGGTGCACCAGCAGTCTCTCAGCTGCTGCGAACAAAATCCAGATGTGTGTGCCCCCTTGGGTCAAGTGCAGCATTACGCCCTTGTGTCACTTTGCATCTGGCTAAACATGGGACCTGGAAATTGGAACTGCTGGAGATTGGAGCCAGCGTTCTTAGGCTTAGGAGGCAGGCACCTTAACAACTAAGCCATCTCTCCAGCCCTGGATAGAATTCTTGCTGCACAAACATGAGGAGCTGATTTGGGATAGACCAGAACCCATGGTAAAGCAGGATGCAACTAACATCTGTAATCCCAGGTCTCTTACAGGGAGACAGACACCAGAGAATCCTTGGAAGGCTGCAGACAAGTCAGCCTGGAAAATGCAGCAGTAAATAAGAGGCCTTGCCTCAAACGAAATGGAAAGTAAAGTCCAATACCCGTGGTTCCCCTTTGACCTCCACTGTGGGCTGTGGCATAGTGGGTGTAGCTGTACTCACATACACAAACACACACATACATCTACACACACTGAGACACTAAGAGCATTTTTGAAAATGAAAGAATCAGCATTACCAAGCCAAAATACGAGCATAGTGTGAACCTCCAAACACCGCCCAGCAGAGCTGGAGATTCATAGGCCTGTGACCTATGCAGTCACAGAAAGTCCCCATGTTCAGAAGGCTCCACATTTGGTTTCTTATTCCCTTGTCTTCTTGACAATTTAGTAATTTTAACAAGAGATCCCAGGTTTTCATTTTGCACTGGTCTCTGAAAATTAAGTGGCCAGTCCTGCTGTTGAGGGTCTTTCATTTGGCAAAAGGAATTCCCATAAATCCTGTAGTTGCCTTCCTTTTGAGAAAAGTCAATAGAGCCATCACCTCATTTTCAATTATTTCATTTTCACTTTTGAGGCCAGACAGAAATGTAAGGGCAGGGAAGGAAATGATTTATAAAGGACACTGGAGTATATGAAAGCCTTAACAAAGGTTCTATTAGGCAGCTCAAGTGGGTCCTTGTCATTCTGGAATTTCTTCCTGCTTAATCCTTGATTAAATGATTAAATATCTTCTGACCTTCTTTTTTTTTTTTTTTTTTTTTTTTTTTGAGATAGGGTCACGCTCTAGCCCAAGCTGACCTGGAATTCACTATGTAGTCTCAGGCTGGTATCGAGATCTTGGCGATCCTCCTACCCCTGCCTCCTGAGTGCTGGGATTAAAGGTGTGCACCATCACACCTAGCCTAATCATTTCTTCTCCCCCTCTTTCAATTGAGGTTTCCTTTTTCTTTTTGAATTATTTTTAATTCCCCACTAAATTTTAAAGTTTAGGGGGTAAGAGTATCATGAATGTATTGTTCCAGGCAAAGATAAGAAGCTCTCCAAAATATCACTATCCAGGGCATGCCCATTTTGAAAGAAAGCAGAAGCTGATCTTGGAAGACCCTCACAGTGGGGACAAAGCCAGAGGTTCTGCAGAGGTATCTGAAGAGAAACAGAGTCAAATTGCCCTCAGCATGAAATCCATTGAGGACTGGTCTCCCTTAGCCTCCTCCTTCCACCCAGCTCTTTATCCCATGAACCATCACTTGGATCTTTGTTTTGTTTTGTTTTGTTTTGTTTTGTTTTGTTTTGTTTTGTTTTTGACACAGGATCTCATGTAGCCCAGGCAGGCCTCTAACTCTTTATGTAACTGAGGTGGTGCTAGAATTCATGATCCTTCTGTTGTAACCTCTCAAGTGCTGTGATGCCAGGTGTGTATCACCACAGCTAGTACTTGGGTGTCCTTAATTCACTTTTAATTGTCTTCATCATTTCAGAATGCTCTAACAAAATTCCACAACGTGGGTAGCTTATAAGCAACAGAAAGTTCTTTCTCATGGTTATGGAATATGGGAAGTTCAAGAACCAGGTGCTAGCAAATTTGTTGTCTAGTGAGGACAAATTTTGTATTTCAGAGCTGTGCCTTCACACTGGACCTTCATATGGTAGAAGATGTAAGTCAGTTGTCTTATAACTTCTTTTACAAGGACACTAGTCTCATACATGAAGGTTCTGTCCTCATACTTATTCTCTTCCTCCAAAGCCCCATTTCCTAGTTTTATCACATTGGTAATCTGGCTTCACCATTTGTCTTTTAGTAGTACATACATAATCAGAACATCTATTCTTCGGATTTTTTTTCATAAATCTAAACAACAACAACAAAAAAATCCCACTCAGTCACTAGAAACCCAAAGCCCCAGGTGCCTGCGAGGTGGACAGTACCCAGAGAGATGGTGTAACTTCACAACTGGAGAGGAAGGACTGCCTCTGTCAGCTCAACCCTGCAGACATTTGGAGCAGCAGCTAGGATCTTGATGAGACTTCAGTCTAGCTCTTCCAGTTAAAAAAAACTGGAAAAATAGGAAACTGACTTGAAACCTAGTAGCCCAGGAAAATAGTCCTCCCCTCAACAAATAATATTAACACCTGTGATCTCTCTCTGTGAGGTTCCTCTAAAAATACTACAGGGATGGAGGCTCAGATTAGCAGTGAAATCAAGGCCAAAAAGGTATACCCATTCTGTGGTGGTTTGTTTCAGGCATTCCCCCATAAACTTAGGTGTTCTGAATGTTAGGTTCCTAGCTGATGGAGATTTGGGCATTAACACCTCCTGGAGGCAGTGTATTGTTGAGGGCAGGCTTATGGGTATTATAGCCAGTTTCCTCTTGCCAGTGTTTGGCACACTCTCTGTTGCTATTGTCCACCTTATGTTAACCGGGGAGTGATGTCCACCCTCTGCTCATGCCATCATTTTCCCCTGCCATCATGGAGCTTCCCTCGAGCCTGTAAGCCAAAATAAACCCCTTTTCCCCACAAACTGCTCTTGGTCAGATAATTTCTGCCAGCAATGTGAACCTAACTGCAACAAAATCCCCTTAATCCCATCCTCCTAGGGAAATCAGACAGGGAACAGAAATAGAAATTTTGAGAATTTTATATGCTGATCTAAAGATGCCAAGGTCTTTCTCTTTGGACTTACTTGTATATAGCTTGTGTTTTACTTGTCTGAGAGGGGGTGCTACAATTCTTTTATCGAATTTGACTCTGAAAATTAATAACCAAGAATGCATGGGCATAGATCCATGAGAACAGGCCCTATCTTTGCCACTGGGAAGAAGGAGGGGTGGGTAAGCAGGATATTTTCAACACACTGGAAGCATGAACCATTCACCAATAGGAAATGCTTCCATCCTTAATAGTAGGACCTATTATATCAGTGCTGACAAACTGAATATTGTCTCCATTAACAAGGCTTCTTTGCCTCAACTCAATATGGAATCACAATACCTCAGTTGGAATCCCTCCTTAGCAATGTAGTAGTGGCCTTAAATAAGTTACTTTAACTCCATGGCCTTTGAATTTCCTTTCTGTAAGACTGAAATAACTCTCCTTAGTTCTTTACATAAGAGAACATGTATAAAGTGCCTCTTACCAGCGTAACCTGCCTCTCAGCTGAAACAGGCTGTTCACGCAGAATTCGAAAGCATATTCTAGAAGTTCACATTAGTAAAGAACAACAGATGGCTGACACTTTTATGCCATCTGTTGAGCAGATAGTGTATCAGGTCTTATGTTGGGGTCATCCATAAATAGCCAAGAAATCCTACAGTGACCTTGGGAGGTAGAAATTTCTATGTGCATCTTGATCCTTTTTAGTGGCAAATGAGCACAAATGGCTAATACCTAAGTTGCTAACTAGAACCCTACAAAAATTGTAGTAGCCAGTAGACAGTGTTTATTCTCCAGATGAACTGAGCTAATTAAGATGTGTTAGGTGTGTGTGTGTGTGTGTAGGAAGGCTTGCTATACAGATTGGCTCACATGTTTATGGAAGCTGAGAAGCTCCATAGTCTTCCATCTGCAAGCTAGAGACTCAGGAAAGCTCATTGTATAACTCAAAAGCCTGAGAGCAGGAGGGTAATGGTCTAGATTCCAGACCAAACCTTCAAACCTGAGAACCAGGAGTGCAGAAGACAAGAGCCAAGAGAAGATGGATGCCACAGCTCAAGGAAAGAGAAAGAGAGAGAACCTTCTTCTATCTTTTTATTCCAGTCAATCCCACAGTGAACTACATAGTACAAACCTACCCTGGGAAGGCCATCTACTTTCCTCAATCCACAAATTTAATCCATTAATCTCTTCCAGAAACATCCATACAAGCACACCCAACAATAAAGTTTAATCAGATATGTGCACATCCTGTGGCCCATTTAAGTTGACACATAATACTAACCATCATAGGAATTTTTATACTGACCTATTGCAAGTAGGGAAATGATGATTCTGAAAGCATAAGTAATTGGTATGTAGTATACAAGCTGTGAATGTTACCACTGAAGTCAGAGACTGGCTTAAATCCCAGCCCTGGAGAAGTTACCAAATCTCTCTAAGCCTCAGTTTCCTCATGCATAGATGAGAAAAACAAAGATATTGAATTACCCAGGGTTCTGACAGGAAACAGATGGCACAGGGAAATTGAGGATGACTTACGGAGTTCTGGGCAGGAATAAGGGAAAATGTGAAAAATGGCAAAGCACATGGATGGGAAAGACGGGAAGGGCTGGCAACAGTGGAGAAGCCCGACCAACCTTCTCCTGAAGCTGAGAATTTGTACTTTTGATCCAGTACTTTGCTGGAGTCAGTTCATACCGGCTCCTAAAAGCCAATTGTTAGCATCTCTTCCTAAAGTGGAGTTCCACTGGTAGCTTGAGATCATCATTATGAAGGGAGTCACCCTAGGAAAATGAGTAAGCGCCACAAGTCAGGAATCTTCTGGAGAACTGCTTATTACGCATTCATACTATGCCACTGCTTTGATTCTAGATCTGCTGACAAATCTTTGCAGGCATTCATGGCAGACTCCAGTCATATGGCTCTAATATATCTAGTAATGGAGCCACGAGGAAAAAGAAAAGAACACAGTGTCAGTTAATGCCTAAGTGTTATGATTCAGAGGGAACGTTCACAGAGGCCATCATCTCATGTTCCTCAACTCTGCTCCACTCCAATCCTCCACCGCCCTCTACAACCTGAGGCATACTTTTCTTTGTAAGAAAGCTATTAATACAAAAAAGCATCAAAGCATCTAGCACCTGAGACTTCGTATCTAAGGCAATGTGAATTTTTATCCTTTTACAAACCAGGGATGTGGATAAGGTTTCCTTCCTAAAGAACCACAGGGAATTCTGACATTATTAGAATCCTGACCAAGAACTATGTACGTGGAAAGTGGTTAATTGATGGATCTGACACCATTGGAGTTAAACAGGTAAGTTCCAAAACTACCCAACGCAATTAGAATGGAAATCACTTAGGGATGTTCAAATTCAAATGTGCACAGTGTTTTAAAGTAGATCTTGACTATATCTTATTACAACAAATATAACTAATTATTGTTCTTCAAGGAGTTTTGAGCCCCACATATTATAACTCATTCATTCAAATAGTATTTGATATGAGAAATTCCAAACAAAAATTTTGATGCTCTTTTTATCACATGATCAGCTTTATTCTAAAAATGTCTCCATATTCATTCAGCAGGCATTGAGTTCACTTACATACTAGATATGTCCCTCTAAAATGGGGATACAAGCATGGATAACATAAAAAATATTTCAGTTGTCAATGGAGATTAGATCTTATTGGAGAAGGGATGACACACGTGCCTATATGAGGGTCATGCCACAGTTAAAACAGGCAGAAGAACAGCATCACACTGGACTCATATCAGAATGCATAGTCGCAGAGGCTCCTCTGAGAAGGAGATGTTTAGGTGCCATCTGAAGGACATTCGGAGATCAAGGGAAAAGTTGTATAACCAGTACAGACAAACAGCAGTGCAGAGGACCCAAGGCAAGAATGAGTTTGTCATTTTCAAGTACCAAAATGGTGACTAGCATTGTGGTAAGAATGGATCCTGTTTGAAATGACTCAAAAAATAAATCAGGGGCCAGCCCATGGAGACATAATCACTAGAGGAAAAAAAAAATTGAATTCATTACAACTCTGACTGGAAGTCATTGGTCAATTTCAGTAAAGGAATCTGTAATCTAATTCCTGTGTCTAAAATATCTCTTTGGATTTCTGGGAATGGAGTCAGGTGTGAGGAAGCTATCACAACACAAAAAATCAAAACACAAACATCACTTAGGTGCCTAGCTCAAATATCAAGAAAACAGGTAAAGGTAGGGACCACAGGGATTGATATAGGCTTCCTGCCACCCTACTTCATTTAAAAAAGTTGATATGGGCTGGAGAGCTTGCTTAGTGGTTAAGGCACTTGTCTGCAAAGCCAAAGGACCCAGGTTCGGTTCCTCAGGACCTACATAAGGCAGATGCCCAAGAAGCACACACATCTGGAGTTCATTTGCAGTAGCTGGAGGCCCTGGCATGTCCATTCTTTCTCTCTTTCCTCTTTCTCTCTTTTCCTATCTATTTCTCTCTCTCTCTCTCTCTCTCTCTCTCTCTCTCAAATAAAGAAAAATAAAATTTTTAAGAAATTGAGAGAAGAATAAATATGAGGAAGATGGCTTTTAGACATGAGTTAGAGGGATAATACATGGATTTGCTAATGAATTGATTATAGAAAATGAGGAATCAAAAAGTCAAGGCTGAGCAAGAGAGATAGCCCAGCAGTAAAGAGCCCTTCCTGTGTAAGCACAAGGGCCTAAGGAGGCCGAGAGAATGCTCAAAGCAGCCCTCAGGACTCACATTAACAGCTGGGCATGGCCATGCATGTCTGTTCCATACCTGTGGAGAGCAGAGACCAGACAATCCCCAGGGCTCACATGGGGCAGATGGGGAACAGAACAAAAATAAACAAGAGCATCAATAAAAACAGGCAAGCTCCAGGATCATGAAGACACTATGGTTGGGATAGGATAGCAATGGAGGAGGGCCACTCAACATTCCCTCCCTCTGACCATGGCAGGTGAGTGCACAGGGTGCAGCATGGACACATACACATGAATATACCACACACACACACACACACACACACACACACACACAAACACACACTGCACGCATGCACACCATCACCACCATACCACATTGCCCACACATGCAAAAATAAATACCTAGGCTAGCATGAAGATTTTTACCTTCAGCACATACAGGAATAATGATGTTGACAGTGTAATGCATGCAATAAGAGAAATTTTCATGGGAAAACCTCTTTAAGAAGAAACCAAGAGATCTGCTTCATCCACACTAGTGAAGGAATGTCTATCCAGCATTTTATGATAATTTAACTTGTTTTAAAATATTGTAGTAACTAGAGTTGCTGGGTGGATAGAAGTGAATGTGTATGCACATTAATTTAAGCTACATTCCAGGGACAACTGGTTGTTCTAATTCAGAATTCAACCTTTAAGGGTTATTGAATAATATTATATCAGAAAATCTACCCTCCAAATGTCACTAGTACAGGTATTTTGACTTATCTGTAATCAGCCCCAAGCCAGGCATGGTGGTGCATGCCTTTAATCCCAGCACTCGGGAGGCAGAGGTAGGAGGATTGCCATGAGTTCGAGGCCACCCTGAGACTACATAGTTAATTCCAGAACAGCCTGGACCAGAGACCCTGCCTCAAAAAAAAAAAAAAAAAAAAAAAAAAAAAAAGGTGTGCAATATCACACCTGGCACATGTAACCAGCCCCAAATAATCTTTGTCTATTTAGTATAATAAATGATATAATAGGTTTTCACATTGGTGAAAAGATAGCGAATGCTGCTTAAATTGGCGAAAAATAAAGATCTCTTTCTCTCTCACACACATATTATATATATTCAAGTATTCTACAGAAACTATCTAGCCTTCATGAACAGGTTATGACTAGTTTAGTATCTGTTGTACTCTGTACACTGTGACAGGAGCCAGAGTCTTGAACAATTAATGCTATATCCACCATCAGCAGGGAGGATTCCAACAACTATTAGGATAAATTCTCTATAATACTATTGTATCTGACTCAGATGAGCATTGCATTAAGGTGTAGCTGGACTCTCAAAATGACATAGAGCTGGGACTTCATAAGTTAAAGAACATCTTAGATTCAGAACAAGGTGATCTGATTGCCTCTATTCAATGTTGTCCTAAAGATTCTACCCAAAGAAAATAAAATGAAAGGCAGCCAAATTGACAAACAAGAAGTTAAACTATATTATGGCATGATCTTGTATATATAAAATGCTAAAAATCCACTAAAATTGCATTGGAACTAATAAATTAGTTTAGTATGAATGCAGAAAAAAAGAATAATATTTACTTGCAATAAAAAATTCAGAGACAAAATTAAGGAAATAGTATTGTTTTTAATACAAAAAGGAATAAAACATTTATCACTAACCTTATGAATTTAAACCTAATGAGTTTAAAACTTACACTCTGAAAACTCCAAATGGACTCCAAAATAAGTGAAAAGAAATCCTGACTTATTATGGATAAAATGGCAATGTTCTACAAACTGACCCACAGATTTAATTTAATTCCTATCAAAATCTCAACTGGCATCTGATCCTAAAATTGGTGCTGAAATGCAATGTCCCAAAATAGCCAAAAGTCTTCAAAATGAAGAGCAAAGTTGAAGACACACATTTTACGATTTCGACAAAAGGGAGGAGACTTGACCTGAAAGGCTGAATGGTCTTTCTTTTCTATTCTTGTGGTCACAGGTGGTGAGAATAGTCAATGCAACTGTGCATCATCTAAGTACATCTAGACATGAAAAGTAATAAAGATTGTAAAGTAATATCTCAGCAGTTAGGGTAAAATAGGAAAACATAGAATGATATATATCATTATAATAGTTGATTAGCAGATAGTCTAAAGGCAACTATTTGACTTTTCCTTATCTACTAAGTCTTGTTCATACGCTTTTCTTTTCTTTTTTTCTTTTCCTATGGTAAAAAAAAAAAAAAAAATCACGTGTGTCACTCCCTAATCTAACCTGGATATAATAGCATTTCCAACAATAATCCTTTTCTCCCCTGCCTTTCATTCTGTACCTGGTTAAGCTCTCAGGTAGGAGTTCTGTAGACAAATACCTTCCAGCCACTCAGTATCATATGCACTACTGTTATCAGGTTTCAGTTTTGTTAGTATTTGTCTTTATCTGTTTTTTAATGTTTTATTTATTGGCAAGCAGAGAGAGAGGGGGAGAAAAGAGAGACAGAGAGAATTGATATGCCTTGAAATATGAAATATCCACTTAAATTCATATGCGATGTCAATGACCTTTTGATAGGTTAAGTATATTCAATATATTTGGAGCTTGAAGTTGTCCATTATAGGAGGGCTATGCTTTATTCTTGCCAAATTAATGATCTTTCCAAGGCCAACTCTGTTGTGGGAACATATTTGAATTTTGAATTGTTCTCAAAAGTAGCTATGATCTTTTTTACATCCCAAAGTATCACAAGTCTTAAAATAAATAAAGAAAGATACATATACTCTATACATGAGAAATACAAAGAGCTCACATCATTAAGGAAAAGGTAAACACCCTAATTGAAAAAATATAAGACATGATCAGACAATTCTCTCACAAAATATGTGACCAGTAATCATGACAGAAATATTACATATCTTTAGAAGTTGTTTCAAAGAAATGCAAATAAACTTGAGATGCATTGCCATCAATCAGATTAGCAATTATAAAATCCTTGGTAAAGATTCATGTCTTGTAAACTGGTCAAAGTATAAAATTAGTGACTCTTCTTTGAGGAGCCCACACCCATTCTCTTGGGTGTGTCTTACTTTCTTTCCAAGTACCTCTCTTTCTCTTAACTCTTGTGCTTAAAAAATGTCTTTTAAAGAGCTGAGGAGATAGCTCATCAGGTAAAAGCGCTTGCCATGCAAGCATGAGGGCCTGAGAGAGTCTGATTTACCCTGAATTTGACTCCCCAGAACTCATGTAAACAGCTGGGCATAGCCACACACCTATAACCCTTGTACTGTGAGGTATGGAGACCTGAGAATAGCTGGCGCTCATTGGTCAGCTAGTCTGACTGAAGAAGTGACAGCTCTGGGTTCAGCAAGAGACTCTGTCTCACGGAAACACCATAGATGCAATAGAAGAAGATACACAAGCCTCTTCTCTCTGTCCTCCACATACACATGCACAAAGTGCATGCATCTGTGCACTCTCTCTCTTTCTCTCTCTCTCCACACTCACACACACACACACACACACACACACACACACACACACCAAACCATACCACAGATACTACACACACACACGCAGAAAAAGAAAAGTCTTTTGATAAAATCCAACTCTGACACACACACACGTATATCAGTATGTCTCCTTTTCAAAGAATAGTTGAGCAATATGCATGAAATGACCTATAAACAGTAATTTTTAACAAAGCAGCCCCATTTCTACTATCTCTAAGGAACTATTCAAAATGTGCATAAAATTTGTGATCAAGGAGGATTGTTGTAGGATTGAGTTATAAATGAAAAAGCTAAAATTTTTAAAAATATAAAAACCATAAAAGTAATTATGAAATCATATTTCTTGTAGTCCTTGAACATTAGTTCATAGAAGAATATTACTAAGGGAAGCTGCCCTAACTGAATTGCTAATTTTAGAGAGCATACACTAAAATTGAGGTACAATATACTTCCATAGTTTCTGAAGGGATGTAGACATTATTGTGGTGATACCTGTTCAATAGAATATTGAGTTCATTTATAGTTTATTTTCAGTTTTTGTATGGTAAACATTTATTACTTTTGTAATTAAAAAGTAAGTTATTTTTCCATTAAAAAATGTAAGAAATAAAAATGATTAGTGTCAACCTTGAGCAGTTTGCTCCCAAGATTTATTTGATTCCAAACTCAATACTATTTCAACTGCTTATTAACGTGAAAGTCCTACAATGGTAGCCTCACCTTTTATTTGCCAGGAACCGAAAAGGGGGCCAAATGGATTGTCCTGTGAAGCAATGGTTCTCAAGTTGGTCACCTGTCAGAACTGCCTGGAGGTTTTGAAAATATATGTACTCAGTCCTCATCATTTATACATCCTTTATCTGAAGATTTTGACTAGATGGAACTTTGTAATCTGATGGTGGTGGTAGTAGTGGTGGTGGTAGTGTGTGTGTGTTCTCTAAAATTCTTCATTTGTGATTTTCTGAAAATTTTCCTGAGTAACTTAGGTCCTGGCTTTTCAAAGAGTCTTATTACTTGACTAACTTGATTTGTACAATTTAATTGGCCCAACTATACCGTAGCTCCAGGTGTAAAGACCAGACAAGACTTTTTTCTTATACAAGCAAACTATTTTACTATCTTAAATTAAGAATGAAGCTGAAGATATGGCTTAATGGTTAAGGCACTTGTATGAGAAGCCTAAGGATCCAGGTTTGATTCCTGAGAACCCACATAAGCTAGATGTACATGGTTGCACATGGTCTGGAGTTCATTTACAGTGATAAGAGGTCCTGGAATTCTCATTGTGTGGGGGGGGGTGGGGTGGGCGTGGTGGCGCACGCCTTTAATCCCAGCACTTGGGAGGCAGAGGTAGGAGGATTGCCATGAGTTCGAGGCCGCCCTGAGACTACATAGTTAATTCCAGGTCAGCCTGGACCAGAGTGTGAAACCCTACCTCGAAAAACCAAAAATAAATTAATAATAATAATAATAATAATAATAAATGAAATAAAATAAAATAAAATGTAGTTGTTATTTTTGGACAACTTTTCTTCCCCTTTTAAATATAACTATGCTATACAACTAGTTCCCTTATTTAGTTGCCTGCTGATTCAGTATAGTTAGGGAAAAATACAGAATTAGCATTGTTTATTGTGAGCCATTGTTTTATGTGTATACATCATAGAAGGTTTACAGTGGTTTGGGCAAAGGAAGCATGTTTGTAACTGCCATAAAAGTTTTAAGCCAAAACCATTTTGACACCATGGGTGAAACAGAAGGGTCCTAACAATACATTCATTTTGTGCCCTAAAGAAGATCTAGGGGCTGAGGAAATGGCTCAGTCAGTAAAGTGCTTACCTTGCAAGTGTGAGGACATGGGTGGGTTCAATCCCCAGAAACAACTTAAAAAAAAAAAAAAAAAAAAAAAAAACAAGGAGATAAACCACCTCTAGCAAATGGAGGCAGGGAGGAGGGAAAGAATGGAACCAACACATGATGTATCCATACAATGTATGGTCTTAATAAAAAAAAAAAAAAAGCCAGGTGGGTGGTGTACACTTGTAATCTCAACAAGGAGGAGCTAGAGACAGGCAGATTCCTGGGACTCACTGGCCAGCTAGTTTAGCTTATTTAGTTAGCTCCAAGACAGTGAGAGAACTTATCTAAAATAAATAAAATAAAATAAAATTATAAAATTATAAAATAAAATAAAATAATAAAATAAAATAAAAAACAGGTGGATCTGAGAGGAATGATGGACACCTGAGGTTGTTCTCTGCCCTCTGTGTGTACTCATATACGTATGCACACACATCACTGCCCCTTTCCACCACACACACACACAAGAAGATCCAACGCTCTTTTCTCTTAAAAGGTTTAGTCTTGCTAAAGAGAAGAGGTGGAGAAACTTCAATCTAGACACATTTTGACATGGACAGGTTCCTGAGCTTCAACAAAAGAATATTGTTAATCTTATCATTGTATTGAGGATTAAGACAAATGGCTTCATCAGCAACCAATTACATAGATCAGATGTGTTCCAAGGAGTTGTCATGAAATATAATCTCAAGTTCACTGTGACTCAATATTATTTTCAAAAATTCAGTTAGAGAAACAATATTAGATGAAATGGCTGAAGCATCCACATATATAGAAATTCAAAAATAGATTCCTAAATCAAAATATATATGCAAAAGTCAGAAATGGTGGTGCATATCTTTATTACCAGCACTTGGGAGATTGAGACAGTTGAGTTGCCATGAGTTCAAGGACAGCCTAGGCTACACAGCAAGATACTGTCTCAAAAAAGAGTAAGAGAAGAACCATGCAGAGACATAGACTGTCTAGGAATTTCATGCACTAAATTATACATTAAAGAAATGCCGGTATTGCACATTGAGGACTTCTATAAGGAGAAACCCTTATATATGCACAGAGTGCATTACTTCTCAAGTCAGCAAGTGAATGTTCTTCAAAATACTTTTGTTTTAATACTATACCTGTTTATCAAACAAGAAATACTCAGTGACTAGATTTCAAATAATATAACTATATATTATATTATATTAATATATACTATATAAAAGTATAAAATGAATATAAATACAATTTTATAAAAGCAAAACAAACGTGCCCCCACACAAATATAAACTACTAGTACAATCACTAAGATTACTACTTAGAGAATATTATTGTTAACATTTGGGCAAATATACTGAACTCTTTATGGGGTCAGACACACTATTGTTCAGCATTGAGGCCAGTCAAGTAACTCTCTGCATGCTTATGTATAGAAAGGAGCCTTATAATGCAAGCTATTTATTAGCCTAACTTTATAGTTTAAAATAAATTAATGAATATTATTTTCATTGCTCTTAATGACTACATATACACATACCACTTTAAAATATTTATGGAGATATAACAAATAAATAAAAATTACATAATTCCAAGCTAAGTCATTTTTGCATTGATATGACAAAATTCTTGACATAAACAACTTATAAGTAGGAAAGATTCCTTTTTGATCACGGTTTTAGAAGTTCTGGTTCATAGTAAGCTGGTGTCCTTGTTTCTGGGCCATGATGAAGGAGATCTTCATGGTGGAGAGGGTGTAAGAGAGCTGAGCTTCTCATATCATGGAGATCAGGAAGCAGAAACAAATGTGTGTGTATATATATATATATATATATATATATATATATATATATATATATGTATGTATATATGTATGTATATATACACATATATTTTAATTTTGTTGTTTTTTAGTTTTTATTTATTTGAAAGATACAGACAGAGAGAGAGGCAGATAGACACAGAATGAGCATGCCAGGGCCTCCAGGCACTGCAAATGAACTCCAGATGCATGGGCCCCCTTGTGCATCTGGTTTATGTGGGTCCTGGGGAATCGAGCCTCGAACCAGGGTCTTTAGGCTTCACAGGCAAGTGCTTAACCACTAAGCCATCTCTCCAGGCCCCAGTGACCTACTTCCTCTGACTAGGCCCCACTTCCAACTTTCCACCACCTACAGAAATGCCAACATATTGTGAGCCCACCAAGGAATTAATCCATTGATTAGACCAGAGCTCTTTAATCCAAAAACCTCTCCATGACTGGATTCACCAACTGATGATTAAACCTTCAACACATGAGCCTTTTGGAAGAACACTTTATATTCAAACTATTATAACATCTTATTAATACAGTACTTGAAGGTATGATTTTTCACTTTAGTATAAATGTCACTATGATGGGCTGGAGGGATTGCTTAGTGGTTAAAACATTTACCTGCAAAGCCAAAGGACCCAGGTTCAATTCCCCAGGACCCACGTTAGCCAGATGCCCAAGGAGGCGCATGCCTCTGGAGTCCATTAGCAGTGGCTAGAGGGCCTGGCCCGCCCATTCTCTCTCTGTGTCTCCCTCTTTCTCTGTTAAATAAATAAATAAATAAAAATGCCACTGTGTTGAACATCCCTGCATGTGTGAACATCTTTGTATAATTATCTGATTAAATCTTTAGGATGAATTTCTGATGTATACATATTGATACATATTCAGAAACAAAATTAATTTCCAAAATATGCTATCCCAGTGTGCCCTCTATAACCAGTGACCTCTACTTATTTCCACTGATATGTCAATTTTCTTTCACTTTTTAATATTGATGAATGAATACATTTTCAAATATATATTGGTTGTGCATGTTCTTTTCTTTTGTAAATTGTTCTTCAATGTCTTTAGTCCATTTTTCCACAAAAGTGTTAGTCCTTCTCTTGATGATTATAAAAGCCTTTATGTAGCCGAGCTCATAACACTTCATGTGGCTAACAAGGTACAGGTTTACTTTTCTTTTCTTTTTTGAAAAAATATTTTATTTTTATTTATTTGAGAGAGAGAACGAGGCAGAGGAAGAGAGAGAGAGAGAGAGAGAGAAATAGAGAGGATGGGTGTACCAGGGCCTCTAGCCACTGCAAACAAACTCCAGAAGCATGCACCTTGTGCATCTGGCTTACATGGGTCCTGGGGAATCAAATGGAGGTCCTTTGGCTTTGCAGGTAGGCAACAGCCTTAACCACTAAGCTATCTCTCCAGTTCCAGGTTCATTTTTATTGTCATTCTTGCTGTTGTCATGATTTCTTTGTTTTTTTATCTCACATATTGTCATTTTCTGATTGGAATTGGCAACAGGGAAGGTGGGGAACATCAAGCACACTCTGTAAATTGTGATTTCCATCAAACCCTTCATGTCTCACCTTGAATCCCCTGTCTTTCCCCTAGCCCTGCCTTCTTCCTCACATTGTGATCTATCCTTCTTCCTAACTTCCTGCTCATTATGTTATTTGTTTGGCAATATGTCTCATAGTGCCTAATGGCATACCTTGGATATTAAACCCATTTGCCCATACCGGCAATCAACTCCATAACATTACCTTGAGCTTCAGTATTTACTCCTAAAAACAAGTAAGTGTTCAACAGACAGTGAATAATAAGAGGCTTCTTCTGGATCTGGATAGGGGTGGGGAATAGGGGACAGGAGTTACCCTGGATTTTCAAGGCCAGGGAGGAATTTGGCTTAAACAGTCTGACAGGCATTTTCCCTCCTTCTGACTCTAGGTACAGCTTGTTCCAGTGATGTTAACTCTGAGAAAAATCTGTATCTTCATCAAAAATGCAGACATAGGGACTGGAGAGATGGCTTAGCGGTTAAGGTGTTGGCCTGCAAAGCCAAAGGGTCCCAATTCGATTCTCCAGGACCCATGTAAGCCAGATGCACAAGGGGGCGCATGTGTCTGGAATTCGTTTGCCTCAAGCCCCTGGCATGCCCATTTTCTCTCTCTCTCTCTCTCTCTCTGCCTCTTTCTCTCTCTCAAATATATATATGTAAATGCATAAATATATCCCAGTTTACCCAAAGTACTCTCATAATATCAGTTTAAACCAATTATACCTGTTCAATTATTAAAAATGACCTCTTTTCACTCTTGAAAGATTTGGATGAAAAATTATATGCTCTTTTTCATTGCTGAGCCTGGTTTCTTATTTCCTAAACTTAACAGGTATCTCCAAATTTAAAATACTTAGTAGATAAAGATCAGATTTTCAAGTGGGATGCAAGTGTTGGCACTCTTTCTTGTTTTAATTAATTAAATGTATATAGCAGCCTACCATTGAAGGATTAAAGGAAACATTCAATGTGGAGATGAAAACATTTATTATTTGTATGACTCTTTAAAGGTCATAAAGATTTTTTACTGTGTATATGTTTTCTTCAAATACACTAAGAAGTCCTTTCTGAACCAATATTCTTATTTTTCTATCTTTTTCTTATCTCACTTAAAACAGTACTCAGTGGGCATACAATGCATTCTGCTGTGAATCCACAGAGGGTCTGGAGGTTTAAATTTGCTTTCTGATTAAGGGGTCCTTCCCCTTGACTTCTACCATGTCATCACAGACATGTGAAGGAATAATATTGATTAGCATGCTGAATGTGAAGTGCTATCATGGAAACCTGTCGAATCATAAGATTCACTTTTATGTCCTTGGCTCAATTGTGTGTGGCCACAGCTCATCTGAATTAGATGTGTCTGAAAATTCAATTAACCCAAATGGAAACATCTGGATCCTTTTTTCTTCCTTTAATCCTTTGTCCTGGTGACTCTTCCAGACAGTCCATATCCCTTGTTGGTTTGGCAGGAAACATACAAGGGCACTGTTAAAGGTGGGGGTGGCAAGTGGAAATGTTTCCTTGTCTGTTTTTCTCAGTAGATATAGCTACTTTCCTCCTCTAGATATGAGAATCACTGACTTTTTTATTTTATTTTATTTTTTTATTTATTTTTATTTTTTTTATTTATTTTAGATGAAAAGTTAACATAGTCTGTATTTTTTAGAGGGAAGAATTTGGAACCAGAAAAGTGATATGACCTGGTAAATGATACAGATGCAATGGTGGCAAACTTTTTTCTTTCAACCTTGTTTACAATTATTCTTTTCCTGATTCCAGATCCAGAACCTTTTCAGCATACTAGATTTTAGATACTGTACTTTGTGAATATTAGTATTGTCTTGTTTCAATCTGTGATGGTGGTACTGAGCTGATTTTAACTCTAAAAATGTATTATTCATCTAGATACATCTTAATGGTATGAGAAATGAAATAAAACTTTTACAATCTCAATATTTCCAGTTAATGCTAAATGATTTAACTTTTTTGATGGACAATTTTAGACAGACAGGCAAACATGTTTGTCTGCATTAATAAATTAAGAGAGAATCATAGGAAGTAGGATCTGATATGGGACATCAGTGCCTGAAGAACCACCATGTATAGCTAATCCATGCTATAGAGTCCTATGTCTAGAAAAAGTAAAGTCCTGGGAACAAAGAATGAAGGAGAAGTAGAAATATGTTTGACTGACAATTTTAGTTCTACTTTGGAAAAGCAGATAATGAAATCTTTCTGTAATTATGTCTATAGGGAGTAGATACAGCCCATTTAGATAAGCTGAATATATAGTTTTCTAAACTGAAAAGAATAGGTTTGGGCAAGCTGTGATCTCATGCAGTGGGAAAGCTACAAAATACTACTGACCAAGAGAAACAATTTTTACATAAGATACCACATATATGAGAGCACTGAAAAGATATTTTTAAAGTATATTTAATCCTATTTTTGACATAAATTCTTATCTCTTCTTACCTCAAAGTGTTCAAAATGACATTCCTGCTTCTAAAACACTTTAGAAATTATGTGAAAATATATTTTAGTCATGTATGATATCTTTAAAATCTGTTCAGATTTGACTACTCAGGAGTAAGTTTGATCTTCCTCTCATTCCATCTGCCTTAAGGCTCAAATACTATGGTTATGAACAAACAAACATATGACATTAGGAAAATAATAATCAGCATGAAACCAAAGTCAGAGGGAGAGGGCAAAGAGAGACGGAGGAGGGAAAAGAGGACTGGTAGCTAGAGTTAAACAGACTAGGAAAGAGGATGTGGGAAAAGTGTCCCAGTGTCTCTTCTTTAGCATATGACTAACAGAAAGAGATATAGGTAGGTTTGGAGGACAGTTAAAGAAAGGCAATACCTAAATTCCTTCGCATTTGTTACCCTTGGAGGAATGCACTAGGCTGGGTGTCTGTACCAACATAGGACCTTTCCAACACTAGGAAAGAGGTGTCTACACAAAGCAAACAACCAACCTCCACAGTCTTAGGTGGGCTATCCAGAAGGTTCCATATGCTCCCATGGAGGGATCAAGAGGAGAGGAGAGAATGGTTAAAGCTTTGAGTGCAGAAGGCCTTCCATAGAGTCTGCCATGTTAAGAGGTAGGGTCCCAGTTCAGAGTCTGCAGGCCCTGGAATTGAACAGAAGATATGTCAGGTGCTCACCAAGATCTTCTCAAAGAACCACTGTGGAGCTGCCAAATTACATCTTTACAAGGAATCAATATGGGTTAGCATAGTGAAGTGCCACCTAAACTGAGAATTAAGAAAAATGGAGCCCATGTGTGTTATTTAGTGACAAGGTGAACACATGAAAAAACATTGACAATAACAACGACTCAACATATAGTACTTGGAATTTGGTAGCATGAAGTATATGATTATATAAAAGTGAAGCTAGTCTAAAAGTCCTAGCTGTGGAAAAGTTTCAAAGCCACCACTTACTAATAATTTGCCACCATCTGCTAACAATCTCAACCACATGATTCTTGAAGTCCATGAACAAGAAGAAAGCATAAAGTAGGATCCGTACTGTAACAAATAACCTCACAACTTCTTGGTATCCCTCAACATTTGTCTTGATGCTCAATTGTAAAATGAGAAATTTTCAAGATAAACACAGAAATATTTTTAAAAGGTGTTTTTCCATTCAAATTTTCAATATTATATGAATTTCTTACTCTTGGAAATCACTAATTCAATACTTTTAGAAAGGCAACATGTATAGGGGTGGAGAAGCTACAAAACCTTCTTGAAACCAAGAGAAAGAGAGAGAGAAACCTTTAAGGCTAAACAGACTTTTTGGCATCCAGTGATTTCAAAGATAAGTAAATATATTATATCATCCAACTTAAAATAGTCCAATAGAAATATAAGACACATGAAATTCAAAATTTTCTAGTATCCATATTTAAAAAGTAAAAGTCACCTACAAGGTTTCCCAAAAAAGACAGACTTCTGTCAGAGTTCTTGATGACCCACCAAAGGTTAATGGAGCTTGGAAAGTTCCCACCCAGTTTGTTTCTATTGAGTTGTCTTTCCTTCCTTCCTTTCTTTTTGGTGGTTGTTTGTTTCAATTTCTTTAATTTGTTATACAGATTAGCCACTTGTATAACTACACTTCTCCATTCATCTCTTGACTTCCACCATAATATCTGGCCTCTTTCCAGTCACATGTTTTTATGTTAAGTCACGTCTATTCATCTTCCCTTATAGTCAGGCCTTGACAACAGACTAAGGAAGAACGTCTTTGCTTCAAGATTGTAAATAGATTATTTTCCTCCTAAATTTATAGTACTTTCATAATCTAAATCCTTAGACTATGTGTAATTTATTTTTGACTATTTTGCAGGTGGAATATCTAACCTATTTTCCCAAATTCCTATTTAATTATGATATTTATTGTTTAAACTTCTCATTTACTTTAAATGCTCTCTGATGTTGCACATTATGGTATATTAAAAACCTAAGCATACTTGCAGTTTCTGGGCTTTTTATTCCATTCATTATTCTACTTGTAGAATTTGAAACTAGCATCATAAATTTAATTATTACAGATTTGGTGTATTTATTGGCACTTTTAAATGCTATTCTACTATTATTTCCTCTATACTTCTTCTGGACATTCTCTAACATATATTCTTCAAGATAAATATTTTGGTCACATTTTTAAAATAAAAAGAAGATAACTGGGGGCTGGGGAGATAGCTCAGCAATGAAAGGCACTTGCTCGCAAAGCTTGCCAGTCCAAGTTCAATTACCCAACACACATGTAAAACCAGACCCAGATGGTGGTGTGTGCATCTGGGTTGGTTCACAGTGGCAAGAGATCCTATAGCATGCATACATGCATGCATGTTTGTATATTTAATATATATACATATATATTAAGTAAAGATTACCAAATATACCAAAAGCATAACTGATAGACATAGTTATTTTGAAATGTTAGGGCCAAAAAGATGACTCAGTTGGCAATGAACTGTTTGCCATGTAAGCATGAGGACCTGGGTTCAAACTCAAAGCACCCATGTAGAAGCTGGACATGGTGGCACATGCCTATAATCACAGGCACCTGCTTCTACACACATATGTGCTTCTACATGCATATAAATATACATGCACAGACACCACACACACATATACACATAACAAAGAAATTTAATTTAATTTACAGTTTAATATGAGGAACATATTTACAATGCCTCACCTTTCTAGGTGGAGCATAAAAAACATAAAAAAAAATAAACTTGGGATGAGATATTGGTAGAAAAGAATTGAATTCTCCCTTGGCACAGTCAATTCTTTTTTCTTTCCTAAAGAAGGTAAAGTAAAGAAGAAGAATGTTTTATGTTAGCTGAAGCCTTGGCCTTATGCCATCTTTATGCTTATTTGGATGCACTGAAGATCTCCTCTGTTACACTACATCAGTGTGAGTGGCCTGGCACGAAAGAATAAGCTTTCATGCTCCTTGCCATCAGTCCCCTTCACCTTACCACACCACCCTCCTTAGCCCTCAACAGACCATACTAAACCCCACAAAACAAAGCTTGTCATTTCACTAAGATTTTAGTACTAGGGAAAAGAACTCTGAGAAATACATGGAAAGAGAAAACATATTTCCCCCTTCATTATAAGTAGTGTGCAATATAAAGCCAGCTGCAGGGAGAAAGGGCCCAAGGAAAAAAAGAGAAATTGCTGTGGCAGTTAGAATATAAAGTGTCCCCTTAGCCTCATGTGTTTGTAATTAAAGCTCACACATGATCCCTAGCTGGTGGCAATTAGGGAGGCGGAGCCTTGATGGAAGACGTAAGTCACTGGGGGCAGACCTTCAGGTTCATTAGCCCAGCTCTAAGCCCAGAACTAAGTCTACTTCCACCCAGGTGATGTAATACCCACCCGTTGCTCTGCCATGCTTTCCTGCCATTTTTATTTTTTCCTGCTTCCCCTCAAGACTATAAGCCAAAATAAACCCATTCCTCCCACCAGCTGAGTCTGGTCAGGTGTTTTGTTCCCAGCAATGAGACGCTAACTACAGCAGCAGCCAAGCTAGATGGGAGGAAAAAGAGAGAATTGGCATCACTTTATATTTTCATCACACATGAACATAAAAATGAAGTTTCCAACTCTAAGTTCTACCCCGGGGAAGAAGTGGCCCAGTGAGCGTCCTGTGAACTCCATCAATGGGGTGTGCATTCCTTGCCACTGGATTTGCAGTAAAGGCATGACAGAGTTCAAAGATAGCTTCCAACTGTGACACCTCCAGCAAACACACTGTTTTACATGCACATGGGACACAGAATTTGCAGGCTTATTCCTAGGAAAATTAAGGACTTCACTGCTCAAAACTGTTCTTGAACTAATGTCTTCTAAATGAGTCATTAGTAAGTAAACATAATTAATTTTATATGTTTATTTTTACATAATCCATTGCAACACTATTTTTATAAATATAGGAAGACTTATAAAAAGTAATGTTCTCTAAGACATAAGGAACATTGTGGGAGAGGGGGAAAAATAATGTAAGAGCCACGGTGTGTGTAGGCATACTTTGGGGCATGCTGTCCTCCCAACATGAATGGGCTGGTGCATTCATGGCATGACCCTTCTCTGGTTACTGATATCCCCACAAGACCAGCAGGGTTCTGAGCCCATCAACATTTTGCCTTGAAGGATTGAGGAGAACAAAAAGAATGCAACAGCAAAACAGAGAAAGGACTGACTTGAAAGAGGAGGTCCTCAAGAGAAGGGTGGGGGAGAGGGGACAAGAAGATAACTGACAGGAATATAATCAAACTATTGTATGTTCATATACTGAAATTCCCAAATCTATAGGGCAGTATATAACTTGATACCTCTCTGACTTTATTTTAAAATATATTGTGGGGCTGGAGAGATGGCTTAGTGGTTAAGGTGCTTGCCTGTGAGGCCGAAGGACCCAGGTTTGATTCTGCACTACCCAGGTAAGCCAGATGCATATGGTGGCGCATGCATCTGGAGTTCATTTGCAGTGGCTACAGGCCCTGGCATGCCCATTCCCTCTTCATGAAAGTGTATTATACATCTGCATTTTAAATGATACCAATTAAAGAAACCTATGTATTCCCTAAACAAATGGAATGCCAGTCACTTTGATGTTCCTTTGAGTCCCTCCCAGAAGTAACAGCTGCCCTGAATTGTGTTGTAATAATAATTGGCTTGCAGTTTCGTTAGTGCAGTTTGGGCTTTGCCTGGCTTTGAATTTTATATAAATAGACTCATGGAACTTGGCCTTTTATTCTCATCATTATGCCTTTGACATTTATCCATGTTGTAAAGAGTTCTGTTTTGATCACTTTCCCTGCTATACTTTTGTAACAAGACAATACAATTTGTTCAATCTGCTGTTCATGAACATTTGGATTTACTTTCTTTTTTAAATGTTTTAAATGTATTAATTTGTAAGGGGAGAAATAGAGAGAGACAAAGAATGGGCATGCTAGGGCATCTAGCCACTGCAAACAAACTCCAAATGGATGAGCCACCTTGTGTACCTGGCTTTATGTAGGTACTGGGGAATCAAACCTGGGTCCTTAGGCTTTGCAGGCAAGTGCCTTAACCACTAAACCATCTCTCCAGCCCTTGTTTTCTTTTTGATTTTGTTTTTACTAGTACAAAGAAATTGGTCTTGGACATTCTTGAATTCTTTTATTTAACAATTGGTGACTAAAAGCGTCATGAATGCACCAGCCAGTCCCTCAGAGTTCACCTTCCCATCCCGTGGCCCTTATAGGATCCCTAGCTGGTGGCAATTAGGGAGGCGGAGCCTTGATGGAAGACATATGTCACTGGGGGCAGACCTTCAGGTTTATTAGCCCAGCTCTAAGCCCAGAACTAAGGCTACTTCCACCCAGGTGATATAATATCCACCTCTTGCTCTGCCATGCTTTTCTGCCATGATGAAACTTCCCCTCAAGACTGTAAGCCAAAATAAACCCTTTCCTCCCACCAGCTCAGTCTGGTCAGGTGTTTTGTCCCAGCAATGAGAAGCTAAATACAACATTTTATTTTTGTACTTTTTAAAATTTTTATTGAGAAATTTAATATATGAACCTTACAAATTGGTCATATTCCCACCAGGTTATACTCTGATGTTCCCTCTTTTCTGTCCCTATTCCACTGAAGGCCCTCCCCGTGCCCCTATTCCACTGAGGACCCTCCTCAATAGGCTTTTTGGTATTCACTGTGGTCATAAATACACCAGTCAGTCCCTATGGGGAAAATGCCTCAGAATTCACCTTCCCACCCTGGGGCTCTTACACTCTTTCTCTTTAAAAAAATTATTTATTTGAGAGAGCTACACAAAGAGGAGAGAAAGAGAGCATGCACACAATAGAGCCTCTTGCCACTGCAAACAAATTTCAGATGCATATGCTTCTTTATGTATCTGGCTCTATATGGGTACTACTGGGGAGTTGAACCTGGGCCAGCAGGCCCTGCAAGCAAGAGCCTTCTACCTCTGAGCCATCTCCCCAGCCCCTCTTACATTCTTTCTGTTCCCTTTCTACAATATTCCCTGAGCCTTGGAGGGTGTGTCAGTAATGTCATTTAGTGTTGAGCTCTCAGCAGCCCCTGGTTTTCTGTTTTGATAAGGTTTGAGACTCCTCAGTGTCTACTGCCATCTCCCTAGAGGAGGTTCACAGGCTAATCATGTGAGCAGTGTTCATATTTAATCCACCATTTTCTCTGTAATGTTTCCCAGCACCTGGCTGATGCAATAGAGTTGAATTAGTTCCTATTAGGCAATTGGCTTTCTTTTCCTGTCATTCTGATTGGTCTAGGGCCTCCCTGGTATTGGCCACCATCTGTTAAAAGCAGATTATCTAGCAAAGAATGAGAGCAGCATGGATGCAAAAGGGATAAACATAGACATTTAGAAGACTTTTTGATGAGCATAACTTCTCCTCTAAGCCAAAGAATAGTGGAAGCTTCCCTCTAGGGTCTATGATCTTCCAAGTCATGGGCTTCTGACTTGGTCAGTTCCAGGCTTGAATTCCCTCCCACCGAACTAACATTACATCCAATCAAAAAGCAATTGATTACCCCCAAAACATATGTGCCACTATTGGATCAGTGGGTACATTTTTCCTGGCTGGTTGGTTTTGTAAATTATAGGTTCCACTGCTTGTTCACACTGTGAGTGACTTTTATCCCCCAGCAGCTTGCATAGAGCTCCCCTGCATTATGAGAGCTAGTCAGCAGGGAGCTGGCTTCCATCTCAATTCCAGCATGATCTCTCAATATCCTGCAATGGTGGTGTCTTCAGCAATAGGGTCTCACCATATTTAGTTCTGGTGGGTAACCAAGTGCTTTGACAATGGTCTGCATTGTTTTGGATGCCTCATGGGCATCCCTGACCAACAGCTAATGTAACCTTATTCTGGTACTGAGATTTAACAACAGCAGCCTATGGTTTCAGGGTAAAGATTTCTCCACTCCTGCAAGGTACTTCTGATAAGTTTCTGTCTCTCTCTCTCTCTCTCTCTCTCTCTCTCTCTCTTTCTCTCTTTAAGATAGTTACATATGTTTTAAAAGATATTTTTATTTATTTAAGAGAGAGAGTGAATGAATAAGTGTGCATCAGGGCTTCCTGTCACTGCAAAGGCACTCCAGACACATGCACCAGTTTGTGCATCTGGCTTTGCATAGCTACTGGGGATTCAAACCTGGGCCATCAGGCTTTAAAAGCAAGTGCCTTTAAAACCAGAGCCACTTCTTCAGCCCTAAGGGTTATATCTTTTAATAAGCTAAGAAAGACATAGGTTTCTATGGAAACTGGTTCATGCCATCATCAGTTTTCTGTATCTCTTGTTCTACTCCATCCCTTATGACTGTTGCCCCAAGATCCTTCTGTCCCCTATATTGTACCCCACCATTTGCCAGTCTACTCTCCCCTCCTCTAATCCCTCCCTGCTTCTCCTCTCTCCAAGCCTCATTCTAGCTTCATCATCGGTACTATTTCTGCTTACTACAACTTATAAACAAAACTATTCTATGTTATGATCCTCAATGAGAGAGAACATGTGGCAGTTTCTTTCTGAGCCTGGGGAACCTTAGTTAATATACTTTTTTCCAGGCTTGTGGTGGTGAATGTGGATGTTTGTCCCCCACAGCCTCAGGTATTTCTGATTAAGGTTAAACTTCCTGCTTAACTCCCCAGCAGCCTGCTGGAGGAAGTAACACTGGGGGTATATCCTGGGATCTATCCAGGTTGTGTTTGGAGGCAGATCTGAATTCCAGGCAAAGTTGTAGAGAGAGCAGTTTGAGCTCTGGTGGTCTTGTGTTTGCCGGTGTCATTATTTGCTTGTTTATGGTGCTGGCTGTTGGTGTCTCTCTGCTTGGATCTCTGAAAGCAAGCCAGCTTCTGCCATTGATGGAACTTCCCTCTGATCTATAAGCTTGAAATAAATCCCTTTCTCTGATAATCTGTCTGGTTGGATATTCATCCCAGCAATGTGTCACTGACAACAACAAGGTCCAACCATTTTTCTGCAAATTTCATAATTTCATTTTTCCTTACCACTGAGTAGAATATCACTATTTATATGGGCATCTGGGCTAATTCAATTATCTAGCTATTGGGAATGGAGCAGCAACAAGCAACAAGCTGAGCTAGTATCTCTATAGAAAAGAGTAGAATGGAGACTTCCAGTCAAGATGGCATAGGCCTAACCGTGCCTTACCTCACAGGGAAGGAAAAGCAAGACATTTAGGGTTAAGTGGGGCTTTTAATGGTAGACCTCCAGTGGGAGGGTGTGGAGGAGCAAAGTAGGGAATCCCCTTATTCCCATGCTCTCAGGTAGCCCACCAGTCCTCCAGTACTCTCAAGGAGCCTTTGGAGCCACACTCCCAGCTAAAGTTTCCTCCTGCACTAAGGTTGCCACCCCAAACTAGGCTTTCCCACCCTGGCAGAGCTCCACACATGAACCCCGACCCACTTGATGCCACTGCCACGCCCCCCCCACTCTCCACTCTGCCTCCTCCTGTGTCGACCCAGGCCAACAGGCTAGTCTTTGCCCTGCCCCAGCCTAGACTGTCACACCCCCACAGAGTTCTGCAGGCAAACACCATCCTACTTGCTGTAGAACAGGATAGCATTCACCCTCCCCACCCCAACACAGGCTTTCCAGCCCCTATAGAGCACCAGGCGCAAAAGCCCACTTGCCAATGCTCTCCCCACCCCAGTGCACAGAACCAGGTCAACAGGCTAGCATTGGCCCCATGCCATCCTGACCTAGGCTTTACAACACCCGCAGAGCTCCACACGCAAACCCCGGGCCACTTGCCACCACTGTCGCATCCCCCGCTCCTCCCCCCATCCTGTTAGCCAACCCAGGCCAATAGGCTAGCATTAGCTCCACTCCAACCTAAGTTTTCCTGCCTCCATGGAGTGCCATGCACAAAAGCCACCCCACTCACCACCACAATCCCCCCATGCATGGACATAAGCCAACAGGCTAGCATTTACCCCACCCCACCCGGACCTAGGCTTTCCTGCCTCCATGGAGTGGCACACGCAAAAGCCATCCCACTTGCCATTGCCACCCCCATGCACAGACCCAGGTCAAGGGTAAACTACAGCTTCCTCCTAAATGTAATAATATTCCTTCACAGTGATGGGCAGACCACAGCACAAAAGGAATAACATGAAAAATCAAATGCAAGTAAATCGAGCAAGATTGCCCAGTCCCACAATGGAAGTCTCTAATCAAAACATAGAAGAGGCAATAGGATCAAAACCCCAAAATGAAGACATAAGCAATGCAACCCTGGCCAAGAAAGTAGCATAACTTTCAGAAAATCAACAAAAGTCCAATAATTGTATGAATGTTGTTCTTGCTGGATTAGACCTAATAGAAAAGAACCAGGAAGGGTTCCAGAGACAGTTAAATGACCTGAAAGAGAGTGAAAAAAAGAGAGGACCTCAACAACCAGCTGAATAAGCTCAATGAAGACATAAATAAGTGCAAGGATGAATTCCAAGAAGCATTCAGAAAATCAGAAAAGGATGTGAAAAGGGAACGTGACAGAGGGATGGAAACTATACATAAAAGAGCAGTAGAAAATACAAACCAAATTGAAATCCAAAACTATATAGAAACTCTCAAGAACAGAGTCATCCATGTGGAGGATAGAAACTCAGAACTGGAAGACAAAACAGAAAAAACAGTTTGTGAGTCCAAGAATTTCAATAAGTTCAAATATTTTTGTGAACAGAACATGAGGGAACTGTGGGATATCCTTACACATCCCAACACTCAGATCATGGGGATACAGAAGGGGAAGAAATGCAGTCCAAAGGCAAGGAGAATTTATTCAACAAAATTATCAAAGAAAGCTTTCACACTGTCTCAAAAGAAAGCTCCATAAAGTTACAAGAAGCTAACAGAACTTCAAACAGACTGGACCAAAGGAGAAATTCTCCAAGACATATTATCATTAAGACTCTAGACATCGATATCAAAGAGAAACTCCTAAAAGCAGCTAGGGGGACACAACACATTACATATAAAGGTAACCCCATCAGAATTACTTCAGACTTCTCAATGGAAACCCTGAAAGCCAGAAGGGCGTGGAATGGAACACTGCAAAGTCTAAGAACTTATGGCTTCCAACCCAGCAAAAGTATCCCTCATAATAGATGGTGAAAGAAAAACTTTCCATGATAAAACTCAGCTTTACAACTATGTGAACACAAAGCGAAACCTACACAGAGTACTGCACAGAATTGTCCACACAGAAGAATCAAACAACCAGCCTCCAGTGCCTACAAGAAGCAGATCACTTAAGTCCTTCCCTTTCCTCCCTCCCTTATAGCCTTTTACCCGCTTACTGGTTTCTGGTGCCTATTTTTGGTTCCAGTTCACACACAAGTCTATACATTGGTAGCTAGGACTTAAGTGTATGGTAATGCACATATGTAAGTAGAAGAACTGATTTCAGGGAGGGGAATGTCCTAAGCGAGGCCATGGGAAGAGAAAGCATACAAGAAGGGCAGGGGGAGAATCAATCTAAACTCAAGATATTGTGAATAAGACATATGTAAATTTTTTTTGAATAAGGGCACGTCTAGAAGCTGTAGACTGTTACTAGAAAATTTTCAGTACTTGGGATGGAATACCTTCCAGTGAGTTGTTGGCCAAGGAGATCCCGGTAGCCTCCAAAACATTAAAGGCTCTTGCCAAAGCCCTTGGTTTCCCTAGAGAAACAGATAGTAAGACCCTATTGCTGAAGACATCTCATGCCTGAGAAGCATGGTCACTGAGAAAGCAACCTGGTGTGGAGCAGAAAATCTTCTCCCTGTAGACCAGCCAACTGAAAGCTGGAAAAAGCTGCATTGCACGCAGCTTATGGGAGACAGAAGTCATCTACAGTGAAAACAGTGGACGTTGAATATTCAAGCTTGGCCAGACAGGCCCGATGACTGAACGGGTGCAATAGTGGCATGTCTAGTCTTGGGGTAACCAACTGCTCCATAATTGTACTGAAGGCCCCTCTACGGGAGGGAATACATACCTGGGTACTGAAAAACCTAAGTAAAAGTCTTTGGTAGGTGAGGTCATGAGCCTTAGGGGTATAAGCCTGCTCCCATCTGACTAAATGTATATATTATTCCCACCAAGCTGCCCTGAAAGCACTACACTTAATGTTCATATTCACATATTAACGCTACTTCACTTCTGGTTAGAGAAGCTTCTCTTTTCAGATGGTGATGACCGCTGGGATGACCCAAAAGGCAACATAGTGCTGAGAAGAAGGGATGGAGGAGTGCCCAGCACTGAAACACCTCTGTCACACCCTCCAAGGCTCAGGGACCATTGCGGAAGAGGGGGCGGATAGAATGGAAGAGCCAAAGGAAGGGTATAACCTCTTACAATGCAACTGTCCAGACAGAAACTGGCCTCGATATCCATGGCCTTGCAGTGCCTAGCAATACCTTTGCAAAACCCTCAAAATAGAAGAAAAAGATGATGACATCAAATTAAAAGAGAGACTAATGGAGAGAGGGAGGGGATATGATAGAGACTTGAGTTCTAAAGGGGAATGGGGGGAGGGAAGGGAAATATCATGTGGGTTTTTTCTTTGTATGTGAGTATAAAAGTCAATAAAAAAAAAAAAAGAAGAAGAAGAAGCAGATCACAATGACCAAAATCAGATAAGGCAAAAAAATAAATACAAAGTCCAAGAAAACATGAAAACACAAAACCACATAAACCACCACAGCATGGCAGGAATTAAATCAAACTTCATAGTTATTACCTTGAACATTAATGGCCTTAATTCACTCATCAAGAGACATAAACTAACAGGGTAGATCAGAAAATTAACAGCGAAGTAAGAGAGCTCAAAAAAACCATAGATCAACTAGATCTAATGGACATATGCAGAACATTCTATCTCAAATCCACAGATTACACCTTCTCTAAAATAGATCATATACTGAGTCATAAAGCCTGCCTCCATAGATTTAGGAAGATTGACATAATCTCCTGCATGATTTCATATCACAATGCTGTATTGCTATAAATTACCAACAAAAGATGCATCAAGAATCCCACCAGTTCCTGAAAACTAAACAACACACATTTAAACAATAAATGGGTAGTGGACAAAATAAAAAATGAAATTGCAAAATTTCTAGAAATGAATAACAATAAGAATACATCATATGAAAATGTATGGGACACAAAGAAGGCAGTCCTCAGGGGAAATTTCATAGCACTATATGCCTTCATAACAAAGTCAGAGAGATCTCAAATCAATAACCTAATCATACACCTAAAGGTATTGGAAAAACAAGAAGAATCCAACCCCAAAACCTCCAGATGGAAAGAAATAATTAAGATTAGAGCAGAAATTAATGAACTGGAAACTAAGAAAACAAGAAAATTGATGAAACAAAGAGCTGGTTCTTTGAAAAAATAAACAAGATTGATAAACCCCTGGCCAACTTGATCAAATGAAAAAAAGAGATGCTTCAAATTAACAAAATTAGAAATGAAAAAGGAGAGATCACAACAGACATAAATGAAATTGGGAGAAACATCAGGACATATTTCAAAAACCTCTATTCCACAAAAATGGATAATTTTGAGGAAATGGATGAATTCCTGGACACATACCACCTACCAAACCTAAGCTCAGAGCAGATTAATCTCCTAAACAAACCTATCACACCCACCAAGATTGAAAATGTCACCAAAAACCTCACCAAAAAGAAGAGCCCAAGACCAGATGGCTTCTCAGCTGGATTCTATCAAACCTTCATGGAAGAACTGAAGCCAATCTTTCGCATACTGTCCCACACAATTGGAGAACAGGGAGAGATTCCCCAACTCCTTCTATGAAGCTAGTACCACCCTTAAAGCAAAACCAGGCAGACATGCCACAAGAAAAGAAAACTATAGGCCTATTGCCCTGATGAACATCAATGAAAAGATCCTGAACAAAAATCCTTGCATTATCCACCTTGATCAATATAGGCTTTATCTCAGAAACACAGGGTTGGTTCAACATATGGAAATCTGTCACATAAATAAGCTTAAACACAAAAACCACATGACCATCTTGATAGATGCAGAAAAGGCCTTTGATAAAATACAGCATCACTTCATGATCAAAACCTTGGAGAAAATAGGCATGGACAGTTTATATCTCAACATAATAAAGGCCATATATAAGTCTCCTAAAGCCCAAATAATACTTAATGGGGAGAGACTGAAGGAATTCCCACTGAGATCAGAAACAAGACAGGGATGTCTACTCTCACCTCTGCTCTTCAACATAGTACTGGAAGTCCGAGTTCAAGCAATAAGACATGAGAAAAAATGAAAGGGATACAAATTGGAAAGGAAGAAGTTAAGTTAGCTCTATTTGCAGTCAACATTATATACATAAGTGAGCCAAGAACCTCAATCTCAAAACTCTTAAAGGTGATTAACTCCTTCAGCAAAGTATCAAGATACAAAATCAGTGCACAAAAATCAATAGCCTTTCTATATGCAAAAGACAAAGATACAAAGAAAGAGATAAGCGACATTGTCCATTTCAATAACAATGAAAAAAAATCCCTTAGAATAACATTAACCAAGGATGTGAAAGACTTATGTAATAAAAACATAAAAATACTCAAGAAAGCAATTGAGGAGGACTTGAGAAAATGGAGGGACCTCCCATGCTCCTGGATAGGCAGAATTAACATTGTGAAAATGGCAATCTTGGCAAAAGCAATATACAGATTTAATGCAATACCAATAAAAATACCAACATTTTTCTTCCCAGAGAAAATTATCTCAAAATTCATATGGAATGGCAGAATGCCTTGGATATCCAAGCATATCTTCAGCAAAAGAACACATCTGAAAAGCAGGGCATGGTGGTGCACACCTTTAATCCCAGTACTCAGAAGGCAGAGGTAGGAGGGTTGCCAAGAGTTTGAGGCCAGCCTGAGAATACATAGTGAATTCCAGGTCAGCCTGAGCTACAGTGAGAACCTACCTTGAAAAAAGCCAAAAAAAAAAAAAAAAAAAAAGAAAAAAAAAAAAAAAGAACACATCTGAAGCTATATTACAAAGCCATAGTAATAAAAACAGGATTATAGACCAATGGAACAGAATAGAGGACCCAGACTTTGGGTCAAGTAACTACACAGCTACTTGATATTTAACAAAGGCCCTAACAATGTAGACTGGAAAAAAGACAGCATCTTCAACAAATGGTGCTGGACAAACTGGATAACCATATGCAGAAAAATGAAACTCAATCCACACATCTCTCCATGCACAAAAATCAAATCCAAATGGATCAAAGACCTCAATATAAGACCAGAAACTTTGCTACTACTGGAAGAAAAAGTAGGAGGAAATTTCCATGATATAGGAGTGGGAAAAGTCTTCCTGAACAAAACCTCAGTAGCTCAGGAAATTAAACAGCCATTGGGGATGTCAGGAAGCTGAAAAGTTTTTTCACAAACAAACATACAATAAGCAGAGCCAATAGATTACCCACAGAATGGGAGAAAAATTTTGCTGGCTATACAACTGACAGAGACCTAATTTCTAGAACTTACAAAGAACTCAAAAACCTAAACAATAAAAAGTCAAACAACCCACTCACAAAGTGAGGCAGAGAACTGCACAGGGAGTTCTCAGAGGAAGAAATACAAACGGCAAACACACACTTAAGAAAATGTTCAGTGACCTTAATCATCAAGGAAATGCAAATTAAAACAACTATGAGATTCCACCTTACCCCAGTAAGGACGGTAAACATTAAAAAATTTAATGAAGGGCTGGAGAGATGGCTTGGTGGTTAAGGAGCCTGCCTGCCAAGCCTAAGAACACTGGTTCCAATCTCCAGGTCCCACGTTTAGCCAGATGCAAAAAGTGACTCAAGGGCGCAGTGCCGCACTTGCCCACAAGGGGGCCCACACATCTGGAGTTTGTCCATAATGGCTGAGAGACTGCTGGCGTGCCCATTCTCTCTCGCTCTCTCTCTAGCTTTCTCTCTATCCCTCTCAAATAAATTAAAAATCTAATGAATACAAATGCTGGCGAGATTGTGGAGAAATAGAAACCCTCATTCACTGCTGGTGTGAATGCAAGATGGTACATCTACTATGGAAAGCAATATGGAGTCTCCTAAAAAGGATGACTATAGAGGTACCAACAGACCCAATTATTCCCTTACTGGGCATTTACCCTAAAAGCTCCATGCCTCAGTTCAGACAGATTTGCTCAACCATGTTTATAGCTGCTCAATTCATAATAGCTAAGAACTAGAATCAACCCAGATGCCCATCATTAGATGAATAGATAACCAAGAAGTGGTATATCTACATGATGGAATTCTACACATCAGTAAGGAAAGATTACTATACAATGAAATTTGAAGAAAAATGGTTGAATGTGGAACATATCATTTTCAGCAAACACAGCCAATCACAGAAAGATAATCATCACATGGTCTCACTCATCTGTGGCTCTTAACCTGAAATTGCCTGAGATGCTGACATTCCCAATAAGCATCTGGAGGACCAGACAATAGGGAGGGTGGGGCACAAGGGGAAGGTCAGGGTGTTGGAGGAGTCACAAAACTGGACCCAAATGGAAATGGCACCATAACATCCTATATCCTGAAAGACAGACTTAAAGGTTGAAACTTCATCAAGTCCTTAGAGGGAACACATGATTCACAGGGCCCCGGAGATGGTATGATGAAGACTAACCTTAAGCTTCTCCTGCTTCTCTCTCTCTACCTCTTCTCTCTCTTCTCTCATTCTCTTCTATATTACCTATCTTTTCTTCCTTCTTTTCCCTTGGCATTGTTCTGTAACTCCCAGTACCAGCATGCAGTTAATATCCACAATGAGCTATTGATCAGAAAGACCTACAAGGTTTCCCCAAAGAAGACAGATTTCTATCAGAGTACTTGATGACCCACCAAAGGTTAATGGTAAGACCCTACTGCCCAAGATACCATATGCTGTTGGTATGGAACATGGAGTGACCTGGCTGGAATGTAGAAGTCAGTCCCCAGACAGTTTGTCTAGTGCCAGAAGGTGCTACATGAGCAACTTGGGGAGAGTGACCAACAACTGTCCAAGCAACACGTGATTTAAGCTTCTCAGCAGCAAACAACCTGACATGATGTTCACACAAGGGCAATAGTGGCACACAACCATGGTGGGTAACCAACTGCTCTTGATTTGGCTAGTGGATCCTCTCAGTGGAACCAAACCCGTAGCTGTAACTGTGAAACAAGTCAGAACCATATCCAAAAAATGAGCCCGCTCTCCAATATCAAGCTCCCACCAATCATGGGCTACAAGAGGACCTACACTTATGAAATTCTCTCTAAAATAATAATGTTTATCCCATTTATCTTGTGCTGACCTTGCTCTCCATTGGAGAATTTGCTTCTATTTTTCAGATGGATGCAGAACCTGAGGAGAGAATCAGCCCATTGCACCTCACTAGGGCCCCAGCTGAAACCATAGAGCAATGGACGAAATGAGCAAGAGTGCTGCTTTCTTGGTGAACCTGGTATCAACACAAGGGTGAAGGAGATAGACACAGAGAACACTCAACTCCTACCAAACCAGATATCCAGAGACACAGGATCCCTTGACCTCATCACTGAAGTAGACCTAAAATGATCCCAACATGGCTCAGGGATATTCGTGGAAGAGGGGTTGGAAAAATTGTTAGAGCCAGAAGTTGGGACATTATGCACAGAGACATTGCCTCTTCCCCATAACTGATGGCCACCCCCACAATGCACAACCCACATTTCCTAAAGAGGAGAGTCCCTTTGGAGGGGGGAGAACAGGGAGGAGGCTAAAGATGGTACCAGCATGACATGTATACACAGTATCTACATAACTAATAAGAAAAGAAAAGAAAAGAGAAGAAAAGAAAAAAAAAGAGTAGAATCTCTAGGGTATATGCCCAGGAATGGTCCAACTGGGTCAAATGGTAGATCTATCTTTAGATTTTTGTATGCTCCCACCAACAGAAGATGAGGGTTGCTTTCTCCCCACACCCTCAACCAGCATTTGTTGTCATTTGATTTTTTGATGATAGCCATTCTTACTAGAGTGACATGGAATCTCAAAGTAGTTTTAAATTTTGCATTTCCATGATAGCTAAATATGTTGTTCATCTTTGTTTATTGGGCATTTATATTTCTCCCTTTGAGAACACTCTGTTCAGTTCTCTACCCCATTTTTTGAATGGGTTGATTTTTTTTTTTTTTTTTTGCTCAGTTTTTGAGTGCTTTGTATATTCTAGATATTAGATCTCTGTCAGGTATCTAGCTGGCAAGTATTTTCTTCCATTCTGTAAGTTGTCTATTGGCTCTATCAATGGTTTGCTTAGCTGTTAGGTGGATGTTTAGTTTCATGAGATCCCAATGGTTGATTGTCTTATTCCCTGGGCTATTCTGAAAGTCTTTTCTGGGATAGAGAGATAGCTCAGTGATTAAGGCACTTGTTTGTAAAGCCAAAGGAACCAGGTTTGATTCCCTGTGACCTACATAAGCAAAAGGCACAAAGTGACACATGCATCTTGGATTCGTTTGCAGCAACTGGAGGCCCTTGCATGCCCATTTATTCTCTCTCTCTCTCTCTCTCTCACTCATTCCTTCTTTCTCTCTCAAATAAATAAATAAAAATAAAAATAAATATTTTTAAAATGAAAGTTTTTCCCTAGGCCTATATACTGGAATGTTCTCCCTAATTTTTCCTCTAGTAATTTCAAAGTTTCAGATCTTATATTGATGTCCTTGATACATTTGGAATTTATTTTTATGCAAGCTGAGAGAAGATGGTCTAGATTCATTTTTCCACATGTGGCTATCCAGTCTCTCCAAAACCATTTGTTGAAAATGGTGTCTTTTGGGCTGGAGAGATGGCTTAGCAGTTAAGGCACATGCCTGCAAAGCCTTAGGATCTCGCTTCAATTCTCCAGGTCCCATGTAAGCCAGATGTACCTGGTGGGGCATGCATCTGGAGTTCATTTGCAGTGGCTAGAAGCCCTGGAGTGCCCATTCTCATTCTTTCACTCTCTCTCTCTCTCTCTCCCTCTCTCTGTCTCTAATAAATAAATAAAAATTTTTAAAAAAAAGAAAAATTATTTAAAAAAAAAAAAAGAAAGAAAAGAAAATGGTGTCTTTTCTCCAGTGTGTGTTTTTGGCCTATTTGTCAAAGTTCACGTGGCTTATACCTTTATCTTCTATTCTATTCCAGTGATCTATGTGTCTATTTTTGTACCAGTACCTATGCTCTTTTTTTTGGTGGAAATGATGCCTTTCATTGGAATTATTTGTCTTTTTATTTATTTAATTTAATTTTTTTGGTTTTTTGAGGTAGGGTTTCACTCTGGTCCAGGCTGACCTGGAATTAACTACGTAGTCTCAGGGTGGCCTCAAACTCATGGTGATCCTCCTACCTCTGCCTCCCAAGTGCTGGGATTAAAGGCGTGCACCACCACGCCTGGCCGTCTTTTTGTTTTTATGTTTATTTTTGATTATTGACAACTTCCATAATTATAGACAATAAACCTTGATAATTCCCCCCCCTCATTTTTCCCTTTGCAAATCCACTCTCCATCATATCCCCTCCCCCTCTCAATCAGTCTCTCTTTTATTTTGATGTCATGATCTTATATTACTTATCATACTGGTATTGTGTAGGTAATGCCAGACACTGTGAGGTCATGGATATCCAGGCCATTTTGTGTCTAGAAGGACACATTGAAAGGAGTCCTACCCTTCCTTTGGATTTTTAAATTCTTTCTGACACCCCTTTGCAATGGACCTTGAGCCTTGGAAGGTGTGATAGAGATGTTTCAGTGCTGCATGCTCTTTTTTATTACTATAGCTTTGTAGTATATCTTGAAGCCAGGTATGGGGTTATCACCATTAGTATTCTTTTTGCTAAGGGCATTTTTGACTATGTGAAGCCTTTTGTGCTTTCATATGAATTTTGAGACTATTTGTTCTATTTCTATGAAGAAGGATGGTCCTTGAAATTTTATTATAATTGCATTGAATCTGTGTATTGCTTTTGGTAGGATGGCCATTTTCACAATATTAATTCCTCTAATCTATGATCATGTGAATTCTTTCCATCTTTTCATGTATTCTTCAATTATTTTCTTCAGTGTTTTTAGTGTTTTCATTGTAGATGTCTTTCACTTCCTTGGTTAAGAATATTCCAAGATATTTAGTTTTTGTGGCTATTGTACATGGTGCTGCTTCCCAGGTTTCTTTGTCAGTATGTTTGTCAATGACATATACAAAGGCTACTGATTTTTAAGTTTTGATTTTATATCCTATCACCTTGCTGAAAGAGGTTTTTAGCTCTATGAGTTTTTTGGTGCAGTTTGTTGGGTCTCTTAAGTATGAAATCACATCATCTGCATATAAGGCTAGTTTGACTTCTTTCTTTTCAATTTGTATCCCATTTATTTCTTTCTCTTATTTTATTAATTAAGCTAAGACTTCAAGAACTGTGTTAAATAGCAGTAGGGAGAGTGGACAGCCTGTCTTGTTCCAAACCTTAGTGGGAATGCTTCATGTTTTTCCCCCTTTAGTATGAAAAAGGTTTTAGGTCTGTTGTATATAGTGTTTATTTTTTTAATATTTATTTTTATTTATTTGAGAGAGAAAGAGGCAGGGAGAGAGAGAGTGCACGCAAGCATGGATTTGCCAGGGCCTCTAGCCAATGCAAACAAATTCCAGATGCATATGCTACCTAGTGCATCTGGCTTATGTGGGTCCTAGGAAATCAAACCTGGGTCCTTGGGCTTTGCAGGTAAGTGCCTTAACTGCTAAACAATCTCTCCATCCCCTATAGTCTTTACTGTGTTGAGATATAATCACTCCAATTCCTAGTCTCCCCAGTGTTTTAATCTTGAAGGGATACTGTATTTTGTGAAAGGACTTTTTAGCATCTATTGAGATGATCATGTGATTTCTATCCTTAAGTGTATTCATATTATGTATTACATTTATCCATTTCCATATGTTGAATCATGCCTGGGATTAAACCTCTTTGCTCAAGGTGGATGATACTTTTGATACGTTCTTGAGTTTGATTTGCAAGAATCTGAGAATTTTTACTTCTAATACTTCAACCGAGAAATCAGCCTATAATTTTCATATGTCTCTGTCTGGTTTTGGCATTAGCATAATGCTGGCTTCATAAAAAGAGTCAAGGAACATTCCCTCCTTTTCAATTCTGTGAAATAACTTAAGAAGAAGTGGTTTTAGTTCTTCTATAAAGGTTTGGTAGAATTCAGCAGTGAATATATCTGGGTCTAAACTTTTTTTGGTTGGGAGGCTTTTAATTACTCTTTTAATCATAATAGACAGTAAAGCTCTACACAGATAATTTGTCTCTTCTGACTTTAGATTTGGAAAATTATATGAAATAAGAAATTCAATCATTTCTTCCAGATTTTCCAGTCTTGTGCAATATGTTTTTTAAGTACATCCTGATGATTCTCCCAATTTCATTGATATCCTTTTCCACTGTTAATCATTTTAGTTACTTATTTATTTATTTTTAAATAATCAGCTCTTCATTTCATCAGTGTTTTACTTGTTTTCTTCATTTCTAATTCATTAATTTCTCCCCTTACCTTGGTTATGTCTTTCCATATGGTGCTACTTTTAGGTTTGGGTTGTTCTTGTTTTTTCCAATGCCTTCAGATAATCATTTATTTATTTGAGATCTCTCTATTTTTGTAATATAGGCATTTAAAGCTATAATCTTCCCTCTTAGGGCTGCCTTCATTGTGCCTCATAAGTTTGGGTATGTTGTGTTTTCATTCTCATTCAGGTCTAGGAATTTTTTAATTTCCTTTTTCATTTCTTCAATGACCCATTCATTTCTATAGTGTGTTGTTCATTCCCTAGGAGTTTGTTTGTTTGTTTGTTTTCTGTTGTTCCTCTTGTTGATTTCTAACTTTATTGCATTGTGGTCAGATATAATATAGGAGTTTTGTCAATTTTCTTAAATTTGTGGAGACTTGCTTATGTCCTAATATATGATCTTTTTTAGGAATGTTGTATGAGCTTCTGACCAGAATGGGTATTCTGTAACATTTGGATGCAGTATTCTATAGATATCTGTTAAGTCCATTTGCTTTATGGTGTTGCTTAGTACAATTGTTCTTCTATTTATTTTCAGTTTAGACTGTCTATTGACAATAGTGGAGTACTAAAAATTATTTGTTATTATTGTATTGGGATCTATTTCTGATTTTCCTTTATAGAATTTGGCATGCCTGCCTGTATTTGATGCATACATGTTTATGATTATATCTTTTGTTGAAATGCTCCTTTGATGAACATAAAGTGGTCTTCTTTATCTCTTTTGGTTTAAAGTCTATTTTTTCAGATTTTAGTATCATCACACCTGCTTGTTTCCTATTTTTGTTTGCTTGGAGTATCTTTCTCCTTCCTCTCACCTGGAGATGATGTCTGTCTTGAATGATAAGGTAGGCTTCTTGAAGACAGAAAAAGTGTGGATCTTTTTTTCTGTTCCAGCCTGTTAACCTGGGTCTTTTGAGTGGGGAGCTGTGTCCATTGATGGTCAATGTTATAATTGAGAGGTGTGAGTTCAACTCTGTGGAATGTTATGTTTTCTTGTTCTTCATTTGCTTTCACATCTGTTCTAGTCTTGATTATTGCTTTTCCCCTCCTATAGCCTCTTGAATATATTTATTCTTCTCTTCAGTGAAAAGTATTTCATCCAGTATTCTTTGTAGGGCTGGCTTACTGCTCATATATTTACAAAGCCAGCTGTTATTATGGATAGTTGTTCTTTCACCTTCTATTATACGGGATAATTATACTGGGTATAGTAGTTTGGTTTGGCAGTTGGGGTCTTTTGGAATTTGAGGCACCCATTCCAAGTCTTCTGGCTTTTAGAGTTTCCATTGAAAAATTGGGCAAAATTCTAATCAGCTTACCTTTGTAAGTGATGAGCTACTTTTCTCTTGCAGATTTTAGTTCTCTTTGTTCTCTGTGTTTAGTGTTTTAAATAGAATGTGACATAAGAAATTTTTTCTAGTCCTGTTTATTTGGTGTTCCGTGTGCTCTCCGGTAACAGGATGGGACTCTCTTTTGTAAAATTATGAATATTTCCCTCTAGAAGTTTGTGAAAGATATTCTCTATGCCCTCAGCCTATAGTTCTAGATTAAAGGTGTGCCACCACGCCTGGTCCGTCTTTTATTTTTATTTTTATTTTTGATTATTGACAACTTCCATAATTATAGACAATAAACCTTGATAATCCCCCTCATTTTCCCTTTGCAAATCCACTCTCCATCATATCCCCTCCCCTCTCAATCAGTCTCTCTTTTATTTTGATGTCATGATCTTATATTACTTATCATACTGGTATTGTGTAGGTAATGCCAGACACTGTGAGGTCATGGATATCCAGGCCATTTTGTGTCTAGAAGGACACATTGGAAGGAGTCCTACCCTTCCTTTGGATTTTTAAATTCTTTCTGACACCCCTTTGCAATGGACCTTGAGCCTTGGAAGGTGTGATAGAGATGTTTCAGTGCTGCATGCTCTTTTTATTACTATAGCTTTGTAGTATATCTTGAAGCCAGGTATGGGGTTATCACCATTAGTATTCTTTTTGCTAAGGGCATTTTTGACTATGTGAAGCCTTTTGTGCTTCCATATGAATTTTGAGACTATCTGTTCTATTTCTATGAAGAAGGATGGTCCTTGAAATTTTATTATAATTGCATTGAATCTGTGTATTGCTTTTGGTAGGATGGCCATTTTCACAATATTAATTCCTCTAATCTATGATCATGTGAATTCTTTCCATCTTTTCATGTATTCTTCAATTATTTTCTTCAGTGTTTTTAGTGTTTTCATTGTAGATGTCTTTCACTTCCTTGGTTAAGAATATTCCAAGATATTTAGTTTTTGTGGCTATTGTACATGGTGCTGCTTCCCAGGTTTCTTTGTCAGTATGTTTGTCAATGACATATACAAAGGCTACTGATTTTTAAGTTTTGATTTTATATCCTGTCACCTTGCTGAAAGAGGTTTTTAGCTCTATGAGTTTTTTGGTGCAGTTTGTTGGGTCTCTTAAGTATGAAATCACATCATCTGCATATAAGGCTAGTTTGACTTCTTTCTTTTCAATTTGTATCCCATTTATTTCTTTCTCTTATTTTATTAATTAAGCTAAGACTTCAAGAACTGTGTTAAATAGCAGTAGGGAGAGTGGACAGCCTGTCTTGTTCCAAACCTTAGTGGGAATGCTTCATGTTTTTCCCCCTTTAGTATGAAAAAGGTTTTAGGTCTGTTGTATATAGTGTTTATTTTTTTAATATTTATTTTTATTTATTTGAGAGAGAAAGAGGCAGGGAGAGAGAGAGTGCACGCAAGCATGGATTTGCCAGGGCCTCTAGCCAATGCAAACAAACTCCAGATGCATATGCTACCTAGTGCATCTGGCTTATGTGGGTCCTAGGAAATCAAACCTGGGTCCTTGGGCTTTGCAGGCAAGTGCCTTAACTGCTAAACAATCTCTCCATCCCCTATAGTCTTTACTGTGTTGACATATAATCACTCCAATTCCTAGTCTCCCCAGTGTTTTAATCTTGAAGGGATACTGTATTTTGTGAAAGGACTTTTTAGCATCTATTGAGATGATCATGTGATTTCTATCCTTAAGTGTATTCATATTATGTATTACATTTATCCATTTCCATATGTTGAATCATGCCTGGGATTAAACCTCTTTGCTCAAGGTGGATGATACTTTTGATATGTTCTTGAGTTTGATTTGCAAGAATCTGAGAATTTTTACTTCTAATACTTCAACCGAGAAATCAGCCTATAATTTTCATATGTCTCTGTCTGGTTTTGGCATTAGCATAATGCTGGCTTCATAAAAAGAGTCAAGGAACATTCCCTCCTTTTCAATTCTGTGAAATAACTTAAGAAGAAGTGGTTTTAGTTCTTCTATAAAGGTTTGGTAGAATTCAGCAGTGAATATATCTGGGTCTAAACTTTTTTTGGTTGGGAGGCTTTTAATTACTCTTTTAATCATAATAGACAGTAAAGCTCTACACAGATAATTTGTCTCTTCTGACTTTAGATTTGGAAAATTATATGAAATAAGAAATTCAATCATTTCTTCCAGATTTTCCAATCTTGTGCAATATGTTTTTTAAGTACATCCTGATGATTCTCCCAATTTCATTGATATCCTTTTCCACTGTTAATCATTTTAGTTACTTATTTATTTATTTTTAAATAATCAGCTCTTCATTTCATCAGTGTTTTATTTGTTTTCTTCATTTCTAATTCATTAATTTCTCCCCTCATCTTGGTTATTTCTTTCCATATGGTGCTACTTTTAGGTTTGGGTTGTTCTTGTTTTTTCCAATGCCTTCAGATAATCATTTATTTATTTGAGATCTCTCTATTTTTGTAATATAGGCATTTAAAGCTATAATCTTCCCTCTTAGGGCTGCCTTCATTGTGCCTCATAAGTTTGGGTATGTTGTGTTTTCATTCTCATTCAGGTCTAGGAATTTTTTAATTTCCTTTTTCATTTCTTCAATGACCCATTCATTTCTATAGTGTGTTGTTCATTCCCTAGGAGTTTGTTTGTTTGTTTGTTTTCTGTTGTTCCTCTTGTTGATTTCTAACTTTATTGCATTGTGGTCAGATATAATATAGGGAGTTTTGTCAATTTTCTTAAATTTGTGGAGACTTGCTTATGTCCTAATATATGATCTTTTTTAGGGAATGTTGTATGAGCTTCTGACCAGAATGGGTATTCTGTAACATTTGGATGCAGTATTCTATAGATATCTGTTAAGTCCATTTGCTTTATGGTGTTGCTTAGTACAATTGTTCTTCTATTTATTTTCAGTTTAGACTGTCTATTGACAATAGTGGAGTACTAAAAATTATTTGTTATTATTGTATTGGGATCTATTTCTGATTTTCCTTTATAGAATTTGGCATGCCTGCCTGTATTTGATGCATACATGTTTATGATTATATCTTTTGTTGAAATGCTCCTTTGATGAACATAAAGTGGTCTTCTTTATCTCTTTTGGTTTAAAGTCTATTTTTTCAGATTTTAGTATCATCACACCTGCTTGTTTCCTATTTGTTTGCTTGGAGTATCTTTCTCCTTCCTCTCACCTGGAGATGATGTCTGTCTTGAATGATAAGGTAGGCTTCTTGAAGACAGAAAAAGTGTGGAACTTTTTTTCTGTTCCAGCCTGTTAACCTGGGTCTTTTGAGTGGGGAGCTGTGTCCATTGATGGTCAATGTTATAATTGAGAGGTGTGAGTTCAACTCTGTGGAATGTTGTTTTCTTGTTCTTCATTTGCTTTCACATCTGTTCTAGTCTTGATTATTGCTTTTCCCCTCCTATAGCCTCTTGAATATATTTATTCTTTTCTTCAGTGAAAAGTATTTCATCCAGTATTCTTTGTAGGGCTGGCTTACTGCTCATATATTTACAAAGCCAGCTGTTATTATGGATAGTTGTTCTTTCACCTTCTATTATACGGGATAATTATACTGGGTATAGTAGTTTGGTTTGGCAGTTGGGGTCTTTTGGAATTTGAGGCACCCATTCCAAGTCTTCTGGCTTTTAGAGTTTCCATTGAAAAATTGGGCAAAATTCTAATCAGCGTACCTTTGTAAGTGATGAGCTACTTTTCTCTTGCAGATTTTAGTTCTCTTTGTTCTCTGTGTTTAGTGTTTTAAATAGAATGTGACATAAGAAATTTTTTTCTAGTCCTGTTTATTTGGTGTTCCGTGTGCCTCCGGTAACAGGATGGGACTCTCTTTTGTAAAATTATGAATATTTCCCTCTAGAAGTTTGTGAAAGATATTCTCTATGCCCTCAGCCTATAGTTCTACCCCTTCTTATATGTCCTTGATTCAAATGTGTGGTCTTTTTAAGTGCCCCACGTTTCCCAAATGTTTTATTTGTGTGTTGTTTGTGTTTTTAAAATTGTTTTGGGAGCTCGAGGGATGGCTTAACGGTTAAGGTGCATGCCTGCAAAGCCTAAGGACCCCGATTTGATTCTCCAGGTCCCATGTAAGCCAGATACACATGGTGACACATGCATCTGGAGTTCGTTTGTAGTGGCTAGAAACCCTAGCATTCCCATTCTCACTCTCTCTCTCTCCCTCTCTCTGCCTCTAATAAGTAAATAAATAAACCATTTAAGAATATTTTAAAAATATTAAAAATATAATAAAATGTTTTTGGATTCTAGTCTCCCAATCTATTGCCTCTGTCTTATCCTCACACTCAGATGGTCTGTCTTCAACATGATCCATTCTGTTGGTGAGGGTTTCTTAGAAGTCTTTCAATTGAGTTATTTCATTTTTGCATTTCCATTGGGCTTTTCTTCACTGTCTCTAATTCGTTATATTAAGTTCCATTTTCATTTTTTGGTTTGACTTTCCCATTGTACTTAGTTGATTATTTGTGTTCTTTTAGAATTCATTCAGGTATTTGATCATGTCCTCTTTGAATTCATTCAACTGTCTATTGAGTTCTTTCTGATGATTCCTATTTTGTTCAGCCATTTGTTTATAGTCTTATTAATTTTGTTAAGTATGTTTATCATAATTCCTTTATTAGAGTTCTTTGTCTGGAGTTTCCTTTAACTAGTTTTTATCTGAAGCTTCTACTATGGGACTAGGCATTCTTGGTGTGGATATCTTGCCTTCCTTTCTTATGTTATTTGTTTTGCTTTGAAGGTTTGACTAACTGAAGATAATCCCTTTGTCTTGCTGACCATGCAGCAATAGAGGTACTAGAGGTACTGTGATAAGTGGCCTGGTCAACCTTGATCCGGGTGTCCAGATGGGTATGGGCTGGAGGTCTATCTGTGGATCTGGCTGGGCACACTGGAAGCTGAGAAGATTACTCCATGTGTGGATCATCTCCATAGGGTTAGGGCCTCCCTAAAGGAGTGGGACCAGCAGGAGGGCTTAGTCTAGTCATCCCTTTTCAGGGTGATTGCTGGCAGGTGACCAGAGTGGGGACAGCATTAAATGCACAGGGCCAGTATACACATGATTGAAAGGGCACAGGGAAGCATTCACCTGCAAGCCAAGTGGCCTATTCAGTAAGAGAGAAGTCTCTACAGGGATCTGGATTGGGTGTGCTAGGAGTGGGACAAACTCAGGGAGAGCCTAATCTAGTTGTCTCTATTCATGGTTACAGAAGTAGGCAGACTGGAGCTATGTTGTTTTTTTAACTTTTTGTTGACAACCTCCATACTTATACACAGAATGTCTGGATCATTAATCCTCTCTCAATACCCTCCTTTGTCCTCACACTCCTATCACACCTCCACTGAATCCCTTTCTCTTTCCAATTAGTCTGACTTCTATTTTGGTTTGTGTGTGTGTGTGTGTGTGTGTGTGTGTGTGTGTGTGTGCGCGCGCGCGCTCTCATAAAGTCTTGTGCAGGTAGCAACAACCACTATGAGAACATAAATGAACATAAATTGCCACATTATATTTGGAAGACAGCATTCCAAATTACTTCCCCACATCACTTGGCTGTTATATTCTTCCCACGCTTCTTCTACCATGGTCCCTGAGCCTTGAAGGGTTAGATAGAGATGTCTCACCTAGTGCTGAACACTCAGTCACTTCTTTTTAGCATTTTGACAATTTTGAGTCTCCCCAGTAGTCATTTCCATTTGAAATGAGAAGCTTCTCTAACCAGAGTTTTTCTGGGACACTGGGGATGTAGTTCAGTAGTACAGCCTTTTTCTAGCATACACAGGACCCTGAGCTCAACCTTCAGCATGGGGACTGGGAGGAGTAATAAAGAAATAGAAAAAAAAAAAAAAACCAGAGTTTCTACAGGATAAATTAACACAGGCATGGACTTACTATTAATAGAGTATACATTCATGTTCAACTAGCTCAGCTAGCATTTTAGTAAATAATGTTTACCAACATGATTGTGCTCATTTTCACATTTGCCAGAAATGTATTTATGCTCTCATCATTCCAAATTCTTGCCCAAACACTGCATGCTCTGATTTTTTTTTATATATCTAGTTGACAAAATGGCATTTGTTCAATGTATACAATGTAATAATTTGATATCTATGTATACTTTGCAATGATTACTTTGACAAGTTATTTTGCAGACCATCTAATGGGGTGAAATGGTATCTCTCATGGTCTGAATGACTCAGGGGTTTGAGCAAATCCCCACAATTACTGGCCATTTCTACTTTCTCTTTAAACAAATTTCCTCTTCATATCTTTGATGTTTTTTACCCTGTTGTTTTTTTATCATTGAAATCTTTCTGATTTATAGAATTTTTTTTTTACATATTCTGAATAGTATTCTTTTGGAGCAATAAGTGTGCTATATAGTTTGGTTCTAGAAAACCCCCCAATAAGCTCATTTTTCCTTTAAGAGGTGGGGGTCCAGTGAAAGGTCTTAAGTCATTGATGGTATGACCTTGAAAGGGACTGTGGCACCACAGTCTCTTTCACTCTTTCATTCTGTCCCTAAGGTTAAACTGGATTCCTTAGCTACACACTTGCCACATAATGCATTACCTTACCATAGGTCCCCAATAAGTGCTGTCATATGATGACACAATGAAACCACCTCCTCCATGAGCCAATATATATATATATAATCATTATTTTTTAAACATGTCCTGGTATCTTTTGGTTTAGAATTTTTTTTACTACTGATAAGATTGACTTCTATTTTTCTCTGTGTGTGTATGTGTGTGGAGAGGGTGTGTGTGTGTGTGTGTGTGTGTGTGTGTGTGTGTGTGTGTAAACTCAATGAAGAACAGTGAGAAGGTAGAAGGATGGATATCAAAGGTAAACTTAGCAGGTGTATCTTTGGAGAATAATTTAAGTATTGTATAATCCCTCTTTTTCTGCCTGCCTGTCTGTCTGTCTGTCTGTCTGTCTCTCTCTCTCTCTCTCTCTTTCATACTCACACACACAATATGCCCTATCCCAGAAATGCCCTGTGGTAGTTTGAATATATGTCCCCCAATATATTCAGTGTTTTATTATAGTTTGCATCTGCAGCCACCTTGCTGGAGGCAATGTCACTGGGTGGATCTTAAGGTGTGATGGTGGTTTAGGATTCCATTGTAAAGATATGTAAAGTGTGCCTAAGGGGAGTTCCTGAAGTGTGCTGTGCTGTGTGGCTGGTGGTTTTTTTCTCTCTTGCCTGATCCTGTAAAAGAGCGGTCCAGCTTCTCCTGCCTTTATGGAACTTCCTCTGGATCTGTAAGCTACAATAAATATCCCTTCCTCCATAACTGTGCCTGGTCTGGAAGTTCATCTCAGCGAACTTGAAGCTGTCTGCTACATGCCCCAGGAAAGATATTCAGACTTTTAATTTTATTCTAAATTTGTGCTGAATTAAGTCCTTGTTGGGGTTCATTTACCTTACCTCCCCTGGCTAACAGAATCCCCAAATTGAAAGGGATCAGGTCCTTGTGGGGAAGGTAGGGGAACTTTGAGTTGGAGTTAAGAGCTCAACTGCACACTTCATTACAGTCTTCAAAATGAAGAAGGGGATCCAAATAAGCAAGGACAAGCTGTCCTTTTCAAGGCTCTTTCTAGAACAGAGAAGTAAAATGGCTTTAATTAATTCCAGAGGGATTTAGGTCAATGGTAAGACCTTCCTGAAAGAATGGATCCCAAGACAGTGGAGAGAGCTTCCAAGGGCAGTGGCAGAGGATCCTCCTTGGAGCTGTTAGCAAATGTAGGCTGCTTTTCTTCTGGGGTGATTTCAGTCCTGTTGGCTTGAATCAGATTAAATTGCTGATAACCAAAATGTTTGTACTGTAAAACCAGCAAATTTATCTAATTCAACCAAGAAGCTGGAATCAAGGAGGTGGACTTATCCCTAGAAGACATCTTGCTTTCCATTTTAGCCTTTACTTATCTCTATCGGCTGTGTAGGATGGAAACAGACTTATCTGAGAAGATCAGGATATAAAGCTTAGAAGAAATCCTTGCCTAAATTAAACTCTTGGTATTTAAAAGCCAGGATCATATATTCAAATTTGTGTAACAAGTCATTCCAGAACTGATAAGCTATAAATTGTGTATAAAATGAAATGTAGTTGTTAAGCTCTGGGGCATGGATGCCAAGTGTCTTTATGGTGCCAAGATGCTCCATCTGAGCAAGACCTCTCCCAGCCCAGTAGCAGCTGTGTTGCACCTGTTGATGTTATAAAGGATGGTCCGGTAGGTTATATAGGAGCTCTCCCCATGGTTGGTGGCCTCAAGTTATTGTTTGTAAGTCCTTGTTGGGCTTTAATATTACTTTTTTAACTTTTCTCATCCAGGGAGCTCTGTTGTGACTTTTATGCAACCATACTCTGATCAGTTTCTAGTCCAAGAAGTATTTGATTCCTAAAACTAAAGGAAACGGTCAAAAGGCTTAGACTAGACATTTGAAAGGAACAGAATTTTCTCTTAAATGAAAATGTGAAATTATCTATTTGCCCTGAACATGTATAATTCAGACCAAGAACAACCCTCTGGTATTGTTTGTTCATCCTGACTTGATATAACATAACTGAATGAGGTGAAACCTTATGTGGTGCTGACATGTAAACCAGATACTCCACCTTTGCTGGTGTAAAGCCGTTGGGATCCTCAGCATGGCAGTATATTTGCTACAAGATTTTTCCCAAACTACCGTATATTCTGTTTTTGCCCTCTCTTGTGTCATCACCATAGATTGTAATAGTCACATAATTTAGCATTTAATACTACTAAATCATGTGCTTGTGTGTGCATGTTAACTTCTCTCTAATCATAGCTCCTTTATATAAGCTCAGTGACAGTCATGCCACTACATTCTATGTCCATAATTACCTTTTTTTGTGGTGTGGGGGGAGGGGTTCAAGGTAGGGTCTCACTCTACACCAAGCTGACCTGTAACTCACTCTGTAGTCACAGGCTGGCCTCAAACACATAGCAACCCTTCTACCTCTGCCTCCCACCATGCCAGACTCATAATGATCTTTTTTTAAAAAAATATTTTTATTTATTTATGAGGAGGGGGGAATGGGAACACCATACACATGTACCACTTTGTGCATCTGGCTTTATGTGGGTGCTAGGAATCAAGCCTGTGTTGACAGACTTTTCAAGAAGCACTTTTAACCACTGAGCCATCTTCCAGCCCTATAATGACCTTTAACATAAACAACTGAAGTCATTGTTTAACCTGTTGGATTTGAGATTACTACCCACAGTGCTGTTATGAATGAGTAAGATGTTTGAAAGAATACTTTGCATAAATTAGAGGCTAAGTGACTGATTGCCTCCTGCCTTTTATGGATAATATGGTTTCTCCGCTGTGCTGGGAACAGAGTTTGGGAATTCATCACCCTCTACCCACTTCATGTACACACCCCAGGTCTATGTTCTTCACTGAGCTGTTCAACCTAGAAACCTCAGCTTCAACCTTGACTGCTTTCCATTCCTTGTTTGCTGTATCTGATCAGCCATCAAAGTCTGCCAGTTTTCACTTCATGTTTGTATCTCTTCTGCTTCAGGCTACCTTAGTGTCATTAACCTAGTTAAAGCCTATTTTACTGCATGAAAACCCAGTTTACTCCTTCAGCATGGTTATGTTTTTCCCTGTAAATTATAGATCAGACAAAATAACCCTATGCCTTGAAATTATTCAGTGCCTCCTGTTGGCATATGAACTACTGAAGTGTCTCCCTCCCAAGGCCCATTAAGTTCTGTCATCACCACCATGCCCTACCAGCTCCCTTTTCACTCTACTTACTGTCTCATAGTTTATAATTCAACAAAGCCACCACCTATAGTACATACACTCCCACATACACAAATGTATGCATATTTCCCTCTCTGCCCTTGTTCACGTTTCTGGAGTGTTTATTACCCAGCAGATTCTTTCACAGTCAGACATCTCACAAATCCTCTGTAGCACTTTCCTCACAGTCTCCTTTCCCTGACCCTGCATACTCTGGATCATCCCTTATCTCCAGCCTCATCCCTGCTATCTCATCCTTCCCAAGCACAGCCACACTAGCCATCTGTCAGAGTTGCAAGCCAGGTAAGCTCAGTCCTGGCCCCAAGCCTTTGGGACAAGCTACTCATTTTTCTCAGATCACTGGTCTCTTTAACACAAACCCAATCCTTCAGACCTTTGCTGAAAAATTGTCTCAGAGAGGCCTTTCATGTCCCTAATCTCAGTCAAATCCCCTAAAAGCATGCATAGCACCATCTGTGTTCATTCATAAAAAGTCATCACATTTTATTAATATTTCTCTCTCTTTTTCTGTGTGTGTGCATTGTATGTATCTCTCTCTCTCTCTCTCATCTCTCTCTCTCTCTCTATCATAGAGGCATACATTAACTTTAAGCTCCATACAAAAAGAATAAGGTTTGGATTTTGTTTTGCCTCTAACTCCTGCAATATTGGATGAATGAGTGAGTAAGTGAATGAATGGCAAATCCCATTTTGTTTTTTTAATTAACTAGGCTGATGTCTGTGCACACTGAGAGAGAGAGACTCACACACAGTTTCACACACACACCCTCAGATACACTCACACACTAGTTATGTCATATAGCAAAGTTGAATATATTTTATTGAATAAGCATCCAAAATTTTCTGTTTACTAACTGTTTAAGAGCTGGTTTATTGTGATTTAAATTTATTCATTAAACTTTGTTTTAAAAATAACATTCATGGCTGGAAAGCTGGCTAAGCAGTTAAGGTGCTTGCCTGAGAAGCCTTAGGACCCAGGTTCGATTGCCCAGTACCCACATAAGCCAGATGCACAAGGCAGCACATGCGTTTGGAGTTTGCAGTGCAAGAGACCCTGGCATGCCCATTCCCTCTCTCTACCTGCCTCTCTCTCTCTAATAAATAAATAAAATATTTTAAAATAACATTCATTATCTTTTTTTATTTTTTATTTATTTATTAGACACAGAGAGAGCGAGAGAAAGAGTAAGAATGGGAGCACCAGTGCCTCTAGCCACAGCAAATGAACTCCAGATGCATATGCCGCCACGTGGATCTGGCTTACATGGGACCTGGAGAATTGAACGAGGGTCCTTAGTCTTCACAACCATGTGCCTTAACCAGCCCTTCATTGTCATTTTAAGTGACTTTCTTGCATTCTTTTGTACATGAAATAATATTTTCTTCAAAATGCATATTAGACACAAACTAAATTTATGCAAAATAAATTTGGTGGTATTAACATAAATATAGTTTGTAAATCACAAGGAAATATGGTAATTCCTACTATAGCTAAATGTCATCAGACTGAGTGTTGGGCATATAGGTGATTTTTGCTTAATTAGCCATGCTTTCCCATATTTTCTAAATTTTTTCCAACTAACATGTATAATTTTTCCAATCAGGAAAAGAGTTTCTAGGAATATTGTAGAAAGAATGGAAATCCTGAGATGTACAAATTAACATGGTTCTCAATAAAACTGATAAAGAAAAACTAAGTCACTTGCATAATTTGTTTACATAAATTAGATCTGATCAATTGAACATTTGGCATCAGCTAATGTTCATATGTTATATAATTTCCTGTGGCTAATGCAACAAGTGTTCATATATGTTGTGACTTAAAACTACAGACATCCATTCCCTCACAGTTCTGGAGACCAAAAGTCTGAAATCAGTATCACTGGCCAACAACTCTCAGGAGACTCTAAGTAGAATACATTCCTGTCTCTTTCAAGTTCTGGTGACTTACGGCCATGTCACTCTAATCCATGTCTCCATGGCCACACTGCCTCTTCTTGTTTCGGTCTGAAATCTCCGTCTTCCTCCTTCTCATAAGGATTCATATGTTTTCATTTAAGACCCATTCAGAGAATCCAGACAAAAACAATCTCCCCATATCAAGCTTCTTGAGTTAATTGTATCTGCAAAATCCTTTTTGTGTGTGTGTGCTATGTACATAGCATTCATAGGTTTTAGAGACAAGGATATGAATATCTTTTGATGGAATGCTATAAACCAAATGTATGTGTTCCTCAATATTCATTTTGATGGATGAATGGATAAATGTGATATATGCATGCAATAGAATATTATTCACCCTTAAATAGAAATAAAATTCTGATGCATGCTATAACATGGATTAAACTATTGATTGTAATAAAGCAGTAACAGTAGGATAAATAGTTTATGGTTCCATTTGTATGAACTGATTTATTAAGGAATGCAAATGTCAGATGCTGGAGGAACAGTCCTAGTATATGCCACATGAAATGCTTCATTCTGTACTAGCAGATAAGCAAGAGTATGGGGGGAATAAAAGTAACAACAAAGTCTCTGTTTTATTATTAATAAAATTGTATTTTTATAATAGAAAAATTAAGAGAGCCCCATATGAACTTCTGAAGTTCAGTCGATGAATAGCATTGGACAATACAGCACATCTATACTAGACTGAGCACATAACTAGAGCTCCAAAAATAAAGGTTTTTTTGACATTTTCATATATACATATTGCATTTAGATCATATGCACCCAACATTAACATCCTCTATTCCTCCCAGTACCATTGTAGCCCTTCTTTTTCTTCCACTACTTACAAATGAGTATACCATGGAAGAAAAAAAACTCCCACTCCCTCAGCAACTGTTAACTGTCATTAATGCCTCTGAGAGGGGAGTGACCTTATAACCCCATCCCAACTTCATAACAGACTGTTGATTTCTTCTATCATATGCAGATCGTGCAGGTAACCATAGCTGCTGTTAGTTCATAAGAACAAAGCCCATGTCACTTTTGAAAAGCATAGTTCCACAGCATTCCTCCATACCCTCCAGCTCGTATATTCTTTTCATCCCCTCTTCCTAATGTTCCCGGAGTCAGTCACTTATCAACCAGTTACTTATTTTCAGCTCTTTGATCAGCTATCTGCATTAACTGCTTCTCAGTGCCAAAAAAATTTTCCAGAAAAATTTTAATAAGTTTTCCTGACTGAGGCTGACAAAAAATTATGGGTAAAAAGATTAATATTTAGAAGGCTGTTTGACAACACAACCATTTAGCATAGCAAAAATAGCAAGTTCTTCTCATGGACTATGGTCTCCCCAGCCATGGGCCTCTGACGTGGTTTTCAGAATCAGATATGAATTCCCTCTTGTGAGGCAGGCCTCAAATCCAATCAGAGAGTGGTTAGTTAGCCCCATGACACTCATGCCACTATTGCATCAGAGGGCAAGTCTTGCATGGTAGGTCAGTATTGTTGAAAGCAGGATAAGCAGGATCCATCTCTGGATGATGCGGGTGATTACTTTTCTGTGCCAGCAGCCCGCATGGCACCTTATAGTATTATACTCAGTTCAGTTCCAGCTTGATTTCTCTATGTCCTGCAACCAAGAGATGCCATGTCTACAGCAAAAGAGTTTTATCATTCAGTGATAGTAGGAAGCCAAGACCAATGGCAATAGCCTGCATTGTTTGGGGGCCCCTGGGACTTCCCTGACCAACAATTCACATTGATATTATTATTTAGTACCCATGACTACTGGGAACAGCATGGTTCATCTGTACAGGGTACATCCATTCATTCTGTTATTTTCTTAATTCAATTTTTAAAAATATTTTATTTATTTGAGAAAGAGACAGAGTAGCAGAGAGAGAGAGAGAGAGAATGGGCACACTAGCACCTCTCGTCACTGCAAACAAACTCGAGATGTATGCACCACCTCACGCATCTGGCTGACATGGGTACTGGGAATCAAACCTGGGTCCTTGGGCTTTGTAGGCGTGTGATTTAACTGCTAAGCCATCTCTCCAGCCCTTAATTAGATTTTTAATAAGGTTACAAAGTTTGTTTTATTATAGTTTTTTCATATCTCCTAAATTTCAATTAACCCTGCTCCCCATTCCCTCTTCTCCCACATCCATTCCTATACTCTCGGGAGATGTAAAAGAGTTACAGTTTTCAGATGAGAGTATGATGCCAATGATGAAGGTTAACAGATAATTGAAATTACTATCAGTTACCCATCACCTTCAGGATGTGGTTTTTGTAACCACTTAAAAGCAAGGTTCCCACCAATAGATTGAGATCTATTGATAGATTAGATTACATGATCAGTCTTTAATAACTGTCATCCTCCTCTCAAATTCTCAAATGGGAGAGAGTCCAGTTTGCATTTAACTCTTGGACCTTTATTTCAGAACTCACCACCACACACACATCAACCTGCATCCTGTCAGACCTCACTATTCCAGTCCCCCTCACCACATATGTCTTCGGGTAAATGAAAACCAGTCTCTCTTCACAAGATAAGCTGGTCTGGTTTCAAGAAATCAGATTTTCTTAAATATTTTGAGCTCCTCAAGAAAACAAAATACAAAAGGGCCATTAAATGTGTTTAAACCATTAAAAGAGGTAGGCGGATGTTCATTCTCTTTATCTCTATGAAAAATTTCCCTTCCTGACATTGAGTCATGTTCACTTTTCCCAAGAGGGAATAAAGTGTTCTCTGTAAAATCACAATCCTTTCTTCCCTGATGCTCTGGACCCATGCCAGCATAACAGAAACAGCCAAATAAAGAGTTGAGATAAGTTCCTCAGGTACCAGGGGAGTGTTATCAGAGGAAGTCATCTTCCTCCCTGTGACAAGGCATGTGGATCCTCAGCATACTCACAAAAAAATTAGGGTCCCCAAGGAGTAGAAATTCATCAAATACTCAGTGGGGAATTTTGCACAGACAGCAATGGAAACCAGTGGGAACACAGTTTTATTAACTCCAAAAAGTTGTACCAATTGGGTTCTTAGGAATAATGCTCAGAAATACATGCCTGGAGACAAAGGACTTTTAGTGACAAGAACAATCAAATGTGCAAGCAAAGCTGTGTCTCTTTGCCTAAGATTCCATTATTAAATACAGACACTGGTTCTGTGTACAAAATACACTATTTATATTATCCATAGCAGGAAATCTTGGATAACAAGAACACAAATTTAATGCATCTTACAACATGGATGTGCCAAATAATTTATAAGGGCAATCTCTTATTTTGACAATAATTAATTTAATATTTAATGCCTGCTGGGTGACAGAAAAGAAAACAATAAATGTCCAGTCTAGTTGAGTTTTCTCCAGAGGAAAAAAACTTGAATCTCAGATTTTTTTTTCAGGGCTTCATTCAAGATGCCTTCGAGGATGGGATAGTGGGGCATGGTGGGAGTACTTAAGTAGACCTGTCCTCAGGTAGTTAAGTAGAGTATACTTTGATACCTTAGATGGACCTTTGGTTTCTGGGGTGACATCTCTTATCCTTCAAATAATATGTAGATAAACTTATAGCTACCATGACTCAGGATCTCTTTCCTCATTCATTCCCTCCCTCTCTCCTTTCTCTTAAGAACTGCTTCCAATGGCAGTGTTCATATTATGACCAATAAATAAATGGATATATACTCTAGCATAGGTTTCCTAAGCCAGTTTCCAATAAAAACAAAAATTTCAGCTTGGGAACTGACCCATCCAAAATGAATTACTTAGACAATAATCCATCCATTTCTTAGCTCCCATAAATGTCTACCTGGAATAATTTAATGAAAATATGATGGTTATTAAATGTTTTATATCCCAATTGATGCACAATTTATTCATTGAAGGCCTAAGCCATCATAGAAAGAAATTTAGAATATTAGAGCTGGAAGGGACCGATCTCTTTCACTGGTCTGGGCTAACTCAAGACCATCTATTTGGCAGGCTGAAATTTGAATTTGGGTCTACTAACTCTTAATTATATTGCGAATGTTTAAAAAGTTCTTGCTTATTTATCTAAAGTGTTACTAATTTGCCGCAACTTATGTTGGAATTTGTCTTGTTCCTTGGCGATAATTAAAATGTGAATACACATAGTTATTCCTTGTTAAGGTAAGCAAATGAGCTACTGGTGGATGGCTTTCATTAATATGAACTAGTTAAAGGTCCTTAACTTTTACATACATATCCATGTATTTCATACACAAAACCTGAAGAGTTGTGAATTAATGTGAGAGACAGATGCTAGGATTTTAAATGTCACCAAATAAACAATTTTTTAAGAATTCTTTTATTCTTAAAAATCAGAAGAAAACACCCAAAGAAATATTCGGATCAATTGGTAATAGACTACTTCCACATCACAAGCATGTGGCTGATTTTGTATCTTTATATAGGGCCAAGAAAAGAACTACCTGACTCCAACATTAAAATCCTCTTGAGCAGCTCTCCTGCAGAGCTTGTCTCCAAGCCATTCTGCACATTTGCCTCTGTGGATTGCACAGTTTTACCACTCACAATGGAAGGTATTGTTCTGTATAGCTAGACAAATTAATTATTTGAGCACCCCAGGATGTACAACATGAAAGAACAGCTTTATAGATATTCAGGGCACTATATAATATGCCATGGTGAATTATTGACTCTAATGAGAACATCGTTAAAAGACTGAACTCTCAAGGGTGCTGACTGAAGGATTGGGAGGAGGGGCTCAGACATTAAATCAATAATTAGGATGACAGAAGGAAGAGAGACAGATTGGATAAGAGATTTCTGAAAATTGAACACTTGTCATTGGTGTATCTCCCTTGCTGATGATTCATTAAATGAAGATTAACTTTGGTAACTTATTGACTAATGTGCCAATAAATTCTGAGCTAGATCAGTTGTGATGCATGAAACAGACAAACCTGGATCTATTGCCAAGGGAGATGACCAAGTACTATGTGATTTAGAGAAATGTATGAGCATATTGTACTAATTATATGTGTTTTGTGTTTATATTAACAAATCTAATGACCAATTGGGAACATTTCTCACACTAAATATTGTATTAGATTGATAGGGGATACAAAATAAGCAAATAACATCCTTAAAGGAGTTTAGAGTTTAACAATATGCATGAATGTTGTTAACCAAGGTACTTCCCTGTTTCTAAAGCATCCACTGTTATCATTTTTCACACTGGACTGTCCCATGGTTGTGTCATATCAAAGTAAAGTTTAAATAAAATAGTTTTAGCATTTGCCATACATTCTTCCAAGAAAGAGTAAAGAGATCTATATAACTTTTATGAAACATTATTGACAGAAAGAAAAGTATAACCATAGATGGCAGTAAATTTCTTAGCAGTATTTCTAAGGTCACTTATGTATGCTGTATTATAGACTTTCCCTTCTTATTCTGACTTTAAGAGACAGGGTCTCATTATGGCCAAGGCTCTTTTCAAACTCACCATCTACCTACCTCTGCCTTCCCTCTCAGGAGTGATGGAATTTCAGTCATGTGTCACTATGCCTGACTATGAAAATCTTTCCTAAATACATAAGTGAAACATGGAAGTGTAACATTTCAGGCCACATCTAAAAGAGATTCAATCCATTACTGTCCCGAAACATGGATAAAACCTATGATATTTAGCTCCTATAGCTAGAAGGGAAATAAACTTATCGATTTACTCCACTCACGAAAGTTTCAAGGATATCTGTAGCATTTTTGAGGTCCTAGGGGAAATAAGAAAGAAGGTGTTATGGAATCTTCTACTCTTCAATTTTCATGTCAGTGCCAAGACAGTTGGGAATTGGTGAACAGACATTCAGAGAGTTCTGAGTTCTCTCCCAAAACATTTACCTGTCCATCTGGGACAGAGGTTCTGACTAACTCTATTCAGACTACCCACAACTCTCACCAAAGATAACACCATATAAAAATATCCACTCCCACCCACAGATCCTCAAATAAAGTTGGTACGATATCAAGGTCTGTCTTGTCCTGTGTTCATCTTCCTATTGCCAAGGTTTCTAGAACCTGAGTTCAGCTCTTTCTAGTACCTTCACGACAGTGTCTTCTATCTCAGGCTCTGGATCACTGTTGGCTACACTCGTATTCTAAATGTTAATACCCACACAAGCACACATATACTTCCACACTGTTTCCTCATTCTGATACTTTATAAGACAATGGTAACTGTGGAAACCCTTGTTATTTCCCTGTGGAGTTTTTTGAGAGATAGATGTTTTGCATTGTTTTTTCATCCTAGGAAACACTGGCCTCAAAAGGCAAAAAGTTACTGGGAAAAGAAATGTTCCTAGAAGGTCCTGAAAATAGTCGCCTTTTGTGACAGCTAGTTAAATATCTTCTGTGACTTCTGTGGCTCTCGTTTCCCCCTCTGTGCAGTATTCATAGCATTTGAGTATATGAAGCATTCTCATCATTTATATGTGGGCCAGCCTCTGTTCTAATCCTACACTTAGTACAGCTAACTGCAGCTCACTTGGCACTGCTGTTTGCACAGCTGGACATGTCGGATAGAATAAGTTCATCCCTTCAAAGATGAGCTTAAAGCTTCCAATCTAGTAGTGTCTTTCTTTTCTACACCTACCACCATTCCTCATTGTTCTCACAAGCACAGTGAGTTTTAATGAAGTCATGTATTTTAGTGTTAACGCTGCAGGTGCACAAATGCTGATAAACCTCCTTAACTCACTGTCAGATCAGCATGTTTATCTGCAAGCTGCAGAATGTATTTAATTATAAGATATGAAAAGGTCCTTCAGATTTGTTCTCTGGGCCCAGAAACTAATGACTCATCCATGAAGCATCGTGTCTCCCCAAAGGCTGTAATGACTAGTTGCAGACCATCTGAAAAACTCTTTCATGGAAGATTCTGGACTATGAGGTATAGAATATTTTTTTAATTTTTTAAAAACTAGCTTTTAAAGGGCAAGAAAAATTTACCAAATATAGAGTTAAGACAATTACATGTGTGTATATATATTATGTGAGAGCAAGATATACATTCATATCTCTCTCTCTCTTCCTCCTTTGTCTCTTTCTCTCTCTCCCAACATAGTAAACAGTAGCCATTTACAAGAAATTTACACAAAACTAAAATACCTCTACAAGGTCATTTGCATTTTTAAATCAAATTAAATTTAATCATAGTGTTCCTTTTTTTGAGCCTAAATTTCTAAAGGAATGAGGGTTTAATTTGAAAATTGGTGGGAAAATGTGTAAGGAAAGAATGGGTGCTCAGAAAAGGGAAGAAAAGGATCCTGGGGAAAAGGATTCTCCCCAAGAAGACAGGACATGGAAGGTCCCTTCACAAGTAAAACACTTCATATTTAGAAAGCTAGGGGAAGAAAGAAACAAATGAAAAATGAAGGAAAAGGGTTCAAGCAATGCGTGTGAACTCATAGAATGGGGATGAAGAGGGCTGACAAGTGAGAAGACAAATAGGTTTGGTGGAAAGTATATATAATTGAGAACTGACAATTCACTTAACCTCTCAATATATATTTTTCTGATAGGCAGACATGCTTACTTGTCTATCTCACTTCATAACTATTAGTATAAAATTATGCTCGAGCTGGAGAGATGGCTGAGTGGTTAAGACACCTGCCTGTAAAGCCAAAAGACACAGATTCAATTCCCCAGGACCCACTTAAGCCAGATGGTGGCACACATGTCTGGAGTTCATTTCCAGTGGCTGGAGGCCCTGACACACCAATTTTCTCTCTCTTTCTCAAATAAATAAATAATACAAATAAAAATAATAAAATAAAAGATATGCTCTATGAACAACTTCCTGGAAGTGTCTTAAACCATAAAGCAAAAACAAAAACAAATACACACACTATGTATGGATGTATGTATGGTACTGGACAAAGTCCCTTCACTCAAGTTTCTGAGTTCAGTGGCAAAGATTGGTGAATAAAGAAATGATCACAACACAGAATACAAAATGAATATTTTGCATAGATAGGGAGGAAGAAGGACTCTTTCCTGGGGGAAGTAAGGCTTTTGAGAGGAAGGGATGGTTGACCTGGATCTCACAGGTTGGACAATTGGGGGCAATGGACAGTCACAGGAATAAGCAAAAGCTGAAGAGGCCAGCCTTATGCCACTAGTCTGTAGCTCAGTGCTGACCAGCCTAAAGAATAAAAAGCACTGGAAGGCTGTGTCTGGTAACTACCTCTCCCAGCCTGATTCCATGCTCACCAAGCTGCCCTCTGATGATAATGGAGGCTCCTGCTTAGATATGCCTACAGGGAAAGTACATGTGGGACAAGGACCTGGAGTACCAGTTCACTCTGTAATTATTCTTCCTGATGCACATTAATAAATCAGCATTCTGGCTGATGCATTTTTTAAAATCAAGAATGAAATGATCCCTTATAAGGTAGATGCAAAGGAAATTAGGTGAAAATTCACCAGGAAATCAGCCTTCAGGCTGCTGATAGGGACAATGACAGAACAGCTGTGCAAACACCCCAGGTAACATCTCCAAATGGGCTCCTGACAAAGCCATATTACACAGCACGTTTTCTCCACACGTGATGTGATCCTTCTCACATTTTCTTCCTTGTTAAATACCCTCAAATAGCTCAGCCAAAAGTCTGCCTCCAAATGTCAGTCATCCCAGACTCCTGGATGTACATCTTAAGGGAAGGCAGCTCCCATTGTATCAGATTATTTCCCCTTCCTGTTAGGAGCTGGACTATGTCCTCGTAAAATTGTATATTGAGCCCTGTAATCCCCAGTAGTTCAGAATGTGACTGCATTTGGATATAGGGCCTTTAAGCAGGTTGTCAAGGTTAACAAGTTATTCGAGCCCTAATCCAATACAACTGGTGTCCTTCTCTGAAGATATGATTAGGACAAGGACAGACACAGAAGGAAGGACACATGGAGACACGGTAAAAGAATGACCATCACCGTTGCAAGGAAAGATGCAACATAAGAAACAGACTCTGCCAACCGCCTGGTTTCAGATTGTAGCCTCCATGTGAGGAAATGAGTTTCTCTGGGGTAAGCCCCCATTCTGTGGCACTTTGTTATGGCAGGCTTACCAAACTAATCCCCTTCCATTCAGGTCCTTCCCCTCCCCCCACCCCCAACCATTCCAAACAGATCTTTGACAACATAGAAAGTTTCCCACTGAATTGCCAGGAATGTGTTTTACGGCTCCGTGCTGATGTTCATTCATTCAGGCACTCCAGTGTGTAGCTTTGTAGCTTCCATGTGATAAGCATTACCTAATCTTGCAGAAGTGAAGTATTCAGAGACATGATTTCTGAGGCAAGAGGATTTGAAAGTGTAATGCTTGTATAAATTGTACAAAGTCCTTGACCTGCATGACATGAAGGATTTACATAATGAAAGTACAAAAGTTCATGGCTATCCTGATCTTGTCCTGATTTTTTTTTTTCTAAATATCAGCATTCCTCTGAAGAGGTGAGCCACAGAAAGACTACTGTCCAGCTACTTGCTGAAATGAAGAGCTACAATGGAGCAACCACAGTTCACTAGAAAGCTTATATATCTTTCTGATTTACATATTCATTTCTGAGTAGGGGAGCTTGGTGGGTTAGTTTCATATTTTCGGTAAGATTTTCTTACAAGCCAGAGTCAGTATTTTTTGCAGGCTGATTCAACTTAAACTAGTTGTAGTGCTAAAACAAAGATCAAATACGTTTCATTTCTCCCTCCTTCTCTTGTTTTTGGCACTTCTCTAATGGCTTCTTTCATGAGACACAAGGGTAACTGTGTTTCTTTGTTAACATCGCCATTCAGCACATACTTGTGTGGTTCCTTAATACTGATGGTCTGTTTGTGTGTCTCTTTACTTTGCATTGAATTATGCCACACATGGAGGCAAAAATCTTAATTGTCAACCCTCAATTCCTGTTCACACCTAATCATTTCCACTTCAAATGCTCTATAGTTATAAGTCACATGTGTAGTATGGTCCCGTTAGCATGAAAATGGTACTTTACCTATATGGTCTTCCTCACATAATTGCATAACCCCCCATCTAGTCCTGAGAAAAGCACGAGATAAACCTTGCATCCCCATTTGACTAAATGACTAGTACTACTCAAGGTCATCAAAAACAAAAACAAAGTTTGGAAAACTGTCATAGACCAGAGGATCCTAAGAAGACAAGACACCTAAATGTACTATGGATGGGAATGTGGAACTGACAAAGAGCATTAAGTAAAAACTAAGGAAATCTAAATAAATTATGGGCTTTTACTTTATATAATTTGTTAACATTAGTTTATTAGTTGGACCAAATGCACCTCAATCGTGTAACATGTTACCAAGAGGAGAAAGTGGGTACAGGGCACATGGGAAATATCTGTACCTGCTTTATGATTTTTATGTAAATCTAAGGATATTTTTAAATAAAAGTTTATTTTAAAAATAATACTTCCATTTAACACTCCCTATAGACTCTGGTTGTTTGTAGCAAACTCTAATACATAGACAGAATTCTCCACAACTCTAATGTGTGTGGCTCCCTCCTCTTCCGACTCCCTCTCCCAGTGAGACTTCTGTACATATTTCATGCAAGCACTTTATCTTTCAGTAATAAGAGCTTCTATTAACTTTCCACAGTCATTTGAAGGTTGCTGCTCCCTCTTCTCTTTAAAACAAATGCTTTTGCAGAGGCTCCATACATCCTCTCATTCCTCAGCAGGTCCCGCACATGACGCTTGTCTTGATGTTTTCTCCATTGGGATGTCTACGGCTTCAATTCCTGGGGCAGCTTTCTCACAGTATAAGCCCCAAGTTTTCATTAAATAAAACCCTTTGGGGCTGAAGCTGAGCTGCTAGCAGCAGTAGAGAAATGCCAAGAGGCCCACAGTAAATCAGTGTGAGAGAAATCGATACCAGGGAGAGCTGGGGTGTACGTGTTTCCAGCCCTTAGCATTAAAGTTCTGCAGCACTAATGGCATCCAGATGCATTCCACCTGGGACCCAAGGTCCCTAAAGAGAGTATTCTTTTACTATTAAACCATTTGGGTTGGGGGTTGTTTTTTCTTGCTTTTGTTTAGTTGATTTTTTTAACTAATCAAAAAGCAGTACATGTTTGCAAGAAAAGCTTGTTGGTCTTGATATTTAACTCACACTCAAGATGGCTTGTATTCAGAGCCAAACAGACCTTGATATTCATTTATTATTCAATAAGAAGAATACAAGGAGCCTGGAGTTGGTTTGGAGACCCACACACAAAGGAAGGCCCACGCTTCTGAGCAGGGATAATTCTATTCTTCCTACAACTGATGTGATGATGGAGCCAGTAGCAGGCAGCAAATCAATACAGCCTCATCCTCTCCATACCAGGCTCAAAGTGGGTCTCTGCCCTGCTCAAAAAACTGGGAAAGACAAATCTGACTCGCAAATATTTACTGAAGGAAACCCTCTCTGCTTTGCCAATCATTGATTTTAAAAGAATATGAGAGCAAAGAGGAATAAATCCTATGAAATTCCAATACTGTATGCTCAGCACAAAAGTAAGATTAATGCTAGAGAAAGCCGAGCTTCCAATTCCTAAACTTAAGCCTCCAGGGGTCCAAGTAGAACCCCTAGAAATGTGCTAAGGAGAAAAAATAAAGGGTCCATGGTATGGAAATAGGATGCTTCTATTTATATGAGATAATTATCAATACCAATCACATTCACAAGTGCAATGATATTAGTATTCAATCTGCCACTTGCGAATGGTGACTTAGAGCCAGGCTTGATGGTAAGGAATTTCACTCATTATCTCAATGAAGTAGTATGATCTCCATTTTATGGCCAAAGATGCTGTTCCCAGTGGGACCAGAGAAAGTAAATAATTTACGTCAGACCCTCCTGAGGTCTCACCACTAGTTAGAAGAAGAGCTGAGATGAGAACTGATGGTGCTCGGTGTTCAGTTACCATGTTAATTATTCCCTGTCACTTACCCACACTCTCAGCAATGTCAATAAAAGAGCCTTCCCAGAATCACACAGTAACTATTGGGAGCCATGCCCCTCAAGTTTTGGGTTGTTTTTGTTTTGTTTTCCTTGTTGGAGGGAGTATATGGCTTTGTTTTTTTTAGTTTTTTAGGAACAGGATCTCAAAACATAACCCTAGTTGTCCTGGTACTTGTTAAGTAGCCCAAACTGGCCTCAAACTCATGGAAATCCTGCCTTGGCCTCCTGAATACTAAAATCACAGGCATATGCCATCCCACCAGGCTCAAGAGTGCCACTTAGCAGCTGCTGCAACAGACTTGTTCTTGCTGAAGAAAACATGCATGGATATGGAATTCCATATATTCCATATGGAATATTCTATGTGGTCCATAATTCGACACCAATGCCACCTCCAAACAAGTGCTGAAAATTCTGAAACAATTTGTGATTCATAAGATGCTTTTTTTGTACAAAATGCCTCTATGGTACTGTAAGCTTCAGAACCACCTTCTCAATAAGCTATGCTAGCTTTAGTATCTCTGAAAAAAAGAAGCCAGGGATGTAGCTCAATGGGTACAGTGCTTGCCTAGCATGCATGAGGCCCTGGATTCAGTTTCCAGTAACACACACATACACACACACACACACATACAAATACAGAGTCGGAATCTCCAGGAGAACTTGTTAGGAACAGAGATTGGTGGGTCCCACTCACAAAGATTCTGCTCCCACTTTGGCATAAGGATCGAGTGTCCATGTTTCAAAGAAATTCATAGGTGATGGCAATGATGCTGGTCTAGGCCCAGTGTTGGAGAACTACTGCATTAGACTCTCTGATTAGCATTAACATGATATAGTTTTTCGGATAGACCCAGCACACACAAATGTGAATAAATTACCAAAACACAAAGATTCAGGGCAATTTCCAGAGTTAAGACTGGCTTCAGGAACATGAGACTGCATTTGCACAAGGCCCAAGGCTCAGATGGTCCTCCACTTAGGACTCAATGTTCTCTGTACTCACCATCTTTAAATTCTTATAATGGTTTCAATCCAAAAACTTGTGTAAATTAAATCCAATGAGACAATGAAGCAAGCTTGGGTGGCTTGAAGCCTTGGCATGGTGCTATCTCCTGCTACCTCTCTACATGCCTGGGGTAGATGGGTTCTCAGTCCGTACTCTTTCCTGTCTCTTGGCACGTAGGCAATCTGGACACTCTCTCTATCCAGGCCTGCTTCAAAAGTGCTACCAACAGGTCAGCATCCAGTCACATAGATGGAGTTAGTTAGATTCACATTCCTTCCCCCTCTATAAGGACCTAGGCACTTGTTCAGATATGATCAGGGTTGAGTGTGAGCTTCAGGACACCTCTAGAAGGGCAAGGTGGTGGCCACCATTTCCAGTTAGGCCAACAGCACCATCCTATAGGTGACTAGAGATAGAGATGTTCTTGGGGGACTCCTGCTTTTCTTCTAAATTCTAAATGTTTTGGGTTACAGCACATCCTAAAGAAGGAACAACTTGAGTTGAACAGTTCCTCTGAAATAAACAGATTGTCTGAATTTTTTGCAAGTGAGCTTTGAAAATTTGAAACTAGGTGTTCCAAGGGCTTTTTCAGTAATTAAAGTGATCATGAAGAAAAAGATATTTCAAACACTTGAATGGAACTTCACATGAGAACTTCACGTGAGAACTTCATGTCTGTCTCCCTTCTCACACGAGACGATTCATTTCCAGATATGTTTAATGCATGTGGTGGCCTGGGGAGGTGGTTCAGCAGTTAAAGGTACTTGCTTACAAAGCCTAGAAGCCCAGGTTTGATTTCCCGTACCCCCATAAAGCCAGACACAGAAAGTGGCCCATGCACCTGAAGTTCGTTTGTAGTAACAAGACGTAAGTCCGTCCTCTCTCTTTCTCTCCCTTCCTCCTTCCCTCCCTTTCTCTACCTCTTTCTGCCATAAATAAATGTATACACATATTTTTTAAAGTAAAACATATTTTTTAACTGATGTACATCTCCATGGTTTGAAGAATAGCCTGGGTTACTGTTTCTCAAACAAGTATAGTAGATGTTAAATCACCTGCAGATTTTGTTACAGTGTAAATTCTGATTCTGTAGACCTAGAGTAAAGCTCAAGGCTGCATTTCTAACAAGCTTCCCGGTGATGGTAGTGCTGTTGATCAAGTCTATACCTTTGCCCTCAGCAACATTAGCAACCCCTAAAAGTCTGTTAGGAACACAGAACTTCCAGTCCCAGTCACTCAGGATCTACAAAACAGATCTACAAAAAATCTTCATTTTAACAAGATCACTGAGAGATTCATTAAAACATGAAAGTGTCAGAAAAAAACTGTCCTAGCTTCTTCTGAATCCTAACTTCTTCCATTTCCTCAGCTTCCCAGTGCCACAAGATAGAAGTCTGTCAGTGGGGTAACTGGTGATGGTCCCAAGTTTATAATCTGGTAGGTTTTAGGACATGCTCATTCAGCATTGTTTTATGCTCTCTTCTGACTGCCACTCATGTTCCAGGATAGCAGAATTTCTTGCTATGCTCAAGGACTCATCTATAGCTTCAGCTTTCATAAAATATCAGCAGTGCCAACATTATGTAGAAGCTGGGAAAAGAACATTGTAGACAAATGTGTAGTTTACTTGAGTGGGACCAAGGAGTTTCCTAGCCTGTTGGGCTTTGTCTGTGAGTAGCTATAAGTTATTTATAAGCTTTGATAATAAGAAAATACAACAGAAGAGCTCTCTAATCTCTGTGTCAGTGTTGAGTGGGGTATATTGATGCTACTTGGTACAAGAAGGACTAGGGCAGAGAAGTTACGAGTACACAAAGGTACCAGAGACAGACTGCCTGGATTCCAATTGCACTCAAGCCTCCCATAAGCTGTGTGACCTTGGACACATTGCTTAGCCTGTTCATGTCTCCATTTGCCCATTTGAATCAAGTGTGACGAAGGAACCTCCTTCATAAGTTTTTATGAGTATTAAAATCATAAAGCCCTTGGAATCATGCCTGGCACACAGTAAGCTTTGCAATGATGTCTCAATGCAAATTTGAAAATATGACTAACTTTTCAATTTTTTCCTTTGCAGAGCCTCAGCAGTTCTATGACTTAGCTTAATAGAATCTGTTGCACTATGATGAGGGAGACATTTTGCATTGCAGTCTCGAGTCTCAGATACCCTATATCAAGTGTCAGGAACATCTCTATAGTTACTAGAGCAATTAACACATCTACAAGAACCTGGAAAATGGGACCAGAAGCTTTGGCCCCAAAGGCCCTAAGGGCGAGCCCCTGAGTCTCTCTGTATGTTTCACTGTCATCCACCTGTCAGAGGAGGGAAATGTAAAATTTACTCCCAGAGTGCCACGTTGGCAGAAAGTCTCACCAGTTTAAAAACTGATTTGCTTTGACTTACTATTCAGAGCTTGTAATTTTTCTGAATGGTTAGGCATCTGTCAAAATATGCTAAGGAACAGTGAAAAATGAAATTTAGAATTGAGTATTTAGCAATTAATGCTCAATCAATGGGGTAGGATCTGTGCAAGAAAGAAAAATTACATGCACTGCCTTTCTACTCCAGTGAAAACCTAAGGGGAAAACCCATGGAATACAGACGCTCAGATTTCAACACCTCCCTCCTCACCCCAGATTCTGAAGACGGGATCAAATGTATTGCAAGATGTCTGCCTGCCACACTTACGGACTCTTCACATGCCCACCCGCCACAGCCTCCAGTTTCCCTTGCACTCCATCAATTATTTCTTTGTCTTGCCTGGATGATACTTGTAAACTCCTCAAGGTGTGCTCTTGGGCAGTTATGTGCATTTGAGATTTTTTTCCCTTCTGATCCTTACTTGACTGTCTCTGGACCAAAACTGACTTGCAGGCAAGAAAAAAACTGTTGAAAATTTCATGACATTTTGATTTTTAAAAGCACATGGTGGCAGCTCAATAGGTTTGCTTACCTTGGATTAAAACCTATTAACGCACCAGTACTTTGCTCTCCATGAGATTCATTTCTGACTTGCATGTGGTGACTTGCAGAGTGCTTCATTACAGCTCAGGGGCACAAGTGATGCCACACAAGCCATTAAAAATGAGTTTGTGAGAATACAAAAAAGAAACCTTTGTAGATGAGGACCAATTTGTTTCGAAGGCGACGCACTGTAAGAGCATTCACAAAGCAGCAGCATTATCTCAGATTCAAGCTATGCTGCTTTCTCTCCTATTTTTAAATACCAAATAGAAAGCTGGGAGAGTCATTTCTTTGTGACAGCAGCTTTAGTTCCTGCCCTTATTTTCTGCCAGTATAGCTTCCAGTTAAGCTGTATGTGGGCTTGGGGGAAGGGGTTGTGGAATGTGGCAGGGCCTGGTTTGTTGTTGTTTTCCTTTAGATAAGAATCCACAAATCTGTATTTAGATGGGTTCCCTAGTATAGTCATCTTATTCTCTATGCCTCATTTTCTTTATATCCAAAATATTACTACTATCAAACTCATAGGTTTGGGACACTGCAAAGACCTAATACATGTAATTTGTGTGAGTGAAAATGAGTAGTCAGGAAAGCATAAATTATTTGAGTTATTAAAGCAAGTACATTTCCTGTTTGCCATCTCCAAGATGTCCCCATTGTTTTTTTCCTAATTAATTGCAATTTATTTTCATTTTAATTAATCCTATCGTTTATATATTTGCCCTAACCATAAATTCCAAAACAAATATCTTTGGATAACAGTTCTCAATCTCAGTAAAATTGACATCTTGTGCTGCACAATTCTTTTGGAGTGGGGACTATCCTGGGTACTTTTCACAGAATCCATGACTTCTAGTGTTAAGTGCCAGCATCCTTTCCTCTAACATAGTTGCAATGACCAGAAATGTCTCCAGACTTTGCCTCATGTCCCTGTGGCACAAAAATCACACAGAAGAGAACCAATGTTTTGGAGTCTCTCCAGCTAGTATTGTCTTCAGTTGCATTTACTGCAAGTGGAGAACAGCAAGGACAGTCAGCTAACGAAAGCTGTGGAAACCAGAAGGCATGGTCTAAGAACACATCTCAGACAGCAGGAGGACCAGTAACTACTAATGGCCATGAAAAAAAGCCAAGGATGAGGAGGCTATACTAATTATTTTTTTTTTTTTTGTGTTACTGTGATAGAAATACCTGGCAGAAATGAGAGATGAAGGGTTTATTTAGATGCACAACTTCAAAGGGAATTCATCATCATGAGGAAAGCATGGCTGAGCTTCCTCCAGGCAGGCTCCACTTCCTTAAGATTCCAAGGCCTTCAAAAAGCACCACAGGCCTGGGCATGGTGGCACATGCCTTTAATCCCAGCACTCAGGAGGCAAAGGTAGGAGGATCACTGAAAGTTTGAGGCCACCCTGCGACAACATAGTGAGTTCCAGGTCAGCCAGGACTAGAGTGAAACACGACCTCAAAAAACCAAAAACCCGGGCTTAGCGGTTAAGGCGCCTGCCTCCTAAGCCTAAGATCACAGGTTCCAATCTCCAGCCATTCCAATCTCCAGGTCCCACGTTTAGCCAGATGCAAAGTGACGCAAGGGCGCAATTCCGCACTTGACCACAAGGCGGGGGGGGCACACACATCTGAATTTCGTTAGCAGCAGCTGAGAGGCTGCTGGCGCGCCCATCTCTATCTGTCTTCCTCTTCTTCTTTCTCTGTCTCTCTCTCTCTTCAAAAAAAAAAAAAAACACCCCCCCCCAAAAAAAGCACCACAAACGGGGGACTGGGCATCTAAACCATGAACCTGTGGAAGGCACTTTACATTCAAACCAATACAAAGGCTGTGGCCATCAAAAGAGGAAAGCAGCTCAGAAGGAGTCCCTGAAACTCCATTGCACATCCACCTGATAGAGAAGAATGTGTGCCCATTTGAGGGACCAAAGAAAGAGAAAAGTACCTCAGACAGAGCTTGCCAAACAGAAGATGACAACCTGTAGAAGAGAATTCTTTTGTGCTGGGCAGAGGATAACTACAAAGGAAAATACATGGAGCAAAATAATAAGCAGAATTTTTAAAAAAAAAAAAAAAGTAAAAATGAGTAAAGATAAGAGACAGAAGGACAAGGGCTGGAGAGATGGCTTAGTCGTTTAGGCACTTGCCTGCAAAGCCAAAGGACCTTGGTTCAACTCCCCAAGACCCACATAAGCCAGATGCACAAGGTGGCATGTGCATCTGGAGTCATTTGCAGTTGCTGAAGGCTCTGGCATACCCATTCTCTCTATATCTCTCTTTTACTATCTGCCTCTTTCTCTCTCTCCCTCAAATAAATAAATAATAAAACCAAAGATCTTGATTTAGTTATGATTAAATATGAAAAAAAAGAAGAGATAGAAGGACCAGAAAGAAACAAAATTGAACCGAGCATGGTGGCACTCTTAGGAAGCAGAGGCAGGAGAATCGCCATGAGTTCAAGGCTAGCCTGGGACTATAGAGTGAGTACCAGGTCAACTTAGGCTTGAGTGAGAATCAGACCAATATGTCCAGTAGATGGTGGAGAAGGCTTAATTATAAAATAATTGGCTCTGGCTCATGGATCCCAGGACCAGAACTGGGTTACCCCCCACGGTAAGTAATTGGCCAAGGAGATCCATGAGGTCTCTGAAACAATGTAGGCTATTGCCAAGCACTTGGTTACCCAGCAGAGCTAAAAGTAAGACCCTATTGCTGAAAACACCACAGGCTGCCATCTCGGATGCTGAAGAGACCATGGGGAAGTGAGAGGAAGCCAGTCCTCTGCTGGCAAACCCTAATGGAACTGGAAAGTGCTATGGGACTTACTTTGAGATAATGGTCACCAACAGCATGAATAAGCAGAAGACCCTGCAAGCTATATGATCCACCACCAAGACAAGAAGTAAACACTTGTTCAAATAGTGGCACACAGCCCTTGTGAGTAACCAACTGCCCTCCACTTGGACATGAGGCCTGCTCGTGGGACAGAACTCATACCTGGTGCTGTGAACCAAGTCAGCGCCCCACAGGCAGGAAGCTCACAATCCCCAGACAGAAGCCCTCATTGTTCTCTGGACAAGTTGAGTGGGTGTCCTCATCAAAATGTCTCTCAAAATTATATGCATACTCCCCTTAATCAAAGCTGCACTCACCCTTGGCTGCAGTATCTGTTCTATTTTACAGATGACAGAGAATACTGAGGAGATTCAAGATCCATCATTTTGACAAGAAAAGACTGCTCACCTGCTCACCATGAGATGTGTCACCTCTATCACATTCACCAGGGTCCATTAAAAGCAGCAGAGGGGGCTGGAAAGATGGCTTAGCAGTTAAGGCGCCTGCCTGCTAAGCCTAAGAACACGGGTTCCAATCTCCAGGTCCCACATTTAGCCAGATGCAAAGTGACACAAGGGTGCAATGCTGTACTTGGCCACAAGGGGGCCCGTGCATCTGGAGTTTGTTCACAGAGGCTGAGAGACTGCTGGCATGCCCATTCTCTATCTGCCTCTCCCTCTCTCTCTGTCTCTCTCTTGTCTCTCTCCAAAAATAACAAAAAATAAAAAGTTAAAAAAAAAAAAACAGCAGAGGAAGCAGTGACAAGTATTGCTCCCAATGCTAGCCCAACAACCACTTCTAGGGAAATAGTAGCAGACATGGTGGTGAACTGAAATGCATCATAACAGAAACATGGAGGCTACAGAGCACTCAACACTAAAACTGCTAACACACTAACACACCTACCCAGGCTTAGGGACCATTGTGGAAGAGGGGGTGAAAAGATTGCAAAAGCCAAAGGAGGGTAGAAATATCCTGAGAAACAGTCCCCGGAGATCTAAAGACTGACATAGGACCTACGTACCCCAGAGTAAACACTAAGGATCCTATTGAGGAGGGCCCTAGGGGAATGGGGACTGGGGGTGAAGGGATACAAGACTATAAACTAAGTAAATTATATGAAAAGCTGACAGTGAGGCAAAGCCTAAAAGTATGAAAGTATGCCCAGCTTCTGCACTTATCTGGATAGACTATGTGCACACTGCTGTAGCCACTTTCCTCTTTCTTCCTGCCACTGGCAAAGCCTTGACGAACTGTGTATGCCTTCTCACAAGCAGCTCTGCAGCCAGGGACTGACTGACCCAAAGAGACAGTGTCTGCTGCTCTGTCCATACCTCAACCCATATTCTGCCCTTCACCTAGATATAGTCAAATTCATAACTACTAGTTCCCTCCTTAGCACTCTTTCTACAATGTCAGGCTCATCTGAATTACAGAATTGAGGTGCTAATGGGGACTCAGTATTTAGTCAGACTTTTAAGGCCCTCCAGATTCATCTTCATCTCCCCTTCCAAAATTGTGTATTCACTCTCATGTTCCCAGCTCTTTTTTTTTTTTAAGAGAGAGAGTCAGAGAGAGAGAGAGAGAGATAATTGGACATGCCAGCAGCCTCTCAGCTGCTGTGAACAAACTCCAGATGTGTGCGCCCCCTTGTGGGCAAGCTCAGCATTGCGCCCTTGTGTCACTTTGCTACTGGCTAAACGTGGGACCTGGAGAATCGATAGGGCATTCTTAGGCTTAGCAGGCAGGTGCCTTAACCACTAAGCCATCTCTCCAGCCCCCAGCTCTTTTTATTAGAAATTTGTCCCATAAGATATCAATCACTATTATAATGACTCAACCAAGAGCCATATCTCCTTCATGAAGACCTAACACATTTTGTAACTTTTACAACATTTAAACGTGTTGTGTTTGGTTATGATATTTGTGCACATTTTGCTCTACCCTCTAGATCAGAAGTTCTGTCAGTTGGCACCTAGAATATTGGAGGCACTAAGTACATACCACAGGAAGAACAGAAACAAAAGAAGTAATAGAATCTAATGATCCTAAATGCTTTTCAAGGGGACATGGAAAGAAAAGGATGGCTGGGGAAGAGACAGAAAGAAGGGATTTAAGTATTTATTTTTTTAAAATTTTTTTTACTTTTATTTATGTGACAGAGAAAGAGGGAGAGAGAGAGAGAGAGAGAGACAATGGGCATGCCATGGCCTCTAGCCACTGCAAACGAACTCCAGACGCATGCACCCCCTTGTGCATCTGGCTAACATGGGTCCTGGGGAATCAAACCTGGATCCTTTGGCTTTGCAGGCAAACAACTTAACTGCTAAGGCATCCCTCCAGCCCAGTTTTTATTTTTTAACAGATTACACTCTTTTATTCCCTCTCCCTTACTCCCATTTCCCTGCGGCCCTCCTCTATGGGGTTATTGGATTTACTATGGGGTCATGAAGGCCTCAGTCAGTCCGAATGGGACAGTGGGGGGACCATGCCTCAGGGTATTCCTACCCACTCTGTGGCTCTTACAATATTTCCACTCCCTCTTCTACAATGTTCCCTGAGCCATGGCAGGCCTGTTGGCAGTCTGGTTTAGTGCTGAGTTCTTATAGCCAGTGGATTTCTGCTTTGATAACTTGTGCTTGAGCACCATGTCTGCCACCACTATCCTGGAGCTGGCTGTCAGGCTAGCAGTAAGAGCAGTGTTCATGGTGCCACTTCCACTGCAAGTTCTCTTGGGCCCTGGCAGATATGGAAGAGGCGGCAAGTCTTGTGGTGGGCAGCTATCTTCTTGTCTTGACTTCCTCTCCAAGATAAACTGTGGGCTCTTCTTGAATATCTGTCCTATAAGAATGATCACGTTTCTGTTTCTCTTTGTTGTTAAAATTTATTTCCTATGAAGCAGCTTCAAAGTACAGACTCAGCAAAATAGTTCTTTGTAAAATGAGAAGAAAATAAGCTTCTCAGTTTCTGATTTCCTTCAAGTTTGGGAAGAGAAAAATCTCCATTTTCTCTGCCATCTGTAAAATAAAGCAAATTCTCTGACCAAGAGTGAAAGCAGAGAAAGAAGGGATTTAAATGGCATTTTTTCTAAGATAAATGCAATTTATCAACATGTGCTAGTGAGCTACATTTCACAAGATTTAAAATGATATCACTATCATAACCACAATTATTCTATTTTATTTGCTTATAAGTATGGAGGGGGCCATGGTATACATGTGGAGGTGAGACGACAGAGATCAGAAGACAATCTTGGGGTATTGGCTCTCTCCTCATACCTTGTTGTTGTTGTTGTTTTTATTTGAGAGAGAGAGAGATACAGAAATAGGCAGGTAGAGAGAAAGAATGGGCATGCCAGGTCCTCCAGCCACTGCAAATGAACTCCAGAGGCACACGCCCCTTGTGCATCTGGCTTACGTGGGTCCTGGAGAGTCAAGCCTCAAATCAGGGTCCTTAGGCTTCACAGGCAAGCATTTAACCACTAAGCCATCTCTCCAGCCCCTACCTTGTTTTTAATACAGGGTCTCTCTGTTGTCTTTTTGACACTGGGAATGTCAGTCTAGCTGGCCTGAGAGCTTGAAGATTCTCCTGGCTCTATCCCACCCCACTGCCATAGGCACTTTGGGATTACAGTAATTTAGTTTGGGTGTGAAACGTCTCCATAGTCTCATGTGTTTATGATTAAGCCTGATACTTGGTCCCTAGCTTTGGGAGCTGGTGCCTTGCTAGAGGAGGTGTATACTGGGGGCGCGCCTTGGAATTTCATAATCCAGACTGGCTTGCCAGTGCTAGCTCAGCTCACTCTTGTTACTTCCTCCAAGATGATGTGAGATGTGATGCCATAATCTTCCTGCCATGATGAAACTTCCTCTGAAAACTGTAAGCTGAAATAAATCCTTTCCTTCCATAAGCAGCTATGGTCATGTGCTTTGTCCCAGCAATGGGAAGGTAATTGCTACAGGGATTCTAGATGCATGCACCACTTTGCGTCCTGATTCTTGAGTGCTGGGCATAGAATTCAGGTCAGGAGGCTTGTAGAACAAACCCTCTCCCCAACATACTAACCAATATATATATATTTTAATTCCTAAAGAAGTGAAGAACAATAAAGGGTTTTCCAGTGTTAAATACAATTTATTTTAAAGAACTAAAGAAACACCCTTAAAATAAAAGGATAGAATTTATGAATATTCCTAGGAAAACACTGAAAAAAATCATTTCAGTAGCAGTTTCAGAAATTGCAATAACAGTGAATTACTTGGTCTTTGATGGTGACAAGTTTTCTACAGCATTCTACGTTGAAAGCCCATCCCCATCTACACCCCAACCTTCAGCCACTAATTTGACTTTTTAAAGTTCTGTTCAGGTAATTCAACTTGCATCATTCTCTGGAAGTCTTCAATGACTACAGAATGCAAGACAGGCATTTTTCTTTCCTCTGAGTTTTCATACATAACATGCTATTTAAGCCTCTATCTTATAATGCTGGCATCATATCATAATTGTTTGTAAATGTCTCACAACTTACCAGGTGGTAAATTCTTTAAAGGAGGGGAGTCTGAGACTCATTCTTACCTGTAATTCTCAGTGCTCATTCCATGTTTGGTAAGTGAATAAATTATTTCTTTGTACTCTAAAATTCGGGGGTCATGGATGCTTACCCAGCTCTAGCCTGCCTTATCCACTGTCCTCTTTAATGAAAGACTCATTACTTTCTTCACTGGATCTGGTCTTAAATCAAATTATGATGGAAAGATAGTGGCATACTACTATCATTACTACTAATATTTTCATGTTATCAGATATAAGACAGAATCTGGCTTAAACTGTTTAAAAGTATGCTAGTTCAGATTTAAAAAAGAGATTTGTACATTTAATTTAAAATCAAAGGTGTACGGAACTCTTGAACTGGCAATGATATCTTCATCTCAAACGGAAGGTCAGAGCAATAGTGTAAAACTGTTTAACAGCAGATTCTGTTTAGAAATACTGCAATATAAATTTGCAGAGCAAATTTTTTCTTTATATAGCTTGCCATTCTACTTACTTTTATGTGTCCAGTGATTTTCCTGTGGCATCTGCTAACTTCTGACATATGACCTCTGCCAAGTTAAGACATAAAAATAATAACCATGTCTTATCACCATCATTTAGCAAATGCAACACTGTAACAACAGACTTCTAGTGTCCAATTAAAGAACATTCCTTCAAATAGGATAAATTTGCTTTTATTTAAAAATCTTAATTTCATGTCCTCACAAACTCCTAACACTACAGCAATGTGTCCACAGTCTCAATGCTTAGATCAAGAACTAAACTTGAGACCACACAATAAGCTTGCTAGTGTTAACCATAGCCTGCCACCACTGAGCCAGAGTGGCCACTGTACCTCTTGTCTACCTGAGTTCAAGAGTCAAGAAAGGTTTAACGTACAATCTCTTCTCAACAAGGGAGAGAACTTTGACTGGGATCAGCTCCTTTTTTTCTTTATTCTTTTCATTTTTTAGAGAATTGACAGACCCTTTTTTGACTAAGTGGATATTGAACATACCTCTGTTTTTATTATACCATATCATGGTTCTGGTTTGTCTCCCCAGCTAGACTGAGCTCCTTGCAGTTATGTCTATCTCATTTTTCCTTCCTAAGTACCAAGCACACAGTAGGACCTTAATCTTATTGTCAAATATAACTACAAGCTAACCCCTTAAAAAGAGAAACCAATTCACTTAATTCATGAGAGGAACAGGGCTCAATGAAATGTTTGCAAGTAGTTGTGTTAACAATTTAATTTGGTGTTCATTTTTGAATCGTAGTTATTAAATTACTTAGTCTTGTTTTTAGTGAATGTAGATTTTTAAAAAAATCCATTTTTACCCCTTTCCCTTTGCCACCAATGTCTCCAAGCAAAGAGACGAAGTACCCACATAAGCCAGATGCACAAGGTGGCACATAAGTCTGGAATTCATTTGCAGTGGCTCAAAGCCCTGGAGCACCCATTTTCTCTCTGTCTTCTCTCTTTCATATAAATAAAATAAATAAAAATTTTAAAAAATAGTCATCTTTAATTTTGTGGGATTTATAATCTGTTAAGAAAGATGAACAGTGAACAAGAAAATAACATGTGGGCTGGAGAGATGGTTTAGCGGTTAAAGCGCCTGCCTCCTAAGCCTAAGAACACTGGTTCCAATCTCCAGCAGTTCCAATCTCCACGTCCCACGTTTAGCCAGATGGAAAGTGATACAAGGGCACTATGCTGCACTTGACAACAAGGGGGCGCACGCATCTGGATTTCGTTCACAGCAGCTGAGAGACTGCTGGCGCGCCCATCTCTATCTGTCTCCCTCTCCCTCTCTGTCTGTCTCTCTCTGTGTCTCTCTCCAAAAATAAATAAAATAAAAATAAAATTAAAAAAAAGGAAATAACATGTACATAAAATTTCAGAGAGTGCTAAGTGCTATGAAGATAATAAAGTAGAAAATGAAATAATCAGTCAGCACGGCAATAGGGTAGAGACACCATATAAATATAGTAGCCAGGAAAGGTATATTTAAGGAGGTCTCATTCTTGAAAAAACTAAAAGCAATAACTCCTCCAGGGAAGGGCTATGGCAAAGTACAAAGTGACTGATATCTAGAAGATGCTCTATAAGTGACCACTACCTGACTAAATTTCCCTCACAAACTTTGAAGAATATTAACTAGAAAAATCCTTGGTTTGCTCCAGTGCCTCTCCAACAGTGGCAAAAGAAACATAGTCCTCATCAAAGATTTACCCAAACGACCAGAGACCACCTGAAGATATAGTCTTTCACCCTAAAGACTCTTCACCCACTGGGATATTGTCTGTTGACATCCAACATCTGTTGTTCATTTTCGAACACTAATCCCTGTGGCGTGTCCTTTGGGTGATCAAGCTTACTCTCAAGCACGCCATAAAATATTCAAGAAGATTTGGACTCGCCTATTTTTCCACTGACATTTTTACCCTTCCTTTGATTTCAACCTGACTTTATTTTTTCTTTTGCTTCCCTTCCCACTCTTTCCCTTTTTTCTTCAGGCAAAGCTTTTCCATCCTTCTATATATGTATGCCACACAGCACTGACCACATGTTCTTGAAGGCATAAAACTTAGAGAATTCAAGCCAGTTACCTTTGTTTTTTAGGGGGGAAAAAGTAGTTCATGTACTAGCACTATTTTATTAGGAAATAAAATTTTTTAAAGGTCACATCTATTTATTGTGGGAAAGACATGTTTTTTTTTTTTTTTCCTATTTAAAGCCAATTAAAATTTATACTTCCTGAGACCTGCCACAAACTCCTAGGTGTTAAGAGCCCCTGCCTCATCACTACCATTTGTGTGAGAGGTTTAAACCAAAGATATTAAAAATAATCACACTTGCTGGCTATGGTGATGCATGCCTCTGATCTCACTACTTGGGAGGCAGAGGGAGGAGGATCGCAGTGAGTTCGAGGCCACCCTAAGACTGCAAATTAATCAAAAGCCATATATTATCTACTGAATGTCACTAAGGCATCGCGAATAGACTTCCATTTGCCCTTCAACCTAAATGCTGGATAACACAAAGATTCCCTGGAAGGGAAATAGAATGGACCAGTCAAATCCCAGTTCCATTTATTTTGATGCTAAATGCTTTGGACAAGTTGTTTCTTCCTGGGTCTTTGGTTTGGGCAGAGTTGGGGAAAAAAGATTTTTTTTAATTTTTTTAATTTTTATTTTTTGGTTTTTCGAGGTAGGGTCTCACTCTGGTCCAGGCTGACCTGGAATTAACTATGTAGTCTCAGGGTGGCCTCGAACTCTCAGCGATCCTCCTACCTCTGCCTCCCAAGTGCTGGGATTAAAGGCGTGCGCCACCACGCCCAGCTGGAAAAAAGATTTTTGACTACAACTCTAATTTCCCTTCTCACTCTAACATTATAATTTCTTTATTTCTTGAAAGTTCAAAAGCAACAAGCAAAGAAATAGATAATAAATAATCTGCTATGTATGACTAGGCTCAGTTCACTTGAAACTGGCCCACAGGCCTCCTCCCACAACCTAGGACAGCTGGATTAACTCACATCTCATGGGAAAAACATTTATATCACTTCAGTGTCTTGGTCCATTTCATGTTGCTATGACAGAATGTCACTGGCTGGTAATTTATGAAGAAAATGCATTTCTCATAGTTATGTAAGCTAAGATACCCAACATCAATGACCAGGCATCTGGTGAGGTCCTTACTGCCACATAACGCCATGATGAAGGCAAGAGTGTAAGACAGAGATAGGAAGCAAGCCAAACTCACCCTTTTGTAAGAAACCTACTCCATCCCTACAACAAACCCACTCCTGAAAGAGTGTCATTAACCCATTCATGAAGGCAGTCTTTATGACATAATTACCTCTTAAAAGTTCCACTTCTCAAGCCGGGCGTGGTGGCGCACGCCTTTAATCCCAGCACTCGGGAGGCAGAGGTAGGAAGATTGCCATGAGTTCGAGGCAACCCTGAGACTACATAGCTAATTCCAGGTCAGCCTGGACCAGAATGAGACCCTACCTCGAAAAAACAACAACAACAATAAAAAAAAAAAGTTCCACTTCTCAACACTGTTGCATTGGGTTTTAAGTTTCCAACACATGAAGTCTGCAGAATGCAACCAAACCATGGCAATCAGAAAAGGAGGAAATGTCAAAGTACATGGCATAGACTAATTCCATAAGAAAGAGTATGTGGCCCCGAGAGAACAGCAAGTTAAGATCCTCTTAATGAAGAGAGTCAGTGTGTTCAATTGCTAGAAAGTGTTTCCAATTGTGGAGGCTTAGGTTACGTTTCTCTCCCACCAGAGGTGCAGCTCTACAAGCAATTTGATAGGCCAAGGGAATTGACCAGAGCAAGGAATCTCCACATGTGCACCCGGTGAAACCTGCTCTTGAGACACTTCCCAGAAGACTAGCCCTTAAGGAAGTGCTGCCATCAAGTCTGTCTTATACTACTACATTCTGGTTTCATCCTTAATGGGGAAAACCTATGTTTCTGATTATTTTCCCAAAGTTGGCATGAGCCAGCAGTGAGTAACACATTGCAAAAGATCTCTGTGCTGGGCCGCCAAGCAAGCTGCAGCCCTTCAGTTCCAGCGTGACAAAGCCAGGAAAGGGTTGGGACTTCTGGCACCCTCCATGGCACCCTCCACTGACCAGTGTTGTGGGTTGAGGTCCCAAGAGGCCTTCCCACCTACCTACCCCACACTTATCTGTCCAGGCTGACCTCTGTCTTTGCAATGTCTCCTAGCTTTGTTCACACTACAAATTTAATTCCATTAGCAAGTTGAAGCTTCCTTGTAGATTACGAATCAAGATGTGAAATAAGATAACACCTAATCCGTAGGCCCTCTCAGCTATAAGTGCTCAAAGCCAGGTTCATTAAATATATCTGTCAACAATGGATCACACCAGCCTTAGGCCCTAAATTGATTAGAAGTCAGAACAGGGGGAGAAAGCATTTGATTGCACAATATATTCAAAAGAAGGAACTCTTTTCAAGGTGTGGCCAATTAAACCTTTTCAAATATAACTATAGGCCATCGACTTTTATAGATTCTTTTCTCCAGTTGTTACTAGCAGCCAAAGAGATGGGAAAACAGATGTAGAGCTGGGAATCAGGGTTTCATTGACCGTGTGTGAAAGCTGAAAATCATTATGAATGGGAACAAAGCAATCTGCCATACTGGAAACAAATTTGGTGAATTCCTGTATGGATTCAAACACCATTTCCTTATGTCAAAAAGAAAAAGAAAAAAATACATTATATATATATATATATATATATATATACATATATAGATTTAATTCTGCTGACATGAATAACATCACATTTTACTAAAGTTCTGATCTATCATCCTGTCATTAGCATCCTCACCACTATCCCCATAATGATATACTTTGTATTTACATTGGTCTTTTCACCTTCAAAGCACAAAGCCGACACACCAGGCAATTAATCACAGTGAGGGATCTGAGCTGAGGTGGAATGCTCTCCCAGCAAACACATTCCTAACCTGTCACTGGAGAACCTACTCCACAGGAGTGTTCCTGGCTCACAATTTGATGTCACGCACTGGCATTTTGTCAGACTTTTAACTATACATTTTCACCCACCAATCTGGCAGTCCTATTAACTGAATCAAAGGAAAAGTGATTTTACCCATCTTTCAGCATTAAGAATCATGCCTCTCCACTGGAGTGTATGTGGGTAGTAGGTACACTTAATACACATCTAAAAGGGGTGGGGGGGTGGGGAAGCAAAATTAAATAATTAATTTTTTACAATAAGAAAGTGAGCAACTAAGGGAAAAATTCAAATTTGAGGAGATTGATAATGGGAAACAGATGTGGACATGAAAGTGATTTGACGTAACCAGAGAGCTCTAGGCTTCTTCCAAGAATATGGTTCAAGACAGAAACCTTTAAGACCATCACAGTTAGGCCCAAATTGCCTTAACGCAAAGCTTCATCTGTGCATCTGTGTTCTGTGTACCTTTTTTTTTTTTTTTTTTTTTTTTGGTTTTTGAGGTAGGGTCTCACTTCAGCCCAGGCTGACCTGGAATTCACTATGTAGTCTCAGGGTGGTCTTGAACTCATGGCAATCCTACCTCTGCCTCCCAAGTGCTGGGATTAAAGGCGTGCACCACCACACCTGGAAGTATGCTTGCTTTTTATTCCTTGAATTTGCAAAGTACCAGGAGGCCTTCCCGTCTCTGAGCTGTTGATGAACTACTCCTTATTTATGATGGACAGCGAAGCCAGGCAGATGTGCTTCTCACCTCTGTCCTGGCAGGTTTCATGTTCTCTTCTAATTCCCAAGCCCCCATGCTGTTCTATTTAAATTTCCAGTGCAGCAAAGGAAACAGCTTCTAAAATATTAAAATCCTGTTTTCATTGACTTCCTTTACGCTTTGCGACCACATTTCTATGCAGATCAGGTTGCACAGCTTTAACATTTCCAAGTCTAAATTTAAAGTTAGAGCAACTTCATGGTACCTCGTAAGTGGATAGCTCTCCTAACAAAGGAGAAAGCAGGCTGCAAACTTCAGAGAAAACGGGCCAATAGGATGATTTTTAATGCATACATTAATATGTTTATTCCATTCTTCAGAGTTTTGAAACTGTTCTGAGCTACAGTTGCATTTTTTGGTATGTGTGTGGTATACGTACCTGTGTGCATTCATGTTTGGATATATGTGGGACATGTGTGTACTTGAGCAAGTAGATGTGCGAGATCAATCTCTCTCCACCTTATTTTTTTTATTTTTTATTTTTGGAGAGAGACATAGAGAGAGACAGACAGAGAGGGAGAGGAAGATAGAGATGGGCGGGCCAGCAGTCTCAGCCACTGTGAACGAAATCCAGATGTGTGCGCCCCCTTGTGGTCAAGTGCGGCATTGCGCCCTTGTTTCACTTTGCATCTGGCTAAATGTGGGGCCTGGAGATTGGAACCGCTGGAGACTGGAACCAGCGTTCTTAGGCTTAGGAGGCAGGCACCTTAAGTGCAAAGCCATCTCTCCAGCCCTTCCGGCCTTATTTTTTGACACCAGGGTCTATTATTGAACTTTGAGCTCACTGATTCGGCTGGACTGGCTAGCCAGTGAGCCTTAGGGATTCTCTGTTTCTGCCTCCCCAGCACTGGAATTACAGATACTCACCACCATGCCTGCAATTTTAAGTGGATCCTGGGGGTTGAAACTCAGGTCCTCATGCTTGCGCTTTACCACCACCGAGCCATCTCCCTCGCCCTACAACTACATTTGAAACAGGCACACATTTGAAGCAAGTCAATAACATGGTAAGGATTTTAAGACGCAAACCTGCCTGGGTTCAATTAGCATGGAAAATATGGACTCAATCATGTCTCCAAACCCTCCCTGCATGATTTTTCTCCTGGGTCCAAATCATGTTTTCCCTGAATCCCTATCTACAAAGGAATCCTTTTTATTCTTCTAATTTGAGCTCTTTATCTTTTCCTCCCTAAACATCAAGAAATACAGTTTAGAAAAATGAAACTGATCCATTGCTTTTGAAAACATCTTGTTGCAAATCCCTAAAGAAAAATTGTCTGAGAAACTGAACTTAGGACATTCACAGTTTGTCCCCAGGGATATTGCTTGTTTCCCTAAGAAACAACTCTGACTATAATATTATAGTTCTAATAATTAGTACCTACATCATACTTTATAGTTCATAAAGCATTTTCATATCTTCATAAGAGCCTGTGACAGAAAGACAGCAGGTTTTGTTTTATCTCCATTTTATAGATGAAGTGACTTTCATTCAGAATGGTTGTATGAGTATCTAGGATAATTAGTGGAGAAGGCAGGGTCTTCCTGTTTCTTAGTCCTGTTTCCCTTCCCCCACACTCACTATGTGCACACCTATAATTCCCTAGCCTGAAACTAGGGTCATTCTCAGAAGTTTCTGTTTTCCCACTGTCTTCCCTTCATCCCAAGTACAAGAGAGCCATAAAAACGTTTAGGAAATCCATTCAGGCCACAGTCACACATCTCTGTGCAAAGGGGCCTGTCTAAGCCCCATCTCAACTCTTTCCACTTGGATGTAAAGCTAGCTTTGGTAGTGAAGCAGATGGACAACTCCTTCTGGAGTCAAAGCACTAAGTTCTGAAGGCAATGAATAAATTCAATTCTGAAATAACCACTACTATTCAGGGGCTTTTCAGCTTGGTATAATCCTATTCATCTTATTTTTCCCTTTTGCTGCCTGAGCTTTAGGGGTCAAACCCAACAATAACTGCCAAGATAAAAACTATGTTTAAATTGCTAATACATTTTTAGTTGACTTTTGTGTGTGATAATGGTCCAGTTTCATTCTTCTACATGTGGTTATCTGTTTTGTCCATTGTGTATTCTTAACATCTTTGCTGAAAATCCATTGACCACAAATACCTGAATTCATTTTTGGCTATTTTAATGTCAGTACCATACTTTTCTAATTACTAGCTTTATAATATAGTTTGAAGGATGGAAGTATGATGGCTCTAGACTTGTTTTTGTGCTAGATTACATTGGCAAATCAGAGTTCTTTGTGATTCCATGTGAATTTATTTTTTCTATCTCTATAAAAAGTGCTATTGGAATTTTGATAGAAATTGCACTGACTCTGTAGGTTGCTTTGTACCATGCATTTTAACATTAATTCTTCTAATCCATGGACACAAAATATCTTTGCATCTATTTTCTGTCTTCTCTGACTTCTTTTATCATTCGTACTTTTGTGGTAGAATTTTTTCACTTCCATGGTTAAATTTATTCCTAGTATTTTATTTTTCAAGCTATTGTAGGTGGGATTGCTTTCTGGATTTCATTTTTGGATAGCTGATGTTAATGTAGAGGACTACTACTAATCTTGTTTTACATTGACTACAATGGTCAGAATGGGCATCCTTAATTTGATTCTCATCTTAGAGGAAAAGCTATCAGGTTGTTATCATTAGATGTAATGTGAATTGTCTTTGAAGCCTCTATTATGTTGATGAACATTCCTTCTTACCTAATTTGTTGTTTTAGCACAAATGAATATGGCATTTTTTGTTAACAGCGTTTTGTGCATCTGACAATTATCTGGTTTTGTCCTTCATTCTATGAATCACACTTGTAGATTTGCATGCATTGATCACAGTGAATGATCACACTTGATCACAGTGAATGATTCCTTTAGTGGGCTACTGAGCTCACTTTACTACTATTTTGGTGAGAAATGAGATTCGTAAAATGAGAATCTTAAATTCCATGAAATACTTGTCTCAGGGGGAGAGGGTTAGACAAAAATGCAGCTGTGTACTTCAGCAAATACAGGTAAATAACTAATCTTTCAAAAGGCCTCATAGGTCTCATGACAATGATCCACCTCAGCAGAGCAGATACACTGCTGAAACAAACACTCAGCATACTTTGAATCACAGAGAGCACATCTGAATGTTTTTTGGAAAAGTAGATTTTTCCCAATAATATTATTAAAATAGCAAAGGCAGCAATATATAGGCATTAGATTCATCAGGAAGTAGGTTGTTTGGAATGTGGAACAATTTGCCATAAAACAATATTATAGACACAAGTTGGACATCCAAGCAGCCACCGAATAAATTATGTAATTCATAATTAACTAAATTCAGGTTCATACGGCAGTGTAGGCCTTACTCCAAGCAATAAAAAGACAATTCTCTGGAAAACTCTAAGCTCCTACTTTTCTCACATTTATCCTTCAAAATGAGTTTTAAGAGTATCTTTGCTTAGCATCTACTAGATATATATCCTAAAGAATTTTGGGGATTGTGATTTAGGAAAGAAAAAGCAGCCACTATGAGGTAAACTGTTAAACCAGCTCCCATGTAGAACAGCTACCTGAAATTTAATCTCACAGGAAAATTCTAGAAGTAGGGTAAAACATAGCTGTAATATTCCCACTCAAGGAGCAAGGGTATTTATACTTTTTTTTTTTTTTGGGGGGGGGGTTCGAGGTAGGGTCTCGCTCTAGCCAGGATGTCCTGGAATTCACTATGTAGTCTTCTCAAACTGGCCTTGAACTGATGGACCCTCCTACTACTTCTGCCTCCTGGCTTCTGTGATTAAAGGCATGTGCCATCATACCCAGCCTCTTTTTTCATTCTTAGTCTTCTAGAAGAGAGGCTTATTTGTTCCTGCTTTAGAGGAGGGCAGCTACCTGAAGTTTAATCTCAAGGGAAAAATTCTAGAAGTGGGGTAAAACATAGTTATAATATTCTATAACATGGCAAGAAGCAAGGGTATTTATATACCTACTCTTTTTCTTCGTTTTTTTGTTTTGTTTTGTTATTTTGAGATAGGGTCTCAATCTAGCTCAGGATGACCTGGAATTCACTATGTAGTCTCAGGGTGGCCTTGAACTCATGGCAATCCTCCTACCTCTGCCCTCCAAGATAGCTTAGCAGTTAAGGCATTTACCTGCAAAGCCTAAGGACCCAGATTCAATTCCCCAGTACCCTGTAAACCAAATGCACAAGGTGAGGCATGTGTTCAGACTTCATTTTTGATGACTAGAAGCCCTGGTGCAGCAATTCTCTCTCTCTCTTTCTCTCTCTCTGTCTCTCTTGCTCTCACTCTGTCTCACTATCTCTCAAATAATAAATAAATAAATAAATAAATAAATAAATAAATAAATAAATAAAATATTTTTAAAAGCTCAAACATTAAGGGGTCACTCACCCCCTAAACTTCTACAGCCTCAATAAAATTCATATGTGCTCTTCAAATTAGAACTTCTTACTACATTGTAGGGCAGAGTCACTTCAATTGTAGGGGAAACACCAATGTCTATGGAGCAGAGAAAATCCTATACTTGGGGAAATTCTAACAGGAAGGAATGGGGGAAGAGTGGAAACTAACCCTGAGTAACTAAAGATCTGCATGGTGTCTCAGAGACAGGGATCCGGGGCAGGTGTTTTTATGCCATCTGCTTTACCTGGGTCCACTGTGTTCCCTGGTGTTGTAGTCACTTTCACATTGCTGGGATGAACTTCCAAACTAGGTACAGTTTATGGGAGGAACAGGATTTATTGAAGCTTACAGATCCAGGGGAAGTTCCATAATGGTGGAAGAAGCTGGCCCCCTTTCACAGGTCCACACAGAGAGAAATATCACCTCCAACACCATCAGTAAACATGTTCAGGAACACCAGACAGAGCTTAAGCATTCTTCATATCTTTGGCTGGAATTCCAGATCCATCACCAAACACACCTTACAGCTGGACCCTAAGATGCACTCACAGTGATACCTCTTTCAGCCAAGTGGCTGGAGATCTAAATTATCAGCTGTAATAAACTCCTGAATCTATTAGGGGACATCCATTTAAACTACTACACCTGGTTAACCAGCAAAAGCCAAGATTATTTGACCTATCTACAAACTTGCTAAATCAGTAGAAGTTTTAATGTCTGACTTCTCTATAAACTGAACTAAAAAACTACTGAGCAGAGAATGTTCAAGCAAACCACTTCCTAAAGGAGACTCTCCATTGGAAGTATCACATGGGCCGGAAAGTGTTGGGAGTCTCTATCCTGATCACAGAATGCTCCTTCCCCATGCATAAATCCTGGGATATGTTTTCGACCAGAACAGAAACAGCCAATAAAAGTAAGGAGTTCTGAAATTCCTATGGCATTAGTGGAAATACAACAATCTCATATTAAATGAAACTGCAAATATTTTTTCAATGACAGGTACGAGACCATTTTTTGCACAACTTTAATTTTTTTCTTTAAGAATTATTTAATATAGCTAAACCAATAATTTTCTCCATCATAAAACAAATCATGACATGTGGCACACACATGCATGCACACACATAAAACACCTGCTGTTTGTAGATATTCTCTTTACTTATTACTTTTACAGTCTCACATTTTATGACTTTTCACTGATCCAATGCCATTATGGTCTTTTTGAACTGCATTAAAATACATATCATAAAGTTCACCAATTTTAAGTGCCCATTGGAAGGATTTTTCACCAAGTTGTGTTACCTGTAGGTTCAGACAACTTTCAGAACCATCGTGAGATCCCTCATGTCTATTTGCAGTTAATTCACATTCCCATCTGCAGGCTCTCACAATGACAAATCTACTTTCCTTTCTGCTCATAGATTTGCATTTTCTATATACTTAATGTAAATGGGATTGTTATGGTTTAAATTTTAATGTCCTCCAAAGCCCACAGGCTAAAGCCTTGGTCACCATCCTGTTATGCTCTGAGGAGGTGGTAGAGCTTTAGAGAGGTGTGGAATAGTGAAGAAAATTATGGGTGTGCCTTTGAAGGAGAAATTAGGACCTCCAATATTTTTTTTCTCCTGTATCTATCACCTATCTATTGCTACCTCTCCCCACTCCTTTATGGCTGCCAGGAAGTGTGCAGATTTTCTCCAGCATGGTCTCTCCACCACAATTCTGGCTTATGATATACCCAAAAGCAATGGAGGCAACCAAGCATTCATGAAAAAAATCCTCTGAAACTGAGTCAGAATAAATTTTTTTCTCCTTAACATTTGATAGCAACTATTTGTTTCATGAATGAAAGCTGACCTGCATAGGCACCAGGTCACACACAATTTTTTTTGCATGAAGCTTCTTTGACTTAGTATATATTTCTGAGGGTCAGCCATGTTGTACTATATATCTCCTTCTTGCTCCTTTTTATTGTAGAATAAGATTACACTGTAAGGATATGCAATTAAATCAATTCACCAACTGATAAACACTGATTTCTTTGTATTTTGGCTACTATGAATACACAACATGCCAGTATGAGCACTCATTAATTATTAACAATGTATCAGGAATTCCAGTCAAGATGGCATCCACCTAACCACACTTCATCTCTCGGGGAAGGAAAGGAAAGATCTTTGGGGTTCTTAGGGGTTTGCGGATCCTAGTAGACCTCCAGTGGGAATGCAGGGAGGAGCAAAGTAGGGAATCTGCTGATTCCCACGCTCTTGGGTAGCCGACCAGTCCCCCAAACTCCTCAAGCAGCCATCCCAGCCTCAGTCCCAGCTGCCCCACCAACAGGTCCTCCTGCACTACTGGCAGGCTAAGCAGACCCAGGCCAGACCCACACAGCAGGCTAGTGTTCCCCCTCCCTCCCTGGGCTCCACAGCACCAAGATCCCCCTGTGACCCCTTGTGACCTCTGCCATCCCAGCTTCCTGCTTCACTGTGCATGGACCAGGTCTTCTTTCACTTCTGGAAGGCTACCCAGACCCAGACCAGCAAGTTAGCATTCCCCTTCCGGAGGATCTGCCTATGCCTGCCACCATCCCATCCACTACCCCACCGTGCACAGACTAGGTCTGCCTGCACTTCACACAGGTTGCTCAGACCCAGGCCAGCAAGCTAGCATTGCCCCACACTCCCTTGGTTTTCCTCCCCCTTCCTACCACCAGGGCCACTGCCCATCCCCCCCACATGTCACCTGACCTGCAGCAGTCCCATCTCCTGTCCCACCATGTCACAGGACCTGGCAGACCAATCCACCCCCTGCTACACAGTCCCATGGACCCCATCATTCCATCCCCTCACCCCTCAGCATTGCAGAACCACACAACCCCATCTCCCCTCCCACCACCCCGCATCAATACCAGTCTACTTTGTCCCATTCTCCACTACCCCCTGTCCCCTCAGGCCACCTGACCACACAGTCCCATACCCCAACCACCAACCAAAAAGCCCCATCATCATGTCCTTGGGCCCCCACCAGAGCCTAATGGGCTCCTTCCATTAGAGCAGACAGGCCCCGTTGCTATCAGAAACCTAATTGGAGGCAAACATAAAAGGGAATAATCACTGAAGACACTTCTAGGGTAAACTACAGCTTCTTCCTAAATTAAATAAGAGTCATACATTGAGATGGGCAGACCACAGCACAAAAGGAATAACATGAAAAATCAAATGCAAGTAAATCCAGCAAAGTAGCCCAGTCCCACAATGGAAGTCTCTAATCAAAACACAGAAGAGACAATAGGATCAGAGCCCCAAATGAAGATACAAACCATGCAGCCCTGGCCAAGCAATTAGCAAAAGTTGCAGAAAATGAACAAAGGTCCAATACTGGAATGAATGCTATTTGAACTAGACTAGACCTAATAGAAAAGAACCAGAAAGGGTTCCAAAGACACCTAATGATCTGAAGGAGAGTGGGAAAAAAAGAGAACCTCGAATATCAGCTGGCTAAGCTCTATGAGGACATAAATAAATGCAAGGATGAATTCCAAGAAGCATTAAGAAAATTAGAAAATGACATTAAATGGAAACTCAACAGAGGGATGGATACTATACATAAAAAGGCAGTAGAAAATAGAAACCAAATTGAACATGTCCAAAACTCTATAGAAGCTCTCAAGAATAAAGTCAGTCATGTGGAGGATAGAAACTCAGAACTGGAAGACAAATCAGAAGAAACAGTTTGTGAGTCCAAAAGCTTGAATAAGTTCAAATTTTTTTGTGAACAGAACATGAGAGAACTGTGGGATATCCTTAAACGTCCCAACATTTGGATCATGGGGATACCAGAAGGGAGAGAAATTCAGACCAAAGGCATGGAGAACTTATTCAATAAAATTGTCAAAGAAAACTTTCCCACCCTCTCAAAAGAAAGTCCCATCAAGTTGCAAGAAGCTAAGAAAACTCCAAACAGATTGGACCAAAGAAGAAATTCTCCAAGACATATTATCATTAAGACTCTAAACATTGAAAACAAAGAGAAATTCCTAAAAGCAGGTAGGGAGAAACCACACATTACATATAAAGGTAACCCCCTGAGAATTACTTCAGACTTCTCAACAGAAACCCCAAAAGCCAGAAGGGCCTGGAATGGAACACGGCAAAGTATAAGAAACTATGGCTTCCAACCCAAACTAGTCTACTCAGCAAAAGTATCCCTCATAATAGATGTTGAAAGAAAAACTTCCATGTTAAAAAGTCACCTTTACAACTATATGAACAAAAGCAAAACCTTTAGAGAGTACTTCAGAGAATTCACCACACAGAAGAGTCAAATAACAGGGCTGGAGAGATGGCTTAGCAGTTAAAGTGCCTGCCTGCAAAGCTAAGAACACCTGTTCGAATCTCCAGATCCCACATTTAGCCAAATGCAAAAGTGAAACAAATGCATAATGTCACACATGTGCACAAGGGGGTGCACATGTGTGGAGTCTGTTCACAGTGGCTGAGAACCCCTGGCAGCCCATTCTTTCTCTCTCTTTCTCTCAAAAAAATAAATAATAAAAAAGAAGAGTCAAATAACCAACCTCAAGCACCTACAAGAAGCAGATCACAATAACCAAACTCAGAGAAGGTGCAAAAAACTACAAAGTCCAAGAAAACACCAAACCACATAAACCACTACAATATGGCAAGAATTAAATCAAATCTCACAGTTATTACCCTAAACATTAATGGTCTTAATTCACCTATCAAGAGACATAAGCTAACAGGGTGGATCAGAAAATTAGACCCTCAATCTGCTGTCTTCAAGAAACCCATCTCACCACTAAAGACAGACACCTCCTCAGGGTGAAAGGGTGGAAAATGATATTCCAAGCAAACAGAAATAAGAAACAAACAGGCATAGCTATAGTAATATCATATAAAATAGACTTCAAACCAAAAGTAATCAAAAAGACAAAGGCCACTTCTTATTTATCAAGGAAATGATCCAACAAGAAAATATCACAATCATCAATCTTTATGCACCAAACATAGGTGCACAACAATTCATAAAACAAAACCTATTTGAAAACAAAATGGAAATGGCCAATGACCACCAACACCATCATAGTCGGGGACTTTAATACTCCACTCTCAGCAATAGATAGATCATCCAAACAGAAAATTAGCAGGGAAGTAAGAGAGCTCAACAACAACATAGATCAATTAGACCTAATTGACATCCACAGAATACACATTCTTCACAGCAGCCCATAGAACCTTTTCTAAAATAGATCATATACTGGGCCATAAAGCCTGCCTCCATATTTTTAGGAAAATTGACATAATTTCCTGCATGATATCAGATCACAATGCTGTAATCCTAGAAATTAACAGCAAAAGAGGCACCAGGAATCCCACCAGCTCCTGGAAACTGAACAACACACTTTTAAACAATAAATGGGTAGTGGATGAAATAAAAAATTAAATTTCAATATTTCTAGAATTGAATGACAATGAGAACACATCGTACCACAACTTTTGGGACACAATGTAGGTAGTCCTTAGGGGAAAATTCATAGCACTAAATGCCTTCATAACAAAGAAAGAACCCAAATCAATAATCTAACCATCCACCTAAAGGCATTGGAAAAACAAGAAGAATACAGCCCAAAAAGCTCCAGAAAGAAATAAATAATTAAGATCAGAGCAGAAATTAATGAGTTGGAAACTAAGAAAATTGATGAAACAAAGAGCTGGTTCTTTGAAAAAACAAAATAAGCAAGCTTGACAAACTGCTGGCCAATTTGATCTAGCAAAACAAAAGAGATGCTTCAAATTAACAAAATTAGAAATGAAAAAGGAGAGATCACAATAGAAATTATTGAAATTGGGAGAATCATCAGGACTTATTTCACAAATCTTTACTCCACAAAACTGGACAATATGGAGCAAATGGATGAATTCCTGGACACATACCACCTACCAAAGCTAAACTCAGAGCAGATTGATCACCTAAACAAACCTATCACATCCATTGAAATTGAAAGGGTAATCAAAAACCTCCCCCAAAAGAAGAGTCCAGGACTAGATGGCTTCTCAGCTGCATTCTATAAAACCTCCATGGAAGAGTTGAAACCATTTTTTCTCAAACTTTTACACATAATCAGAGAACAGGGAAAGCTCCACAACAAATTTTATGAAGCCAGCATCACCCTAATACCAAAACCAGGCAGAGATGCCACAGGAAAAGAAAACTACAGGCCTATTTCCCTGATGAACTTAGATGCAAAGATCCTGAGCAAAATCCTCTCAGACCAAATTCAACAACACAGCAAAATCATTATCCACCTTGATCAAGTAGGCTTTATCCCAGGAACGCAGGGATGGTTCAACATATGGAAATCTGTCAGTGTAATACACCACAAACATAAACTTAAACACAAAAACCACATGATCATTTCAATAGATGTGGAAAAGGCCTTCAACAAAATACAACATCATTTCATGATCAAAACATTGGAGAGAATAGGCATGGATGGTTTATATCTCAACATAATAAAGGCTATATATAAAGCTCCTAAAGCCCAAATAATACTTAATGGGGAGAGACTGAAGGAATTCCCATTGAGATCAGGAACAAGACAGAGGTTTCCACTCTCACTCCTGCTCTTCTAGAAGTCCTAACTCAAGCAATAAGACAAGAGAAAGAAATTGAAGGCATACAAATTGGAAAGGAAGAAGTTAAGTTAGCCCTATTTGCAGACCACATGATTCTATACATAAGTGAATCGAGAACCTCCATTTCAAAACTTTTAAAGGTGATTGATTCCTTCAGCAAAGTAGCAGGATACAAAATCAACACACAAAAATCAGTAGTCTTTCTATATGTAAAATACAAGGATACAGAGAAAGAAATTAGTGACATTGTCCCATTTTCAATAGCAACAACAACAAAAAAATAACTTGGAATAACATTAACCAAGGATGTGAAAGACTTGTGTAATAAAAGCATAAAAACACTCAAAAAAGAAATTAAGGAGGACTTGGGAAAAATGGAAAGACTTCCCATGTTCCTCAACAGGCAAAATTAACATTGTTAAATGACAATCTTACCAAAAGCAATATACAGATTTAATGCAATACCAATTAAAATCCCAGCATCACAGAGATAGAAAAAAGGATCTCAAAATTCATATGGAATGGCAGAAGGCTTCAGCTATCCAAGCATATCCTCAGCAAAAGAAACACCTCTGGAGGCATCACCATGCCAGATCTAAAGCTATATTACAAAGCCACAATAACAAAAACAACATGGTACTGGCATAAAAATAGGATTATAGACCAATGGAACAGAATACAGGACCTGGACTTTGGGTCAAGTAACTAAAGATACATGATATTCGATAAAGGCCCTAAAAATGTAGACTGGAAAAGACAGCATCTTCAACAAATGGTGCTGGAAAAACTGGATAACTATATGCAGGAAAATGAAACTCAATCCACACATCTTGCCATGCACAAAACCCAAGTTCAAATGGATCAAAGACCTCAGTATAAGACCTTAAACTCTGCTACTACTGGAAGAAAAAGTAGGAGGAACTTTCCATGATATAGGAGTGGGAAAAGACTTCCTGAGCAAAACCCCAGTAGCTCAGGAAATTAAACAATCACTCAACCATTGGGATCTCATGAAGCTGAAAACCTTTTTCACAGACAAACATACAATAAGCACAGCCAATAGATTACCCACAGAATGGGAGAAAAATTTTGCAGCTATACAACTGACAGAGGCTTAATTTCTAGAATCTACAAAGAACTCAAACAACCTAAACAATAAAAAGTCAAACAACCCACTCGCAAAGTACGGCAGATAACTGAACAGGGAGTTGTCAGAGGAAGAAATACAAATGGCAAACACACACTTAAGAAAATGTTCAACATCCCTCACTATCAGGGAAATGCAAATTAAAACAACTATGAGATTCCACCTTACCCCAGTAAGGATAGCAAACATTTAAAAAAATCAAATGAAAACAAATGCTGGTAAGGCTGTGGAGAAATAGGAACCCTTATTCACTGTTGGTGGGAATGCAAGATGGTACAACTACTATGGAAAGCAATATGGAGTCTCCTAAAAAGGTTGACTATAGAGTTACCAACAGACCCAGTTATTCCCTTACTGAGTATTTACCCTAAAAGCTACATGCCTCAGTTCAGAGAGATTTGGTCAACCATATTTATAGCCACTCAATTCATGAAAGCTAAGAACTGGAATCAACCCAAATGTCCATCATTAGACAAATGGATAACCAAGATGTGGTATATCTACACAATGGAATTCTACACAGCAGGAAGGAAAAATGACACAATAAAATTTGAAGAAAAATGGTCAAACTTGGAACAGATCATTCTCAGCGAACTCACCCAATTGCAGAAATTCAATCATCACATGGTCTAACTCATCTGTGGCTCCTAACCTGAATCTTCCAGAGATGCTGACATACCTAATAGGCATCTTGAAGACCAGACAATAAGGAGTGTAGGGCAGAAGGGGCGGGTAAGGGTTGAGGGGTTCACAAAAATGGACCCCAATGGAACTTGTACCATAAAATCCTATATCCTAGAAGACAGACTAAAAGGTTGAATCTTTATCAGGTCCTTAGAGGGAACATCTGAATCAAAAGGCCCTGAAGAGGGTATGATGAAGACTAACCTTAATCTTCTCCTGTTTCTCTCTCTCCTTTTTCTCTTTCTTTCTCTTTCTCTTTTATATTACCTATCTTTTTCTTCCTTCTTTTCCCTTGATACTGACCTGTAACTCCCAGTACCAGGATGCACTTAACATCTACAATGAGTTGTTGATCAGAGAGACCTACAAGTTTTCTCATAAGAAGACAGACTTCTATCAGAGCATTTGATGACCCACCAGAGGCAATGGTAAGACCCTACTTCCAAAGACACCATATGCTGTTGGTACAAAATATGGACAGACCTGGCTGGAATCTAGAGGAGAGTCAGTCCCCAGACAGTTAGCTTGTCTAGTGCCAGAAGTTGCTACATGAGCTTCTGGGGGAAAATGGCCAACATCTGTCCAAGCAATTCGTGGTCTAAGCTACTCAGCAGCAAACAACCTGACATGATGCTCACCCAAGGGCAACTGAGGCACACAGCCATGGTTGGTAATCAAGGGCTCTTGAATTGGCTGACAGATCTGCTCAGAGGAACAGAACCCATTGCTGGAACTGTGAAACAAATCAGAATCATATCCAAAAAATGAGTTCACTCTCTAATATCAAGCTCACTCCATTCTTTGGGCTACAAAAGGGCCTACACCTATGAAATTCTCTCTAAACTAATAATGGTTATCCCCTTTGTCTGGAGCTGACTTTATTCTTTGTTGGAGAATTTGCTTCTTTTTTTCAGATGGACATAGAACCTGAGGAGATAATCAGCCCATCACACTTCACCAGGGCTCCAGCTGAAACCATAGAGCAATTGGGAAAATGAGCAAGAGTGAATCTGGTATCAGCACAAGGATGAAGGAGATAGACACAAAGAACACTCAACTCCTACCAAACCAGAGATCCAGAGTCATAGAGGCTCCCAAGACCTTATCACTGAAGTAGACCTAAAACAAACCAACATGGCTCGGGGAAATTCATGGAAGAGGGGGAAGAAAGATTGTTAGAGCTACAAATTGGTACATTACGCACAGTGACATGGCCTCTTCCCCATAACTGATTACTACCTCCACAATGCACGATCCATAATCCCCATGGGGATAACTGACATCCCCAACGAGGAGGGTCCCTTCAGAGGAGGGAGGACAGGGAGGAGGCTAAGGGTGGTAACAACATGTGCTGTTTACACACTGAGTATGTACATAACTAATAAAGAAAAAATGTATTATATTCCTTGACATTACTAATAAAATAGATTTTAAGTGTTCTCACCACCACAAAAGCTAGGAAGTGGTCACAGATGTCCAAGGAAAGGTAAAGGCTTAGAAAAGAATTTGAGAAGACCTTGAGTTTATACCTCAGAATGATCCCTGTCAGAGAGACAATGATAAAAATAAAATGAAAACAATATCTTACTTATTTTTCTCATTGCTAGGACAAAGATGCCAGACAAAAAACAACTGAAGGAAGGAAGGGTTTCTTTTGGCTCACAGTATCATCATGGTTGGGAAAGTGATGGCTGGAGAATGAAGCAGAGAGTGATGAATTCTAGGGCTCAGCTCACTTTCTCCTCTTTGTTCAGTCCATGTCTTCAGTCTGTGGAATAGTATCCCCCACAGTCAGAATGAGTATTCCCAAATCAACCAAATCCAGAAACTATCACATACATGGTGAAGATTTGTTTCCTAGGTAATTCTGGATCTAATCAATTCGACTACTGAAAATAATCATTACAAACTAAAATTAATGATAATAATCATAACAACAGCAGGAAATTTTGGAGAAGGGAAAATCCAATTCCCATGGTTGTCATATTTTTAGAACCAAATGTCTCATTTTAACCATAAAATGTTCACAAAAATGGAAAAATATGACTCATACAAAGGGGAAGAAAGTGAATCAACAGAAACTCTTCTTCAAAAAGCTTTCATAGAAGATCTGCTAAACAAAGATTTCAAACAAGCTGTCTTAAAAAGATGCTCAATAAAGGAAAGTTTAGAAAATGTCAAAATAACTATATGTTGATAGAGTATGGAAATACCAATAAGATATCTCAATATGGAATGCCAATAAGAAGGCAGAAAAACGAAAGAAAGAAAGAAATTTTGACCTGAAAAGTACAAAACTGAAACTAAAATTCACTAGAGAAATTTGAAGACAAAATTGGAGAATTGGAGAACTTGAAGATAAGGCATTAGAAATCATTAAGCCAAAGGAAAGAGACTGAAGAGAAGGGAACACTAAGAAGTGTTTGTCTGAGACACAGCATCACTTGGACCAGCATATGCAGCATATGCACTGTGGAAATCCTACAAAAGATGACAGGGAGATGGGAGAAGAAAGAATAAAAATATGGTAACTGAAAACTTTAAAATCTGATGAAAGCTAAGAATACAAACATTGAGGAGGCATGATGAACTCCAAGGAAGATAAACTCAGAGTCTCAAACCAAGATGTATTATAATCAAACTTTTGAAAGACAAAGAAGGTATCTAGAAAAGTGAGTCATCAATGCAAAGGACACGGAGTCAATACTCACACCCCTAAAAAGGAAGTCCAAGAGCTGGATAGAAACAGACTATACTGGTTACTTTCTTGTTGCAATGAACAAATACCTGTTCAGACCTACTTAAGGAAGCAGTTTGTTTTGGCTTACTGCTCCAGAGGGTAAAGTTCATCATGGAAGGGAAGGCATGGCAGCAGGAACAGGAAGCCAGTGTCACATTGCAGCACAATCAGAAAGTAGAGGAAAAAAAAAAAAAAAAAAAACAGCAACTGGGCTGGACTAAAAAGCATCAAGATCCCCTCACCCAGAGATCTACTTCTTCCAACAAGACTCTATCTCTTAAAGGTTCGACAAGCTGACCAAATAGAGCCACTTAACTGCACACAAACTTTAAGAAAATAAATTTCTAGCCTTTATAAATTAGTCAGTTTTATATATTCTGTTATATATAGAAATACAAACACACTGGAACCCTTAAGCTCCATAACGAGCCAAGGAGACCTAACATAGACACAGAACACTAACCAACAACAGCATATACACTGTTCTCATGTGTTCATTGGACTTTTTCCAAAATAGAACATGTTAAACCACAAGCATTCTCAGCACACTTTCAAAGACAGATCTTACCTATTCTCTTCTGACCCCAACAGGATAAATTTAGGATACAGCTAAACCTGGAAAAGTCACAAAGTCAAGAAAACTAAACAACACAAATGAACAAACAATGAACCAAAGATGAAATCGCAAAGCAACTTAGAAAAGTCTTAGAGGATTTTTTGTTTGTTTGTTATTATTCTCAGTATTGGATGTTAAACCTAAGCTCTCATACATACTAGGCTAGTGCACTTCCTCTGATCTACTTTGCCAGCCCTTTTTTCAACCTTTCTTTTTCTTTTCTTTCTTTTTTTTTTTTTTTTTTTGTTGTTGTTTTTTGTTTTTTGGGGGTTTTTTGTTGTTGTTTTTTGAGATAGCATCTCATCAAATTGCCCAGGTAAGCCTCAAACTTAAAAGAAATGAAAACTACAGATTAATATCCCTTAGGAACAGTGATGCAAAATCCTCAACAAAAGACTAGCAAGCTGAATTCAGCAGCATATTAAAAAGATTATACACTAAGTGGGATTTAGTCCCAGAATGCAAGGACTGTTCAACACAATAACTTTAATCAGCGTAATACGACACATTAGTGGAACAAGGAGAAAAACCACATGATCTGAACAGATACATAAAAAGCATTTGACAACATTTAATATTCTTTCATGTTAAATCACTCAACAACCTAGACTAGAAGAAAACATAGTATCTGAACACAATGAAAGTCATATATAAAAATTCATACTTGTACCAGTTAATTTCTTGTTGCTGGTCCAAAGTACATGACCAGCAACAGCTTACAGAAGAAAAGGGGTTAATTCAGTTTACAGTTCCAGAGGGTAAAGTGCATGATGATAGAGAAGGCATGGCAGGAGTGGGAAGCCTGCATCACATCGTAGCACAAGAAGTGGAGACAGCAAACTACACTCAGCTCCCCCTCCTCCATGACACTCTTCCTCCAGCAAAGCTCCACCTCCTAAATGGTCCAAAACCCTCCCACCAGTTTGGATTAAAGATTCAGATAAATGAGCCTGTGGGGGACCATTTTACTTTCAAATCACTGCAATATACAATACTCAATGATGAAGGAACAAAAGCTTTTACCTTAAGATTGGGAACAAAAAAAGGATGCATGATTTCAATATTTCCATTTAACATAATACTGAAAATTGAAGCTACAGAAATTATGGATAAAGAGAGGAAAGAGGAAGAGAAGGAAGAGGAGAAGAAATGAGGAGGAAGATAAGTGAAAGGAAAGGAGAAAAGGAAAGACAGCCATCCAAATTGGAAATAAAGAAATAAAATTATACCTATTTTAATATGGTGAGATTTTATATGTAGAAAAACCATAAAGACACACACATACACACACACACCAAAGAAATACACAACTGTTGAAAGTAATAAATGAATTCAGTAAAGTAGCAGGATACAAATTTAACACACAAAATAGGTTACATTTTTACACATTAATAGTGAACAATTGCAAAAGGAAATTAAAAAGCAATTTTGCTAATTCTTTATTATTATAATAATATTATTTTATATAATTTTATTGTTATCTATTATTATATTATTATAATTCTTTATTATTATAAAATAATAATCTCAAAATATTTATGAATTTAAAAAGTGAAAGATTTACACAAGGAAAATTACAATATATTACTGAAAGTTAAGAAGATACAAGTAAAGGGAAACACATGTAGTGGTTATCACATTCGCCTAACACAAGTGAGATTTCACATTGTTGGAATATATATTTACGTATTTATACTATATGTACATATACACAATAGAAAAAGAACAATTTCTTCTAAAAGAATAGTGTTGGAGAAATTGGGAAATTTGTACAAGAAAACAGAGGTAAGGCTCCTTGTTGTTGGTCTGGACACTGAATTTTTAGACATTTAGGCCACAAAAGCCAAATTAAACATGTGGAACTTTATCAAACTAAAAAGCTTTGCTACAGGGCTGGAGAGATGGCTTAGTAGTTAAGGCACTTGCCTACAAAGCATAAGGATCCAGGTTCAATTCTCCGGGTCCCATGTAAACCAGATGCACAAGGTGGAGCATGCATCTGGAATTCGTTCACACTGGCCAGAGGCCCTGGCACAACCATTCTCTCTCTCTCTCTCTCTCTCTCTCTCTCTCTCTCTCTGTCTCAAATAAATAAATAAAATAAGAATATTTCTTTAAAAAAAAAAGTTTTGAGGAGCCAGGCGTGGTGGTGCACGCCTTTAAAACCAGCACTTGGAAGGCAGAGGTAGGAGGATCACTGTGAGTTCAAGGCCACCCTGAGACTACATAGTTAATCCCAGGTCAGCCTGGACCAGAGTGAGACCCTACCTTGGAAACCCCCCCCCAAAAAAAGAGCTTTGCTACAGCAATGAAAGCAACCAACAAAATGAAAAGGCATCCTATCTATAGAGTAGGAGAAATTATTTGCAAACCATATATGTGATAATGTGGCGGTGTGAATGGATATCCCCCCAATTAATTCAGAAGTTTATTAAAGCATGTAACTTAGATCTCGAGTTCTTGGCTAGAGGAGGTGTCACTGTGGGCGGATTCTTATGTCATCATGGAACTTCCCCTGGATATGCAAGCTTCAAGTAAATTCCACTCCTCCTATAAACTTTTCCTGGTCTGGAGGTTAGTCCCAGTGACTTGAAGCTATCTGCTACAGATAAGGAGTTAAAAGATATATGACCTTCTCCCTGTAGACCAGCCAACTGAAAGCAGGAAAAAAGCTGCACTGCATGCAGTGTATGGGAGACAGAAGTCATCAGTACTGAAAACAGTGGACACTGAATATTCACGTTTGGCCATACAGGCCCAATGACTGAACGGGTGCAATAGTGTTATGTCTGCTCTTGGGGTAACCAACTGCTCCATAATTGGACTGAAGGCCCTCTCTACGGGAGGGAATACATACCTGGTCACAGGGAGGGGAATGGCCTAAGCAAGGCCATGGGAAGAGAATGCATAAAAGAAGGGCAGGGGGAGGGTCAATCTAAATTCGTGTGAATAAGACTTATGTAAACATACTTTTTTGAATAATGGCACATCTAGAAGCTGTAGACTGTTACTAGAAAATTTTCAGTGCCTGGGATGGGATACCTTCCAGTGAGTTGTTGTCCAAGGAGGTCCCAGTAGCCTCCAAAACATTAAAGGCTTTTACCAAAGCCCTTGGTTTCCCTTGATAAACAGATAGTAAGACCCTATTGCTGAAGACATCTCTTGCCTGAGAGGCAAGGTCACTGAGAAAGCAAGCTGGTGCTGAGCAGAAAACCTTCTCCCTGTAGACCAGCCAACTGAAAGCTGGAAAAGCTGCACTGCATGCAGCCGTATGAGAGACAGAAGTCATCAGCAGTGAAAACAGTGGACACTGAACATTCAAGTTTGGCCATACAGGCCAAGTGACTGAATGGGTGTAATAGTGGAATGGCTGCTCTTGGGGTAACCAACTGCTCCATAATTGGACTGAAGGCCCTCTCTACAGGAGGGAATACATACCTGGTACTGAAAAACCTAAGCAAAAGTCTATGGCAGGGGAGGTCATGAGCCTTAGGGGTATAAAGCCTGCTCTTGTCTGACTAAATGTATATTTTATTCCCACCAAGCTGCCCTGAAAGCACTACACTTAATGTTCATATTCACATATTAATGCTACTCTCACTTCTGGTCCGAGAAGCTTCTTTTTTCAGATGGCGATGACCACTGGGATGACCCAAAAGGCAACATAGTGCTAAGAAGGGATGGAGGAGTGCCCAGCACTGGAACATCTCTGTCACACCCTCCAAGGCTCAGGGCCCATTGAGGAAGAGGGGGATGGGAGGGGAGGAAATATCATGCATTTTTTGTATGTAAGTATAGAAGTCAATAAAAAAGATATATGATAATATATCATACAACTGACTCAAAAATCAAATAACCTCATTAAAATGAGAAAAGGACTTAGACATTTTTTCCCCAAAACTTTGAAGTGGCCAACAGGTGTATGAAGTGCTCAACCTTAATTTGTCATCAGAGCAATGCAAATCCAACCACAATGAGCTACCATTTCACACACAATTAGGATGTTATTATTTAAAAGATGAGATAACAAGTGTTGACAAGGGCATAAAAGATATGGAACACTTGTACACTGCTACAATAAACTAGCACAGGTATTATGGAAAGCAGGATGGAAGTTAATGAATAAAAATAGAGCTACTATTTGATCCTGCAATGTCACATCTGGGCATATGTCCAAAGGAAATCAAATCCGTATCTCAAAAAGATTTCCTCACCCATGTTCATTGCAGTATGATTCATGACAGTCAAGTTATGGAAGCTACCCAAATGTCGTAAATGAGTGGCTGGATAAAGAAAATATGTCATACATACTAATATAATTCAGTCACAAACAAAGAAAAACCTGCCATTTTGACAACATGTATAAACCTGGAAGGCAGTATTCTAAGTGAAATAAGTTAGACACAGAAAAACAAATACTTGGCAGGGGAGATTGCTCAGTGATTAAGGCACTTGCCTACAAAGCCTAATGACCAGGGTTTGATTCCTCAGTGCCCAGGTAAAGCCAGATGCACAAAGTGGTACATGCATCTAGAGTTCATTTGCAGTAGCTGGAGGCCCTGGTGCCATGCCCATTCTCTCTCTCTCTCTCTCTCTCTCTTTCTCTCTGTCTCTCATTATAAATAAATAGATAAATATTTTAATAACAAAAGAAAGACAAATACTGTATGACATCTCTTGTGTGTAGAATAAAAGTATAACTCATAGAGGCAACAAACAGAATGGTAGTTCTAGGAGCCAGGAGGGGTGGGGTTCAAATGGGGTATTATAAGATGAATATGTCCTGAAAAGCTAATGTACAACATGCTAACTATAGTTAATAATATTTATTGTATGCATGCTTAAAATTTCCTAAAATTTGACCTTAAGCATTTGCATCATTCATGCACAAAATAATGGTAATTATGTGAGGTGATTGGTGGATATGTTTAGAGCTTGTTTGTGGAATCTCTCTGTGTGTCATATGTTTATTAAACCATCATATGATACATCATAACTATACAGAATCTTATTTTTCAATTACACCTTAATAAAGCTGGAGAACAGAAACATACCTAAGAATCTCCCCAGAAAGGTGACACAAGTCTGCATTTCCATTGGTAGTATGTGACACAGCCAGTTCAATATTTCTTTATAAGCTGCATCTTTAACAAAGCTTCCAGCTACTTCAAAACCTTGTGAGGGAAATGGACAGGAATATTTCCATATTAATAAAAATCAATTCACCTATCTCCTATTTTCAAATTTCCATTTATTCTTTACAACAAAGTCATGTTCATCCCCTACAGCTGATATTGCCATTACAAAAAATTTGATGACTAACAAATTTGTATAATACTAGATGTTTTGTCCAGAATATCTGTTTATGTTATAATTTATTTTCTTAATAAAAATCTTTTCCCTTTGGTGATATCATTTATATTTGATACCTCTTAGTGTGTTAAGCAATTTAATGTGATTTTTCAAAACATGCTGGTAGTTAGGATTGGATGTTTAGATATCTTTTCTCTGAGGTTGAATTTTGGAGACAAGCTCACGAAAATTATTCATATAACTGGGGAAAACTGAAATAATTTCATAACCATTCAGATTAGTGTGGATACAACTCTCAAAGCAACTAGGACAATTTTTGTCTGCTTACAGTGAGGTTTCTCTAATATCCCAGTTGAGCTTTTTCTATGGTTCTACTTGTGTATACACAAACACATACATCTGTGTGTGTGTGTGTGTGTGTGTGTGTGTGTGTGTGTGGCGCACACGCATGTATGGGGGTCAGTTCTTCCATCTTGTTTTCAGACAAGGTATCTCATTCACTACTATGTTGATCATGCTAGCTGGCTCACAACCTTCTGGAAGAATTCCCTTGCCATAGATACACTGGGATTACAGCCCACTGGATTTTATGAGTTCTAGGAATCCAAATTTAGGTATTCATGCCTGCATGACATCCAATGAGCCATCGCTCCAGTCAGAGCTCTCTTTGATACTTCAAAATTGGCTGTAACTTCAATTTTGAACCATCAGACCTACAGATTTCTTTATCACAATAGCAACCTACATATGGAGGAGAGATTATCAGAGGTATTCTAAATTAAATTCAAATCAAATGAACTTAGAGGCAAGATGAAACAAATGCAGGATAACATGACACATTCTACTTCAACATCTTAAGACAGAAGACTATATCCTACTGGATGGTCATAGACTCACAGGCCAGAGTGGAAAGAAATCTCACAAATTGCTAGATCAATCCTCTTGCTTTGCAAATAAAATCCATCAAAAGAAGATGATAATACAAGGAAGAATTTGGACTTCAACCAAGGGCCTTTGCTTACAGATTGTCCCCATGCATCAATTTTGACTTCTCAACATGCTCTGAAAATAGTCTACCTAAAAAGGCAAGTCATAAATAACAGTTACTCTCTTGTCCTTTCATGAACATTTTCCACAGGTCAGGCTTTTTGCATCCATTTTCTCACTTGATCCTCTAAATCTCCCTGTGGTAGCAACTGAGGAAAACAAACAAAAAGTAGGTATTAAGTGGCTTGTCTAAGATGATGGAGCTAACATATTACATGTATAGCAATCTGGATCCAGAGCAGACTATTCAGGGTGGTCCAGAGACTGACTGACTAGCAGTGGAGAATTTCAGGCCCCATTTCAGAGCTAGTGATCAAGAAGATTCCCCACACACATTACATTTTGAACAGCCCTGGAAAAACCCAAAGCCAATTTTCTTAACATATTCATGAACTGCGTCAAACATCTGGAAAAGTCAAGGAGACACTATGAAAAATAATTGTGTAGATAACCACATGACCAAGAGTTAAATCCAGGCTGGAGAGATGGCTTGGTGGTTAAGGCTCTTGCCTGTGAAGCCTAAGGACCCAGGTCCCACTCCCCAAGACCCACATAAGCCAGAGACACAAGGTGGCGCATGTGTCTGGAGTATGTTTAGAGTGGTTAGAGGCCCTGGTGCACCTATTCTCTCTCTCTAAAATAAATAAACATTTTTTTAAAAAAATTAAATTTGGCCCGATGCCTTAAGAATTGTTAAAGATCAGCGTTCAAACCTAAGGAAAACTGACGATACCTAAACTCCTAAAGCTGCAGGACACTATTCAGGACCATCAGAGGGCAGGTTTCCATCAATTCCAACAAAAATAAGACCTCAATGTACAAAGCAAGGAGCTTCTAATGTTATTATGAATAGAAATTTCATAAATGTGTATATACCAGGAAACCCTACAAACTTTTAGAGATGTCTCTATTATTATTTATCTCAGTTTCCTTCCTCTTAACTAGAGGAAAGAGAGAAGTATTCACACTTGAAAAATAATTTAAAGACTAGAGTGTTGTTTCTGAGAAGAATATTGTAAATATATATTGAGATGATGTTCTCATTAGATAATAAAGACAGAAAAATTTAAAACTGACAGCAGGAAGGGTACAAAAGTGCTAACAACAGTCCATCAAAATACATCCCAGTTACTCTTCTTGCCACAATGTCTCCAAAAAATATTTTAAAAACAGTTTTAAATCTATAAATAACACATGAAATCTGTAAAGTACAGCACAAATAATAAGCAAAAGTTATTTACCAGAGCATACAGTGAAGAAACTACTGGAGGGAAGCATTAAACTGCACAATTAATGTTACAGAGTTACATTAGCACATAAATAATTTCAGTGGCAGGTCATAGGATTCACATGCATATTTTATCACACTGTAAGAAATAATTTTTCAACCTGACCCTGATCCTTCTGTGTACTTTGAAGTCTGCAAATCAGCAGTATAGCCTATAAGTTTAAAGAAATTTAGAAAGAATTGTGAAGTTAAAAGGTACTTTTGATGTTTGTTCTTTTTCTCCCATCACAAGGACATTTGATAAAACTGAAGAAAAGTGGAAAATGTTAATGCTCAAGAAATTTCCATAACAGCCATATTCATTTAACCCTTTGTGACCGCTGCCTATCATAGGTCAAAGGTTAACACAAGTTCTCAGTGTTCTAACAAGTTCCTAGGTTCCGAAACCCTCCTCCCCTTTTAAAGAACTCTCATTAGTGTTGCCAGTCCTCCTTCCCACATACTGTCACATTCAGCCCCTAACTTCTCTCCCTGCCTTGTCCCCCCTCATATATAGTGTTTCAGCATGAATCTTCTGCAACCCAGCGCAGATCACAGCACTCCCCACTCCAAAACCTTCTGTGGCTTCCCTTGATCTGCCAAAAGAAAGTCATACTCATATTCTCTCAGAGTCTTTCTTAATCTGGCCCCCAACTGTCTTTCTAATTTATTTCCCAGATTTCCTTGACACTGACCTCTTCCTCTGGTCAAACTCAACTTGATATTTGCCACCTCACAGCTTACCCTCTCTTTGATTGTAGTAAAACTAATACGCATGGACTATTCAGGAGCTAGACTGTCTGGGTTTAAATTCCATGCTGACCCCTTCTTAGCTACGCAGCTTTGGGCAAATCATTTAGCCTGTCAGTGTTTCAATTTGCTCATGTATAAAATGGCAGAAGTAGAGCTGGAGAGATGGCTCCACAGTTAAGGTATTTGCCTGAAAAAGTCTAATTCCCAACCCACATAAAGCCAGAGGCACAAAGTGGCACATACATCTGGAGATCATTTGCAGTGACTGGAGGCCCTGGCTTACCCTGTCTCTCTGTCTGCTTCTCCTCTCTCTATCTCTCTGTGCTTACAAACAAATAAAATGTTTTAATATGGCAGAAGTAGCCATCTTACAGAGTTAATGTGCTAAGTATGCTGAGCTTTTAGAACAGGATCTAGTGAAGAAATACCACGTAAGTTCAGCTAGAGTTGTTCTTACCACTATTGTTTCAGCCCTCAAGCCAGTCTCCCTGCTCAGAAATCATTCTTCAACCCCACCCTCCAAAATCCAGACCAAATGAGGCCTTACCATGAACTCATCCCAACTACTCCTAAGAAACATGTGGCATTTTAGCAAGCAATGAAAATTACTCATTGAACCTGGCATAATGGTGCACACCTTTAATCCCAGCACTTGGAGGGCTGAGGTAGGAACACTGTGAGTTTGAGGCCAGCCTAGAGCTACCGAGTTTTCATGTCAATTGGGATAGAGTGAGATGCTACCTTGAAAAAATAAAAGAAAATACTCACTGAAGAATGTAACTTAGTACTGACCACTCTGCGTGTAAATGTCTGATTGTAGATCTCTGTCCTCCCCTACTATATCAACCAGAGAGCTATTATTAACATATTATAATATCCATATCTGGCTCATCTTTATCTCCCTAGCTACCAGCACAGACTCATATATACAAGAAGGAAATAATAGAAATGGGGGGGGAGGTATGTGTGCTAATGCGGTGCATGAAGAATTTTCCTATTTCTAATTCCCACCATCAAAATGCATCTATCCAAAATTAACTTTTGTTATTCAAGATTTCTCAAAATTCCAAAGGTTACCAACCATATTGCCAACGATTTTCTTTTTTATAGACTTCCATCACAATTTAGTATCTCTTTATCAAGAAAAAGACAACAATGTAGGAAGTAGGTCTATATCCAGTGTGAGACTTGTCAAAGAGATTTTATCTGGTTTCCTTTCCTTATGGGCAATCCTTAGGGCTTGTATCAAACTGTAGTTTAAGATTAAAGCAGGGATTCTCCCTTTCTCCAGGCCCATCATGAAATCCCAGCATCCTGTTTACTTCTTCATCTTCAGTACTTCTGGGAATCAGTCAACCAAGATTGTTCTGGAGTCTCTGAAGTTTAGAAAAGACTATGTCAGCCAACAAAGAGAAGGGTATGGGTGAAAAAGTCCAGAATCCTTCTATTCAGTATGCATGACCCTTAATCTTTCCACTCCTTCCAGAAACACTACAACATCAGAAGGCAGAGAATAAAAACACAATGAGGGGCTGGAGAGATGGCTTAGCAGTTAAGGTGCCTGCCTGCCAAGCCTAGGAACGGATTCAATTCTCCAGGTCCCACGTTTAGCCAGATGCAAAAAGTGATGCAAGGGTGCAATGCTGCACTTGCCCACAAGGGGGCGCATGCATCTGGAGTTCATTCACAGTGGCTGAGAGGCCGCTGGCATGCCCATTCTCTATCTGTCCCTCTCTCTTGCTCGCTCGCTCTCTCTCCAAAAAAAAAAACAAACAAAACAATGAGGAGCTCCCAGACATTTCTCAGCTAAAAGCTTCCTCAGGACCTCCAAACACAGTCCTGTTAGTCATTGTTCAAGAAAGATTGACTCTAATAAAACTGGGCCTAGCACCATTCCATTTCTGAATGCCTGAAGTAAGCCAAGGAAACCCCTGAATATCTATCTGGACTTATGCTTCTCACATGACAAAAATTAGCCCCATTTCCATTTTATATCACTTAGCACCAATAATTAATAGCTCCCTACTACTTTTATCTGGCCTATTATCAATTACTAAGAAGGAGATGTGTGGTTTACTTCAGTATTTGTGACTGACCTGCAGAATTGTAAGGAAAAGTATTTATAATTTCAGGAAAATTTCTGCAATGAAAATTGGTAAATAGAAAGTACAGTAGTTATAATGGTCAAAGAAGGAAGCCCAGAGGACCTACCCCTGGGCAGGACCCAGCCTACCTTCCACTCACTGTATAGAGGCCATAGCTAACTTTACTTAAACACCATGAGCTATATTGGTTTCATAAAGAAATGTTTATACATGCCTAGCTCATTGTCAGCACTCAACAAGTGCTGAATACCAATGAGCAGATCAATGTAAAATAATGATTCTATTTTTTAGACATACATTAACTGCAAACATGAATGGGTCTCATTATGAGATTTCATATGTGTATGTACTATACTTTGATTATATTCACTCTCCAATCCCCTCTTTTGTCCTCACCTCCTTCTTTCACTGTTCCCTTCTTGTTCTAAAATCATGTCATTTAAAAAAACTTTTTTGAGAGAGAGAGGGAGAGAGAGAGAATGGGAGCACCAGCGGCCTCTCAGCTGCTGTGAACAAACTCCAGATGTGTGCGCCCCCTTGTGGACAAGTGTGGCATTGCAAATGTGGGGCCTGGAGATTGGAACCTGCATTCTGAGGCTTGGCAGGCAGGTGCCTTAACCGCTAAGCCATCTCTCCAGCCCCATGTCATTTTTTAATTCTAGTTTTAGCATATGAAAAAGAACATTATTTGTCTTTAATTTGTCCTTGGCTGATTTCAGCACTTTCGAGTAGGCTTTTCTTTCTTTCTTTCTTTCTTTCTTTCTTTCTTTCTTTCTTTCTTTTTGTTTTTGGTAGTTATTCATTTTTTAACATAGCACACTAAATAACGGGCAACATCCAGAGATTTTTGTACATGAATATCACTGTCTTCATATGCCCCTACTACCCCTCCCTTTGGTCCTCTTCTTTCTCTCAAACAGTACCCCCTTCTACTTTTGTGTCATACTTATCAGCCTTCCTACTGTAACCCTTCCTCTTGAAATGGTAAGCCAAAAACAAACCTTTTCCTTCCTTAAATTGCTTCTGGTTGGTCAGATATTTATTCACTGCAATGAAAAAGTAACTGATACAGAGAATTGGTACTATGAAATGGGGCTATTGCTGTGATAAACCTGATCATGTGGTTCATAAACCTTTGGAACTGGGTTGTGTGAGGAATATGAAAGAGTTTGGAACTTTGTGCTAGAGAAACCTTAGAATGCTGTAAGCTGTGTTTACTTTAAACGGTAATCTATATGATATATAACAACAAAAGTTATATAAAAGCTCTTACTGAATCCACAAAGCTTTTCTTTTTAATGTGTAAGTGTATGCAGATGGTGTACATGTGGGTGCACATGTGTATGTGGGTTCATGTGGAGACCATAGGACCATTTCAGGTGTCATCTTGGGAACACTAACCACCTTTGTTTGAGACAGTGTTTTTTACTAGACTAAGTGGCCAAAAAGTCACAGGGATCCTCCTGTTTCCACCTCCCTACCACTGGAATGGTTGGTACACACCACCATGCCCAGCATTTTCATGGTTGTACTAAAAACTGAACTCAGGTCCTTCTACCTGTAAAACAAACACTTTACAGATTTAACTATCTCCCCAGCACTTTATAAAGATTTTCTTTTTTAAAATTTATTTTTATTTACTTATTAGAGAGAGTGAGAATGGGTGCACCAGGGCTCTAGCCACTGCAAATGAACTCCAGATGCATGTGCCACCATGTGCATCTGGCTTATGTGGGACCTGGAGAATAGAACCTGGGTCCTTGGGCTTTGCAGGCATGCATCTTAACCACTAAGCCATCTCTCCAGCCCTAAGGCTTTTCTTATACAAGGAAATCATCATGAAATATATTTGGGGTATGAAAATTGGAAGGATATTTGCAATGTCTAATTAGCAGTGTTCCTGATATCTACCAGGCTTAAAAAATTTTTTTTTCTGCATTAAGAAAACAAGAACAAAAATATCTTCCTTATTAAAAGCTATAGGGAGACTCATGAAAAAGATGGCTATAGACCTACCAACAGATCCAGATATTATCTTACTGGGCATTTACCCTAAAGGCTCCAAGCCTCAGATCAGAGACATTTGCTCAACCATGTTTATAGCTGCTCAATTCATAATAGCTAAGAGCTAGAATCAACCCAGATGTCCATCATTAGATGAATGGATAACAAAGATGTGGTATATCTATACTATGGAACTCTACATAGCAGTATGGAAAGATGAAATAATGAAATTCCAAAAAAAAAAAAAAAAAGGTCAAACATGGAACAGATCATCCTTAGTGAGCTCACCCAATCACAAAAAGATAATCGTCGCATGGTCTCATTCATCTGTGGCTCCTAACCTGAATCCACCTGAGATGCTGCCAAACCTAATAAGTACCCTGAGGACTAGAAAATAGGGAGGGTGGGATGGGGGGGGTAAGAGTGGGAGAGAGTGAAAGGGTGGGAGGGAGGGTAAGGGGGGATACAAATAGGGACCCAAAAGGAAATGGTACTATAAAACTCTATATTATGAACCACAGGCTAAAACATCGGTCCTTCAGCAGGCCCACAGAGGGAACACCTGAACCACAGGGAATTGGAGAGAACATCATGAAGACCAACCTTAATCTTTTCCTGTTTTCTCTCTCTCTCTCTCTCCCTCTCCTCTCTATACTCACTTTCTCTTTTATATTATCTTTTTCACCTTCCTTGGCGCTGACTTATAATTCCCAGTTCCAGCACAGGGTTAACTTTCATGATGAGCTGTTGATCCAAGAGACCTACAAGGTTTCCCAAAAAAGACAGATTTCTGTCAGAGTTCTTGATGACCCTACTGTTGAAGACAGCATAAGCAGGTGAGACAAAACATGGAGAGACCTGGTCGGAATCTGGAAGAGGGTCAGTCCCCAGACAGTTAGCTATTCTAGTGCCAGAGGGTGCTACAAGAGCAACTGGGGGAAAATGACTGACATCTGTCCAGACAACTACCCAGCAGGAAACAACCTGATGCAATGCTCAAACAAGTGCAGTAGTGTCACACAGCCATGGTGGGTAACCAACTGCTCTTGATTTGGCTAATCGATCCACTCAGTGGAATGGAACTCATTGCTGGAACTGGGAAATAAGTGAAAACCATGTACAAAAAATGCGCCCAGTCTCCAAGATCAAGCTCCTACCAAATGTGAACAAGAAGAGGGCCTACGCGTATAAAATTCTTTCTAAAATAACTATGGCCATTCCATCTATCTAGTACTAACTTCTCTCTCTGTTGAAGAATTTGCTTATCTTTTTCAGATGGATGAAAAACCTGAAGGGAGGATCAGTCTATCCTACCTCACCAGGGACCCAGCTGAAACCATAGAGTAATGTGGGGAAAGGGCAAGAGTACAGCTTTCTTTGTGATCACAACACCAGAAAAAGGCTGAAAGAGATAAACACAGAGAAGATCCAACTCCTACTAAGCCAGATATTCAGAGACAAAGAGGCTCCCAAAACCTCATCACTGAAGTAGAACTAAAATGATCCCAACGTGGCTCAGGGAAATTCATGGAAGATGGGGGGAAAGAGTGTTAGAGCCACAAGTTGGGGCATTATGCACAGAGACTTGGCCTATCCCCCATAACTCTTGACTATCCCACAATGCATGGCCCACATTCCCATTGATGAGGGTCCCGTTGAAAGGGGGAGGACAGGGAGGATAATGTTGTCACCAATATGAATGTAAAATTAAAATAATATAAACAAAAAATAAATTATAAAAAAAATTTTAAATCCTTAACTCAAAAAAAAAAAAAAAAAAGCAACCCTGCTTGGCACCAGCCAGTGAAAGCGCAGTGAGCAGCTTCAAGGACCGTCACATGGACAGGCTTTTTTTTTTTTTCTGGGCATGATGGCAGACAGTTTTATGAGAGAGAGAGGGAGGGAGAGAATTGGCATGCCAGGGCCTCTAGTCACTGCAATTGAACTCCAAACACATGTGCCACCTTGCATGGATGTGTGACCTTGTGCATGCATCACCTTGTGCATCTGGCTTATGTGAGATCTGGGGAGTCGAACATGGGTCCTTAGGCTTTGGAGGAAAGTGCCTTAACCACTATGCCATCTCTCCAGCCCTATACAGGTGTTTTCATACCTGGCAGCCTGGTGGAATCTTCTGTGGGATTCGGAATAAAATGCTGAACCTGGTGCCAAAAAAAAAAAAATCTTCCTTATTAGAAAATAATTCTTGGTTCATCCATAATTGATGCAACCAAAATGAGAGGTTAAGATCCTACACTTTTCAGTCTTACATTTTGTTGAATGCATCAACTAAGTAGTTTGACTTAGAGAATTATTCCACCAACTCTCCTGAGGTTCCCAGAAGTCACAAAAAATAATAGTGCAGATTCAATTGAATTCATATATTTGCCAAAATAGAGGGAAACAGCCATGCTCAGCATAAGATTAAATTCTCTCCACAAAGGAGAGGATAATAATGCTAACCTTCAAATGATAAAACTAGAGAAAAGTGAAATGACTGCCAGAGATTCTCCAGGGTCATTGAGAAATGAGACATTACTTAGTTTAAAGTTACTCAGTCATGTTTTACTTCAAAAGTTATATCTCTGGTTCTGTATTGGTTTATCTCCTTATATGTCCAATGAAGCAAAAATAATCCAACTTCTGCTGCTGCTATTATAATTGGCATGTCCCTCTTTCTATCAGTTAGCATGACTTCCCATGAAAGATATTGAATCTACTTGAAGTTGTCAAAAGTCCTTCAGAACATAGGGGGTTTGGTGGAAGAAACCTGCCAATAATATTGAGCAAGCTAAATAAAGAAAAGGGACCAAATGAGGCTGGCCCTCATCCAAGCTCTGAGTGCACTGTCGATGTGGCAAGACATCAGTTCAAAAGATCATCTCCTCCATAGCAGAAAAGCTAAGTTCAAAGTGAATGCTCCAAAGAAGCTAATTTCATGTTTGCATTTAATCTCCATATTGAAGAAACATCAGACAAATGGTATTTAGAAAGACTCTAAGCCTAAATCCAAATTCCGGGACCCATACTTTGTTTGTATTTTGGAAGAATAGCCATTGAGAGAATGAACATTAAATGCAGGCATGATTCTACAGCAGACATTAAATGTCTTACACTTTGTAATCCCAGGAGAAGAAAATGAGAGATGTCTCCTTTCTGAGGCACCGTCCTAACCACACTCATTAGTCACTGGAGATGACTCCATCTGATCACTCTTTTTTACGGGCTGCCTGGTTTGGTTCTCTTCTGGTATTCCAAATGTATCAAGCTACTGCTTCCTCTTCTCACCAAAATATAAAATATTTCTGGACAGATAAAATGCCTTTGTCACATGCCTTTTACCTTGGACATTTGTATTTCTCATGTGATTTTAATGTGATTATAGATTAGAAGCATCTATTGGAAGGAAAACATAGACCTTGAATTTGCTAATATTCCATGGTACTGAGTTCCAGCTTTGTTAATAAATGCCTCTGACTCCTACATCTTCAAGGGGATTGTATTCTAGGTAAATCTGACTACATTGTAATGGCCACCACTGCTCTAGGTTTTTATGCAGAGACTTTTGATTCAACAAAGTGACTTGTCTAGAAACAGGCTATCAAACAGAAATAATGAGGATTCAACTATGGAAGATTCTTGAGCAAAGCTCTGTAATACATACAGTTTATAGGGTTAGTTAACCCACCCAGTATCCTGCTTTCTAATCTCCAACTTCATTCACTGACAAGGTCTATCCAACTTCAAACATCTGAGAGCTGGTGCAACACTGCTCCGCAAGGTGTAAGTCAAGGGTAGGCCCTCCTGAACACAATTTATTAGGATACATTACAGTAACAGCACATAGAAGAAATAGAACACATATTTGATTTGATGATATTTTTCTCTTTAGGAAGAAAGCAAAAGCAAGTGTAACCTTTGTTCCGCAAGAGAGGAAAGTGAAACCATTGCCCTAAAACCAAAGAACACCAGAAGGAAAAACCCTAGCTCCTTACATCACATCCTTCTCCACAAAGGAGCAGTGAGCTGGACCCAGAGAAAGTTTATAATGCCACCCACACAACCACTGTGGTGAGAATCCATGCCTTTTGCCAACTGAATGAAGAGGTTAAGAATGGAGCACTTCCCATTGTCTGAAAGTCAGAAACACAACTTCAGTACAAGCAATTATGTTCCCACTAATATTTTTGATGTTTTCTTTTTTTAATTTTTATTTGACTTTTTATAAAAGTTTGTACTCTGACATCCCCTCTCCCTTGCTCCCATTCCACTGAGGGTCCTCCTCTGTAGGGTTATTGGTATTCACTGTGTAGTCCTGCAGGCCTCAGTCTCCGCGGGTGGGGTGGAGGGAGCCCTGCCTCAGGCTAATCCAACCCACCCTGCAGCTCTTGTAATCTTTCCATTCCTTCTTCCACAATGTTCCCTGAGCCTTGGTGGAGTGTCAGAATTAATTGATTTAATGGTGAATTATCTGTAGCCTCTGGATTTCTGTTTTGATAGGATTTGAGTGCCCACAGTATCTGTTACCATTGCACTGGCACTGGTTTTGAGGCTTTCAATGAGAGCAGTGACTTCCTCTGCAGTGACTCTCCAGCAGATGTGGTAAAGGTGACACATCTTTTGCTTTTCATTGTTGTTGTTCGTTTTGAATTTGTTAGGTTGGTTTTGTTTGTGGTTGTTGTTGGTTTTCCTTATAAGGCCTTCAACTGGTTATTGGAAGCCCACCTATATTATCCATAATTCTTTTACATGCAGTCAACTGATTCTAAATGCTGATCACATCTACAAAATGTCTTCTCAGCTATGTCAGAATCAGAGTTTGACAGAACAAATGAGCCACCATAGCTTAGCCAAACTGACACATAAAATTAGCTGCCACAATAAGCCTTGTATTTTTAATGGAATCTCATAAAATCTCAGAGAACACCAGCAAAAAGCAGTTGCATGATAGTCTAAGGTAATTTGAGCCAACACTATAAAGGTTTGCTTACATGAATTATAATACATCCATGCAATGAAATTTTATGAAACCCATAAATGGTACAATTTCAAATGATGTTTAATAACATGAGACATTTCTGATTTAGTAATAAAGAAAAATTAGAATGTAAGGAAATACAGCATGATCTCCACATTATAAAATAAATGTTATTAATGCATGGAGTTGGCAATGGAAAGAAATACTCCAAAACTTTAGTTACAGAATCTCTGCATTGTATAACTATGTGAATTTTATTTTCTTTTATTTTCTATAATTTTTGGAAATTAATTTTACAACTAGAAAAATATTTTTAAAACTAAGCCATCTATGAATATAAACTTCAAGGTCTCAATTCTGACTTTTTCCAAGTGGCAAAATATTTAACCCTTAAGATTGGGCCAGCCAGCATTTGCAGGAAGAGCCAATGTTTTACCAAGAAACGTTTCCAGATCTAGACCAGACATGAAAAAGTAAAAATTAAGGAGTGAAAGTTCTTCACTATGTATCCTCTCCAAAATTATTTGACTTGAGTTTTCAAAGCAGCTCTACCACAGTGAAAGAAATTGCTAACACTGTTCCAAAGAAGTAACTGTTTTTTTAATGCGAAAGAGAGAGTGAGAGAGCAAGAGAAAGAATTGGTATGTCAAGGCCTTAGCCTCTGCAAAGGAACTCCAGACATGTGCACCACCTTGTGTGCTGTGCCACCATGTGCACAGATCACCTTGTGATCTGGCTTACATAGGTTCTGGGGAGTCAAACATCGGTCCTTAGGCTTTTCAGGCAAGCGCCTTAACTGCTAAGTCATCTCTCCAGCCCAAACATCTGGTTTTGAGAAAGCTTCTGCGAATCACTTAGATAAGTTACCTGCTAACTCAGATTCAGCAAGGCCACTCATCCAGGTGGTAACATGTTAAGGGACTGTCATATCAGGCCTGTGAATAAATGAGCCCCCTTTCCTTGACTCTGCAGGCTTTTTGAAGAGGATGGGTGGTTTTCTCCCTTTCCAAATTCTGCTATGTGGCACTTCATGCTACAGTGTTGCCTTTTGGTCTGGGTTCTTCCCTTCTTGAAGGTCAGACCTCCTGCGAGGCCATGGTCCCCAAAGATGAACGTTTACATTTATTCTGTATCATTCAGACCCAGGTACAGATGGGAATAGGAAGCTTCCATTAGAGCTAAGGCTGTTTGGTTGTGTTTTGTTTTTTGCTAGATTCTTTCTATTTTTTTAATGATTGAAAATAAAGAAGGGCTAGGGAAATGGCTCAGTGGGTAAAGCCCTTGCTCTACAAGCATGATAACCCGAGTTCAGATCTAGAGAATATGAAGCTGGACATAGTAGCAAGCATCTGAAATCCCAGATGCCTACTGCAAAACGGGAGAAGAAACAGGATAATCCAGAAAGTTTGCAGGCCAATCAGCCTGGCATTTAACCCACATTCAGGGCTGTCTCTGATTTGCATTCGCACACCCACACACACATGCATGCATGCACACACACACCAGCATGCATGCATGTGCCTGTTCTCACATACACTTACACACACTAACATGAAGGCAATAATTTTTTAAAAGAAAATAAACTAACATTTATTTTCATATAGATTTGTGGACAGAAATCCATACCAGGTACACATATATAGCTTACATAACTTAAATCATATTTTTAGAATAGGTAGTATATTCACATGGAATAGTGGCATTTCATACTTACTGTTCTTTACTTGGCTTTTTTTTCCACTTAATATATTCTGCCAATTGTTTCACAACAGTACTTTAAGCATTTTCTAGTTTTGTAGCAGATGTTTTTCAGTCCCCTGTATGGAGATACCAGAATTGGATTTCTTCTGATGAACAAATTCTAAGGAATGCACAGAAAAAGGGCTCCCAGAAGTAACTTTCGCAGTTTCTGGTACACCATAAATTACAGCTACCAATACTTTCAGATTGACTTGACTCTTTCTGCAAAATACATTCACTCCCAGAATTTCTTCCCTACTGGTCTGTCATAGTGACTAAATTTGTTAGATTTACTCCTTTGAATTTAAGGTACTATTTCTAGGATAGCCTCATTGAAATGCAAATATATGACTCCCCGAGAGGCAATGCATTTATTTATTAGCATCTTAGATACTATGGAGAAGCAAAAGAAGAAATTAGACTAGTGTTCAAGAGTGACCAAGCCTATAAAATTCAACTCGGGTGAACCCTAGCAGATCCATTCCCCATTCTAGTGATAAATTCCCAACTGGTTCTTCTGTGATAGAGGTTGGCTTTGAGAGAAGGGTGAATATTTTCTTCCTCCCCCCACCCCCACCAAATTCTAGAGGCTTTGCAAAAACATCCTAGGATTGACAATTTCATCCTTGCTGGAAGCAAACTTTATCTAGAGTTGAACCCTGGAAATACTCCACCTGGTTTGTTAAGACTGCAAACTGCAGCTGGGACTTTTGCAGGGAATGAGATGCAAGCCTCCTTCAGTTTTACAAGGTTCTCTTGTGTGGTCTGATAGGAGTCTCAGCAAGCACAAAAGGGATGCCCTTGAGAAGTCAAAAGTTCTAATGACATAATCCCTAGTCAAAAGTTTGCAGACTCACTGACTGTCCACAGCATCTCCAAATGTTCTGGACTGAGGTAGGTTCTTTCACACACCTTTCAGATTTGATAGTTTTGATTCTGGGGGAAACCTAACTGTGTCATAATTGAAAATATTTTCAGAAAAAAAATGTCCAGAGGACTGGCTTTCTTAACATGAAAATATGCCAGAGCAGCCAAGCATGGTGATGTATTGCTTTAATCCCAGCACTCGGGAGGCAGAGGTAGGAGGGTCGCTTTGAGCTCGAGGCTAGTTTGAGACTACATAGTGAATTCCAGGTCAGCCTGGGCAGAAGTTGCTGTTTGTCTTGAGCACAAGGCCTTCAAGACTCCAGGGGAACCATGTCAATGTTGTAAAAGTCTAAGCTGCTGGGGGACAAAGGAGACCCAAAGTAGACGTCCATGTTCCCAGTACTGTAAGATCATGACCCATAAGGATGGAAAGAGGTAGAAAAGTACATCGTTTTATCCAGTTAGTGAGAACAATATAGCAAAGGAAATAGTTAAGAAACAGGCACTAACATTGTCTAAGAGCTTTAGCCTTTGTTACAAACCACAGTGAGCACTACATTTGGCCAGTGTGGTACTAGTTTTATTAACCACCAATAACTAACAATGTAAGGAAGTGAGAGAAGGGTTTTTCTGTCATTAACTAAATGTTACTTCAGTGGCAATTCTTGAACTTTCTCCAAAGGAAATGTGGGGAGAAAGGTTAAATAGGTCTCAAACAAAAGGCTTAAGGAAATTATAACCTTTCAGAACATACAGTTTTATGATTCCAAGCCAAATGAAGTATTTAGCTGGAATGAATTATGGTTTTTGTTGTTGCTTTTTGGTACTGGGGATCAAACCCAAGATATCATGACTATTAGGCAAGCAATCTACCACTGAGCTACATCCTTGGAATACAGCTCTTGGAATGTGTTAACTTCCAATGGTGTCAATAAAACACATGACTTCCTTAAAAGGTAGGTTGCATAAGACCTGTGTGGTCTATGAAATTGTGCTGTATTCAAAATTCTATGTGTGTGTTCATTCTTCCACTTGAAATCTCTGCAGTGATAAGGGGCCTGGTACGCAGAGATGACTGGTGGCCTGGAGTCCCTGGATAGCCTCATGATGGGGACTTGCCAGGAAAACCAACCTTGTGATTTCAGAGTTTTAAGTTTCAGTCCTACCTTAGGGGAAAGGAAAGGAGGTACAGACTGAGTTCATCATGAATGGTAATGATTTCTGTAACCCTGCCTACATAATAAAACCTCTATAAACCCCCAAAAGCATAGGGTTTGAGCGTTTCTGTGTGACTGAACATATGGAGGAAGGGGTTCTTGTGCCCCCATACTTTGCCCTAATCATTTATTCTGTCCCACTGTTTCTAAGTTATTGTTTTATTAAAAATGAGTAATGATAAGTAAAACACTCCCTGAGTTGTGTGAACCGCTCTAGCAAATGTTCAAGCCCATGGAGGAGGTCATGGGAACTTCCCATTGAAGCACTGTGTAAGAAGCTGGACTTCATTGGAATCTGATATAGGCGAAGTCTTGTGGGACTGGGCCCTTAACCTGCTGGCTGTGTGCTAACTGCAGATAGTAGCAGAACTGAATTGAGTTGTAGGACACCCAGCTAGTGTTGGAAAATTGTTTGGCATGGGAAAAACCATACACAGCTAGTGTCAGGCATGAAGTATTGAGAGTGAAGAGGACAGAATAGAAGAAAACAGTTTGTTTCTTCCTATTTTAACATATCCCAAACAAAGTGACTTTGAGCAACTTCTACAAACACTTGTGATATATCCTAGTTTCCTCATTTCTAAACAGAAGTTTTGCTTCCTAACTAAGTTGGCTTTTATAAAAACTAATATGAATTCTAAATAAACTGTCAGAGTTGCTTAGATACACACCACATAAATAGAAGGCATAGAACACTTGATGTTTTAAAGTGTATTTTGGAGCCTTGTGCATTTTCCCACATCAATTCTAGATCATCTGTGAATTTGTGTATATTATGAGTTTGCTATGTGTTATGATCTTGTTGCCTCCTCAACCTTGTCACCTCTACTAACCCTTTGTTTTTGTCTTAGCTGAACATTATCTTCCTTCCCTGAACTTGAGCTGTGCTATCTCCTTCCAGAGCATGCTCCTCAAGAGCTCCTTGTGGGCAGGTTTAAACACCCTCACTTGTCTTTAAATACTTTAGACACATAATTTTAAATATTATATTTTTGCTCCAGAATAAAATTAGCTTTAAACTTCATTCTTTATCCCAAGTAAGAATTCAAATGCTAGATGATCTTTGTGAAGCTCACAAATGTGTAATGGTATTTATTTTTGTCCCACAAAAAAGTTTGGGTATGGGTGCCTTGGGCCTGCCATGCAAAGCCACATTTGGTGGATAACCCTTACATGACAGATAGTGAGCGGGCATGTTCTCTCCTGCACAAGCATGGAATTACCCTGCCTAATTGGCTGCAATATCTGGCCCTCATTAGAACTGGCCAGTGCTATACATGGTAAAGAATGTCTTTCTGATAATACTGCAGTTAGGTTTGGACCCAAGCCCAGCATCTCACTGTCAGAGTAAAGCCACTTTACCAACACTCTACCATCAAGAAGGATTCATGATAAGGAAACATAAACAAGTCATCTTGTGTCATAGGGTCACCTGTCCCTACTTCTTCACCCGCCTCTCCACTTCTTTTCAGGTGTAAGGAACCATTCCAGGGCAATTCATCACAACCTCTTTTTTTACCTTAGTCTCTTTCCTGAGAATTTTTTTACCAAGAAAATTTGCTTCAATATATTTAGAAATTTGGGGTCAGGGGCTGGAGAGATGGCTTAGTGGTTGGGGTGTTTGCCTGCAAAGCCAAAGGATCCTGGTTCAATTCTCCAGGACCCACGTAAGCCAGATGCACAAAGGGGCACATGCATCTGGAGTTCGTTTGCAGTGGCTGGAGGCCTTGGTGTGCCCATTCTCTCTCTCTCTTTCTCTCTCTCCTTCTTTCCCTCTCTCTCAAATAAATAAATAAAAATATTTACAAAACCAAAATAATAAAATAAAATAAAATAAGCCAGGTGTGGTGGCGCACACCTTTAATCCCAGCACTCGGGAGGCAGAGGTAGGAGGATGGCCATGAGTTCGAGGCCACCCTAAGACTACATAGTGAATTCCAGGTTAGTCTGAGCTAGAGTGAGACCCTTCCTCAAAAAAAAACCAATAAATAAATAAATAAATATTTACAAAAAAAAGAAAATTGGGGTCAATTTTTGGAAGAATGTTTATTTGAATTGAATGCCAGCAAACTTAACTGATTTGACACAATTCTTCCTCATAAAATGAAATACTTTTGTTAAATAAAATTTTATTTAAAATACTTTATTCTCAGAAAAAGAGACAAAATACTCAAGATTAAAGGGAAAGTATATAAGCAAGCTGGATTTGACTCCATTAAAAACATTATTGGGGCTGGAGAGATGGCTTAGCGACTAAGGCGCCTGCCTGCTAAGCCTAAGAACACTGGTTCCAATGTCCAGCAGTTCCACTCTCCAGGTCCCACGTTTAGTCAGATGCAAAGTGACGCAAGGGCACAATTCCGCACTTGACCACAGGGGGGCGCACACATCTGGATTTCGTTCACAGCAGCTGAGAGACTGCTGGCGCGCCCATTTCTGTCTCCCTCTCCCTCTCTGTCTATCTCTCTCTGTCTCTCTCTCCAAAAATAAATAAAAAATAATTTAAAACATTTAAAAACATTATTGGATAGTCCTAGTTATGCCCCTCGGTGTCAAATGAGTGATTGTTGGGTCTTTACCAGCACCTCTCTTCCCAGTGTCCCCAGTGCCCTTTAGTCCTTGACCTAGAGGTCAATGTTTGTGAAAGGACATAAGTTGAAGCATTAGAGACAATCATGTGGATTATATAAAATCAATAATCATCTAAAAATCATAACAAAAATATCCTACAGTTTCATATACATTCACAATGTACTTTTGCTCCCCTACAGACAAATTTCATTTGCAGCATATTACTGCTCAGTTAAAAATAACTCATGAGGCTAGAGAGATGGCCTAGCAGTTAAGGTGCTGGTCTGCAAAGCCTAAGGACTCACGTTCGACTCTCCAGGTCACACATAAGCCAGACGCACAGTGACACAAGTGCACAAGGTCACATATGTGCACAAGAGGGCGCACATCTAGAGTTCAGCTGCAGTGGCTGGAGGCCCTGGTGCACCAATTCTCTTCCTCTCTCACCCTCTCTCTCACTCTCACTCTCTTGCAAAATAGAGGGGGGAAGCAATCTCTTGGGCTTGCCTCAAAAACAAAAACTCATGAACTGCTATATCACTTTTAATTAGATGTAAACAAAACACAAAAATGCTAATGAAAGAAATGCTGCCTAATATAAATAATACTTGATTTAAAATAACCCTAATAAAGAGAATAAAAATCAAGTTTTATGTATAGCTTTGTTCTTCTCTTTAGTAAGATTTGTGTTTGTCCAAAGCCAATAAGAAACAAAGACATGGGGAACTGGAGAGATAGCTCTGCTGTTGTAGTACTTTCCTGCAGACCCTAAAGACCTGGGTTTGATTCCCCAGTAACCACATAAAGCTGGTTGCACAAAGTGCATCTGGAGTTCATTTGCAGCAGCTAAAGGTCTTGGCATGCCCATTCTCTCCCTCTCTCTCTGTCTGTGTGTGTGTGTGTGTGTGTGTGTGTGTGTGTGTGTGTATGTTAGTCTCTTTCTCTCTCTCTCTCTCAGTCCTTGCAAATAAATAAATAAAAATGTTTTTTTTTAATAGGGGGGTTAAGGGGGCTGGAGAGATGGCTTAGCAGTTAAAGCACTTGCCTGCAAAGCCAGAAGACCCCAGTTCGATTCTCCAGGACCCAGAAGCCAGATGCACAAGGGGGAGCATGCATCTGGAGTTCATTTGCAGAGGATGGATGCCCTGGCACACCCATTCTTCCCCCCCCCTTTCTTTCTCTCAAATAAATAAATAAATAAAACATATTAAAATAGGGGTTAAGGTGTTTGCTTGTGAAGGATAAGGAGCCATGTTTGACTCTCCAGATCCCACATAAACCAGATGCACAAAGGCGAGGCAAGCACAAGGTCACACATGCCCACTAGGTGCCACAAGTGTTTGGAATTTAACTGCAATGGCTGAGGCCCTGGTGCACCAATTCTCTCTCTCTCTCATTAAAAAAATGATAAATAAATTAAAATTTTTCTCAAAATAAACAAAGACACTCATTTTTGAGCCTGGTTTAAAATTATGCTTTAACCAGCAATTAAGTAGGGAGCTCATAAATAACAGACTTTAAGACATGGACCTAGATGTGACATCAGAACAACTCTCTTACAGCAGGGATGGGGAAACGCAGGCCCAAGAATGCTGGTCACACTTAGACATGAACCTGCAGGGGGCAAATAGGCTCTTGTTCAGGTACTTCTTAGGACACTTGCCAGGGATCTGGCTAGAACTTCTGTGTGCCTCCAGCTCCTCATCAGTAAGATAAGTTACTAACCATGCACACCTGATGTACAGAGCCATGCTAGGTTGACAAATGTAGAACATATTAGCTGGGTGCAGGGAAGGAACTGAGAAACATTAGGTACTATTGTAAAAGGCATATTGAAGGAAGGAGCAAATAAGGGAGCTAAGCCAGTGGGATCTTTTCTGGTCATTTTCGTTGAAGAGTTGACCATCAGTCTACTAGAGGAAATACTATTCTAGACATACAGTCGAGGAAAATATATAGAATATTCAGTTTTTATATAAAGTAGAGATTCATCATATTAAAGGGAGTGGGCATAGTGGTTAAAAGCATGTGCTAAATAACCTGGGTTCCAATGTTATGCCCTTATTTTCTTGATGTGTAACATTAAATAATGGACTAAGTGTCTCCATGTCACATTTTCCTCCTCTATAAAAGGGAATAATACCAGTGCCTGCTTCATAGGCACTGTCATGGAAATTAACTCAGTTAATATTTGGAAAGCACTTAGCACTGTATCTGTGCCAGGGCTATAAAGTATCACTGTGATTATTATATTACAGGACCATTTTTGTATACCAGCCAAAATATTTTTGTAGTAGAAGCACCTTAAGAAACTGACATTCATAATTTTACATCTAACACTGTTCAGAATTATGGATCCTAATGATGAGATTAGGCTAAGGTACGAGCATATGGATCTACTGCTCAACCCAGCCTCAAGAATACTTAAAAATAGACACTTTGTACATTGAAAACCTGACTTTGTAAAGGACAGAATGACTCAAAGAAAATTTTAAAAAAGGTGTGTAGAAACAGAACTTGACTCACCCCCTACTTTTCTCCTGGCTCTGCAAGAACATTGATAGAATGTTGGAAGGACTTGCTATTTAGTGGACTTTTAAGTACCTCTTTGTTTTGTTTTGTTTTGTTTTTTTACTGAGAAATCACAGCATTTGTAGAGTTGGGATGGAGTAATGTCCTCCAACCATTTTACAGAGGAGGAAACAGATCTAGAAAGACACAGAGATGGACCAACATACAGCTAGTCAATAATGAAAACGGTGAAGGAAACTGTTTTCAGAATATTAGCCTTCCATCTCTAGACATCAGAGAACATTCCAGGTTCAGGCTATAAATTTGATTAACTAGATCCATATTTTATAAATAAGTAGCTTAAATAGTAGGAGTATTTCATCCAGTTGAACTTCAAATTACTTTAGATCAAAGTAATGTATCTTTTTGGATATCAGACTCTTGCTGAAAAATTTATGTACTTTAAAATTCCTGTTACAGTGAACATAAACAGTACATTGAGTTTGATCAGTCAGTGAAAAATTAATCTCAGGGGGTAAATGTTTCATCTTTCAGGGCATCAGAGGACTACATAACAAGTGTTTTACTAAATTCCATCATGGCCCTGAAATCATCTGTTTATGTCATATGGATGAGTGGCTTACTAAGAGGTTAGTCATTCCTCACAGCCCTCCCTTACAAGGTGGAGGCACTTCCAAAAATAAACCACAATTCAACACCTTGTACATTTACCATGATTCAAATATGCAGACTACAGATTTCTTATATACATTTCTTTTTTAACTTAAAATTCAGAGTTGGGTTAATTATATCTCTTAGCTCACTGTACACCATCATCCAACTTCACAAATCCTATATCATGTTTTATTAAGTGGATTGCTTTCTTTAATGCCTTATCCTAACCTCCACTCCCTTCCCTGATAGACCTAATGTTTATAAAGCATAAGTATATTTAGGTAATGTGATGGTTAATTTTGTTGTTAACTTGACTAGATTAAAGGATACCCAGATAGCTTGGAGGAGGGGTTCCCAGAAGAGACAGGCATTTGAATCCATGAACTAAGTAAGGAAGATCTGCCCTCACCCAACATTGTAGACAAGCAACATTCAATCAGCCATGGGCCCAAACATCAAAAAAGCAGAGGAAAAGCTAACTCACTCTGTCCCTTCTGGAGTTGGGATATCCTTCTCCTGCCCTTGGATATAAAAACTTCAGAACTTTAAACCTTTAGAGCCAGGGGTCTGCCCTAGCATCTTTCCTTCTTCCCTCATCCCAGTTTCTCAGGCCTGCAGCTTCAGGCTGAAGGTTACACCACTGGCTACTCTGATTCTGAGAACTTCAGACTTGTACAGAGATGTGCTCCTGGCTTTTCCGGTCACCAGCCTGCAGTCAGTCTATTGTAAGAATGTCAGCTTCCATCACAGTTAAGAAGGCTCTCCTATTATCAGTATCTATATCTATGTCCATTTATTACTGATTCTGTCTCTCTGGAGACATCCAGTAATACAGGTAACTTTGTATCTTTATGAAATATGCAATAGTGTTTCTATTATTATGTATACAACATATATGTATAATTGTGCTATAGAACTTTTCTTTTTCATTCAATGTTTTTAATATCTATCCATGTTGCTTTTGTACATCTTTATACATAATTAGTTCTTAGAAGTACATAGGTCAACCCAACTGATTAAATCATTTCCCCAGATTTGAACAACTCAATTTCCTCCAATGTCCACCTCCAAAATAAAGTATCAATAAGCATACTCCTATATGCTCTCCTGAAGTCTTGAATGAGAGTGGCTCTGGGCTATATATATCCAAGAATAGGAATACTGGGTCTCAGTGTACACAGCCTGGCTTCTCTAAGGACACTATACTCAGAATATGTGTACAAGGTTAGAGTTCCACTAACTAATGCCATCAATAGTTGGCGTAACTGACTTTCTGATGGTCATCTGTCTCATGAGTGGTAGAATGTTAATGGTCTGATCCAGAACCACCAACTCTTTCAAACATTGAAAACTCCTGCCTTTGGTTCATAACAGTTTCTAGCTCCTGTACATGCCTCTCATTGGTCCTGGGCAGCTAGAAATAGTACCTTAGAATTATCCACATAGATTCTTCCCTCACCAATCTGCTCCATTATTCCCACACTCTGTAATGTCATGCTGATCTCAAAACTTCTCTTAAAGGTCTTTATTCCACTCTCAGGAAAGAGGGAAAGCTTAGCCTCTACTACAACCTTTCTGAATGTTTCTACTCTTCCCTTCCATAGGAATGTCATCGCAATGCATGGAACTACTATACTAGTTCTAAGTTCTTAGCCTCCTCACTCCCTCCTCCCTTTCTCTGTTCCCTTTTCCCCACTTTTTCCTTACACTCCCTTCTTTCCTCCCTACATTTCCTGATTCTTTGTCACCTAGAATTTGATATATTTTCAGATTCTCCCTTTGACTGACAAGACCTGTCTCCCTTTCTTACCCACTCTCCTCCAGAAACACTTTTCCTGTTCCTCCCTGGAAAAATAATGGGGTAGCATGGGGAAAACTGTATTATAACGGGCAAGCAAATTGGAAAATATCATCTATGAGCACCAGCATTCCACATTTCTACATGAATAATCCTTTAACCATGCCAAAGTGCATTTACATATCATTTGATCCTCTCAGAAACTAAAGAATTTATTACCATTTGTCAATAAAAATAGAAATCAAGATCAAATAAAATGAAACAATTTTGTGAAGTAACCTTATTTTAGAAGAATTTCTGTCTTTTACAACTATCCCCAGCCTCCCCAAACATTGAGCAACTTTTTTAGAATAGCAATTCCTCTTTATTGTCCCCACTTTCTCTTTTGGAGATCTAGTCATCTGAGCTGAAAGAAGATTCTGGCAAAAACTGAAGACTATTTTGTCTCTTCTTTGCAGTAATAGCTTATACATTTGCAAGAAACTCTGAGTTCTTATACATTGGTGGCAATTCCCTTATAACTGTAAAGTTTTTAAATTATTACTATAATATTAGCAACCTAACAGGAAATTGTTCAGTTTCAATCTACCATGTGCTTCCTAAATTTTACCTCAGGCTTACATGGACTGTGAGTTTGAATGTTTACATGGACTAGTGATTTTAAATATTCAATCTCTAGATACAGACATATGTAGTTTATTTTAATCATTTAATTTGGAGTGGGAATGTTAGGTTTGGAGTGGTCGGTACATGGGTGTATATAATAGTCAAAACTCACCAAACCAAATGAAAAAGAATAGTAAATTTTACTGCATGTAAACTATAGCACAATTTTTAAAAGGAAGCTGTGAAACAGCACATTTAATGTAATTCCATGATAAAATATAGCACTTTGTGTTCACACACACAAAAAAATCTGAAAGGCAGCATACTTTTCTATTTCTATAACAACAAAAAAATGCTGAAATCTGTTTGGTAGATATATTTTTACATCCTAACAGAGCATTCTCTTCTCGATGGTCAGCAATGACTATCTCTGAGTAAAGTAAGGCTGGGAAAGTTAAGAGACACATCTGCTTATGAAACATCCTCTCTACATCCTTCTACTACTGGTTTTAGACAAGTGATTTAAATCTCAAGCTTCAGTTTTCTATAACATGGAATTATCTAATAGGGCTGGGAGTATGGCTCAATGATAGAGTTCTGGCCTAATATTTGAGGCCCTAGGTTCAATTCCCACTTTGGAAATATATACATATATTTTTATATATAAATATGTGTATGATGTATTAGAAATAATAATACCTCAATACCTGTGATGAAGGTTAAGATAAGGATTAAATAATATCATTTATGTACAATGCCTAACATGTAGTAAGCACTGAAAATTCTGGTTTTCTTCTTTCTCTTTCCCTTAGAAAAATAATAATAGAATCACCATGAACCCCACTGATTGTACACCAGAAAATCTACTGTAAAAATGCTACAGAAATAGAGATATTTATCCTTTGAAATGAACCCCAACAACAGGCATCGGTGTGCCTTGTTCAGATATGAGGCTTGACTTGTCTTTTGCGCACAACAGGAACCTCACATGCTGGTAAAGAGGCATCATCGCTAAACAATTGTAAACTCTACATGAGCCTGGAGCAGAAGCAATTAACAAGACAGCGAATCCATACAGATGAATTGTTTCAATCAAATAAAAATGTACTTGAGACATTCTCTTTCCCCTTTGCAAGTTTTCTTATGTATACAAAGTACCCTTTGAAGTCAGGAGTGTATCTCATATGGATGAGATACCTAGGGAGTAAAGAAATATGAGGGAAAACTCTAGGCCCATGTGTTTTGTTTTGTTTTGTTTTTTAACAGATAAGGAAGTATTTAAGGCAGACAATAGTCTTATGGGACAGAAAACTAGTTATTGTTGCTGCTGTTGTTTGGTTCTCATTTTTACACTCTTCTACAAGAGCAGAACCCATTGACATCAATTTATATGCAGGTGGTCCTCCTCAGTGTGGCCCTTCCTTATGCAATACTGTTTCACAATTGCTTTTGTCCATAACTTGTACAATTCATTCTCTCTAGGAAAAAAAAGCCTACATTGAGAAGACCAAAAATAACATTTTACTTTGATCCCCCCTTCAAAAAAAAAAAAATAGGAGAAGAAACATCCAGATAAGTAATTAGCCAAAACAAAATCTTCTCTCAACAACTGCCCACATTCCTGCCCTGCTCTAGAGAGCACAGGCAGAGCAGGCCTATGAGGACAGGTAACAAATCTTAAACTGGACTTGAAATGATATGCAGCTTTTCCTCTACAAGTACCCAGGAAGCAGTTGGAGGAAAGGGAACTCAGTCATAGTATATATAGTTGGTAATAAAGGATTCTTGAAGGTCCTTAGGACATAGGACATTCTACTAGGTCCTGGGATGCCCTGTTAGAACATAATGAGCTTTCATAAAACCTGTTTAAAACTCAACCAGTTTTCCCCATTGGGCTTTGTATCTGCAGCTTCTCAGCTATCGGTAGGTGAGTGAGCAGCTTACTACAACCCTGCCTTGAGCAACTTGGGGATTTCCAACAAGATCCATAGTGAGACTAGGGAGATGGTTCAGTGGATAAAGTACTCGCCATTCAAACTGGAGTACCCAACTCTGTTCCCAGACCTCACAAAAAAGCCAGAAGTCATGCAGAGCGTCTGTAATCCAGCTAATGCTAATCCAGGAGAATTTCCTGGAACCTTGTGGCAAGCACAACAAAGAACATCAGCAGAGTGAGAATCCAGAGTAATATACACTGCCTGTAGCCACTACTTGTATGAACATGTACACACACACATGCATACATGCACATAAGATCCAGGATCCAATCTGGACTGCACCATCACTACATGATAACATGTAGCACCAATGAGACAGGCTTTTTTCTTGTATATGAGCCAAGTGTTTCTCAATTTAAATCTAGGCAATCACTAGCTTATAACAAAAATGTATTGAGTATGAATAGATCAAAAATGAGGAAAATGAGAACTGGGCTGGATAGATGGCTTAGCAGTTAAGGCACTTGCCTTCGAAGCCTAAGGACTCATGTTCAACTCTCCAGGTTCCACGTAAGCCAGACACATGGTGGCGCAAGCATGCAAGGTTGCACATGTACACAAGGGGGTGCATGCATCTGGAGTTCAAATGCAGTGGCTGGAGGCCCTGGTGTGCCAATTCTCTCTCTCTCTCTCTCTTTCTCTCTCTCTCTCCCCCACCCTCTCACTCTCCTCTCACATTTCAAAGAAAAGGCAGTCTGTTGGGCTTGCCTCAAAAAAAAAATTTTAAATAACAAAAATGAGACGCAACACAGGGTGACTGAGGTGGCTGAAGATACAGATCAGTAGAATGATGATCAGCAGAATGAAAAGGTGATACTAGATAAGGAGGAAAAAAAAAAAAAAAGAAGAGCAGAGCATGGTGGCACACCTTTAAGCCCAGCACTGGGGAGGCAGAGGTAGGAGAATCGCTATGAGTTTGAGGCCAGCCTCAGGCTACATAGTGAATTCCAGGTCAGCCTGGGCTAGAGTGAGACCTTTCCCTGAAAAAGAGAAAGAGAGAGAGAGACTAGCCAGGTGTGGTGGCACATGCCTTTACTCCTAGCACTTGGGAGGCAGAGGTAGGAAGATTTCTGTGAGTTCGAGGCCAACCTGAGACTACAGAGTGAATTCCAGGTTATCCTAGGCTAGAGTGAAACCCTACCTCAAAAAACCAAAAGAAAAAAAAAGAGAGAGAGAAAGAGCGAGACTAAAGCATATTGTCACAGTGATTATAGCTGAGGAACAGAATCTCCTTCTTAAAACCAGAGTATGCAAATGTTACATGATTTTCAAGGCTAAAAGGAAAGAAACTCATTAAAATAATAATCACGTATTCTTCACACCATGTGGCAGGTGCTGTCCTAACACACACATATTACTGTACTTCATTACCACAACAGCACTAGGTGAGACATCATGATTCCTCTGCCTCTTCCACACACAGGGAACCTGAGACAGAATGGTAAAAATAACAGAGCTAGTAAATAGCAGAACCACGATAAAGATCAGTCAAGCCCAGAGCCCACTTATTTCAGTACTCCATACACTGCCTGCCATAAAGAAAGGCAGGGGCCCATGATTCTTGAGTTGGCCCATATATTAATAGCACAGCACATGTGTCTGGGCCTCTTGGTAACCACTAAGAAGCAAAGATCTAGGGTAGCATGGTGGTCCTCTCTAGTCTCTCAGCTTCTGAACACCCGTCACCACACACACAGGTAAAATAAGCTCTTTTAGGACAGGGTAGATATATAAGGTATGTTTTATAAAAAGGTTCTATTTGGTCTTTTTTCTTTGACCCACTACTAAGCCGCCATAAAGCTTCCTGGTGGCAGAAAAGCTTCCTTAATGAGAAATTCCCCATGAGGGCAAACCTGTCATTCTCTCAGGCCAGATTGTCATGGAAACTTTTGTAAAGAGGAGTCCAACACTCAAGTCTTCAGGCAGCAACAGAATCCATGCAGTTATTCCTTTGTAAAATTATACAGATTTATTCATTGCAGCAAGTGATGCAATGACACAAGTTCCTTTTGCTGGTGAACAGAATCAAAACAGAATGAGAGGGGCACAGTGAGAGTTTAATTTAACAGACCTAGTGCCACTTAGCGAGACCCCAGACTGCAGTGCTCAAGACGCCCAAACAATGTGTTTTTAAAACAATAATCACTGAGCCAAAATTATAAGGTAATTATGAACTGGGAAAATGCATTAGTCTTCAAAATAATTCACAGACAGCTTGGCATAAATTGTAACAGGGTCTTATATTCTAAAACAAAGCCAGAAAACTATAGCTCTGGAGCAAATCTGGCTCATTGCCTGATTTTATGTAATCCAGAGGCAAATATGGCTAAAAAAAAAACCAGAGTCTCATTATATAGCCTAAATCCATCTTGAACTTATAATCCTCCCACCACAATATTCTCAGTTCTGGGATTATAGATGTGAGCCATCATCTGTACTTTTAAAGAGATGAAAAAAAATCAATTGATGGAAGACTGATATGACAGGCTAATGCTAAATGAAGTATACTACATAATACATGCTATGCATAAAGTTTTATTGGAACACAGATACACATACTCATTTGTTTGTTTACTGTCTATGGTTGTTTCCAGGCTACAAAAGTTCAAAGCCTAAAATACTACAGCTCCACATAGAAAAAAAAAACAGTTTGTAGACTCTTTCTAAAGTGATAAGTGACAAATACATTGTCCTGACAAATAAGTTTCGAAGTTTTAGAAAACAGTGAAGTAATTAATTACAAAAGAAATGTATCTTAAATTGACATTGCAGCCTATTACTCATTCCAATGATAACTTGCAAGTCCTTAATTATTTCAAGTATGTGTTTTTCTCTTATACTAAAATGATGTATGACTGATACAAACCAGGGCATTTCTTCAAACGCCTTCGTGAAGCAAAGCAGAAAACATCCCCTGCATATGCACATTCTCTTGGCAGGAACATGCTGCTAAGCTTGAAACCAAAGCAATTAAAGACAGTTAAGACAAAGCACGTGAGCTTCTGCTCCTGCCTCTTGCTTATTCCAGAATCCCCAAGTCCACGAAAGAAAAAAAAAATGTGCAGCTTCTCATTCTACATTTCAAAACGGGCCTTCTTTAAAAGGTGTCTAGTTTGTCTCTTTCTTTTAAAAGGATTGTCTGTCATAGAATTTGACCATTGTGTTGTCCTTTCTATATCTCATGAGTTCAATGTGCATCTGTAACGTCCTGCAGTCGGCACAGCCAATCTGATTCTCACTCATGCTGCTTCCCAAACACGTGCTTCTAGAACACTTCCAACTCCAGCATCATCACGGACTTCAAAAGTTTCTCCCTAAGCAAAAGCTTTGGAAAAGACACGAAATAGACTCACCGATTATTGTAATTCAGGCATCTCCTAGGACTTCATAAATATGGCATAATAAAGAAGTATGTTAGCTCCCAAGGTTACATACAAGTTTTATTTGTATTCTGATAACAAACTAAGTAGTAACTGCTTCACGGGAGGTACTGACTAGAAAGAAGCCCTCAATTAAGAAATCTGTGGTCCAAGCCGGGCGTGGTGGCTCACGCCTTTAATCCCAGCACTCGGGAGGCAGAGGTAGGAGGATCGCTGCGAGTTCGAGGCCACTCTGAGACTACATAGTAATTCCAGGTCAGCCTGGACCAGAGTGAAACCCTACCTCAAAAAAACCAAAAAAAAAAAAAAAAAGAAATCTGTGGTCCAAAGGTCCTCAATATACCTGCTCTATGAACAGGGACACTGGAGAAAATGATCTACTCTCATAAGAATTTCTCATTCTTCAAATATGCTTTAAAGTTTTGCAAAATTCTATACAGACTTCTCTTTTGTGATTTTAATCAGAAAAGTATTCATGACTCATAGGACCCAAAGACTCCTTTAACCAAGTTTGGGAAGCTGCTAAAACTCAATCAACATCCTTAAAAGCCATTCCAAAACATCATTACAAGCAAATGCAATATTTTTCCCAAGAAAAATGAAAATTTTTTCTTGAACTCCAATCAATGACTTCAAGAGATATAATTTACTCTAGTCTAGAAATATACCAAGTAATTATCATAAGGAGCTTTAAAAAAAAATAAGCCTTTAAAAAAAAAAATCTCTTTAGCCCACACAACTTTTAACTGGTTCTACTGAGTTACTAATACCACTGTCTGCCTCTGCGAGTCATTATCAGCTCTATCAGAGACAAAGAGAAATATCTCTCTACCACAAAACCAGATTGTTTTTGTTAAAAATTGAGCCAAAGGGGAATCAAAGAGGAGGGAGGAAGGCAGCACATATTTAATTAGGCCTAGGCTTGCTGCCTGATTTTCATTAGGGCCCAGCCTGACTCTGATTTGGCCCACTCTAAAGTCCTTCTAGGCCACTGGGTACCAAGGCTAGTGCTTATTTTCATGGCTGTTTCAATTCATCAAGAAAATCCTTTGAAAGATGAAAGAAACTCCACATTTTTTCACCTGTTGTTCTTTCTTGTGTGCCTGTCACTTTGCTAGCCAAACTTGCTTCAAGCCAAACCAAATGCTTTCCAAACCTCTCCAGTATGCCTTTGAAGATCTCAAGTTAAGTATTTTCTTATGCTGGCCAACATAGCTTCCAAACAAGGAATAAAAACATAACGTAGTCCTTAAATTATTTTTTAAAAATACTAGAAATGCAAAAACACATTCCAGAATGTGCATAAAAGCAAAATTCCTCTCCTCTAAGTTGAGAGTCTTCAGTCAAATACACCTGATGCTCATTACCACACCCACAGCACATTGCTTATGTATGACAAAGTTCCTGTGAAGACCATATGCTGTGTTTTTTTTTTATTATTATTATTGCCACTTCACAAGTTTTCCCAGGCTCATGAGAAAAAGTATTCTGTTAAGACTAGGCCCTGGAGTAGGTTCATCTTACCGCCCTGATGAAATTTGGTTCACTATTTACATGATTAGCAATAAACATCTCTCCTTATTTCTAACAGCACAGCAATTAGGACCTAATCTGTCACCACTAGCTTCAAGTGTTGGCTTTCATCAAAAGAAAAGGAATTTTCCAAGGAGGAAAAACACAGTGCTACCTTCAAGCTAAAAATAGTTCTGTCTTCTAGACAATGTGCACTTTCATGGGTCTCCAACAAAACTTGCTTCAAGCAGCTTACAAAGGAGATACAAGGAGAAGTGCACAATAGATGCTAGTTTTAGGTACTGGTTTAGCTGAAAGAGATGCAAATAAACTATACAGAAAGGCAGCAAAGATAGCTGGCATAAGAGCAAATGAACTCTCAAATCTGCAGATACTTTTTGAGAGGGTCAAAATCATATAAAACAAAATAACTGGATGTTATTAATGGCAGGGTCAGGGTTCACAATAAAGGAGTAAGACAGTTTCTTGGGCCCAAGGTGTTATGGTAATGTGGGAGAGAATGGGGGAAGGGAGAGGAGAGAAAGAGGGAGAGGAGAGAAAGAAAGAGGACAGAAAGGAAAGGAGAAATAGACAGGGGCACGAGAAATGGGGTGGGTGCATATACTTGGAGCAGGAAAGCAGAAAGAGAGTGACTGAGAGCCAGAGAGGTGATTTTATAGAGGGAAGAAAGAACTGCTTGGGAGGGAGGGCTTTGGGTTGTGTGTAGAGGTGGGAGCTAGGAGGAGGGCAGCCTTTCCTCTTAGCCTGGAGGTACTCACAATTATCATACCAGCAAGCTGTCTCAAAGTCCCAGGCCTAACATGGCCAGCTGGTAAGGGAGAGGGAGGGAATTGGTAGAACACTCTGGGACTCAAATAGTTAATATACCAATTATATTTTTTAAAGTTGAGTTATGATAATTATAGTAAATATTATTAAGCAGAGAAATCAGCTTTAGCAAAGGACAATGTAGAGGTGACTTTCTAGGTTGGAGTCATGAGCTCAATAAAAAGGAGAGGTCTGGAGAGATTGCTTAGCAGGTAAGGCACCTGCCTGCAAAGCCTAAGGACCCAGATTCAATTCCCCAGAACCCACATTAAGCTAGATGCATTAAGTGGTACACATGTCTGGAGTTTGTTTGCAGTAGCTAGAGGCCCTAGCATGCTCATTCTCTGTCTCTCTGTCTCTGTCTCTCTCCCTCCCTCTCTCTCTCTAATAAATAAATAAATAATATTTTAAAGAATAAAAAGGAGAAAGAAGGCTGGAGAGATGTCTTAGCAGTTAAGGCACTTGCCTGTAATGACTGGAGTTCAATTCCCCAATACCGACATAAAGCCAGATGCATAAGGTGGTGCATGCATCTGAACTTTGCAGAGGCTAGAGGTACTGATATGCCCATTCTCTTGTCTCACTCTGCCAGGCCTGGTGGCAGCACTCGGGAGATGGAGATAGGAGGATTGCTGTGAGTTCAAGGCCATAGTGAATTCCAGGTCATCCTGCACAAGACCCTGTCTCAAAAAGCCAAAAAGAAAAAAAAGAAAGAAAAACAACAAGGAGAGTGGAACACTAGAATTCATTTCTCTGCTTCCTGACTGCAGAAACAATGTGACCAGCCACTTCGTGCTTATGCCACCATGCCTATCCCACTATGATAGACTGTATCCTCAAACTATGAACCAAAACAAACCTTTTCATCCTTAAGAGAAAAGTAATTAATACAGAAAATTGGTACTAAAAGTGGGGCTATTGCTGTGATAAATCTGACCATGTTATTCTTGGGTCTTTGGAACTGGTTTTTGGCAAAAATTTGAAAGAGTTTGGACTTCAGGTTAGAGAAGCCTTGGGATGCTGCAAACAGAGGTTAATGGGCTATTCTGGTGGGAATGTGGAAGACCAGGATGCTGAAAAAACTGCAGATAGTCGAGGCCCAGCTCATTAGGTTTAAGAATTAAAATGAGACTCTACCAGGAACTAGGTTGGAGGCTACTGTGTTACACTCTAGCAAAAAAAAAAAAATCTGGCTCCATTCAGCCCATGCCCTGAGTATTAGAAGGAAGCTGAAATTAAAAGTAATGGACTAATTTGTTTGGCATATTTAATTTCAAAAAAACAGGATAGCATTAAAGCTCTTTGATACTTACTGTTCACTGCTCTGATACGGTCTATACTGAAAGAAAATAAATGTAACAGAAAGATATAAAAACTGTGTTGCTTGGCTGGGAAAAGAATAAGTTTAATGAGTGAGTGTAGACAAAGAGGCTGAGAAAGCAGCTGTAATTTTAAGGAGATCAGTATCATTAAATAGAAACCTCTTGCTCTGCACTAGGACAATAGAAAAGGTACCCTAAGGGCAAGACCCCACCCATCAAAGGCGACATCTTGTGATAATGTAAATTCATATGAAAGGAATGGACCTAAACCAAGAATGCTACTGAAAGCATCCTGTGCTTACAAAAAACTTCCTAGGAACATGTTTCCCCAAAGTCAGCACACAGAGCCACTGCAACTGTGGTCCAAGGGGTTCGGGAGACATCTCAAGCTGGCAGCAACTTGACAGTGTCATCCACATGGTACTGGTTTTGCAAGCTGCAATAATGAGAAGTTCATCAGGGCTTACACCACGGTTCTAGAAATCCATTGAGTCCAGCCAATGTGTGGTAGGGTCAAGTTCCCTGAAAGGAGGCCCTGAGAGGCCATTGTGTGAAGATGTAAAGATAATACCTAAATTGGAATGGAAACTCCAGGATGTTGAAGATGCCAGGATCATGGAACATGATGCTGCAGGCACAGAATGATGTTGACAGAGCTCCACTCTGGAGGTGGCAGAGTTTGAGGTGTGGAGCAATCAAAACTCTTTGGATCCTAGATGATTCTATCATGAACCCCAGATGTCAGACAAGAGACTGAAGGATTTGACATTTTCCTGCTGGGATTAGGTCTTTCTTTAATTCCATTTTTCTTTGCTGTGTCTCTAACCCTCCCTTTTGGAAGAAGATTGTCTATCCCATGTCACTGTATAAAGGAACTATGTTAACTTGTTTTTGATTTTATAATTAAGAGACTGCCGTGAGTTTCAGAAGAGGCTTTTGAAAACTGATGAATCTATTAAAGTAGATCATTATGTTTAGAAATAGATTAAAAGCATTTAACATGAGATGAAATCATCATATTTGGTTTTCTGACCACAGACACAGTGTTACCAGCTGCCTCATGCTTGTGCACAATGCCCTCCCCATCAGAATGGACTGTACCACAAACCATCACAGCAGTGAGAAAAATAAACTGACACAGATCTGTTCTCTAGTCCTTGTTTGTTCTTGATATTTGTCACATATAGAAAAACTAATTCACTCACCGAAGAGTTGTTTAACACCCGCTATAGATTAGGAAGTATGTGTCTATCCTCAATTTGGTCTGCCTACCAAAATACAGCTAGAATTTGCTTTGTTCCATGAAGTCTGTGGGAATAAATTAGGTTGCATTAATCAGCTAATACAGGTTCATAGGTTTCCCTCTCAGCTGTCATGACAAAGCCATCAATCAAGCACTACCCAAGTAATTCCCAAAACCCTGGGGCATCTCACCCATGTGAACAAGCCATGTCAGATACCTTCTGGTGTCCAAATCCTTCTGCCCTTTTTCAGTTCTCTCCATTGATACTCTTGAAACTAGACATGAAACAATCTCTCTTGTGGTTGTACTGAATTCTGTTAGAGGGATCTCCAAGTAACTCTGCTTATACATTCAGAGTTTTAGCAAAATAACTTTTTGGAATTCATTTACAGCTTTCTCTCTCAACTCTCTGAAGGACTAAGACATGATCTCAAGGGAGACCAGGACTAGAAACAAGTGTGAGTCATAGACACAAAAGGATTCTCAGAATGACCACTCTTTTCTGATGACTAAGCCTTGTCACTGCACCACGCTATCACCCATAGGTGCCTCATCCCTCATAATAAGTATTGCCCAAGATGATCTTCAGCCCTTTTGCAAAATGACTTCTGACAGTCCCTTCCTATTAATAATTTTAACATGCCCAGTGCATAGCTGAACCCCAACTTGAGCCACCACGTAAATTTATGGACATGTTCAAGCACCTACCTACCCCTGGATAGCCCTTTACTGGAAAACAACATGTTGGAGGTAGAAGCAGGAGTGCTAAAGATAGGAGTAAATTATCCCTACATTTTGCTATGCTCTACTTGGGAGCTTTAGGAAGCAGAGGTAATGAGACCACCAGAAGACAAGGGTCAAGGTCAATCCCAAGCACAATGTTATAAAAATTGAAGAATGTCTCTAACAGGGATTTGAAGGGTAAGCATGAATTAGCCACAAAAGCCCAAAGATTTAAATATCTATTCTTTTTTTTTTTTTTTTTTTTTTTTTTTCGAGGTAGGGTCTCTCTCTAGCCCAGGTTGACCTGGAATTCACTATGTAGTCTCAGAGTGGCCTTAAACTCACAGCAATTCTCCTGCCTCTGCCTCCCAAGTGCTGAGATAAAAGGTATGCACCACATCCAGCTTAAATATCTAGTCTTATGGTCCCTAACAAAATAAGTTATAACTTGAGAGAACATAAGTCCAAAGTCCTCATTTCTGACAGTCTTCTGATGCATACAGGTAGTGTCCTATCCTAATTCACTGTACCCATATGCCTGCAGCGTTGGCAGACAGTTCTTTTCATAAGCCCGCAGGTTCTTACCTCAAGCACCTGTGCCTCTTCCTGTGGCCTTCATTGGTTGGGAGGCCAGAAATGGGGGAGAGTTAACTCTTCAGGTACATCAAATAGTAGATAAATGCTCAAGCTTCCCTGCTACTTGCTGAGATTATAGTCTCTCACAGGGTCACTAGCAAGATGCAGTCCCAGGTACCCACAATGGCAACCACTCCTGAATGCTCTTTTAATTGACTTTTGCCAGTCCCTATCTCACATCCTTAGTCATGTGTGGTGTTCCTAGGACCACTATGTACATAAACTATTTACCCAAAAAAAGAAGTGTTCACACCTAGGAAGGAACTTAAGTCTAAGGCTAAATGAGAAAGAAAAGCTTCCGGGCAAGTTCCTACTGCAGTGAACAAGGCCTGAGCTTGTTAGGACAGGTAAAGGGGGAGAGAGAAGACTATTTCCTCCCCGTTTGATCCCACTTTTCAAGGAGGTTTGATCAAGAACCCTATAACACAGGCAAGAAAGCAAATTTAAAAAGGCAACCCCAGGAAGTTCCTGGTAATTCTGTCCAGGAAACACATGGGGCCTCTGTTAGCTTACCAGGGCTGACCACTATAGAATGAATGACTTGACAATAGACATTTTTTTTTCCCTCACAGTGATGGAAGCTGCAAGTTCAAGCTCAAGGTGTTGACAAGTTTGGTTTCTCCTGAAGTCCCTTCCTTGTCTCGTAAAGGGTCATCTTCTTACTGAGTCCATACATGGTCTTTGTGGGGCTCCTGGTATCTCTTTCTGTGTCCAAATCTCCTCTTTCTACAAAGACACCAGTTGGATTGGTATGAGGCTCATCCTAACAGTCTCATTTCAAATTAATTCCCTCTGAAAAGGCTCTAGTGCCAAATAATCACATTCTGAGATGAGATTTGGCCAGGGACACAATTCAGCCCACATCAGAGACCCAGATGTATGGTTACACCCTTTCTAGGTCCTGCTATGTAGAAATGAAGCACACAAAAATTTTTCCAAAAATCTTTTAAATACTGTTAAACTAATCCTATTTTAACAGATGGCAGATATGATTCAACCAAATCTCTAAAGAATCCAGTAGTTATTAAGTGCTTGAGTATGGCTTTCATTGTGTTGGTACCACTGGGCCTGTGGGAGATCTATGGCACAATTACTACAATCACATGAGGAGACCAGTCATTGGAAATAAACTAGACAAGACTAAATAAAGCTAGTGCTAAAATAAAGTTGAAGTGGTGGTTAAAAAAATAAACCACTTTCTGGAGCAAGTGAGTCATTAAAGAATCAGAATAATTCAGAGTAACAATAGGTAGGGAAAAAAATAAATCTGCCACACTTAGTGAACATTTTAGGCCAACCTGAATAGCCTAGGTTGATGGGATAGACAAAGGTTGCTTAGGACCCACAAGTCCTGTCCTACTGAAATGTGAAAGACAGTGAATAAACTCAAAAGAGACAGCAGAGCTTAAGAATTGGTGATTGAAGCACTCGGGAGGCAGAGGTAGGAGGATTGCTGTGAGTTCGAGGCCACCTTGAGACTACATAGTGAATTCCAGGTCAGCCTGGACCAGAGTGAAACCCTACCTCAAAAAAAAAAAAAAAAAAAGAATTGGTGATTGAAAAAGAAAAATTTATCAAATAAAATATTTTATGATCCTAGATGCTGCTCAAGAAATGCATCCTTAGAATTATCACACTCAAGACCACGAAGGCATCATTCAGTGCCACTCACTCTAGCAAAAGGCCCACAAACTGGTTGGCTTCTTTGAAAAACGCATTACAAGGTAAATCTGAAAAACAGATTTTACTCTTTTTTTTGCAATAAGCTAAATTTTTTTCACTTACAGTCATTTCAGAAGAGATTAGAAAGATATATTGAAAGAATCAGGCTTGTGGGAACATGGATTTTACTTTTAAAAAATTCTAAAACTATATAAATTTTATATCCACTGGATATAGTAACTACATTTTTTCTTTTAAAAAAGTTGGGGGGGGGGCTGGAGAGATCGCTTAGCAGTTAAGGCACTTGCCTGTGAAGCCTAAGGACTCATGTTGTACTCTCCAGGTCCCACGTAAGCCAGATGCATAGTGACACAAGCACACAAGATTGCACATGCACACAAAGGGGTGTACGCATCTAAAGTTCGATTGCAGTGGCTGGAGGCCCTGGTGTGCCAATTCTCTCTCTGTATATATCTATCTCTCTCTCTCTCTCTCTCTCTCTCTCTCTCTCTCTCTCACACACACACACACACACACACACATTTTTTAAAAAGGCCAGTCTGTTGGGCTTGCCTCAAAATAAAAATAAAAAAGTGGGGCTGGAGAGGTGGCTTAGCAGCTAAGGTGCTTGCCTGCAAAGCCAAAGGACCTAGGTTCGATTCCTCATGACCCACATAAGCCAGATGCACAAGGTGGTGCATGCATCTGAAGTTTGTTTGCAGTGGCTGGAGGCCCTGGCATGCCCATTCCCTCCTCCCTCTCCCTCTCTCTCTCTCTCTCTCTCTCTCTCTCTCTCTCTAATAAAATAATAAAAATTGAAAAAAAATAAGGTCAGGCCTGGGGAAATGGCTTAGACTGGCTTAGTCAGTAAAGTGTTTGTTGTGAAACACAAGGACCTGAGTTCAGATCCCCAGCATGTTGAGTATGATGGCATGCACCCACAATCCCAGCACTGGGAAGGTGGAGACAGAAGGAACTGCAGGGACTTGCTTTAACTTCAGTGAGAGACCTTTTCTCTAAAAATAAGGTAGAGAGTGATTAAGGAAACCACCTGACATCAACCTCTTCTCTCTCTCTCTCTCTCTCTCTCTCTCTCTCTCTCACACACACACACACACACACACACAGAGAGAAATGTGTCCACACATATACAAACATGCATACTACATACATACCTAAAAATTTCTATTATTATTCAGTAATCAATGTCTGTGGAGCAAGTACTCCAGAGCTGGGATGTGTGAAAAAGGAGAAAAGTCAAAGATGAACAATTTACAAGTTTTTTTATTTCAAAAAAAGTGCAACTCTGTAAAGGAACAAGTAATAAGGATAAATAAAAACATATAAAGTGTTACTACTGTGGAACTGCTACTGCCATGGAAAAGCAAGAGGGAGACAGGCAGCTTTGTTAGGCAGTTAGGGTGACTGGGCCCCTGAAAGTAAAGGCAGACATGTCTTTGGGCCTGTCCTTGCAGTCTTCCCTTGCTAGAGATCAAAGTATGATCTGACTTCTTATCTCTTCCCTAGATGTGTTATTACACAAACAATTTGAGACCCTCCTGGGAGGGAGGTCCCCTTTCCTAGAATTTAAATCTAATCCAGAACTTGACATCATGGCTGGCCTCTCTGACTTACCTGAGGCAGAAGGTAAAGCCCATTACAGTAAGGTTATAAATACATTTACAAGGGGAGGCAAGCTCTCTGGACTGCCTGACCACTCCTGAACCTCCAGGTTCTGGTGAGTTTCCCCTTATGTCAGCCTAGCTGGACCAAGATAAGGAGAGAATCCACTAACCCCTATTCCCACATGGACTCTTTTCTGCCTCCTGCCCTCCACATGGCAGGAGCTCTTTGTACTTTCTTTTCTTTCCTCTCTCTCTCTTTATGGTTTTTCTAGGCCCCTCACAACATGTGGGTGTATTCATTTTCCTTCCCTTGGTTCTGTACTTCCAATAAATACAATAATTTAACAATTATCCTTCTGAGTTTGGTTTGCCTAATTTTTTGGTTAAATGCAGTGCAAACCCAGGGTTTAGGGTTCAAAAACTTTCCTAAACCCCTAATAACCCATTTCAGATGGAAGTACTCAGCTTTCAACGAGTACTTGTTAAATACATGAATGGACAAACTCTGTCAGTGAAAGACATATTGGTGATATCTTTTTTAAAAAATATTTTGTTTGATTTATTTGCAAGCAGAAAGAGACAGAGAATGGGTGTTCCAGGTCCCCTAGGCACTACAAACTAACTCCAGACACAAGTATCCCATCTGGCTTTGCATGGGTACTAGGGAACTGAACTCTGGTTTCGCAGGCACGTGCCTTAACCACTGAGCCTTCTCTCCAGCCCTAGTGATGATAACTTTTTAGATGAGCAGATCTTCCCCAGAAGTCATGAAGGGCCATTCCAGATGAATGTCATACAGCTAGAAAAGATCCAACATGCATGATCACTCTAGAAAAGTCAGTGGTTTTAAACAGAACTTCACAGGAAAATTACCTTAGAAACCTATAAAGTAGGGTGGATACCTCAGTCACACCCCCAGAAATTTTGACTTTGGTACGGGGCAAGACTGGGGAACATGGCTATCTTAGACTCCCACCAGCAGTCCTAATATGTTGCCAACGCAGGGAAACAACCACTGGAACATCCTGAAAACTTCTTAATTCTGTCTTCTTGAGTGTCCCCCTCCCCTGCCTAAGTATACTCACTGAATCTCCCAGTAAGTCATAAAGATCGAGCATTACAAGTACTGTCAGCAAGTTACCTGGAGCTCTATCTGTCCTGTGTTCTCTGTCTTCTCCATAGAAATGAGAAGACTCTCAATTAGCCACATTCACAGAGTTGAATTTCAGTTTGCTTACATGAAAACCCACCATGCTTGGAGCTGCCTCACACCATGGCCTCCCAACCAATTATTCTAACACCCTGAGTCAGAATCTTGAGAGGGAGAGCCATAGGTTTTTATTTTTAATAAGCACCTACATGGCTCTTATGTGGATAGTTTGGAGCAGTTTTTCCTGCCCTCAGTGAACTCTCATGCCTCATTTTCTGTGAATCTAGTTCATACAGGTCCTTTCTAGCTGTCTTCTTAGATGAAATGCTTTCCCACCAGTGATTTGCAGTTCCTACTGCTATTTCCTGAAATGCCAAGCCCACCCACACGTCCTTAGTCGGTTAGTAACAATGCATATTCAATCTTTAAGTCACCACCTTTCTGTCTTAAATTATTCCTCTTTCCATAACCAAATGTTTCAATATGGACCGACAGTCCAACCATCTCATTAAATGCAATATCATTACAGGTTTTTTCAATTTTACCTTGTTGTTTAAAAAAACACAGCTTTCAACAGCAATTACATGGGTGAGGTCGGCTGGAGTCTTGTGGAGTGAGATGGAATCCTGAAAAGGTTCTGAAATTCTTAAATATTGAAAGTCTCTTTTTTTCAACGCGTTATCTGAGCTTAGCTTCAGGGAAAGCCTAGCAGAGCCCTTTCTTGTAGAGCCACAGCCCCTCCAGTCGTGACTGATGCGGTTGCATTCACTCCCAGCCATTACAAATTTAGAATGTAAACAACTTGTGTCAACTGTCCTGGGTGGCGACAAATTAAAACTTTACTCAGCAAGGACACATTTCCCTTCCTGTCTCTTAAAGGCTGCCTGCTGTGAGTAACATAAGCACTAGCATCTAGCAGGCAAAGGTGACCTAGGAAATGTGCGGAGAGAGATTCGGATGCATCTCCAGCTTCTATTTCACACTCAGAAACTGTGATCTCGGCCGCTGCACGTACTGCTGTTTATTGTCTTTTTTTCTTTTTTTCCCCAAAGACTGTTTTGTCTTGTCCGAGGCTGAAACTCTTCCACATAGCTTTGAGCACAGAAACGTAAGAACAAGAAGTCGGTTGGAAATTTGTCTGTGTCTTTTGCTATGCTTGGCATTTCCACACTGATAAGGTACAGCTAAGTCTGGACTTTGGGGTTATGTTCTGATTAGGTGTCTGGTCTGTTCATGAACCATTATCTTTCTTCTTTAGGCCACTGAGTTCTCTTAATAATATAAGGGGCAAAAGGAAGTTGTTACAGGAAGTGTTGTCATTAAGTACCTGCAGGTCTTTCCTAAACTATGATAAATATTGTCACTGACTTTGGGAACATGGTTCACACAGGTCCTTTAGGGGACTTTTTCATTGATGGTGGTATTGGTGGACATTGAGACCTATCCTATCTCTAAGCTCTGCCATCAAGGAAAATGTCACCCTGTTATAATATGAGTGTGTAAACCAGATAACTAGCTGACTTTAGTTATTTGCCAGTTAAATGCATACTGCTGCCATGCTGAAACCATTGGTGAAGAATCCAGAATTAACTTTAGCCAGCACACATCCAGTCTGGCATGGAAGCTCCCTGTGACCATTTTTCTAAGAACAGTCTGAAACACTGATGATTTTTGCTTCTCTAAGCCTTCCATGAGTTTCAGCATTGCCTCCCTGTAGCAACCGTGAAGTCCTTGACAGCAGCTTGATCCTTGCTTGATTTCCCCAGATGCAGCACTCCTTGTCCTCTGAAAGGATTTTCTTCTTACACTGCCAACAAATAATGTCATCTTATTCAGAAAGTTCCTCGCTTCACATTTTCGGCCAAATGTGTACATCTTGCAGGGCTCTAGAATGCCAAGGTATGGTCTCTGCGCCAAAGACTTTTATAATTTATATAATTTATATTTTATATATATATTTATAATTTATAATTTATATAATTTTATAATTTATATAATTTATTTGAAAAGTGATACAGAATTATCCCTTGGAAAAAAGGAAAAAAAAAAAGCAGTGTGGTGGAAAGAAGCCTCACCATGGAGTAGAATGGTGATGGCAGTTGTCATACTTTGAAATGTCCCCTGACTAAGGTATTAAGGCTGGGTTCCAGCTGATGGACTGTTGACAAGTGATTGGGATCCTGGGGGCTCTGATCTAATAAATGGATTTCATCTTTTTATGGAGTCAAGGTTTGATAACGTATTGAGAAGTAACAGGAAGTTGGAGCAGGTTGAAGGAAGTAGGCCACTAGAGGTTTGCCTTTGAATCTGCCCCTTCCTGCCCCTCTTCCTTCTCCTTACCAGACTCCTCCACCACGTGCTCCAGATGTTCTGCCTGGTCTTAGGTCAGAAATATTGGAGCCAGCCAATATTGTTCTTGGCAAAAGGAAAAGAACAAATCAGAGTGTAGTGGAACCTTTATATGGACTAGAAATGGGAATGTCAGCTATTATAGTTTGAATCTGAAATGTCTAAAACTGTGAGCCCAAATAAACGTTTCCTCCTTTAAGTTGTTTCCTCAGATATTTTGTCACCGGAATGAAAACTGACTAATACAGTTTTCATGGCCAGATTTGCATAGGCCTCTGAAAGAATTTGGCTAGTGAAAGGCATTCCAGGTTTTTTTGTTTGTTTGTTTGTTTGTTTTTGTTGTTGTTTTGTTTTTTGAGAAACAAGACATTCCTATTAGTGTTTTTTTCCCTCAAGATTAAAATATTTTTAAAGTACCAATTCTTTTTTTTTAACTTTTTATTTATTATTTGTATATTGGGGGTGTCACACATAAACCATACATGCCATGTACCACTTTTACATCCAGCTTTATGTTGAGTACTGCAGAATCAAACCCAAGCCTATAGGCTTTACAGACAAGTTGCCTTCAACTGATAAACTATCTCCCCAGCCCCTAAAGTACTTTTAATTTATTTATTTGTGTGTGTGTTTAAGGGAGATAGAGTGAGTAAGAGCATGCCAAGACCTCTTGCCACTACAAACTCCAGATGCATGCACTTCTCTTTACATCTAGCTTCCTCAGATGACTGGGGAACCAAATCCAAGCTATCTCTCCAGGCCGTAAAATATTTTATGTCAAGAAAATGTTGTTGTTTTGTTGTGGTAGAATATTTGGCTATTCATGAAGCCCTGGATTCAATCTCCAGAAGCTTAAATTGTTTAAGGGCTCAGTTAACTGACTTGATTGTTGTTGTTGTTGTTGTTTTGTTTGTTTGTTTGTTTGTTTGTTTGTTTGTTTGTTTGTTTGTTTTTTTAAAAAAGGAAAAAAGTTACAGGCTTGAGAAATTGCTCAGTGCTTACTTGCAAAGCCAGGCGGCCCAAGTTCAATTCACCAGTACACACTTAAAACCAGATGCCCAAAGTGGCAAATGCATCAGGAATTTGTTTGCAATGGAAAGAGGCCCTGGCACACCCAATCCTCACTCTTTCTCTCTCAGCCTCTCTCTACTTGAAAACAAACAAATAAATAATATTTATTTTTTAAAAAAGAAAGTTAGGAGCCGGGCGTGGTGGCGCACGCCTTTAATCCCAGCACTCGGGAGGCAGAGGTAGGAGGATCGCCGAGAGTTCGAGGCCACCCTGAGACTACATAGTTAATTCCAGGTCAGCCTGGACCAGAGTGAGACCCTACCTTGCAAAACCAAAAAAAAAAAAAAAAAAAAAGAAAGTTAGGGCTGGAGAGATGGCTTAGTGGTTGAGGCATTTGCCTGTGAAGCCTAAAAACCCAGGTTCAGTTCTCCAGGTCCCATGTAAGCCAGATGCACATGGTGGTGCATGCGTCTGGAATTCGTTTGCAGTAGCTAGAGGCCCTGGAGCACCCATTTTCACTCCTTCTCTCTCTCTCTCTCTCTCTCTCTCTCATAAATATATAAATAAAAAATCTTAATAAAAGAAAGTTAGACATTGTTATCTTTTCAGTGCTTGGTGAAGGGCCTAAAATATGAAGTAAAGTATATATAAATACATATATAAACCATACGATATTGCTGATATGTCTTTTTTACTATAGAATTTATAATTTCATATGATCCAATTATGAACATGCATGCATAAGTACATGAAATATGTATACATACAAAAACACCTAAGTATGTAGACATATTTGATAACATGTCTTCACCTTTTGAGAGCAAAATTCTTTAACTGTGTTAATATTTTAGTTGTGTTAAAATCTGACAGGCAGGGCTAGAGAGATGGTTCAGTGGTTAAGGCATTTGCCTGCAAAGCTTAAGGACCCAGGTTCAATTTCCCAGTACCTATGTAAAGCCAAATGCACAAGGTGGCACATGCAGCTGGTGTTTGTTTCAGTGGCTACTCTCTCTGTTTCTCTCTCTCTCTCTCTCTCTCTCTCTCTCTCTCTCTCTCTCACTCAAATGAATAAATATAAATAAAATATTTTGTAAAACTCTGACAGGCAAGTGTACGTTCTCAATTAAGCCACTTCTATCAACATTGTTAATACATATTAACCATAAGCTTTGCTCTCAATATCTATGTAATGACCTTAATTTTAACAAAAGAGTTATTTGATGATTCAGGTGGTGAATAATAAACCAAGGATTCACATGCAGATAGGTAGATGCATTTTTTTCCTTCACCCCTAGGAATCCATATTCAAACCTACCAGAACTCATGAATGAATAACATTGGAGGTCTTGAGTCATAGCCCTATTGACCATGTTATCCATGTGACAAAGGCACATACAAATAGATATGACAGAATCAGGAAATGAAACAAAAACTAAATTAAATTAAAAAGACCACTGAGCCTAAAAAGGAAGTGAAGCATGGGGAAGTCTGGTGGTAAAATGAGACCATCACAGTGCAAAGGAAAACTGAGCAAATTTGGTCTGGTCTTCTCTATAAAAAAAAAAAAAGAAAGAAAGAAAAAAGAGGACCCCATTCTGAGCTTCACACAGATACAAGTCCCAATAAGGAAAGCCAAGAAAAGACTGCAAAGACTTCTAAACATAAATGTGTCCCAGCTACCAAGACAACTATTGTGATTTTTTTTTTTAGTCAGTTTATTCAGGAAATCACATTAGCATTCATAAGCAACCTTGATCTCTAAATATATAGATTTATATCAGAATTTCCCAATGTCAGGGCCATTGACCATTTGCAGGCATATGCATATTCTTTATTTGGGATATGTTGATGAGAATTTGTTGTTTTGAGTTGATTCATTTCTGTAATATAGGCACAATCTTCATTATCTAGGCAACCACTTGGAATGACATTCCACCTTATAAGCCATTTGTCCTTCCTGCCAAGGAATCCCACTGTAAGTTATTCAAGCAATTAGCATTGGATAGAGAAGACTTCAGAGGTAATAAGGCTTTGCATGAAAAAGGCCAGTGCACTGGAAGAAGAAAAGTATTTTGTGGTTTCAGACAGAAAAGAGTAGTGAAACGATACCATCATCTCATGTCATCCATTGAAGGCAGATCTGGGGAACTGGAACCACAGTCACACAGGCTGTGTATCTCCTGAAATTACTTATGTTGCCTTAAACATTGTTGGTTTTGTGAAGAAGATGGTTGATTGTAATTTGTACCTTTGTTTTGATTTTATTTGAAAGCATAAGTGAATGCCTAGTTTTTGTTTGTACATAGTTAAGGAACATTTGAAAGGATTTAAATCAACAATGGGTAATGAAAAGATTAAGGAGTCTGTTAAGCATGAAGTCTTTTAATTCTATGAAAAGATGCTCATCACTACTAAAATAAAATACGAAATTTAAACCATATGAGATCCACTCTGCTACTGTTGCAGTTACCCTGTTGTTGCTGGCACAAAGCACCTGACCAAAAGCAGCTGGTGGAAGGAACAGTTTTCTTTTGGCTTACAGTTTCCAGGGGAAGCCCCATGATGGCAGAGGAAAGGATGGCATGAGCAGAGGTGGGACATCACCTCTGCAACAGCAGTTTACCAACAGTGGCAGAAGAGTGTGCCGACAAAAGAGGGGATACATCCATGAAAGTCTTTCTAAATTAACAATGCTTATCCCATTTAATTTATGCTGACCTCATTCTCCATTGGAGAATCTGTTTTTCTTTTTAGAAGGTAGCAAGAGCAGAAGAGATAAACCACCTCTCTCACCTCAGCCAAGGCCCAGGAGAAACCACAGAGGAACTGGTGAGGTGAGCAATAGTGCTGCTTCCATGGTGAGCCTGACAATCAGCACCAGGGTGATGATGATAGATGCTAAGGAAGCTCAACACATACGAAGCAGAAATCCAGAAGCTCCTGAGAGCTAAACACTGAAGTAGATTTAGAACACACCCACAAGCCAGGCGTGGTGGCGCACACCTTTAATCCCAGTACTAAGAAGGCAGAAGTAGGAGGATGTCCATGAGTTTGAGGCCACCCTGAGACTACATAGTGAATTCCAGGTCAGCCTTGACTAGAGCAAGACCCTACCTCAAGCACACACACACACACACACACACACACACACACACACACACACCAAGGTTCAGAGAATTTTTGCAGAAGAGGGTGAGAAAGATTGTAAGACTGGGAGGGCATATCCAAAGGCATTGCCCCCCTACACACACCCCCAATGACTGAATTCTGCTTTCACAACTCATAACCCACAACCCCACAGGGAATACCAGCAACTCCACTGAGGAGGTTCCTTAGCAGAATGGGGCAGGGAGGAGGGAAATGATAGTACAAACACATAATGTGTCCATACGAAGTATATAGTTAATAAAGAAGGAGCAGGAAAAGGAGAAGAAGGGTGTGCCAAAATAATCCTGGCAAGCTAGGGCTAATAAACCTCAAGTCTGCCCCCAACAACATGCCTCTTCCAGCAAAGCTCCGCCTCCCAAATTGCCATCAGCTAGGAACTAAACATTCAAAATACATGAGTTTATGGGGGACACATAATTCAAACCATCACAGACACCTTATAAAAAATTGCAAACATATATATATATATATACCTCCTACCCCCTGCTCTGTTCTTATTTCTCTAGAACATTGGACACTAACATAATTATATTTCATCACATATGTAGCCTACCCCTCCAACCCCATCACTCCAACTCACACACTGCACATTCTTCCAGAATGTTATCTTCATAAAAACAGAGATTTTCTTTGCACTATCTTCAGTTGCCCCGAATCATACCTGGCACTGGACTATTAGAATAAATGAATGAAGATCTGTGATCTGGTAATTCCCCCTTCTAAGAGCAAGTACTGGAGAAACTCTTGTGTGCATATGAAGACATGCATGAGGCACCATCCATAGCAATTAAAGAAAATTGAAAATAATTCCAAGTGTCCTCTGAAAAGGAATGAAACACATTATATCGGGAAATTAACATGAATTAAACTGATATACACAAAAAAATCAAAAACCTTTGGCTGAGAGAAAAAGCATACTATAGAAGACATATGCCATGATGTATATAAATGCCAAACAGAAATGTTCCCCTCAGGTGGGGATAACCTGAAGGCAGGGAGGAGATGGAGAGAACATGAAAGCTAAAGGCTAGCTGTCATTTTTATTCCCTAAATAAACACAGAAAAATTAATACTTGTTTAAAACATTCTATTTATTTTTTAACGAGTACAAATAACTTTTAGATTCTTTTCCTTCATTAAGAAGTGATTTTTTAGCCTATGCCCATAATAATGATGATTCCTTCCCCTATTCTCTCTCTGTTTCTCTCTTTGCTCTCTAAGTCCTATTACTAACATATCCTAACTTATTTCTTTTTATATAATGCTTCATTCTAAAAATAATTTCATAACATATGAATAACAACCTCATAAGGTCTTTTAAAAAGTAAAATGCAAATAAACTAGCTATTAAAGCAAATTTAATGCCATAATTGAACTTCAAATTTTGCTCCAAGTTTCTTGAAGCTCAGATGATGAGCAAAGCCAGCCAAGCAATTACATTGCTCTCATAATTTTAAAGGGTATCTTGGGGAAGACAAAGACTTTTCTAGGATTAAATTTTCAAGGAAATGGTCTAGAGAAATGGCTTAGGGGTTAAGGCAATTGCCTGCCAAGTCTAAGGACCTAGGTTTGATTCTCCAGGTCCCACATAAGCAATATACGCAAGGTGGCACATTTTTCTGGAGTTTGTTTGTAATAGCTAGAGACCCTGGCATGCCCATTCTCTCTCTCTCTCTCTCTCTCTCTCTCTCTCTCTCTCTCTCTCTCTCTCCTTCTTCCTCTCTCTAATAAACACAAAAAAAATTTTAAAGAAATCTCTCATGTATGATTTTATATTAGGGATACTGACTTGGACAATGTCCACAGCATTTTTGCTAAAATAAAAAGTTGATTTCATATTCTTTCCTCTCAACCACTTAAAAAAAAGCTGAGGACATAACATCTTAGTAAAGGTCAGGAAGGGCACTCATTTTTTAGAAACTAAGTCATCTTTAGTCTTCTAACTCAATCCAAAAATAAAATATCCACATGGTTAGACAGGGAGCATATCTCTTAGATAATTGTTACTAAATATAATTTTCTTTAGACAAGCTATTGATAGATATAAACTAAACATCCATCAATCAAAATTATAGTCATGAACCTGGACCCACAGCTAAGTCACAAGAGAAGGTGGTCTCACTTAGGTCTCACTTGCTTCCTTTAGAAATAACTTGAAAAAGAAAATTATTTTAAAAATTAAGGCCTGATTCATCACAAAATTCCAACTGGCAGAACCATATGTTTTCTGTTAGATTTGTCTACTCTTGAAGTCCAAAAAGCATTGCTTTACAGAGCTCCAAACCCAGATTTGATGGGTCAAGAGTTATAAACACCAAAGATGTGTGGTTTAGTGATAGCATTTTTGTAGCACAGTGCTATAGCAACATATTGCAGGAGGGGCTAAAGAAATGGCTTAGTGGTTAAGGTACTTGCCTGCAAAGCCTATGGACTCGCCGGGCGTGGTGGCGCACGCCTTTAATCCCAGCACTCGGGAGGCAGAGGTAGGAGGATCGCCGTGAGTTCAAGGCCACCCTGAGACTACATAGTGAATTCCAGGTCAGCCTGGGCCAGAGTGAGACCCTACCTCGAAAAACCAAAAAAAAAAAAAAAAAAAAAAAAAAAAAAGCCTATGGACTCATGTTCAACTCTCCAGATCCCATATAAGCCAGATACACTAGGTATCACAAGCACACAGGCTGCATATGCACACAAGGGGGCATATGTGTCTGGAGTTCAACTGCAGTAGCTAGAGGCCCTGGCACACCAATTCTCTCTCTCTCTCTTGTTCTCACTCTCATCTCTCACATAAAAAAAAAAAAAAGGCCAGTCTGTTGGGCTTGCCTCAAAAAAGAAAAAAAGAAATACATTACAGGAAATTGAGTTAGTTCTAATAAAAGAGTACAATAATCGCAGGCCCATTTATCTACTGATTATTTCTGCTACCACCAGCAAAATACGGGAAGAACAACTAATATCCAATTTAAGGTTAAAATAGAGCAAGCTATAAAGAACTTGTGGTAATGATCACTTGATTTATATCACCTTTTTCATCCTTTCATGCATAGTCTCATCTAATCCCACAAGAAACCTGTGAGATGGTTAATATCAGAGAGTTTTGACAGTGATGACAGTAACTCTTTGGGCAACTTGGTGATTTGACCAAGTTAGAGCTAGTCAGTAATATAGTCAGGACTTGAACTCATGGGTCCTGGCTTCAAACCCAGTTGTCTTTCTGTAATTACAAGATAGCCATGCACTCTTGGAAAGAAAGACCTGGTACAAGACTATTACTTTCTCTCTCAAGGGCGAAGATAGGAGTCTTCATTCCATCTGTCACATGGTTGGGAGAGTGCTGTGGTTTGAGTAAGTCCCATAAAAGTTCATGGGTTGGAAACTTGATTCCCAAATTTTTATCGTTATTTCAAAGTGAGGGCCATTAGAAAGTAAATAGGAATAGATGAGGTCATAAGAGTAGGATCCTTATGTTGATATTCTGCCTTTATGAAAATAAGAGAAGGCTGAGGTGATAGTTTTGGTAGGTAAAGGGCTTGCCTTGCAAGCATGAGGACCTGTCTTGATCTCTAACACCATTATAAAAATGCTGGGCATGGTGGCATGTGCCTATCAACTCCACTGAGGTTGGCTGGGTAGCTAGTCTAACCAAATCAGTGAGCTCTAGGTTCATCAGAGAGGCCCTCAAAAAATAAAGTGGAGAACAACTGAGGAAAACATCCTATGTCAACCTCTGGCCTCCACATGTATGTACACATGCACATGTATCCACACATACACACATGCATGCACACACATACACATGCAAACAAAAATCAATAAGAAGAGAGCCTCCTCTTCCAGCTAGCATTATGTATTGTTGTTTTGTGCCTCCCTATGTGATGACTTCCATCACTATGAAGTGGCAAGAAGGCACTCTGCTAGTGATGTGCTCTTGGGGTTCCCAATTCCAAGAACCATGAGTCATTCCTCTGTATATCAACAGAACTGCTATCTTTAGTTATAGCAACAGAAAATGGACAAAGACAGATAATCTTGCATTGATATCTCTCCCTTGATTTTTCTCCACACCAACTCCCCCTAATAGAGTAATAAAGCTTGTCTCAGAATCTCACCATCTCATAAATGTGCAAAACAACTACAAAAATGGGTCACATGTTATGAAATTTTCTTAAGGCTCTTTAATGAATTAGAATTAAGATAATCAGAATCAAGACAGATATACATCCAAAAGCACATTCTGAGTGATACATGAAAAAGATGGTCTTTCAAAAATGAGTTCACAAGAATGCTGTTTCCATGGTGAGCCTGACAATCAGCACCAGGATGAAGAAGTCAGATGCTGAGGAAACTCAACACTTACCAAAGCAGAGATGCAGAGGCTCCTGAGAGTTCATCACTGAAGTAGACTTAAAACACACCCACCACAGCTCAGGGAATTTTGTGGAAGAAAGGGTGGAAAGATTATAAGAGTCACAGGTTGGCATGGCCTACCCAAAGGCATTGCCCCCCTCCCCAATGACAACCCCATGGGGAATACCAGCAACCCCACTGAGGAGGGCCTTCAGCGGAATGGGGGCAGGGAAGGGAGAAACAATGGTACCTATACATGATGTGTCCATACAAAGAATATTCATAATAAAAAAAAAGTTTTTAAAATGAGCTCAGGGCTGGAGGGATGGCTTAGAGGTTAAGGCATTTGCCTGCAAAGCCAAAGGACCAAGGTTCGATTCCCTATGACCCACATTAGCCAGATGCCCAAGGTGGTGCATGTATCTGTAGTTCCTTTGCAACTGGTGGAAGCCCTGGCACATCCATTTTCTCTCTCCCTCTTTCTCTGTCAAATAAATAAATAAATAAAAATAAAATATTTTAAAAATAAAAACAAATAAAAAATAATTAGCTCACAAATAGATTCACAAAAATTGTTTGCGAACAAAAGCTATGCTTTCTTTCCTTTTGAGTTTATTTCCCCTACATTTATAACTCAGTATTATGGGATTAATTAATTTCTTTAAGTATGAAATTTACATTCCTGCTTATTAACAGTTAGGATAATGTAAAAGTCATGGAGCTTTCCAGACCTGAGTTGATCATATTTTCAACCTCTCTAGTGTAAAGCTACTCTCAGTGGGAGGAATGCACCAGAGGGATGACTGGCTTTGCTAATGACACATAGGAAGGCCTGGGGACACACTGTACAATGTAAGCAGGACATTCTTTGCCACAAATGTCAGTGTTACTTACCTTCAGATACCAGATGAATGCTGTTAAGAGACTAAGAAAGCCTGGAGTCCAGAAATATGTTAAGTAGCTTGCCTAATTTTAAACCAGCATTGACCTCCATTTATCCAAATGAATAAACATGCTATTAACTGTATCCCCACCCCAATCACTTTGTTTGCTTCCCTCACCCAAATTCACTAAGTGGCATCAAACCTGATACAGACCATATTTCAACAGAATCTAAACCTCTCCTGGGCAAACAAGGTTCTGTTTTCAATCAGTCATCATAACTATGACTCTCAAAGGTAATGTTCTAAAAAGGAATGCCCTGGTATTATCAGAATGCATGTAAAACAACTACCCAACTACAATCAGTTATATGTGGTCCTGTTATTAAAAAAGAAGGTAAATCAAATTACCAAACTAAGGGCCAGGTTCTAATCTGTACACTTAGTAGTAGGGTCTTATCCAGATGTGTCTGTACTTACTAAGGATGACTTGGTGTGGCAGTTTGAATAGATGGCCCCCAATATATTCAGTGTTTATTAGTTTGTAGTTTGCACCTGCAGCCACCTGGCTGGAGGCAGTGTCACTGGGCGGATCTAAGGTGTTGTGATGTGTTTGAGATTTCAATCTAAAGATATCCAAGTGTGCCTAGCTGGAGTTCCTGAGGTGTGCTGTGCTGTGTGGCTTTTGGCTTTTTGGCTTTTGGCTTTTTCTCTCTCTCTGCCTGGTCCTGTAAGAGTTGGCCAACCATTTCTGCCATTATGGAACTTCCCCTGGATCTGTAAGCTTCAATAAATCCCTTCCTCCATAATTGTGCCTGGTCTGGAAGTTCATCTCAGCAAACCTGAAGCTGTCTGCTACAGAAGTTAGTGTCAGAAGTGGGATGAGATGAACCTGACCATGTGGATTTTGTTCTTTTGGAACCTTTGTTTTGGAGAACTGGGCATGGACTTGGTGCTTGCAACTAAAGATGCCTTCTGGAGTGGTAAGCCAAGTTTTATGGACTATTCTGATGACGGTTTGAGAATGCTAAATGCAGACAGTATTGAACTTTGAGGCTTGGCTTATGAGCTTTCTAAGGGGAAGGAAAGACTGCAGAGGACTTTGTTGGAAATGGGCTACCGGCATAAGGGATGACTGTGTCCTGCTGTGCAGGCCTAGAGAGTTTGATCAAGGTTAAATTTGTAATGGACTGATGTGCTTGGCTAAAGATATTGTACTAAAAGATTTAAGATTTTAAGTTGAAAAACCTCAAGCAAGTTAAAGTTAGAGGTACTGAGACTGGTTTTAGGTTGCTGAGCTGCTATTGTGAAGCACATTAACAGTCTTAAAGAAGATGGCCCAAATGATTTACATTAAAACGATGGAGAGGATAGGATGCCTGAGGAAAGACTATGATAGAAATACAAACTCTTTTGGAAAGAGTTGGCTGGAGAAGGAACCTGCTTTTCAAGGTTACAATTTATTTCATACCTGAATTAAGAATATGGCTGTGTCCTGCACACCTGGTATTAATTTTGGAAACATGAAGAATGTGTGTGTGGTAGTTTGAATATATGTCCCCCAATATATTCAGTGTTTTATTACTTATAGTTTGCATTTGCAATCACCTTGCTAGAGGCAATGTCACTGGGGGCCGGTCTTAAGGTGTTAATGGTGAGTTTGAGATTCCACTGTAAAGATATGCAAAGTGTGCGTAGCAGGAGTTCCTGTAAGTGTGTTGTGTGACCTTTTGGCTGTAGTTTTGCTCTATGTGCTGTGGTGGCTAGTTGGCTTTTTCTCTCTCTGCTTGGCCCTGTAAGAGCAGGCCATTTCTCCTGCCCTTTTGGAACTTCTCCTGGATCTATAAGCTTCAATAAATAATATCCCTTCCTCCATAACTGTGCCTGGTCTGGAAGTTCATCTCAGCAAACCTGAAGCTGTCTGCTACAGTAAAGTGGTACCGAGGAGTGTGGGGTGAAATGAACCTGACTGTATGGATATTCGTCTTTTGGAACCTTTGTTTTGGAGGAATGGGCATGGACTTGGTGCTTGCAACTGAAGATGCCTTCTGGAGTGGTAAACCAAGTTTTATGGACTACTCTGATGAGAGTTTGAGAATGCTAAGTGCAGACAGTATTGAACTTCGAGGCTTGGCTTATGAGCTTTCTAAGGGGAAGGAAAGATGGCAGAGGACTTTGTTGGAACTGGGCTACTGGCATAAGGGATGGCTACGTTCCACTATCCAGGCCCAGAAAGTTTGATCAAGGTTAAATTTGTAATGGACTGATGTGCTTGGCTGAAGATATCAGACTGAGATTTTAAGATTTTAAGTTGGAAAACCTGAAGCAAGTTAAAAGTAGAGGCATTGAGACTGGTTGAGCTGCTATTGTCAACACATTAGCAATCTTAAGGAAGGTGGAAGGAAGGTGACCTGATGCCTACTTTACATTAAAACAACGGAGAGGATGCCTGAGGAAAGACTGTTAGAAATGCAAACTTTTGGGAAGAGTGTTGACTGGAGAAGGAACCTGCTTTTCAAGGCTATGATTTATTTTGTCCCTGGATTAAGAATATGGCTGTGTCCTGCACACCTGGTATTGGTTTTGGAAGCATGAAAAATGCATGGAGTGGTCATGAATTGCACACGGTTCCAGGAGCTGCTGCTGAGATGTGGCATGAGGCAGGGCATGAAGACCCTCAGGAATAGGCTGGAAGAGCCTTTTGGAAGATGGACCGTGGTTTGCATGGAGACCTGAAGATGTTTTGGATATACCAAGACTGTGCAAAAGGGCTACCATGGAGTGCAGTGTTGGCATGGGATGAAAGTTTTCCCTGGCGACTCTGCCCAGCTGGAGGGTGGAATTGGAAAACCTGGAGACTGTCATTCTCTGGTTATATTGAACTTGAACTGCAGAAGTTTGATGACTGCTGATGGTGGCTGAGTTTGCATTGTTCTAGTTTCTCCTTGCTATTCCTTATACATTTAAAAATGTTTACTCTGTGCCTTTACATGTTGAAAGTATTTAACTTGTTTGATTTTACAGGACTCACTATCTTAAGTTGATCAAGACTGTGAGAACCTTTGAAATTGGACTGAGTACAATTTACAATGTGTGATAGTTATAAATCTATTGGGGGCCAGGAGCTAAATATATTGGGGGCCAGGGGTGGAATGTGGTAGTTTGAATATATGTCCCCCAATATATTCAGTGTTTTATTAGTCATAGTTTGCATCTACAATCACCTTGCTAGAGGCAATGTCACTGGGGGCCGGTCTTAAGGTGTTAATGGTGAGTTTGAGATTCCACTGTAAAGATATGCAAATGTGCCTAGCAGGAGTTCCTGTAAGTGTGCTGTGTGACCTTTTGGCTGTAGTTTTGCTCTGTGTGCTGTGGTGGCTGGTTGGCTTTTTCTCTCTCTGCTTGGCCCTGTGAGAGCAGACCGTTTCTCCTGCCCTTTTGGAACTTCTCCTGGATCTGTAAGCTTCAATAAATAATATCCCTTCCTCCATAACTGTGCCTGGTCTGGAAGTTCATCTCAGCGAACCTGAAGCTGTCTACTACAGTGTGGAATGGTCATGAATTACACATGGTTCCAGGAGCATGAGGCAGGATGTGATGTCCTGATAGCTGAAAGATCCTTTGGAAGAGGAACCATGGTTTTCACGGATACCTGAAGATGTTTTGGATATACCTGGACTGTACAAGGGCTACCATGGAGTGCACTGTTGGCCTGGGATGGAAGTTTTCCGTGGCTACTCTGCCCAGCTTCAGAAGCGTAATTGGGAAACCTGGAGACTGTCAGTCTCGGGTTATATTGAACTTGAACTGCAGAAGTTTGATGATTGCTGATGATAGTTGAGTCTGCATTGTTCTCGTCTCTCCTTGCTATGCTTTATACCAGTTGAAAATGCATACTCTGTACCTTTATATGTTGAAAATATTTAACTTGTTTGATTTTACAGGACTCAAAGCTAAGAGACAATCTTAAATCTCAGATGAGACTTGGGACTTTGGAACTGTCTTAAGTTGGTCAAGACTGGGGACCTTTGATACTGGACTGAATACAATTTACAATGTGTGATGGTTTTAAATCTATTGGGGGCCAGGGGTGGAATGTGGTAGTTTGAATATATGGCACCCCATATATTCAGTGTTTTATTAGTTTGTAGTTTGCATCTGCAGTCACCTGGCTGGAGGCAGTGTCACTGGGCAGATCTTAAAGTGTGGTGGTGGGTTTGAGATTTCAATCTAAAGATACACCAAGTGTGCCTAGCTGGAGTTCCTGAAGTGTGCTGTGCTGTGTGGCTTTTGGCTTTTTGGCTTTTGGCTTTCTTTCTCTCTGCCTGGTCCTGTAAGAGTTGGCCAACCACTTCTGCCATTATGGAACTACCCCTGGATCTGTAAGCTTCAATAAATCCCTTCCTCCATAACTGTGCCTCGTCTGGAAGTTCATCTCAGTGAACCTGAAACTGTCTGCTACACTTGGCTAGTGTGACTTGAAAAAGACCAAACAAGAGGAAGAAATCTCTCTACCAGAAGGACCCGCTTCTCTTGTCTCATAGTCTTGTTAATCTAGAAGACTAAAAATAAAACTCCAAATTTCTCAGCGATGATTTGTATTTTTTTGAGAGAGACAGAGAGGAAGAGGCAGAGAGAGAGAGAGAGAATGGGTGTGCCAGGGACATTTCAACTACTGTGAACGAACTCCAGATGCATGTGCCCTCTTGGGGCAAAGTGCGGCATTGTGCGCTTGCATCACTTTTGTGTCTGGCTAAACATGGGACCTGGAGAATCAAACAGGCATTCTTAGGCTTGGCAGGCAGGCACCTTAACCATTAATCTATCTCTCCAGCCCCATGATTTGTATTTTTGAAAGCAGGAGAACCAATGTCAAGATCAATGGAACAACTTGCATGAACAGTCCTAATAGAGCAAATTCTCATGCTAAACAACTTCTTAGTAATAAACTATATCCCAACCCTTTCCAGCCTTTTGTGAATATACCTATCATTTCTGGGAGACAATATTGAAATCTACTTATCTATTTAACCTTGTCTAGTTTTGCTTCATATATTTTGAAGCTATCTTAAGAATGTTGCATCTTCCTGTTGAATTAGCTCTTTCAGCCTTAATGAATGCCTCTGTTTACTTACAGTAAGACTTTTTGCTTTTAAGTCCACTTTCATATTATAGCCATACTGGTAGCTTTTGGTTAGTTTTTTTCATGGTATCTCTATCATTTTATTTTCAACCTATAACTTTTGTGTAATGAGTGGCTCCTATAACAGGACACAGTTAGATTCAGTCTCACAATATTTTGCTTTAGTTAGAGTGTTTAGTGGGTTTTTTTTTTTAAATATTTGTCCCATCTGGTTTTGTTCCCTTATTCTGTCCTTTGTGCATTCTTTTGAAGAAGGCAAGTATAGCAGACAGCTTCAGATTCACTGAGATAAACTTCCAGACCAGGCACAGTAATGGAGGAAGGGATATTTATTGAAGCTTACAGATCCAGGGGAAGTTCGATAATGGCAGAAGAAGCTGGCCTGCTTTCACAAGACCAGACACAGAGAGCAAAGCCAAAAGCCAAAAGCCACACAGCACAGCATACCTCAGAAACTCCAGCTAGGCACACTTTGCATATCTTTAGATTGAAATCCTAAACCCACCACCACACCTTAAGTTCCACCCAGTGACATTGTCTCCAGCCAGGTGGAAGCAGATGCAAACAACAAACTAATAAAACACTGACTATATTTGGGCCATCTATTCAAACTACCACAGCAAGTATTTTTTATCATTCCATTTTTAACTCCTCTATCAGCCTGATGTGCTATTCTTTCATGGTTTCCCTAGGAATTGCAATGTGTATTCTTACCATTTCCTTAATAATGCCTTAGTCAAGATCAACTATTTTCCTCCTGCCTGTCCATTGTGCATATATTTCACTTTTATTTTATTTATTTTATTTTTTATGTTATTGTATATTTTATTTTATTTTTGTTTTATTTTATTTATTTTATTTTATTTTTATATTATTTTAATATATTTTATTATATTTATTTTTTTATTTTATTTTTATTTTATTTTATTTTATTGGAGAGAATCAGAGAGAGAGAGACTGGGTGTGCCAGCAGCCTCTCAGCCACTGTGAACGAACTCCAGATGCATGTGCCCCCTTGTGGGCAAGTGTAGCATTTCACCCTTGAATCACTGTATGGCTAAATGTGGAACCTGGAGACTCAAATGGGTGTTCTTAGGCTTAGCAGGCAGGCGTCTTAACCACTAAGCCATCTCTCCAGCCCTCACTTTTATTTTGGTATTCTCTATCACTCTTCTGCCTTATTTCTTTTCAGACAGTCTTTCACTGAACCTACAGCTCACATTTTTTGTTAGACTGGTTGACCAGTGAACCCCCACAATCCTCCTGTCTCAGATCCTTAGAATTCAAGCTACAGGTATGTGTAGCTATACAGTATACCCAGCTTTTGATGTGGGCATTGGGAATTAAACGTGGGTCCTCATGATTGAGCAGCAAATGCTCTTATCCACTAAGCCATCTCTCCAGCCCCACATAAGTTTCACTTTTATATGTTTATACACCTCAAGATATTTTTATTTTACTTTGAATAGTACTATTTTCTTTTTTCTTTCTCTTTTACCTTTTTTTCTTTTTTTACTTTTATTGTGCTCATCATTCCTTCCTATAATTTTTTTACTCTTATCATAGGTCATTTTCCTTTATGTATTTTTAATAGTTCAGCTACAAATTGAAAAACCTTTGAGTAATAATAGTTTCACTACTATTAAAATACTTACAGAGCATAAAATTATATAAGGGCAACTTTTATCCATTAGCATTTTCTTTTCTTTCTTTTCTTTTCTTTTTTTTTGGAGAGAGAAAAAAAAAAAAAAAGGTGTGTCAGGGTCTCAGCCATCACAATCAAACTCCAGACACTTGTGCCACCTAGTGGGCATGTGTGACCTTGAGCGTGCCTCACCTTTGTGCGTCTGGCTTATATGGGATCTGGAGAGTTGAACTTGAGTCCTTAAGCTTCACAGGCAAGTGCCTTATCCACTAAACCATCTCTCAAGCCCTCCATTAACATTTTAAAGATGACATTCCATTATAGCCTGAATGAATGTCAGTCATTAATATTAGTGTTCTTCCAATGGTAATGTGTCATTATTTCTCTAGTTTCTGAGATTTCTTTTTTTCTTTATCTTGGTTTTAAGCAGCTTCATTGCTGGTGTGCATTGGAACTTTTTGTTATTGGTTTCCTTCATGCACTTCAGTGAGCATTTTTGACTGGGTTTGTCACAACCTGTGCTAGTTCATTCCTCCTTAGGTGACCTGATGGTCCCCTGCTCCTGGAGGTCACCATACTGATGCCTAACTTAGTGTGACATCCAATTGGCATAGCCCACTGCAGCCTCAAACTCCAGGACTCAAGCAATCCTCTTGCCTTGGCCTCCCAAGTAGCTGGGACTACAGGTGTGTGCCACTATGCCTGGCACAGTGACCATTTTTAATTTGTAGCTTATGTTCACATTTTCATCAGTTTTGAAAAATTCTTAGCCATCTCAAGAAAAAGAAAAACAAGAAAATGATTGATGGAAGGAAGCACCCAATGTTATCCTCTGGCCTCTGCAAACATATGCATGGGGTACCACATCAGAACACACACACACCCCACCACCGCTGCCACCACCATTGCACATATTACATGTATGAACACACAGACATATACATTTTGTCTTTGCCCATCATTTCCAGTATTTTTGTAGCATGCATATACCAATTATTTTAAAGTCCATTTCTTTTACAAAATATTTCCCCCACCCACACCACTCAGAAAATGTCTCATGGGGCCAGGTGTGGTGGTGCATTCCTTTAATCCCAGCATTTAGGAGACAGAGATAGGAGGATTGCCATGAGTTCGAGTCCACCCTGCAAAAACTACATAGTAAGTTCCAGGTCAGCCTGGACTAGAGTGAAACCCTACCTACCTTGGAAAATCCAAAAAAAATAAGAAGAAGAAAAGAAAATGCCTCATGGAGAAAACAATTGTAGATTTGAGCTTATTTACATTCAGACACATCATATCTGTGCTTGTCATCAAACCTCTGTGGAATTCTGTTTCTCCAGTTGGAGACTCTCTGCACATATGACTACATTTCAGTGCATAACCTATTACCTACAACCTAAAACTGAGAAATATCTGCATGGAAAAAAATAGCCAATGATTTCAGTTACCCTCAGAATTTCTTCTTGTATAGAATTTTAGTCCATCTGATCTGCTAGTTTTCAAAGATCTATGGTATTTTTTAAATATGAGTTTTCTTACTTATCTACTTTTTCAAGATGCTGTAATCTATCCATACAGAAAAGAATAATACTCAGAAATTCTCATTATTAGACAGAAGAATAACAAATAATAGAAAGGAGCATTTCAGGGCTGAAGAAATGACTCAGTGGTTAAGGCACTTGCCCTTAAAACCTAATGACCCGAGTTTGATTCCCCAGTACCCACATAAATCCAAATTCACAAAGTGGTACATGCATATAGAGTTCATTTGCAGTAGTTAGAAGTACTGGTGCACCCATTCTGTCTCTCTCTTTCCCTCCCTTTTTCCCTCCTTGCAAATAAATAAATAAAATTTTAAAAAAGAAAATAGCATTTCAGATAATCAGGTTCTTAAACTCATCTCACAAACCTCAGCAAAAAGAATTTGGTCATTCAAACTATAAGGTGCTAAATACTTTAGTATATTTATTCAAAAATATTTATTCATGGCCTATTATGTGCAAAATCCTATACTAGCAATTAGAATAAAATTGAGAATAAGAAATAATATAATATAGTCTCTGTCCTCCTAATATTCTCCTACAAAATATGATGCAACTATACCAATAATGGAAGTACAGTGAATGATAGATGTCATATTCACTTAAATGAACTCCATTCATTCCTATGTGTTTGTACCAGTGCTACTGTACTATATTAAAATTCTGGATGAGAGATTATGCAGATCTCATGACAGGAGGGATATTGTTTGAATTGGAACCAGAAAAAAAGGATGGAATTCTGATGAAAAAGACATTCTAGAACTTTAGGGAGAAATGTTTACAAAGGTTTATGACTTAAAGAGGTGAATCATTTCACAAAGTGTTAGGATTGCACATGAAATTAAATAGCAATTTGTAATTCTAGCTGCATATTAGAGATATCACGATCATCTAGGGAGCTTGGAAAGTATGCAAATGTAAGCATTTCCACCACCACTCCTAGTGAATTAGTTTTTAAAATCCACAAAATTCTGATGCATAGCTAGAGTTAAAAAATACTCATGCTCTGCATAAGAAAAATGGAAAATTTACACTAATGTGGATGTGGGTCACAGCAAGTAGTCAACCATGAAAACTAGGATGAAGAGTAAGTACTTTATGGAATGGGTAATGGAAAGTCACAAAATTAGTTTATCCACTGAGTTCAGTGGCAATGTGATAGACAAAGTAGAGGGAAAGACCAATTAGTTGTTTATTGAAAGATCTTGTAAGAACTCGGACTTTATAAGTGATTCACAAGATGTATAGAAAAAAGAAAGTAAATTAAAATAGATTTAATAAGAAAAGATGTAGTATTTAAGAATTACTGAAGGTGAGCAATCAAGAGAAAATGTCCAGTGAAAGATGGCTTCCAGACCTGAATTTATGCTACAGTACAATTGGGAAGTTGAGAGGAAAGGCAAGGGTGAGCATGGGGGAGAAATACTGAATATTGTGCTTCAGAATCTTGGGGAAAATCCCCAGAATACAGCTAGAAATTATAGATAAAAATAAATGTTACAGCTGGGTATGGTGATGCACAACGTTAATCCTAGCACTCAGGAGGCAAAGGTAGGAGGATCACCATGAGTTTGAGGCCACCCTGAGACTACATAGTTAATTCCAGGTCAGCCTGGACCAGAGTGAGACCCTACCTCAAAAAACCGAAAATAAATAAATAAATAAATGTTACATATCTATAGGTTTGAGAGATCTGCACCATAGGTACTATTTGAAAATATTCTCAACATGAGATATAAGAATGGAAAGGCATTCAAGAGATTCCAAGGAGATTAATCCTTATCTCATTCCATTTGCCTCTCCACCCACCAATCCTTCTTCCATATCTGCCCCAATGCACTAACTAATAGTCCTACCTGCCCTATAGGACAGGAGCAGATCTTGAGGAGTATTAAAAAAGCAACAATTAGGTTTGTGACTTCAAGAAGAAAAGAAGGAGAGAGAGAGAGGCAGAAGGGCAGTAGGAGAGTAGATAGCAGTAAGAGAGGGAAGAACATGTTCTTTGCACCCTAAGACCATCCACCTGATATGGGCACATCGAGATTAAGATGTACATGTAATTAAATAATTATAATTTGAGCTAGGTGAGAGATTGCCAACATCTTTCCAATATCTTTGTCTAATAGAATCCATTATTGTAAAATTGAAAGATGTATCTTAGCAATGAGTTTTCTTATTTATACTTTTTCATTTTTTTCTAATTTGTATATAATCAATTGTGTTACTTTTTCATCTAAAGACATCTACATAGTTTTATGCTCATTCTCCTCCTCACTCTGAACTGCTCTTCTTACAAATGCATTTTAGTATTAAATAGGATGCTCTGGTGTATGTCATTCCCTAAAACCAGGGTATCAGCAGGGAATTCAACAGAGAATACTGCTTAACACAATGCAGAAGCACTCATGACCAGAAAGGAGAAAAAAAAAATACCTTAGGGTTAGGGAGAACCAGAGTGTTATTGAGTAATAAAATAATATTTCAGTTATCTTCATTTTTCTTACTATAAAGAGTAGCTTCATATATAAAGTTACTATTGTATTATAAGAAAAAGACATGTGGAGGCCATTAACATTTAAAAAATTGAATAGCTAAGTCATCCAAAATGAAAAGTTTCTAAGCTTGTGAAGATGTCTACACTTTCCCTTGACAGTCCACTCCAGTATTGTGAAATTGTGATATTTTGTATCATATACTTGATTATAAAATCTGCTAGATGAGTGCAAGTATAGGAGAGACGAGTTAAGGATGAATGAAATTCCATTGAAATCTCAATGATTGTGTTGCTAAGACTGTAAAATCATGTTTAAATGGCATCGTGTACTAATTTCTGAGAAAGCTTGATTCAGAACCTAGTAGAAAGAAAATTTATTATGACAAGCACTACTGGGAGGTAATCAAATTGTTAAAAATAAAATGATAAGGAGGAGTGTTTCTTTTCTAGAATTCTTAGGGTACCTTTTTATCTAAAAAAACACCTTATCTTCAAAAAATAAAATAATTTGTCTGTAGGTGGCGCACACCTTTAATCCAAGCACTCAGGAGGCAGAGGTAGGAGGATCTCTGCGTTAGAGGCCAGCCTGAGACTACATAGTGAATTCCAGGTTATCCTGGGCTAGAACAAGACCCTACCTCATAAAAACAAAACAAGGGCTGGAAGGATGGCTTAGTGGTTAAGGTGATTGCCTATGAAGCCTAAGGATCCAGTTTCAATTCTCCAGATCCCACGTAAGCCAGATGCACATGATGGCACATGCATCTGGAGTTCATTTGCAGTGGCTAGAGGCCCTAGCATGCCCATTCTCTCTATTCCCTTCTCTCTCTCTGTCTCTCTAATAAATAAATAAAATATTTCTTAAAATAGAGAAATAAAGAAATAAAATGTAAAAATGAACTGTCTTTGGCTATCAAATTACTATCATTTTATTCAGTAATTGTCCATTGGAGAGGACAGCATTTTCTTTTTAAAACTAAACTGAAGTTATTCTTCTACAAATAGAACTACGTGTGTGTGTGTGTGTGTGTGTGTGTGTGTGTGTGTGTGTGTGTGTTTGGAGAGAGAGAGAGAGAGAGAGAAGGGCAAATAGACACTTTCAGAAAACATATACAAGCTGTTTATCCATCTCTTTCCACTATGGAATAAAATTTAAATACTGTAAGGATGTGCTTGATTACCAAGTTCCTTCTCCCATAGAATAAAGCTAAATAGCTGATCCTTTCCAGGTGTATAGGCAAACTAGCCATCATTAGAAACTTGAGAATTTGTAAAACCCTGCATTCAAAGCAGCTCTGCTTAATGGGTATGTGTGCTCTTCCTTGGGAACTCAAAGTTGATCTATGCTTCTGAAAAAAGGGTAACTATGACTGAGTTTTAAATAATAAAGCCATGTTTTGATATCATTTATAATTTAAGATTAGAAAATTCACCTCCATTCATAATCTATAATAACTACTTATATTATAATAGTTGAATTAGAGCAAAGCCATTTAACTACTACCCATTAATTCTTAACTAAGGATTAATATGACTTATGTCACACCAGTTTGTGATCCCCAATAATTCTGATGAAATCACACTGCTTTTGTGCAAGTTATTAATTATATGACTAGTGCTTGGAAAATTTTCTAAGCTTGTACTTCATAGGTGGTTCTGTGGCAATTTGTCCTCTAAGAATCTAGTAGTGGATTATGTTCTTACAAGCATTTGCCTTATTATGAGCATTAATTAAAGGTTTATCAATACTAATAAGTAGTCATTTTTCTCTTTTATTAACATTGCTATTGATTGCAAACTAGGAATGGCACAGCTTCCATAATGATTTACAGAGTATACATTAACACACTAAGTTAGAGCAGTTATGATCTTATTATTTGAGTAACCACATCTGGGAGAAGGCAGAAAGAAAGATCTTTAGCTATTAATAGTGGTAGTTTACTTCACATTTGTATTTTCTTTGTAAGCATATAGATCCTTCAAAAAAATTTTTACATTAGTAAGTTGGAGGATATAGTCATGACCTTCTGTGTGTCTCCACATATCATTATCATTTCTCATGGTATTCCAAGGACGTGTTCCAAGACTCTCTCTCTAAACTGTTGAGAGACTGGCTTATTTTCAATCCAAGAATGTTTGATAGCAATTACATGCAACTGCCTTATCTAACATTCCTAATAATACACCACAGACTATTTAGCAAAGCTTTATTAACTTGTCCCCCTGACAAGGCAACACAGCTCAAAATTCAAGTCACCAAAACTGTACCAGGCATTTAGTTCTGAGAAGTACTCAACACTCCCAGGTGTAATGTATGACCAGACCTTTCTACAGGATTGAAGAGAGTCATGATTAATCTCATTTGTGGCTGCCAATCTGGAAGAGGCAGGCAGGAGCCTGTAAAGGCTCTTAAGTGAACTCTCAGCCACATTCCCCTTAAGACTGCTCTTATTTAGATAGCTGCACAGATGGACATATCATAAAATGTGCTCATGATCTGAATATGTGCCAAAAGGAACAAGCAAGTCCTAACTTCAGTTTAGAGTCAAAGGTAGGAATGTGGATATGATCCAGGGCAATGCTCTGCTGTGCAGATGAGTGGAGAGACATTAATGATTCATCTAACCAGTTGACTTTCAACAGGGTTGGGGAAAGGCACAGGCTCCTGGCACACTTGAAGGGTTTTTTCTCCCCCTAGCACGTAGGCACTAAGACAAAAGGCATGGAGCAGGAGTGGGCAAGTAAGACAAGAAGATAATTGTGATGGTATTTGGGTACTTCTTTATTCTATTCCCTTGAAGTTGGAGAAATCATTTCCTTCAACTGCATAAGCTCATATCTTTAAGTTATATGTAGGATAAGATACTGCATTTGAAATCAAATCTTCAATAAATCGTTATGTCAAGGCTTCCTAAATCCCACCCAAACATTCTAAAATATAAAAGGTCCTATGTAAGAGAATGCTTTTCAATTAATTAATTGAAAACTAGCCAAAAAAACTTTTTTTTAATTTCTGAGCAATGTCTCAGCAGTGGAAAGCAACAAGGAATGATTTATGATTTATGAGCTTCTCCTTTCCCATACACACACTCAGCACTGCCCAGTCGCTCCTTCCAGTCCATTCCAAATAAATATACACTCCTAAGTAAAACTAACAGCCTGGATCCTGAAGGAAAAGCTGCAAGAAGTTTCTCTGTTCCCCTTCCCTATCAAAAAGCCATCCGGACATGGTGGCACATGCCTTTAATCCCAGCACTCAGGAGACAGAGGTAGGAGGATCACCATGAGTTCAAAGCCACCCTGAGACCACATAGTGTAGTGAATTCCAGGTCAGCCTGAACTAGAGTGAGACCCTACCTCAAAAAAAAAAAAAAAAAGGCACCATCCCAGACATGTCCTACACAGAAATTCTAGAAACACAATGCTTTCTTTATCTTCTTTCTGCATCTCTTTACTCTTAGACGCTTCCCATTCCAAGTAGAAAACTGTAATTTCCTAATTGTTGTATTGAGGTAGGCATTAATGGAGAAATAAACAAGTTAGTTAATTATATATTTTTATGACCATATCCCAAAACCTCAATTAACATCTTCTTTTCTTCATTTTTCCCCTTAGGATTATCCTTGAATAAAATAAATGAAATACCATATTTCTATTAGTGTTAATAAATAATAACAATTTTTGAGACTGCAACTAGTAGATGGAAAACAAAACTACACCTGCCAGAATGAGTCCCCATGATTAAATTAACACCCAATCTTTCATAGCTAAAACTAGAATCACTAGAATATGTTTCAGATATTGTTTCCTGTTGGTTCCTGTCCCCTGAAAGATTGAACCTCCTCTGTAGCATTTGATTTGTGTCCATGAGATATCATTGTATAGATGCTATTAGAGCTACTAGATCTTCCCCTACCTGAGGACAAAACCCATACTTATCATCACATAATCACTTCTTCGCTCAAATCTTATCAACATAAAACTGTGCTGTGTGAATGAATCAAATAATTGACAACCTCTTATAGACAAGAAAGGCGTGTTCCAGGTGGTATAGCTGTAGATGATAATCTCTTATAGAAGGAAACTCTACAACAAGTTTGACACTTTTGGCAAAATCATTGAAACAGGGTAAGAGTAAGTAATGTATAATTTAACTGAGAGTTGGGATAAAGAAGAAAATGGAGAATATAGCATTTCCCAAATATTTTATAAAATCCTGGTGTTAATAACCTTAGACTCTTGTGTATGAAAATATAATATATGTAATAAAATTTTCCACCATGACTGTGAATAACTGAAAGTCTATCTGGAAACCCAGACTCGAGCCCAGAGAATGACACAGAGTACTAAATCAAGCCAACAGACATGATGAACTAGAGGAAAACATAATCATCCATCCTTATTCTGGATCACATGACAATGAGCCCACCAGGTCTGGTAATAATCCACCCAGCAGAACAGAGGAATTAAGCAGTCCTCCTGAGTGAGAAGTGCCTATTTCCATTTTGGCTTCTTCCTTTGGCCTTAAACATTTGAATCCATGATCCTGCCTGCAAAGACTTCACAGCAGGGAAGAGGCAAGGTGGCACCTGCCATGAGAGCTATGTAGCACAAGGATCACTTTATTTGGGTGAGTAGAGGAAAATGACAACAGCTCTTCCAAGAAGTCATCTGAATCCAAAAAATGGCCTCAACCAGAAATAACCAGGCCTGATCTTCAAAATATGTAGTACCCAGAGAGCTCTTAACTGTCTTTTCATCTGCAATCTGACTGAGTTTTGATTTTGTTATTTGAGGATTGATTCCACCTTATAATATAAATTTGCATTTGATGAAATTAAAAGATTTTCACTATTTTGTCATCAAGAAGGAAGAGTTTTAGAAAGGCCTCTACTGTCCAAATTTGGTCCTTCACAATCTGAAAACTATTTTCCAAGGAAAGAAAATCTAAGGCCTACTTTTGGGGACAACAGTAGAGAACATATACCTGCCTTCACAATGTCCCAGTAGATGTGATCATGGCCATTTACAGAGTTCATGCTTCCACACCTGTGCTTCTTTCTGTAACCTCCAGCATTTGGATTCAATGACCATTCACAGAACTATCAGAGTCTTAGGCAATTTATCCACCCTAATAAACACAAGCCCCACATTTCCAGAACAAGACAGGACACATAGATACACTCTTGTCAGACTTTTCCTATCATACACACAAAAAACTCTCAATGGAAATGAATCCAATGAACAGAGTTGCAGTTCACCAAGTAGACCTGACACCAGGCAAGAAGTCAAGAATAATGGCTATATCCAAGGAAGAATGTAAACTTTGAACTTCTAAGGCAATGTTTTTCTAAAATAATTATAGAAGAGAAGATGCAAAGTAGATGCAAACTGGAACATGTTTTTCTTTAACCTTTACCCAGGAATGTGTGTTAGAAAAGAATTTTTGAAAGCCAGGCATGGTGGCACACGCCTTCAATCCCAGCACTCGGGAGGCAGAGGCAGGAGGATCGCCATGAGTTCAAGGCCACCCTGAGGCCACATAGTGAATTCCAGGTCAGTGTGACTCTACCTCAAAACACCAAAAAAAAAAAAAAAAAAGAATTTTCGGGCCTAGAGAAATGGCTTAGCAGTTAAGCGCTTGCCTGTGAACCCTAAGGACCCCAGTTTGAGGCTCAATTCCCCAGGACCCATGTAAGCCAGATGCACAAGGGGGTGCATGCATCTGGAGTTTGTTTGAGGTGGCTGGAGGCCCTGGCATGTTCATTTTCTATCTATCTATCTGCCTCTTTCTTTCTCTGTCTGTCTGTTGCTCTCAAATAAATAAATAAATAAAAAATAAACAACAAAGAAAAAAATTTTCAAAAGTGTGTATCTAGAGTCACCAATAACTAAACGCTACCCTGGGAATCACCCTAATGACAATATCACTGTAGAAGTCTAGGAACGAAACAAGTTCTTCTGCACCTTATAAAGCCAGAAAGATAAACATGAATGCTAAGAGTGAAAGAAAATTCTTAAGTTGATTTCAAATCACAGGCATATGTTTGGCTGGAAAAAAAACATATTGAGGAACACACACTTCAAAGGGAAATCTGTCAGAAATGGAACCACTGGCACTAGACCCACTGCCTGTTAAATTGTTTGGCCAAAACAGACTACTCATGACCTTCAGCTTTTTACCCCTCTAACAAAAGTAGGAAAGGTTGGAAACAGCCCTAAACATGTAACTTCACTTGTGACACATCCCTTTTCCATAACTCTGGCCAAACAATTCATCTCTGTAAGGAACCAAGGATTGAGTAATGCCCTTACCCAAGTGAAAAGGACTTCCCAAAAGGGATTAATACTAATACAAACACAATACAACATGACATCACAGAACCAACACTGATTCTAGTAGTCATAATTCTACCACTTTCAAGTGATTTTTTTTGCATATGTATGTGTGTTATGTTTATGCGTGTTCATATGTGTATATACATGTGGGGGTGCACATGCACATATGTGGGCATGAAGGCCAGAGGTCAACACTGAATGTCTTCCTCAATTGCTTTCCACAATATATTTTGAATACGGTCTCTCACTGAACCAGGTGTTCATCAACTGGGCTAGACAAGCTAGGCAGTAAGCCTTAGGGATATGCTGTCTCTGCTTCCTTAGCAGTGGCATGCCTAGCTTTTAGCTTATGCAACAAGTACTTTACAGACTCAGCCATCACCCTACCCCCTCAAGTAATTTTCATATAGGCTCATTTCTGCCTCATCTTTAGTATTAGTATATATTTGTGCTTATGTAAATTACCCACATACATATGCAAAAGGAACTTCATTTGAGAACTTAAAATTAATGACAGTTTTTAAACCACATGGCAGAAGGTATGAGAATTTTGTCTTTGATTTCTGTTCTACAAATCAAATATATATTTAATTCTCTATCCTTGGACTAGCCTTGGATAGAAGAGAGCAAGCAGAATATGAAAAGAAAGTCTCTTTAAAAATATTTTAAAGATTTCTCACACATGTCACAACACAAAACATCCAGATGAAAACACTCTCAAGTGGAATATAAATAATACATGTGAACATGAATTATACATAAAGAAGTCATTATATACATACATGTGCATTTCTGGGTATTTATGTTTTTAATAAAGACTACAAGAGGATATAATTCCCACATCTCTAGATGCCAGTAACATTAAAATCACTTGACAATAAATAATTTTCAGAACCAATCCTTTTTAACATATTTTGCATTCAGTAGGTTTACCTTTTATTTAGTTATAAATAGAAAACATCTACCCCCTGACTAAAAAAGTTGCCTGTGTGCTATTCTATAATATCTGACATATGGTATTTTCTTTACTTCTTCACCAGTCTGTAAGAGGCAGTCTTCTCTACAATTTTCTCTCACGTGCTTATTCATTCCTTCAGACAGCTCTCTTTTCTGCCTTGCTCTCTGGCAGCCTCAGACCTAAAGAATGCAAGGCATGAAAACTATAGTACAGAACTTATTTTTTTTATATATATTTTTTATTTATATTATTCTGATTTTACATTCATAGTACTGGTTCCATTGTCCTCCTCCCTGTCCTCCCACTTTCAAAGGGACCCTCATCAATGGGGAATGTGGGTCATGCATTGTGAGGTTAGTCGAAAGTTCTGGGGGTAGGCCCCGGGCCCCGTGCATAATGCCCCAACCACCCCCTCTTCCGCAAGTTTCCCTGAGCCACATTGGGGTCACTTTAGTTCTGCTTCAGTGATAAGGTTTTGGGAGCCTCTGTGTCTCTGGATATCTGGCTTAGTTGGAGTTGGATGTTCTCTGTGTTTATCTCCTTCAGCCTTTTTCTGGTGTCGTGATGCCATGAACGCTGTATTCTTGCCCTTCCTCTGCATTGTTCTATGGTTTCAGCTGGGGCACTGGTGAGGTGTGGTTAGCTGATCCTCCCTTCAGGTTCGTTGTCCATCTGAAAAAAGATAAGCAAATTCTCCAACGGAGAGAGAAGTTAGTACTAGATAGAAGGGATGACCATATATGTTTTGGAGGGAATTTTATATGCGTTGGCTCTCTTCTAGCCCACATTTGGTGGTATCTTGATCTTGGAGACTGAGCTCATTTTTTGTAGCTGGTTTTGAGTATAGTACAGAACTTCTGAGGGCCAGACAGCCACATCCCATGTATTCAGGGGCTATACCCACTATATTCACTTTGCCTTGAATACCAAAAGCACCAAGGAAAGGGAGATCCAAGTAGCAGATTTACTGCATACTGAACGATTAGAGCCACTTCAACAGATTTGCCTTAGCACTGTGAGGATTATTCCTCTCCTACCACTCCCATCTTCCAAAACCCACCTCTAAATATTTTCTTGTTACATAAAAAATGCAACCGCTGTACTGGATTTCATTATCGTCTTCTCTGCTTAGATAACCCCTGAGGAGACGACGTGACAGGAGTTCCTGTGAACCCAGTTAGATCATTTATAGTACTAGTCCTACTTTTGCCAAGTGAAAAGAAAACAAAAGAGGAATGAGGGTGACATGATGCATCCCCATCCCACATTTGCTCGATTCTCCGTTCTCAAATCTGGACTATGATATGATACAAAATGATAGAAAGTTAATCCATTAGTAATCAATACCCTCATAGGTTATCACCTCTAGTTCAATATTAGTTCCATGTCTTAACAATTAGTAATAAAAGTGCAAACTTCTCTGATGTTGGCTTTTCAGAATTTTTTAAACTAAAGATAAAATAGTTCTGAAAGAACTAAAATAAAGACCAAATGATAAAAGAAACAAATTGGGGCTGGAGAGATGTTTAGTGGTTAAGGCAATTGCCTGCAAAACCAAAGGACCCAGGTTTGATTCCCCAGGATCCGCACAAGCCAGATGCCCAAGGTGGCACATAAATTTAGAGTTCATTTACAGTGACTGAATGCCCTGGAGTGCCCAGTCTCTCTCTCTACATATATATGTGTATATATGTCTATATCTGTCTCGTTCTCTCAAATAAGTAAAATAAAGTTTTTTAAAAAAAAACCAAATTGGGGCTTGAGAGATGGCTTAATGGTTAAGGCACTTGCCTGTAAAGCCAAAGGACCTCGGTTCAATTCCCCAGGACCCATGTAAGCCAGATGCACAAGATGGCACATGTGTTTGGAGTTCATCTGCAGTGTTGGAAGCCCTGGCATGCCCATTCTTTCTTTCTCTGTCTCTCTGTCTCTCTCTCGCAGCCTCTTTCCCTCTCTCAAATAAATAAATAAATAATAAGTTTAAAATAAAAAACCAAATTGACAGACATTTTCTTCAGATTAACACCCACATCTTTATCCTTACTTTGTAAACATCAGAGAAGATATCATATGCCCCTTGCTCTTTGCCTTGCCCTATTTCATCACTCTAATCCCACTCTTAAGTTGGAATGAAATTCATTCTTCTTATGGTCCCATAATATTTTGTTCAAACATTTATCATGCCCTGCTATGGCTACAGCACAATTGCATCCGTGACCCATCTGCCACACTGGATAGCAGTTGTTTAAGAGGATAAAATAGGTGTCATTGCACTTTTGTCTATCCTATGTTCCATGAAATACATGTTTATTAAATTACATTGAAAATCATTAAAAATATTGAAAATAGGTGAGTACCTACTTGCATGAATAGGATGTTTGTCACAAAGAATCTTAAAACTAGAAAATATTCATACACAAAATATGTAATAAAAACTGTAAGACAGTGCCAAATGAATCTGAGATGTGACAGTTTAGGAACTGCTTTTTAAAAAAGAATCAAGATAGGTTTCCTATTATTCATATCACTGAGAATCTGTTAAAATTGAGATTTAGGGTTTTCCTAAAGTAAATGGGTCCACCAAAAGAGGAACACAGAGTGGTGGTTTTAAAAAATACTAAGAAAAAAGAATGTAAGCTTTAAATAAATTAATTAATTAAAATAAAATAAAATAAAAACAGGAAGTCAAAGGGGCTGGAGGGATGGCTTAGCGGTTGGTTAAGGATTTGCATGCAAAGCCAAAGGACGCAGGTTTGATTCCCCAGGATCCACATTAGACAGATGCACAACTGTCTGGAGGCCCTGGAGCGCCCATTCTCTCTCTGTGTCAAATAAACTAATTAATTAAAAAAATTTTTGATGGGAGGAAAGTTTTATTTTGGCTCACAGTCTCAAGGGGAAACTTCATGATGGCAGGGGAAAGCATGGCACGAGCAGAGGCTGGATGTCATCTCTGCCACAGAAGGTGGAAAACAGCAGCAGGAGAGTGAGGCAAGTCACATTTGGCAAGCTAGGGGTTAATAAATCTCAAGGTTCACCCTCAGCAACATACCTCCTCCAGCAAGGCTTCACTTCCTAAATTGCCATCAGCTGGGAACCAAGCATTCAAGATACATGAGTTTCTGGGGGACACCTGACTCAAACCACATACTCTATCATTTCACCTTTTTAGTTGTCTTCATAACACTAGCCACACTTGGTCAATATTTCATTTATTACATAGACAGTCTGTCTCTTTTTCCAGGGATACACTGTCTATGAAGATAGGGTTTTTTGTTTTTTGTTGTTGCTTTTCCTTCTTAGCTTTCTTTTTATTACTGCATTTCCTTCATTAACGTAGTCACTTACCTAGACTAAGCAGAGACTTCCTTAAACATTAATGAAAAGGCCCAGTAGATTTTTCAGTATAAGAGAGTCATCTGAGGTTAAATTTTATTTTGCTTTTGTGGCACTGGAGATAGGTCCTACGTTCTCATGTATACTAAGCAAGTGATCTACTACTGACATGAACTATAACTCAGTCCTCTTTCTACTTTTTTAAATATATTTTATTAGTTGTGTGTATAGTATATATACAGCCATGATGGTACCATCGTTAGCCTTCTCCCTGTCCTCCCGCCATGGGTAATGTGAGTCTTGTCTTGTGGGGGTAGCCATCAGTTATGCAAGAGAGGCAATGACTCTGTGTATAATGACCCAAGTCATGGCTCTAACAATCTTTCTGCCCCCTCTTCCACGAGTCTCCCTGAGCCATATTGGGTTCATTTTAGGTCTATTTCAGTGACTAGGTTTTGTGAGTCTCTGTGTCTCTGGATATCTGATTTGGTAGGGGTTGAGAGTTCTTTGTGTCTATCTCTGTCACCCTTGTGCTGGTACCAGGTTCACCAATAAAGCAGCACTGATGCACATTTCCCCTACAACTCAATGGCTTCATCTGGTGCCATGATGTGGTGAGATGGGCTGATTCTCTCCTCAGGATATGAGTTGATCTGAAAGAGAGAAGCATATTCTCCAACAGAGAGTGAGGTCAGTGCAAGATACATGGATAACCATTATTATTATAGAGAGAATTTAATAGGTGTAGGCCCTCTTGTATCCCACTATTGGTGGGAGCTTGATATTGGAGAGTGGGTTTGTTTTAGGATATGGTTCTGACTTGTTTCCTGTTTCCAGGTATGGGTTCCATTCCACTGAGCAGATCCATTAGCCAAATCTAGAGCAGTTGGTAACCCACCTTGGCTGTGTGCCACTACTGCACTTGTGTGAGCAGCATGCCAGGTTGTTTGCTGCCGAGTAGCTTAGACCACGAGTTGCTTAAACAGATGTTGGTCATTTTCCCCCACTTATTTAGTGCCTTCTGGCACTAGAAAAGCTAACTGTCTGGGGACTGACTCTCTTCCAGATTCCATCTAGGTCTCTCCATTTCCATCCGAACAGCATATGGTGTCTTCAGCAGTAGAGTCTTACCAATAACCTTTGGTGAGTCATCAAGTACTCTGACAGAAATCTGTCTTCTTTTGGGAAATTTTGTAGGTCTCACTGATCAACAGCTCCTTGTGGATATTAACCACATGCTGGTATTGGGAGTTACAGGTCAGTGCCAAGGGAAAAGAAGGAAGAAAAAATTGGTAATATGAAAGAGAAAGAGAGAGGAGAAAGAAGAGGGAGTGATAGAGAGAGAAACAGAAGATTGAAGTTACTCTTCATCCTACCCTCTCCCAGCCCCTGTGATTCTGGTGTTCTCTCCAAGCATCTGATACAGGTTCAACCTTTCAGTATGTCCTTCAGGATATAGGATTTTATGGTACCATTTCCATTTGGGTCCAGTTTTTTCTTCCCCCACCCACCCTTTCCCTGACCTCCAACCCAACCATCCCTATTGTCCAGTCCTCAAGATGTTTAGTAGGTGTGTCAGCATCTTGAGAAAATACAAATTAGGAGCCACAGATGATTGAGACCATGTGACGCTTATCTTTCTGTGATTGGGTGAGTTCACTAAGAATGATCTGTTCTAACTTTGACTATTTTTCTTCAAATTGCTTTGTGTCATTTTTCCTCACTGCTGTGTAGTATTCCATTGTGTAGATATACCACATCTTAGTTATCCATTCATCTAATGATGGACATCTGGGTTGATTCCAGCTCTTAGCTATTATGAATTAAGCAGCTATAAACATGGTTGAGCAAATATCTCTGAAATGAGGCTTGAAGCTTTTAGGGTAAATGCACAGTAAGGGGATAACTATGTCTGTTGGTACCTCTATGGTCATCCTTTTTAAAAGTCTCCATATTGCTTTCCATAGTGGTTGTACCAGCTTACATTCCTACCAACAGTGAATGAGGGTTCCTATTTCTCCACAACCTCGCCAGCATTTGTTTTCATTTGATTTTTTTAATGTTTGCTGTCCTTACTGTGGTAAGTTAGAATCTCATGGTTGTTTTAATTTGCAATTCCCTGATGATTAGGAATGTTGAACATTTTCCTAAATATGGGTTTGCCATTTGTATTTCTTCTTCTGACAACTCCCTGTTCAGTTCTCTGGCCCATTTTGTGAGTGGGTTGGTTGTTCGATTTTTTATTGTTTAGGTTTTTGAGTTCTTTGTAGATTTTAGAAGTTAGGCCTCTGTCCAATGTGTATCCGGCAAAATTTTTTTCCCATTCTGTGGGTAATCTATTGGCTCTGCTTGTTGTATGTTTGTTGGTGAAAAAGCTTTTCAGCTTCATGAGATTCCAATGGTTGAGTGATTGTTTAATTTCCTGAGCTACTGGGGTTTTGTTCAGGAACTCTTTACCCACTCCTATATCATGGAAAGTGCCTCCTACTTTTTCTTCCAATAGTAGCAGTGTTTCTGGTCTTATATTCAGGTCCTGATCCATTTGGACTTGATTTTTGTGCATGGCGAAATGTGTGGATCAAGTTTCATTTTCTTGCATATGGTTATCCAGTTTGTCCAGCACCATTTGTTAAAGATGCTGTTTTTTTCCAGTCTACATTGTTGGGGCCTTTGTCAAATATCAAGTAGCTGTACTTGCCCGAAAGTCTGGATCCTCAGTTCTGTTCCATTGATCTATCATCCTGTTTTTATGTCAGTACCATGTTGTTTTTATTAGTATGGCTTTGTAGTATAGCTTAAGATCAGGTATGGTGATGCCTCCAGAGGTATTTCTTTTGCTGAGGATATGCTTGAATATCTGAGGCCTTCTGCCATTCCATATGAATTTTGAGATCATTTTTTCTATTTCTGTGAAGAAAGAAGTTGGGATTTTTATTGGTATTGCATTAAATCTATATAGTTCTTTTGGTAAGATCGCCATTTTTACAATGGTAATTCTCCCTATCTAGGAGCTTGGGGGATCTTCCATTTTCTCAAGTCCTCCTCAATTTCTTTCTTGAGTGTTTTTATGTTTTCATTGTAAATGTCTTTCACCTCCATGGTTAATGTTATTCCAAGGTTTTTTTTTTTTATGCTATTGAAAATGGGACAGTGTTGCTTATTTCTTTCTCTGTATCTTTGTGTTTTGCATAGAGAAAGGCTACTGATTTTTGTGCATTGATTTTTGTATCCTGCTACTTTCCAAAGAATTAATCACATTTAAAAGTTTTGAGATGGAGGTTCCTGGGTCACTTATGTATACAATCATGTCATCTGCAAATAGGGCTAACTTAACTTCTTCCTTTCAATTTGTATCCCTTTTATTTCTTTCTCCTGTCTTATTGCTTGAGCTAGTACTTCTGGTACTATGTTGAAGAGCAGAAGTGAGAGTAGACACCCCTGTCTTGTTCCAGATCTCAATGGGAATTCCTTCAGTCTCTCCCTATTAAGTGTTATTTCAGCTTTAGGATCTTCATATACAGCCTGTGTTTTGTTGAGATATAGACTGTCCATGCCTAGTTTCTCCAATGTTTTGATCATAAAATGATGTTGTATTTTGCCAAAGGTCTTTTCTGCATCTATGGAAATGATAATGTGGTTTCTGTGTTTGAGCTTATTTATGTGATTTATTGCAATGACAGATTTCCTTAAGTTGAACCATTCCTGTGTTCCTGGAATGAAGCCTACTTGATCCAGGTGGATAATGCTTTTGATGTGCTATTGAATTCGGTTTGCGAGGATTCTTTCAGGATCTTTGCATCTAAGTTCATCAAGGAAATAGGCCTGTAGTTTTCTTTTCTGGTGGCATCTCTGCCTGGTTTTGGTATTAGAGTGATGCTAGCTTCATAGAAGGAGTTGGGGAGCTTTCCCTGTTCTCCAATTGTGTGGCTTAATTTGAGAAAAATTGGTTTCAGTTCTTCCATGAAGGTTTGATAGAATTCAGTTGAGAAGCCATCTGGTCCTGGACTCTTCTTTTTAGGGAGGATTTTTATTACCCTTTCAATCTCAATGGTTGTGATAGGTTGGTTTAGGAGATTAATCTGCTCTGAGTTTACCTTTGGTAGGTAGTATGTGTCCAGGAATTCATCCATTTCCTCCATATTATCCAGTTTTGTGGAGTAGAGGTTTTTGAAGTAAGTCCTGATGATTCTCCCGATTTCACTTTTGTGATGTGATCTCTCCTTTTTTCATTTCTAATTTTGTTAATTAGAGTTGTCTCTCTTTTCCGCTTGACCAAATTGGCCAGGGATTTATTAATTTTGTTTATTTTTTCAAAGAACAAGCTCTTTGTTTAATCAATTCTCTTAATTGTCTTCTTAGTTTCCAATTCATTAATTTCTGCTCTGATCTTAATTATTTCTTTCTGTGTGGAGCTTTTTGGGGTGGATACCTGTTGTTTTTCCAATGCCTTTAGATGGATAGTTAGGTTATTGATTTGGGATCTCTCTTTGTTATAAAGGCATTTAGCACAATGAATTTTCCCCTGAGGACTGACTTCATTGTGTCCCATAAGTTTTGGCATGATGTGTTTTCATTATCACTCATTTCCATAAATTTTGCAATTTCACTTTTTATTTCTTCCACTACCCATTTATTGTTTAGAAGTGTGTTGTTCAGTTTCCAGGAGCTGGTTGGGTTCCTGGCGCAACTTTTGTTGTTATTTTCTAGCAATACAGCATTGTGATCCATGGGCAGCTGAGAAGAATGTGTAATCTGTGGTTTGGGGGTAGAATGTTCTATAGATTTCCATTAGGTACAATTGAGCTATGGTGTTGTCAAGCTTTCTTACTTCCCTGTTAATTTTCTGTTTGGATGATCTGTCTATTGCTGACAGTGGAGTATTGAAGCCCCCAACTATGATGTTGTTGGCAGTTATTTCTGTTTTGTTGTCCAGCAGATTTTGTTTTATGAATTGTGGTACACCTGTGTTTGGTGCATAAAGATTGGTAATTGTGATATTCTCTTGTTGGATTGTTCCCTTGATGAGCAAGAAATGGCCTTCTTTTCTTTTTTGATTACTTTTGGTTTGAAGTCTATTTTATCCAATATAAGTATAGCTATACCTGTTTTGTTTCTTGTTTCTGTTTGCTTGGAATATCATTTTCCATCCTTTCACCCTGAAAAGGTGTCTGTCTTTAGTGGTGAGGTGGGTTTCTTGAAGACAACAGATTGAGGGAGCTAATTTTCTGATCCACCCTGTTAGCTTATATCTCTTGATGGATGAATTAAGGCCATTAATATTTAGGGCAATAACTGTGAGGTTTGATTTGATACCTGCCATATTGTGGTAGTTTGTGTGGTTTGGTGGTTTCTTGGTCTTTTCAGTTTTTGTGCCTTCTCATGGTTTGGTTATTGTCTTCTACTTCTCCTGGGCACTTGTGGTTGGTTATTTGCTTCTTCTGTGTGTAGAATTCCCTGAAGTACTTCCTGTAGGTTTGGCTCTGTGCTCATATAGTCGTATGGCTGACTTTTATCATGGAAAGTTTTTATTTCACCATCTATTATAAGGGATACCTTTGCTGGGATAGAGTAGTTTGGGTTGGAAGTCATAAGTTCTTAGGGTTTGCAGTATTCCATACCAGGCTTTTCTGGCTTTTAGGATTTCCATTGAAAAGTCTGAAGTAATTCTGATGGGGTTTCCTTTGTAGGTAATGTGTTGTTTCTCCCTAACTGCTTTTAGGACTTTCTCTTTGTGCTTGATATTTAGAGTCTTAATGATATGTCTTTGAGAATTTCTTCTTTGGTCCAGTCTGTTTGGAGTTCCACTAGCTTCTTGTGTTTTTATGGGACTTTCTTTTGAGAGGGTGGGAAAGTTTTGTTTGATTAATTTTGTTTAATAGGTTTTCCATGCCTCTGGTCTGAATTTCTTCCCCTTCTAGTATACCCATAATTTGAATGTTCAGGCACAGACCAATGGAGCAACTTGTGAGGAAGAAGATTGTGAGGATCAGCAGGTGGACTTCAGCCTCTGTCCATAGCTCCCCTCCCCCACCACCAGCACAAGCGCCAGCAAGCACCAGAGACCTGGGGAAGGGAACTCACCTACACAGCACCTGGCATAATCAGAGGAGCAGCCCACTGACCCAGGCAGCCTACCTGAGCCACAGCACAGCAAAGAGACACTGGCCTGTTAGTGTGTGGGATGAGTCAGTGGCAGGTACCAGTGATCACATGTGTGGACCTAAGTAAGGCTATGGTGGGGATAGTGGCCTGTTGGCCTGGGTCCCTGTTAGTGGGTGATAAGAGTCGGCGGTGGGTATTGGCGATCAGAGGGGGGCAGAGCTCAGAAAGGCTAGGGTGGGGATGCTGGCCTGCTGGCCTGGGTCCCTGTTCATGGGTAGGAGGAGTCAGCAGCAGTACAGGCAATAGTGCACATGGGTCTCAGGGTAGGGACACTGGCCTGCTGGCCAAGGTCCCTTCTCAAGGGCGGGGCCACAGAGTGGGACAGGCAAGGGGCTCACAAAGGCTAGAGCAGGGACACTATCCTGTTGGGCTGTATCCCTGCTCAGGGGCGGGACTGCAGAGTGGAAGGGAAGACACGCCCAGGGCTCAGAGAAGGTAGAGCAGAGACACTGGCCTGCTGGGCTGTATCCCTGCCTGGGGGCAAGACCACGAAATATAGCTTATTTAAGAATGCCAAATCCAACCATCCATCAGATTTAACATATAACTTATTCTGACAAGGATGGTGAAATTAGCCCTTCTGATGCAAGCCTATATACCAGGCTTATTTGGCAGGTATTGACCTGATGTAATCCCAGTTACCTTTTGGGATGGCTTTAGTCTCAGCTATGCTGCACGACTGCTTGTGTCCCTCTTTGCTGTGCTGTGGCTCAGGTAAGCTGGCTGGGTCAGTGGGTCACTGCTCTGATCGTGCAAGGTGCTGTGTAGGTGAGTTCCCTTCCCCAGGTCTCTGGTGCTTGCTAGCACTTGTGCTGGTGGTGGGGGAGGGGAGCTGTGGACAGAGGCTGAAGTCTACCTGCTGATCCTCACGATCTTCATCCTCACAAGTTGCTCGATTGGTCTGTGTCATCCTGCTTCCACATTTCTTGAGTTTGCGAGGAGGCTTGGGTGAGTGGAAAAATCCCCTCACCTGTTTTTTTCCTGCAGCTCAGGCCGAGGCTGCTGGCTGCGGCAACATGGAGCTTGCTGCCGCTGCTGGAACTGCTTCTGCCTGTTTCTGTGGGCTCTAGATGGTCTGGATCTCTCCGCCAATGCTGGAGCTGCCTCTGCCTGTTTCTGTGGGCTCTAGATGGTCTGGATCTCTCTTATTTCTCTACTGTGGTTGATAGTTTACTATATATCTCACTTTTTAGAAGAAGAGTGTAATTTGCTGAGTTGTTTTGTTTTGTTTTGTTTTGTTTTTTGATTTTTCTTCTCTAGGCCATTTTGGCTTGGTTCCTATGCTGCCATCTTAACCAGAACCCCCAACAGTTTGTTTTTGTACCTCTGCATTTCTAGCACCTGGCACAGGACTTGACAGATTACAATTGAACAAACAAAACCTAAAATAAAATTTAAACAAAAAGAATGTAAGCTTTACACAGAACTCAGTGGAAACCTGTCTTTATTCCACCCACTAGTCCACAGGGGAGAGGCCAGAAAACATGCAAAGGGAGACCATCTAACTCCACCCATCGTGTCCTTAAGGAAGAGGCCAGTGAGCACCTGAAGGGAGCCATTCCTGACTTCACCCACTTGATCTTAGTAGGAGATTCCAATTTGTGCCAAAGAGGTCTACCTTGTGCCCCTGGAAAGGCAAGTGCTTTAAGTTCAGGGCTCTCTTTGAGCTTCAGCACCACACACAAGCCAGCATCACTTCTCTACCAAAAACTCTCAACCTGAGTCACAACTGAAATACAAGAGGGTCATCTACAGCTTAGGCTATAGCAGATAGGCTGATAAATGAGTGGGAAGAACTAGTTCTTCTCAGTTTTAATAGCTACAAAGAATTCAATCACTAGTGAAGTAACCTGTAAGAGGCCCTTCAAAAAAGAAAATGGGGGCCTGAGAAATGGCTTAGCACTTAAGGCGCTTGTCTGCAAAGCCTAAGGACCCATGTTCAATTCTCCAGATCCCACCTAAGCCACATGCACAAAGATGAGGCAAGCACAAGTTCGCACATGCCCACTAGGTGGCACAGTATCTGCAGTTCAATTGAAGTTGCGGAGGCCCTGGCATTACAATTCTCTCTCTCTCTCTCTCTCTCTCTCTCTCTGTCATTCTCTCTAGAAAATAACAAATACAAGAAAGAAAATGAACCACCAACAAATACTGGGAAGGGGGGAGAAAGTAAACCAGGAACTGATGTAAAAACACAATAAAGTATCACAAATAATGTGAGAGAACAACCCACCATGACCCATTCTCCTATTCAGAAACCAAGACCACCAAGATAGGGAAAATATTAAAGAACTAATTCAGAGTCTTATTTATTATTTATTTATTTATGAAAGCAAGAGAAAGAAACAGAGAAAGAGAGAGAATGGGCATATCAGGGCCTCTAGCCACTGCAAATGAACTCCAAACCCATGCACCACCTTGTGCATCTGGGTACTGGGGGGTTCAAACCCCAGTCTTTAGGCTTTACAGGCAAGTGCCCTAACTGATGTGCCATCTCCCCAGCCCCCAGAGCCCTAGTTTTTAAAAATTATCAATGACCATATAGAAGATTCAAACAAGCAGATGAATGAGTGAAGAAAATCCATTCAAGACCTTGACAAGACAGTCTCCAAATTGAATGAAAATATAAGTAAATTGGAGGAGAATGTCCAAAGCATGGGGAGAAAATTCAGCATGGGAATTGAAATACTGTTTAAAAAAAAAAAAAAAAAAAAAAAAAACAGGAATTCTGGAAATGAAAGAAACAATCACTCCAATTAAAAAAAAAAAAATGACCAACCAAGACTACTATACCCAACAAAAATATCTTTCAAAATTGATGCAGAAATAAGGATATTTCAAGAGAAACACAAATTAAGGCAATTCATGACAACCAAACTAAAAAAAAAAAAATGTATAGGAATATTATAGGGAGTTTCCTCCAAGGGAACATTTGTAAGAATTCTCACCAAGAAAGGAACAGGGGAACAAAGAAAAACAACCAAAACTCTAGGGTAAGTGACCAAAAGAAAAAAAAAAAAAAAAAAAGACAGTCAGATAGAACAACACTAGCAAAATAGAAGGAAAGACACTCTTCATAATAACTTCAAGTGTCAATAACCTAGAATCACTAATAAAAAGATGCAGACTCACTGTACTTTGAAAAAGCAAGTTCTAGGGCTGGAGAGATGGCTTAGCTGTTAAGATACTTGCCTACAAAGCCAAAGGTCCCAGGTTCAGTTTCCTAGGATCCATATAAGACAGATGCACAAGGTGGTGCATGCATCTGAAATTCATTTGCAATGACTGGAGGCCCTGGCATGCATGCGCTCTCTCTCTCTCTCTCTCTCTCTCTCTCTCCTTGCAAATAAATTTACAAAATAAATTTTAAAAAATATTTTAGGGCAGTCATGATAGAGCCTACCTTTAATCATAGTGCTTGTGAGGCAGAGGTAGGAGGATCAATGTGAGTTCAGCCTGAGACTACATAGGGAATTCCAGGCCAACCTGGGCCAGAGAAAACCTTACCTTAAAAAAACAAAAAAAATAAAAAATAAAAATAAACAAGATCTAACAATCTGTCTCTCAGAAACCCACCTAGCTAGCAAAGATGTCCACAAGAATCACAGGGTAGAAATTAATCTAACAAGCAAATAAAAACCACAAACAAGTGGATGTAGCTATGCTTATATCTGATAAAGTAGACTTCCTACCGAAGTTAGTAAAAAAAAAAAAAAAGACAAAGAAGACACTGCATATTACTTAAGGGAAGAATTTTTACAGAATACATAATAGGGGACTTCCAGGCAGGTAAGATGGCTGTATAGGAATCACGCCAATCCAGCTTAGGGAGCTTAGGGAGCAAAACCACAGCAAAAGACACTCTTCATCTGAAAAGTGAAGGTGTATAGGTTTTTATTGGCCACAGCAGAGAAGCGGGAGAGACTAACATCTATCAGAAAGGAGAAAATCAGCCAGAATCACGCAGAGTTGCTTCTGGACCCAGACCTAATCCACATGCATCTATGCACCCACCCAGAACCCAGCTGCAGGAGCAGAGATAAAACAAGGGGATTTTCCAACCTCATCAGTCTGCTTGCAAAGTCAAGAAACCTGAAGGGGAGACAGCAGAGATTAGCTGAGGACCAAATGAAGGGGACACAGTTGGGACCTGGTGAGCAGTTCCAGTACAACTCCACACTTCCTTCACTCTCCCATCCCCCAAATGACAGCACCATGACCCTCCAGAGAATGCATTCAGCCCCCGGTGGCAAGGCATCCAGCACAGTTGATCAGAGCACTAGATTCACAGCACAACATGGAGGAATTGAGGTGGGCACTCAGCATTTGGTGAGATTTGAAGCCACCCAAAAGGTAATGAGGCCGACTGACAAAAAAGCAGGCACATAGGCCTGCATTGGAAATGCTAATCTCTCTTGCCATATCAGGGTAGGTTATGTGTTACGTTTTCTTGGTTGGCTTTACCATTCTCAATTTAGCTATATGTGGGGTTTGACTATTGTTGCCTTTGATGCTTTCAGATTCATAAGGCCTTTGTCATTTTATTCTGTCACTATTGGGTGCAGGGTCTGATTCAGACCAAGGCTGACCTGGAACCCATTTCAGAACAGAAATCTCATCCTCCCAGCTGACAGGATTAAGGGTGTAGAGCAACACACATCCTTAGGGTTTTGGCTTTATAAGGTTATCTGTTTGTTTCAATCCCCACATTTGCATACTCCGTACTGGTTTTTACTGAATGTGTATATTGCTCAGTTGAATCTTAGAATTTTCCAGTAAATTGCTCCACCCAGCCCACTAGAATACTTGAATAGTGGCAAACTCAACACCTAGGATTACTTCTGCAGTTGGATTGAAGTACAAGAGCTACACTTTGGCACCTTAAACTCCTACTCTGAAAGTACATAAAGTTGCATTTTCAAGTCTAAAAGCACTACAGGTTATTAGAAAACCCAAGCATCAAATCAACTCAGGATGCAAAAATCACTACATTATACTACAAGGAACACAAAGAATCAAGACAATACACTCCTATCAAAAATTATAAATCCATAAGAAATAACCCCTAATGAGACTGTTTTGGATGAAAGGCCTGACAAAGACTTTAAAAATTTTATCTATACTCAAAGTAATCAAAGAAGAAAGCAAAGAAATTAAAAAGAAAACAAACTACTGAAGGAATTCCAAGAAAACACAGAAAACCAGCTTAATAAAATAAGGAGGTCATTACAAGACATGAGTAAAGAAGCAGATATACTGAAGAAAAACCAGGCAGAAATACTAGCACTGAAAAACACAGTCAGTCAAATACAAAACTCTGTGGAAAGTCTCCCCAGTAGAATAGATGAAGGAGAGAAGAGAATATCTAAACTAGAAGACCAGGTGGCAGATCTAATACAGTCCAACAAAGAGAAAAACAAGCTGATAGGAAGGTATGAAAAGATCAAACATAAGAATTCAGGGAATAGTAGAAATAGAAGATGTGTAGTAGGCATTTTCAACAAAATCATAGAAGAAAAGTTTCCCAAAATTGGGAAAGAAATGCCAAGGAAGACACAGAAATGTTTTAGAACACCAAACAGACAAAATCTGGAAAGAACCTCTCCTCACCATGTTATAATTAAACTACTAAACATACAAACCAAAGAAAATATATTGAAAGCAGTTAGTGAGAAAAAGCAAGACACCTACAAAGGCAAGCCCATCAGGATCCTAGCAGATTGCTCATGACAAACTTTAAAAGCCAGAAGAGCGTGGAATAATGTATTCCATGTTCTGAAAGTTAACAACTGTCAACCAAAATTAATTTATCCTACAAAGCTATCTACCCAACTTGAAGGAGAAATAAGGACATTTCACAACAACAGCAACAACAACAAAAAAAAAACAGACTAAAGGAATTTATAACAACTAAGCCAGCTCTACAGAAAATACCTGAAGGAACCCTTCATGCTGAAGAGAAAGCAAAGCACACACAAGAGGAAACAGGACAAAATAAACCATACTCAAATAACCCTTAAAACAAGAGAATAAAAAGAAACAGGAAGCACTACAAAACAAGAATGGTGAGAATAAATACATACCTTTCAATAATAACTCAATATCAATGGCCTCAATAACCCAACCCAAAGACATGCTTGCAGACTGGATTAGAAGGCAGGGTCCTGCTGTTTGTTGCCTCCATGAAACTTATCTCTCAATAAAAGATGGACAATGTCTAGGGTGAAAAGATGGAAAAGATGATTTCAAGAAAATGGGCCTAGGAAATAAGAAGAGGTTGCTATCCTAATACCTAACAGCATAGACTTCAAACCAACACTACTGTGGAAAGATAAAGAAAGTCACTTTATACTGATTAAAGAAATACTCCAGCAGGAGGACATTACAATGATCGATGTATATGTGCCTAATATGGGGGCTCCCAATTTCATCAAACAAGCACTATTAGACTTAAGGTCACAGATAACACCAAACACAATTGTAGTGGGTAACTTCAACTCAACTCTCATCAATTGACAGGTCATCCCAGCAAAAAATAAACAGAAACATCTGCGTTAAATGACATCAAGGAAAAAAATGGACCTAACAGATATCTAAAGATAATTCCATCCAAATGCTGCAAAGAAATATATATTTTTTCTCAACAGAACTTGAAACATTCTCCAAAATAGACCATATATTAGAACACAAAGCAAATCTTAAGAAATACAGGAAAATTGAAATAATCCCTTGTACTCTATCTGACCACAATGGAATCAAACTACAAATCAGCAACAAGAAAAACTACAACGCATACAGAAATCCATGGAGACTAAATAGTACACTATTGAATGATGAATGGGTCATTGATGAAATTAAAAAGGAAATCAATAAATTTATAGAATGAAATGATGATGAGAATAGAACACACTAAAACCTGTGGGACACAATGAAGGCAGTCCTAAGAATGAAATTTATACCTCAAAGTGCCTATATTAAGAAATTATGGGACTGGGGAAATGGCTTAGTGATTAAAGCATTTGCCTGCAAAGCCTAAGGATCCCGATTCGATTCACCAGAATGCATGTAAGCCAGATGCACAAGTGGGCGCATGTGTCTGGAGTTTGTTTGCAGTGGCTGGAAGCCCTTGCAAGCCCATTCTCTCTTTCTCTCTGCCTCTTCCTTCCTCCCTCCCTCTTTCTCTCTCTCTCTCTCTAATAAATAAATAAAATATTTTTTAAAAGGAAATTAGAGAGTTCACAAGTAAACAATTTAATGCTTCACCTGAAGGCCTTGGGAAAAAGAAGAACAAAGCAAACCAAAACTCAGTAGATGGGAAGTAATAATAAAGATTAGGGCAGAAATTAATGATATAGAAACCAAAAACCAATCCAAAGAATCAATGAAACAAAGAGTTGGTTCTTTGAAAAGATAAACAAGATTGATAAACCCTTAGCAAATCTGACCAGAAGAAAGAGAGAAGAGACAAAACTTAATAAAATTAGAGATGAAAAAGGCACCAGTACAACAAAGACCAAAGAAATTCAGAAAATCATAAGGACATACTTTAAGAATATATATACCTCTAAGTTTGAAAATATGAAAGAAATGGATGATTTTTTTTATTCATATGACCTACCAAAATTAAATCAAGATGAGATAAACCATTTAAATAGACCTATAATAAGTATGGTGAACCAAGCCATTATCAAAAGTCTCCTAGCTAAAAAAAAGTCCAACCCGCCCAAAAAAAAACTGACTTATTCAGTTAAAAAAAAACTGACTTTTTCAGTTTAAAAAAACTGACTTTTCAGTTACCAAAAAAAAAAAACTGAGATTTTTCAGTCAAAAAAAAAACTAACTTATTCGGTTCAAAGTTACAAAAAAAAAAAAAAAAAAAAAAAGTCCAGGCTCAGATGGATTCACTGTTGAATTTTACCAGACATTCATGAAAGAACTAACACCACTGCTTCTCAAACTTTTCCATAAAATAGAAAAGGAAAGAATTCTGTAGAACTCCTACAAAGCCACCATCACCCTGTTACCAAACCAAGACAAAGACAGAACAAAAAAAAAGAAAGAAAGAAAATTACAGATCAATCTCCTTCATGAACATAGATGCAAAAATTCTCAATAAAATATTAGCAAACAGAATACAAGAATATATCAGAAACATTATTCACCCCTGACCAATTAGGCTTTATCCCAGAGATGCAAGGATGGCTCAACAAATGCAAATCAATAAATGTAATAAAATATATAAATGGACTGAAAGACAAAAATCACATGATCATCTCAATACATGCAGAGAAGGCATTCAACAAAACCCAACATCCCTTCATGGTAAAAGTCCTACAGAAACTGGGAATAAGGAACATATCTCAACATAATAAAAGCAATTCATGACAAACCTACAGCCAACATAATACTAAATGGGGAAAACTTGAAACTTTTCCACTAAATTCAGGAACAAGATGATGGTGTTCACTGCCCTCACTTTTATATAATATAGTGGAAAATTAGCTATAGCAATAAGGCAAAAGACACTGATAAAAAGGATGCAAATTGGAAAGGAAGAGATCAAATTATCATTATTTGCAGATGATATGATTCTATACAAAAGGACCCTAAAGACTCTACCAGCAAACTGTTAGAGCTGATAAACATTTTAGCAATGTGGCAGGATACAAAATAATCCACAGAAATTGGTAGCTTTCCTATATACTAACAACAAACATGTGAAAGATGATATCAGGGAATCACTCCCATTCACAATTGCTTCAAAATCAATCAATCAATCAATCAATCAATCAATCAATAAAGTACCTTGGAATAAATTTAACCAAGGAAGTGGAGGATCTTTACAATGAGAACTTTAAAATACGTGGTACTGGCACAAGACAGACATGTAGATCAATGGAACAGAATAAAAGACCCAGATGTTAATCCAGACAGCTACAGCCATCTGATTTTTTTATAAAAGTGCCAAAAATATTCATTGAGAAAAGATAGCCTCTTCAACAAGTAGTTTTGGGAAAACTGGATATCTATATATAGAAGGATGAAAATAGATCCTTCCTCTCTCTCCATGCATAAGAATCAAGTCCAAATGGATCAGGGACCTTAATATCAGACCTAAAACTCTGAAACTGCTAGAGGAAAACGTAGGGGAAGCCCTTCAATATATTGGCATAGGCAATGACTTTTTGAATATAATCCCAATTGCTCAGGAAATAAAATCACTAATCAACCACTGGGATATCATGAAATTACAAAGCTTTTATACAGCAAAGGACACTGTGAATATAGCAAAGAGACAACCTACAGAATTGAGATAATTTTTGCCAGCTATACAGATGACAGAGTATCAATGGGCAGAATATACAAAGAACACAAAAAACAAAGCAATAAGCCTGAAGGCCTTGGGAAAAAGAAGAACAAAGCAAACCAAAACTCAGTAGATGGGAAGTAATAATAAAGATTAGGGCAGAAATTAATGATATAGAAACCAAAAACCAATCCAAAGAATCAATGAAACAAAGAGTTGGTTCTTTGAAAAGATAAACAAGATTGATAAACCCTTAGCAAATCTGACCAGAAGAAAGAGAGAAGAGACAAAACTTAATAAAATTAGAGATGAAAAAGGCACCAGTACAACAAAGACCAAAGAAATTCAGAAAATCATAAGGACATACTTTAAGAATATATATACCTCTAAGTTTGAAAATATGAAAGAAATGGATGATTTTTTTTATTCATATGACCTACCAAAATTAAATCAAGATGAGATAAACCATTTAAATAGACCTATAATAAGTATGGTGAACCAAGCCATTATCAAAAGTCTCCTAGCTAAAAAAAGTCCAACCCCCCCCCCCAAAAAAACTGACTTATTCAGTTAAAAAAAAAAACTGACTTTTTCAGTTTAAAAAAAACTGACTTTTTCAGTTTAAAAAAAAAAACTGACTTTTTCAGTTAAAAAAAAAAACTGACTTATTCGGTTTAAAAAAAAAAAAAAAAAAGTCCAGGCTCAGATGGATTCACTGTTGAATTTTACCAGACATTCATGAAAGAACTAACACCACTGCTTCTCAAACTTTTCCATAAAATAGAAAAGGAAAGAATTCTGTAGAACTCCTACAAAGCCACCATCACCCTGTTACCAAACCAAGACAAAGACAGAACAAAAAAAAAAGAAAGAAAGAAAATTACAGATCAATCTCCTTCATGAACATAGATGCAAAAATTCTCAATAAAATATTAGCAAACAGAATACAAGAATATATCAGAAACATTATTCACCCTGACCAATTAGGCTTTATCCCAGAGATGCAAGGATGGCTCAACAAATGCAAATCAATAAATGTAATAAAATATATAAATGGACTGAAAGACAAAAATCACATGATCATCTCAATACATGCAGAGAAGGCATTCAACAAAACCCAACATCCCTTCATGGCAAAAGTCCTACAGAAACTGGGAATAAGGAACATATCTCAACATAATAAAAGCAATTCATGACAAACCTACAGCCAACATAATACTAAATGGGGAAAACTTGAAACTTTTCCACTAAATTCAGGAACAAGATGATGGTGTTCACTGCCCTCACTTTTATATAATATAGTGGAAAGCTTAGCTATAGCAATAAGGCAAAAGACACTGATAAAAAGGATGCAAATTGGAAAGGAAGAGATCAAATTATCATTATTTGCAGATGATATGATTCTATACACGAAGGACCCTAAAGACTCTACCAGCAAACTGTTAGAGCTGATAAACATTTTAGCAATGTGGCAGGATACAAAATAATCCACAGAAATTGGTAGCTTTCCTATATACTAACAACAAACATGTGAAAGATGATATCAGGGAATCACTCCCATTCACAATTGCTTCAAAATCAATCAATCAATCAATCAATCAATCAATCAATAAAGTACCTTGGAATAAATTTAACCAAGGAAGTGGAGGATCTTTACAATGAGAACTTTAAAATACGTGGTACTGGCACAAGACAGACATGTAGATCAATGGAACAGAATAAAAGACCCAGATGTTAATCCAGACAGCTACAGCCATCTGATTTTTTTTATAAAAGTGCCAAAAATATTCATTGGAGAAAAGATAGCCTCTTCAACAAGTAGTTTTGGGAAAACTGGATATCTATATATAGAAGGATGAAAATAGATCCTTCCCTCTCTCCATGCATAAGAATCAAGTCCAAATGGATCAGGGACCTTAATATCAGACCTAAAACTCTGAAACTGCTAGAGGAAAACGTAGGGGAAGCCCTTCAATATATTGGCATAGGCAATGACTTTTTGAATATAATCCCAATTGCTCAGGAAATAAAATCACTAATCAACCACTGGGATATCATGAAATTACAAAGCTTTTATACAGCAAAGGACACTGTGAATATAGCAAAGAGACAACCTACAGAATTGAGATAATTTTTGCCAGCTATACAGATGACAGAGTATCAATGGGCAGAATATACAAAGAACACAAAAAACAAAGCAATAAGAAATCAAATAACCCAATTAAAAATGGGCTATGGAACTAAATAGAGAGTTCTCAAAGGGAGAAATACAGGGCTGGAGAGATGGCTTAGTGGTTAAGGCCTTTGCCTGCAAAGCCAAAGGATCCCAGTTTGATTCTCCAGGACTCGCATAAGCCAGATGCACAAGGGGGCTCTTGCATCTGGAGTTTGTTTGCACTAGTGTGCCCATTCTCTCCCTCTCTTTCTCTCTCTCTCTCCCTCTTTCCTTCTCTCTCTCTCTCAAATAAATCAATAAATAAAATAGATTTTTAAAAAGAAATACAGATGGCATATAAAAGTCTAAAAAAGTGTTCAATATCCTTAGCTAGCAGAGAAATGCAAATCAAAACTACTTTGAGATTCCATCACACTCCTATCAGAATGACTATCATCAAAAAAACAAATGATGGGCTGGAGAAATGGCTTAAGAGTTAAGGTGCTTGCCTGCGAAGCCTAAGGACCCTAGTTTGATTCTCCTGGTCCCATGTAAGCTAGATGCACAAGGTGGCACATGTGTCCGGAGTCTGCAGTTACTAAAGTCCCTGGAGTGCCCATATTCATATTCTCTCTCTCTTTCTCTCTCTCTCTTTGTCTCCCTCTCACTCTTTCTCTTTTTCCCTCCCTCTTTCTGTCTCAAATAAATAAATAAATAAATAAATAAATAAATAAATTTTCTAAAAAAAGAAAGAAAACAAATGACAATAAATGTTGGTGAGAATGTGGAAGAGGGGAACCCTTCTACACTGTTGGTTGGAATGTAGTCTGGTACAGCCATTGTGAAAATCAGAATGGAGTTTCTTGAAATAGCTAAAAATAGATTTACCATATGATCCTGCTACAGCAGGATCCTATATCCTAATGACTCTTCTCACTACCTTAGAGATACTTACAGAACCATGTTTATTTCTGCTGTATTCACAATAGCCAGGAAATGGAACCTGCCTAGATGTTGCTCAGTAGATGAATGGATAATAAAGATGTGGTACATTTACACAACAGAGTTCTGTCCAGCAGTAAAGAAAATAAAATTATGAAATTTGCAGGGGAAATGTATGGATCTGGAAAGGATTATACTTAGTGAGGTAACGCAGGCCCAGAAAGCCAAACATCACATGTTCTTTCTCATATGTGGATCCTAGTTACAAATGTATAGACTTGTGTGTGAGCTGGAACCAAAAATTGGTAGCAAAGGCCGGTAAGCTAGAAAAAGGCTATAAGGGAGGGAGGAGAGGGAAGAACTTTAGGGGATGGTGTTGTTTACATGTAAGTAGAAGAACAGATCACATGGAGTGGAATCGCCTAAGTGAGGCCAGAGGAAGAGATTCAGCAAGAGAAGGGTGGGGGAGGGTAAACCAAAATTCAAGGTATTCTGAATAATACATATGAAAGCCTACTTTTTTGGATAACAGCACATCCAGAAGCCATAGATTGTTACTAGAAAATTTTCAGTGCAAGGGATGGGATACCTTCCAGTGAGTTGTTGGCCAGGGAGGTCCCTGTTGCCTCCAAAACATTACAGGCTATTTCCAAGGCCCTTGGTTTCCCTTGAGAAACAGATGGTAAGACCCTATTGCTGAATACTTCACATGCCTGGGCAGCAAGGTCACTGATAAAGCTGAGCTGAAACCTTCTCCCTGTAGACCAGCCAACTGAAAGCTGGAAAAAGCTGCACTGCATGCAGCCCTATGGGAGACAGAAGTCATCAGCAGTGAAAATAGTGGACACTGGAAGCCTCAAGTTTGGCCAGACAGGCCAGATGACCTAATGGGTACAATAGTGGCATGTCTGCTCTGGGAAAACCAACTGCTCTCTAATTGGACTGGAGGCCCATTCTATGCCTGGTACTAAAAACCTAATCAAAAGCCTATTGCAGGGGAGGTCATGAGCCTTAGGGGTATAAAGCCTGCTCTTATCTGGCTAAATGCATATATTACTCTCACCAAAGTGCCCTGAAAGCACTACACTTAATGTTCATATTCATATATTAAAGCTACTCTCACTTTTGGTTAAAGAAGCTTATCTTTTCATATGGCAGTGACCACTGGAATGATCCAAAAGGCAACATAAGGCTTAGAAGTGACAGAGGAGTGTCCAACACTAAAACATCTCTATCACACCCTCTAAGGCTCAGGGTCCACTGTGAAAGAGGTGGCAAAAAGAGTGTAAGAGCCAAAGGAAGGATACTCCTTACAATGCAACTGTCCAGGCAGAAATTGGCCTTGATATCCATAACCTCACAGTGCCTAGCAATATCTTCACAAGACCCTAGAAGAAACAGGCGAAAAAGACAATGACATAAAAATAATAGAGAGACTAACAGAGAGAGGGAGGGGATATGATAGAGAGTGGAGCTGTGAAGGGGAAAGTGGGGGAAGGGAGGGAATTGTCATGGCTTATTGTCTATAAGTATAGAAGTTGTCAATAAATTTTTAAAAGAATACATAATAATTATAGGTATTTGGCACCACATATTGGGGCTCCAAATTGCATAAAATATATACTATTAGACATAAAAGTTCACATAAATACCGACACAATAATAGTGGCAGATCTCTATACCTTAATTATATATCTAGATAGGTCCTCCAGTCTAAAAATCAGCAAAGATACTTCAGAGATAAATTATGCCATAGGCAAGCTAGATTTAATTGATATTTACAGAATATTTCATCAAAGACATAAGGAATAAATATTCTTCTCAGTGGTACATGATCTCTTATCAAATACAAAAAAAAAATCAAGGTAATTACACACTCCTATAAGACTACAGTGGAATAAAACTAGAGATCAACCACAAGAGTAACTTCATTAACTATACAAATACTTGGATGAATGAACAAGTCAATGAGTTTAGGGAGGAAAATTAAAAATTTCTAGAAATTAATAAAAATAATAACACAACCTACCAGATCCTTTGGGATACAATCAAGACAGTCCTCCAAAAAAAAAAAAAAAAAGGGCCAGGCATGGTGGCGCATGCCTTTAATCCCAGCACTCGGGAGGCAGAGGTAGGAGGATTGTCATGAGTTCAAGGCCACCCTGAGACTACATAGTTAATTCCAGGTCAGCCTGGGCCAGAGTGAGACCCTACCTCAAAAAAACAAACAAACAAACAAACAAAAAAAAAGACAGTCCTAAGAGGGAAGTTTATATCCACAAGTGCATCTATTAAAAATTCAGAGAAATCACAAATAAACAATCTAATGATGCAATTTAAGGTGCTAGAAAAACAAGAAGCCAATCTCAAACCTAATATACAACAAAAAATTAAGAAATATTGGGGCAGAAAATTAATGAAATTTAGACTTTTCAGATGGCGATGACCACTGGGATGACCCAAAAGGCAACATAGTGCTGAGAAGAAGGGATGGAGGAATGCCCAGCACTGAAACACCTCTGTCACACTCTCCAAGGCTCAGGGACCATTGTGGAAGAGGTGGTGGATAGAATGGAAGAGCCAAAGAAAGGGTATGACTTCTTACAATGCAACTGCCCAGACAGAAATTGGCCTCGATATCCATGACCTTGCAGTGCCTAGCACTACCTCCACAAGACCCTCAAAATAGAAGAAAAAGATGATGACATCAAATTAAAAGAGAAACTAATGGAGAGAGGGAGGGGATATGATGGAGATTGGAGTTCTAAAGTGGAATGGGGGGAGGGGAAGGAAATATCAGGTGGGTTTTTTTGTATGTAAGTATAGAAGTTGTCAATAAAAAAAATAATAATTTTTTAAAAAAAGAAATTTAGACTAAAAGTATACAATGTCAACTAAGGTGGTAGTTCTTTGAAAAAATTAACAAGACTGGTAAATCCTAGCCAAACTAACCAAAAGGAAGAAAGAGAAGACCCAAGTAAATAAAATTAGAGACAAAAAGGAAATTGTTCCACAACAGATGCCAGTAAATTAGTGAATACTATAAAATATATAGTATAAAATATAGTACAAAAATACTATAAAAATAAATTCCCAGAACCTTGAGAAGTGAGAATAAATGGATGAATTCTAAGTATAATAAAAATTAAATTAATATATAAATAACTTAAACAGACCCATAATAAGCAATGTGATAGAAGCAATCATTTAAAATCCCCCCACAAAGAAAATCCAGGACCAGATAAATTCTCTCCTGGACTCTATAACTTTAAAGGAAGAACTAATACCAACACTTCTCAAATTATTTCCCAAAATGGAAAGGGAGGGAATATTACCAATTTCATTCAATGAAGCCAGTATTATAGTGATACCAAAACCAGATAAATACACAGCAATAAAAAGAAAACTATAGACCAATTTTCCTGAAGAACACAGACACAAAATTCCTAAACAAATTACTTGTGAACAAAATTTAGCAACACATTTTAAAAAGATTATACCTCATGACAAAGTAAGTTTTATCACAGGGATATGGTTGGTATAATATATACAAATTACTAAATGTAATTCACTATGTAAATACACTTAGGACAGAAATCACATGATCACTTCAATAGATACAGAAAAGGCATTTGACAAAGTTCAACATGCCATGATGATTAAAGTCCTAGAGAAAACAGGAATAGACAAAACATACTTCAAAATAATAAAAGCTATATGTGACAAATCTACAGCCAATATTACACTGAGTGGCCGAATGCAGGAAAACTGAAACATTTCCTCTAACATCTACAATGAGACAGAGGTGCCCACTATTCCCACTCATAGTTCTCAAAGTCTTAGCTGTAGCAATAAAAAGAGAAGGATATAAAAGGAATAAAAATAGGAAAGGAAGGAATAAAACCATCCCTGCTTGCAGACCACAATTCTATACTTAAGTGATCCTACAGACTCTAACAGAATACTCTTACATTTAATAAAGGCTTTCAGCAAAGTTGCTGGATATAAAATCAGTACACACAATCAATAGCTTTCATATGTGAATGAATTTCCTGAGAAATAAATTAGAAAAAATATCCCAGTAATAACAGTTCAAAAAAAAAAAAAAAACTGTATCTAGGGCTGGAGAGATGGCTTAGAGGTTAAGGCGCCTGCCTCCTAAGCCTAACAATGTTGGTTCCAATCTCCAGCGGTTCCAATCTCCAGGTCCCACATTTAGCCAGATGCAAAGTGACGCAAGGGTGCAATGCTGCACTTGACCACAAAGGGCGCACATATCTGGATTTTGTTCACAGCAGCTGAGAGACTGCTGGCGCGCCCATCTCTATCTGTCTTCCTCTCCCTCTCTCTCTCTCTGTCTCTTTCTAAAAAAAAAAAAAAAAAAAAAAAAAAACTGTATCTAGGTATAAACTTTACTAAGGATGTAAAAGACCTCTGCAAAGAAAACTTTGTAACACTAAAAAAAAAAAGATATTGGTAGAATCAATATTATAAAAATGTCTATATTACCAAAAGTAATCTACAGATTTAATGCACTTCCTATCAACATTCCAGTGACATTCTTCTCAGAACTAGAAAAAACAATCTAATAATGCATATGGAAATACAAAAGACTACACATAGACAAAGCAAACCAAAGCAGAAAAAGCACTGCTGGAGGCATCATGATTCTGAACCTAAAATTGTACTGTAAAGCACCTGTGACAAAGATGGTACTGTTGCAAAAACAGACATGTAGACCAATGGAATAGAACAGAAGACCCAGAAATAAACCTTCACAGTCACAGTCATCTAATTATGGACAAAGTCATATAAATATACACTGGGAGTAAAGCTTAATCAACAGATAGTATGGGAAAACTGGATAGCCGCCTGCAGAAGAATTGAAATTAGAACCTTATCTCTCACCCTGTACAAAGATAATTCAAAATGGATCAGAGACCTTAACACAAAACCAAAAACGCTGAAAATATTAAGTGAAAACATAGGAAATATGCTGGAAGTAATAGGTTTGAATAAGAACTTTCTGAACAGGACTTAATAGTATAGGAAATAGTCTCAAAAATCAACAAATCGGATGAGGTGAATTTAAAAGGTATCTGAACAAAGCTGGACATGGTGTCACATGCCTTTAATTCCAGCAGTCAGGAGGTTGAGGTAGAAGGATTTATGTGAGTTCAAGGCCATGTTTGGGTTACAGAGTGAGTTCCAGGTTAGCCTAGGCTGGAGTGAGACCCTGCCTTAAAAAAGAATGAAAAAAACATGGGGCTGGAGAGATGGCTTAGCAGTTGAGTGCTTGCCTGTGAAGCCAAAGGACCCCAGTTCGAGGCTTGATTTCCCAGTACCCACGTAAGCCAGATGTACAAGGTGGCGCATGCATCTGGAGTTCGTTTGCAGGGTCTGGAGGCCCTGGTGTGCCCATTCTCTCTCTCTCTCTCTCTCTCTCTCTCTCTCTCTCTCTCTCCTTATTTCTCTCTATCTGTCTCTCTCAAATAAATAAACAAAAATTTTTTTAAAAGAAAGAAAAAACAGACAAAACGTTTCTGCACAGTAAAGTATCAGCAGAGTAAACAGAAAGCCTATACAGAATAGGAGAAATCTTTGCCAGTTAGTCCTCAGACAGGAGGCTGCTATCTAGAATATATAAATAATGGCAAAAATTAAGCATTAAATACCAAAACTTCCAATTAATTAATTAATAGGCCAGTGAAATGAACAGACAGTTCACAAAAGAAGAAACATAAACAGCCAACAGACATTTTTAAAAATATTCAAAATCTTTGGTCATCAGGGAAATGCAAATTAAAACCACTTTGAGATTTTTTTCACCCTAGTCAGAATGGCTGTCATCAAGAAAACTAATGACAACAAAGTATGCAAAAGGTAATGGGGAGGGTAATTTTTTTAATATTTTATTTTTATTTATTTATTTATTTGAGAGAGGGAAAGAGGCAGAGAGAGAGAGAGAGAGAGAATGTGTGTTCCAGGGCTTCCAGCCACTGCAAATGAACTCCAGATGCATGTGCCCCTTTGTGCATCTGGCTTACGTGGGTACTGGGGAATCAAACCAAGGTCTTTTGGCTTTGCAGGCAAGCAACTTAACCACTAAGCCATCTCTCCAGCCCCTGGGGAGGGGAATTCTAATTCCCTGTTAGTGGGAGTATAAACTAGTGCAACCACTACAAAAAGTGTGGAGGCTAAAAAAACTAAAAATAAGGGGCTGGAGAGATAGCACAATGGTTAAGGCACTTGCCTGCAAAGCCTAAGAACCTGAGTTCAATTCCCCAGTACCTACATAAAGCCAGATGCACAAAGTGGCACACACATCTGGAGTCCATTTGCAGCAGCTGGAGGTTCTGGTGTACCCATTTTCTGTCTTTCCTCTAGCTCTTTCAGCTTGCAAAAAAATAAATAAAAATATTTTTATAAAACTAAAAATAGAACTACCATATGACCTACCCAAATCACTCCTGGGCATATGCCCAAAGGGCTCAATACCCTACCACTAAGATACCTGCACATTGATATTCATTTTGGCTTTATTCACAGTAGCTAGGAAATACAGTCCATCTAGATGTCTATCAACTAACTAGCAACTGAATAATGAAACTGTGGTACATATATACCATATAATTTTAGTCAGCTGTAAAGGAAAATGAAGTTATGAAATTTTCAGGAAAATAGAAGGAACTGGGAAAAATTACATTAGCTGAGGTAATCAGGGCCAGAAAGATACAAATCACATATTCTCTGTCACATAAAGATCATGGGCTGGAGAGATGGCTTAGCAGTTAAGGCATTTGCCTGCAAAGCTAAAAGAGCCTGGTTTGATTCTCCAGGACCCATGTAAGCCAGATGCACAAGGGGGCGCATGCATCTAGAGTTCATTTGCAGCGGCTGGAGGCCCTGGCGTACCCATTCTCTCTCTCTCTCTCTCTCTCTCTCTCTCTTTCTGCCTCTTTCTCTCTCTCTGCCTCTTTCTCTCTCTCAGATAAATAAATAAATAAAATATATTTTTAAAAGGAAGATAACTTTTAATGTTTGCATGAAATAAGGGATGTGAGAGTGTATATAAACTGAGAGAGATCACGACAGAGGAACAAGAAGGGGTGAGAAACATGATGTGGCAAATGTGCACTAGGAAAGCAGAAAGGATGACATGTAGGGGAAGAGCACAAGCAGGGAGGAAGATGAGGGAAAGACGGGAACAAAAAAACAGAATTTGTTTGAAAACAATATCATGAAACCTAATTGTGTATATGCTAATAAAAAATAATTTTAAGCTGGGTGTGGTGGCGCATGCCTTTAATCCCAGCACTCGGATGCAGACATGGAAGGATCACTGTGAGTTCAAGGCCACCCTGAGACTACATAGTGAATCCCAGGTCAGCCTGGACTAGAGTGAAACCCTACCTCAGAAATAATAATAATAATAATTTTTTAAAAAGAATGTGGACTTTAAACTTAAAGAATCTCTTGGGCTGGAAAGATTGCTTAGTGGTTAAGATGCTTGCCTGCAAAGCCAAAGGACCCAGGTTTGATTCCCCGGGACCCACATAAGCCAGATGTACAAGGCGGTACATGCATCTGGAGTTCATTTGCAGGGCTAGAGCCCCTGGTGTGCCCATTCTCTCTCTATCTGCTTCTTTTGTCTCTTTCTCTCTCAAATAAATAAATAAATAAATAATAAAAATAAATGATCTCTCAATGGCCAAGTTGGAAAATGTTTGAATAACAAATAATTATATTAATAAACTGTAACTCAAAAATGAAGTAAAAATTCATGTAATCCTAACTGATAAAAATAATGATGGTGCATTATAGTTTTTTTTTTTTTTTTTTTGGCAACTAATAAATGTGGGAATAGTAGAAGTAGAAAAACACAAAATGTCAAACACTACTGTTGTTACTATCTTCAAGAAAATGTCATCAAAATGCTAAAATTTGGACTGGAGAGATTGCTCAGTGGTTAAGGCACTTGCTTGCCTGCAAAGCTGATTCCCAGTACCCACGTAAAGCCATATGTACAAAGTGGCACATGTGTCTTGACTTTGTTTGCAGTGGCTAAGGACCCTGGTATGTCTTGTCTTCTCTCTCTCTCTCCCCCTTACTGCTTCTCTCCCTCATTCTCTCTCTGTCAAATAGATATGTAAAATACTTTTTAAGAAATACTAAGTTTCAGTAGTATAAGAGCATGATGAGAAATGGGAATTTATAGTGTCTCAAAGCATTTGACAGCAAGTGAATGAGACACCTTTAACAATAAAACTTTTCATCCAATCCTAAAATATTGTCTGAGGAAATTTTATGTATATTGTTCTCCTCAATTCATTTTTAAATGAAATCTTCAAATGTTAAAGCCAAAAGAATTTCAGTGAAAAAAGTTAATAGATAACACATTATCAAAGTACCCAAAATTAGTATCACCAGTGATGGCTAACCAAAATCTGTACTTCTGACATGACAGACCAAGAACAAAATATGATTTCTACAATGATTTTGCCAAATAATGTAATTTAAGTTTAACCATGAGGAAATATCAGACAAACCCAAACTGAAGGACATTCGATAAAATAATTTGTCAAAACTCTTCAAAAGTGATAGATAGATCATGAATTACTAAGAGGATGAGGAATTATAATGAGGAATTTCCTAGGCTGAAGGAGACTAAGGAAACATAAATATAACATGATAAATTTGATCTTGTCAGATCTGAATGATGTCTATAAATTAGATAGCAGGATTATAATGCAATTAATTTTCTGATTTTTACATGTATATAGTTACACAACATGTTAACATTTGGAAATCCCAATGAAGATTTTATGTACATTCATTAAACTATATTTGAAAGACTATTAATATAGATTCTTGACTCTGCTGTCCAATAGAGAGGTCAGTAACGCAACCACTACAAAAAGTGTGGAGGCTTCTTAAAAAAACTAAAAATAAGGGGCTGGAGAGATAGCACAATGGTTAAGGCACTTGCCTGCAAAGCCTAAGAACCCGAGTTCAATTCCCCAGTACCTACATAAAGCCAGATGCACAAAGTGGCACACACATCTGGAGTCCATTTGCAGCAGCTGGAGGTTCTGGTGTACCCATTCTCTGTCTTTCCTCTAGCTCTTTCAGCTTGCAAAAAAATAAATAAAAATATTTTTATAAAACTAAAAATAGAACTACCATATGACCTACCCAAATCACTCCTGGGCATATGCCCAAAGGGCTCAATACCCTACCACTAAGATACCTGCACATTGATATTCATTTTGGCTTTATTCACAGTAGCTAGGAAATACAGTCCATCTAGATGTCTATCAACTAACTAGCAACTGAATAATGAAACTGTGGTACATATATACCATATAATTTTAGTCAGCTGTAAAGGAAAATGAAGTTATGAAATTTTCAGGAAAATAGAAGGAACTGGGAAAAATTACATTAGCTGAGGTAATCAGGGCCAGAAAGATACAAATCACATATTCTCTGTCACATAAAGATCATGGGCTGGAGAGATGGCTTAGCAGTTAAGGCATTTGCCTGCAAAGCTAAAAGAGCCTGGTTTGATTCTCCAGGACCCATGTAAGCCAGATGCACAAGGGGGCGCATGCATCTAGAGTTCATTTGCAGCGGCTGGAGGCCCTGGCGTACCCATTCTCTCTCTCTCTCTCTCTCTCTCTCTCTCTCTCTGCCTCTTTCTCTCTCTCTGCCTCTTTCTCTCTCTCAGATAAATAAATAAATAAATAAAATATATTTTTAAAAGGAAGATAACTTTTAATGTTTGCATGAAATAAGGGATGTGAGAGTGTATATAAACTGAGAGAGATCACGACAGAGGAACAAGAAGGGATGAGAAACATGATGTGGCAAATGTGCACTAGGAAAGCGGAAAGGATGACATGTAGGGGAAGAGCACAAGCAGGGAGGAAGATGAGGGAAAGACGGGAACAAAAAAACAGAATTTGTTTGAAAACAATATCATGAAACCTAATTGTGTATATGCTAATAAAAAATAATTTTAAGCTGGGTGTGGTGGCGCATGCCTTTAATCCCAGCACTCGGAGGCAGACGTGGAAGGATCACTGTGAGTTCAAGGCCACCCTGAGACTACATAGTGAATCCCAGGTCAGCCTGGACTAGAGTGAAACCCTACCTCAGAAATAATAATAATAATAATTTTTTAAAAAGAATGTGGACTTTAAACTTAAAGAATCTCTTGGGCTGGAAAGATTGCTTAGTGGTTAAGATGCTTGCCTGCAAAGCCAAAGGACCCAGGTTTGATTCCCCAGGACCCACATAAGCCAGATGTACAAGGCAGTACATGCATCTGGAGTTCGTTTGCAGGGCTAGAGCCCCTGGTGTGCCCATTCTCTATCTGCTTCTTTTGTCTCTTTCTCTCTCAAATAAATAAATAAATAAATAATAAAAATAAATGATCTCTCAAATGGCCAAGTTGGAAAATGTTTGAATAACAAATAATTATATTAATAAACTGTAACTCAAAAATGAAGTAAAAATTCATGTAATCCTAACTGATAAAAATAATGATGGTGCATTCGTATAGTTTTTTTTTTTTTTTTTTTGGCAACTAATAAATGTGGGAATAGTAGAAGTAGAAAAACACAAAATGTCAAACACTACTGTTGTTACTATCTTCAAGAAAATGTCATCAAAATGCTAAAATTTGGACTGGAGAGATTGCTCAGTGGTTAAGGCACTTGCTTGCCTGCAAAGCTGATTCCCCAGTACCCACGTAAAGCCATATGTACAAAGTGGCACATGTGTCTTGACTTTGTTTGCAGTGGCTAAGGACCCTGGTATGTCTTGTCTTCTCTCTCTCTCTCCCCCTTACTGCTTCTCTCCCTCATTCTCTCTCTGTCAAATAGATATGTAAAATAATTTTTAAGAAATACTAAGTTTCAGTAGTATAAGAGCATGATGAGAAATGGGGAATTTATAGTGTCTCAAAGCATTTGACAGCAAGTGAATGAGACACCTTTAACAATAAAACTTTTCATCCCATCCTAAAATATTGTCTGAGGAAATTTTATGTATATTGTTCTCCTCAATTCATTTTTAAATGAAATCTTCAAATGTTAAAGCCAAAAGAATTTCAGTGAAAAAAGTTAATAGATAACACATTATCAAAGTACCCAAAATTAGTATCACCAGTGATGGCTAACCAAAATCTGTACTTCTGACATGACAGACCAAGAACAAAATATGATTTCTACAATGATTTTGCCAAATAATGTAATTTAAGTTTAACCATGAGGAAATATCAGACAAACCCAAACTGAAGGACATTCGATAAAATAATTTGTCAAAACTCTTCAAAAGTGATAGATCATGAATTACTAAGAGGTTGAGGAATTATAATGAGGAATTTCCTAGGCTGAAGGAGACTAAGGAAACATAAATATAACATGATAAATTTGATCTTGTCAGATCTGAATGATGTCTATAAATTAGATAGCAGGATTATAATGCAATTAATTTTCTGATTTTTACATGTATATAGTTACACAACATGTTAACATTTGGAAATCCCAATGAAGATTTTATGTACATTCATTAAACTATATTTGAAAGACTATTAATATAGATTCTTGGACTCTGCTGTCCAATAGAGAGGTCAGTAACACCATGCTGTTATGAACTGAAATGTGTCTATTTCAATTTGAAGTATGTCCTAAGCACAAATTTCATGACAATTTTAAACACATCCCAAAGAGAGTAGTACTTTTTTTTTTTTTTTTTTTTTTTTGGTTTTGAGGCAGGGTCTCACTCTAGCCCAAGCTGACCTGGAATTCACTCTGTATTCTCAGGGTGGCCTCAAACTCAAGGCGATCCTCCTAATTCTGCCTCCTGGAGTGCTGGGATTAAAGGCTTGCACCACCATGCCCGGCTTGAGAGCAGTACATTTTTTAACTTCCTTTTCTGAGTATTTCTTAAGGCAGCCATATTGATAAATAAGTTACATTCCTTTATTAATGTGTGAGGGTTTGGAGGAGGGGGATTGGACTTTGTTATTTTTTTAAAAAAGAAAACCTTTATTTTCTTTCCTTTTGTGTGTGTGTGTGTTTCTTTTGTTGTTGTTGTTTTTTGTTTTTTGTTTTTTGTTTTTTTGAGGTAGGGTAGGGCTGACCTGGAATTCACTATGTAGTCTCAGGGTGGCCTTGAACTCATGGCGATCCTCCTACCTCTGCCTCCCGAGTGCTGGTATTAAAGGCATGCGCCACCACGCTCAACGAAAACGTTTATTTTCAATTGAGAATTGGCAAATTAAAGTTTTCAATGTCTATGAAATATAAATTGAGGTTATGATTTATGGATATAATGTACTTAGTATAATGTATTTTATATAATATAGTGTAATGTACTATATAATGTGCTATAATGTGGTTTTATTTTTATTTTTTAATATTTTATTTATTATTTATTTTCAAGGATAGAGAGAGAGGAGAGAGAAAAAGAAAGAGAGGGAATGAGTACACCAGGGCCTCTTGCCACTGAAAATGAACTCCAGATGAATGCACTACTTTGTGCATCTAGTTTTATGTGGGCACTGGAGAACTGAACCTGGGCTATCAGGCTTTGCTAGCAAGTGCCTTTAACTACTGAGATGCCTTTAACTACAGAGAGATGTCCCAGGTTTATTTTTTTTAATTGATAGCACCCACATTGATCACATGTCATACTTTCTAGACATAGTTCTTTGTTCGGGCAGGATCTTACTCTAGACTAGGCTGACCCCGGAGTTCAGTCTGTAGCCCAGGTTGGCCTCAAATTCACAGTGATCTTCTTACCTCAACCTGCTGAGTGCTGGAAACAGGTATGAGCCACTACACCTGGCAAGACATGGGTCTTAACAACTTCAGACTTTGCCAAAAATTCCAGACTCTTCCCAAAACAGATGCAAGGCAATGTGCTTCCGAGTCAAAAAGAAAAAGAAAAAGAAAAACATCAGTGCTCATAAGTTTCCAAAAATCTTTTAATTAATGATGGATTATAGAAATAAGGAGATAGTGTCTTAATGCAATCACATTTCAGGTATATAGATCTTGGATTCTGTTCTCTTCAAAATACACAAAGCTTATGAGCCTGATAAACACATGTCTCCCTTTGTACTTGTAGTATACCATTTCTACTCTTCATCTGATTTCAAGATACATCTATGAACCCTACTCCTAGACTGTTTTAAAGCAACTGTCTCATTTTGTTTTTACATATATTTAAGTTGGACTTTTTGCTTCCCTAAGGGTACATAGTAGCACTGGGGTTCATAGGGAGCACTCAGGGATTTCACAAAATTCGAGCTGGAAATTACAGTCCTGAGCTAAGACTCCACAACATAGATTATAGAAGTCCTGGTATTATTTCAAGTCAGGATTTTCTTTCCATATCCAATTTCACCCAAAGTCGAGCATTAGTCAGCCTGCACCTTTCATATACCAGAAAGGAGATTTGATTAATGTGATTTCTTTGTAGAAAAATCTAAGAAGATTAAGGCACAATGATATAGGGAAAGCATGCCCTTTTCTCAACATGACACTCTCCAGCACTATAGAAGCTGCAGATCTTTCTAGTTGTGAAATTGTTCACAGTAGCTGCATCTGAAAGAGGGGGGAGAAAATCTATCATCAGAAAAAAACATTCAATTTTTCACATTTTAGTTTCTGTCTTGTGAACAGGTCAACAAATCGAGAGGTCGGCATCGATTTCACTTTGTAACTAGACAGAAAAGGGCACCCTTCAAGGAAACATTTGCAGATTGTTTTCCTCATCCTCCTCACCCCTCTTTTTGGTACTGTGTTTTGTGATGGCCCTTGGGGACAAAATTAGGACCTTCTACATGTTTCTGTACTCAGTGAAGCACAATCAAAATAAACCCAGTTTGAGTGATTTCTGGTATCTATTTCCATATGTGCATTCTGAAAACCTAATCCTAACCAAGAGGCATGCTGTTCTGATATGAAAAATTGAATTCAAAACTGGAATATGAATATGTATATATATATATATATATATAGTCACCCATCTCTTCACTTTCACTTTATGAATAAATATATGTTGGGAGAAAAAGAATAAAATTAAAATAACTTTCCCTAGGTCTCCCCATCTTTCAGAATATTGGTATTATACTCTCACTGCTTTGCTCAAATATAGGGCATTTGAGAAAATGTTACATAAGGAAGCAAATTTCTTTCAAAAGACCATTCCCAAAATTGTTTTCTCCCTAGACTATCACACATCAACTTGTGGTTATGAATCTGAAGATCTGGTTACTATAGAAGGGCCACAAGGTCAGCCTTTTTTGTATCTTTCAGCTACTCTACTAAGCCACTTCAGTGCTCACAAATTAAAGAATCCCTACTGCACTAGTCAGGAGCCTTTTGATCCCACTCTTCTCTTCAGAAACCTGACAGTCCACACAAGGCTACCTAAATGGATGTGAAAACTACCATATTTCAGAATGGGAGAAAAAAACCACAAACCTAGTATTTAATATCATATCCATAATTACAATGTATACTCTTCTATCACTACACAAATACTGAACTCCTGATTTTGAAGTAATATAAAATTTTGAAACTCACTTCTACAGCCATATTTATAGCTAAGTAGGACATAATGTCAATATGCTAGTTAGTTACATTAATTACTACTCATTTTTTGACCCATAAATCCTAATATTAGTAAAATATAAGAAAAAAAACTCAGCATAACTCATCTCAGAGAAAGTGATATACCATTGCAGTGGAAGGGAATCACTAAAACTCAATATCTATTCTCAGATAAAATCGTAGGTTTGTTAACATCACAAAGATATATATATATATATATATATATATATATATATATATATATAAAACCAAGAGTTATCATAAATAATGGAGAGGCAATAAAGTGAGTCAAGGATACCCTTATGATCTGTTCCTTATAGGATGAACCATATAAAATTGTCATTATTGAAGGCCAAATATCAATAATTTCTCATGTTCCCATCTAATGCTTAATATTGTACTATAAGTCAAACCATATCTAGAAGGTATCTACTTTTTCCCACTTCTACTGCTACCCTAGTCAAACCCATCATATTTCACCTTGAAAATTTCAACAAGCTCTGACCTAGCCCTCCTGCTTCCACTCTGCCCCATAATTTATTCTCTTCTGCAACCAACTTGATTCTTTTTAATATTTTAAGATTAAAATTCATATATCAAAGTGCACAAATCATGAGTGTACAATTTAATTGACTTTCACAAGTTAAACATATATATGTAACCAACAGAATATTTTCATAAGTGAATTCATGCTATATGTCCTTTTGCTTTTAGATATTTTCACTCAACTTTATAGTTGAACTAATACGTTGTTTTGTGGTGTTATTTATAGCAATAAATAATTTATTCGCATTGCTGTTTAACATTCCTGTATGTCTACATAACCTAACCATACAATGCACAGTTAATGAACCGAAGTGATATTTTCTAAAAATGTAAATAAGCATTTGTCCTGCCTGTAATTCTTTACTTGCTTCCTTTCGCATTTAAGAGATCCACAAACCTTACCATAACACTAGCCCACTTCTCCACCTCACTTTCTCTTGCCACCATACTTTTGCAACACTATTTCCTGCTGGCTCCCTCTGTTACGTGCTAAGTAAGGTCTGTTCCATTCCCAGAAGGTTTTCCCTAGTCACTACTATCCCATTCTCCACAAACTTAATTCAAAGCTGTTGTGTTGACAGGGCTGGCTTTGTCTCATTCTTCATTCTACACTGAGACCATACTCTCAGAGATACCATCCTTGGCTTCCCTCCTCAGAGAAGCACTTCACTGGATTTCACAATACCCTACTGGTATCATTTTGGCTTTTCATTTTGTCAATGTGAGGAAAATGTTACACACAAAACATCAACATTAATGATGTCAGAGAATATAATTCAATTCTGTATAAAGTCGACTCAGACCAGGAAAAAAGGTTGAGCAGATTTAATATCTAGGGTACAGCCAAACCTTAGTTCATAGAAGCAAGGCAACCAATTCAATAGACACATCATTCTAGGTGGTTAATACAATGTAGAATTATTGCTGGGTTTTTTACATTGTTAACAATTTTTCATTTTTTAATCTGTTGCTTTAGCATCATAGGCACTCAGGGTAAGCTCCAAGATGTTCACCACTAGAGAAATATTGAGAGCAAAAGCTATGTGTTCCATCTCCAGATTCCCAACTAGACTTCTAAGGGGCCATGCAACATGCCTTGTGGGAATGTTTCCTGCAGGGAAAGTGGCACAGACTTCCCACAAAACTCTAAAGCGTTCCAAGAACAAAATCACTTCATTTGAAGCAAGGAAAATTTTATATGGAAAGCATTTACAGTGTTTTCTACGAGGAACTAAATGTTTCTACAGAGAAAAATGAAACATTTTTGTTCTGTTTTTCAAAACTAAGCCAGCGTTTTCAATCAAGCAACCAGGGAAAGAAGACCAATATGTTTATGCAAGGTGAAAGTTCTGGACATTTCTAATTAAGCAAAGAAAATTGGTGTATATATTATATTTTAAAGAGTAGTAGAGAAATTAAAGTGTTCAGTTGGGTTTTACTTCTTCATGAAATAAGCTTCTTATCCTGGTAAGAAATGGGTCATAGCAATAAGAGTATGCTGTAAATTCAACTTGACAAATGAGAAAATGAATTCCTGAGGGGAAGGCCTATTAAAGGAATATTTTAATTTAATCATGCGATGAATATTTTGAGTAACTTTTATATATGCAAGAAACTGCCTTACATATTTTAATGAGGTAAAACACAGTATTAGTTAATATAGTAATAATTTGCTGTTACTAACTTCTCAACTATAATATAGAAAGATGAAGTATAAGAAAAAATATTAAGTTCCATATAGAAGTACCAGCTTCTAATATTTGCTTATAAACTTCACATTTCAATGTGTAACCCCTCAACAGATGCAGAGCATTAGTCATTTCAGTGAGCAGAAAAGCAACCTGCTCCCTCAGCATAAAATGTGATATGATGCCACCTTATGGCTGAAATTAAACTTTAAGGTTTGCAATGATAAACAATCATGAGAATGATTGAGATGTACTTCTTAGATCTACTGAGAGAAAAAAGATACTGAGTACTACCAAACCACGAATTCAACACACAGAACCAAATGAATCCTGGAAAGAAAATGTAACAGTTAGAAGACAAGTGTACAATGCCCGGCTCACTCACAAGAGTGTCTGTTTAGGAAGCATTTTGTCGAGGGTTGCTCATCTGTTGGCCATTCTAAGAATTTTTGTTACCTTTGTCACTTGGGTTTTTATAGTATAAATAGCTGGTCTTAAGACTAGCTACTCTTTACTTTCAATTTCATAAAAGAAATTAAAGGCACAACCAGGTTAAAATTTTTGGAATTAAGCCGGGCATGGTGGCACACGCCTTTAATCCCAGCACTCGGGAGGCAGAGGTAGGAGGATCGCCGAGAGTTCGAGGCCACCCTGAGACTACATAGTTAATTCCAGGTCAGCCTGGACCAGAGTGAGACCCTACCTCGCAAAACCAAAAAAAAAAAAAAAAAAAAAAAGAATTTTGGAATTACTATGTTGAATATTTGAAATTGCCATTCTTATGGATCAAAAATTTCCAGATATACCAGGTGTGATGGCACCCACCTATAATCTCAGCATTTGGGAGGCAGAGGTAGGAGGATCACTGTGAATTTGAGACCAGCCTGAGACTACAGAGTGAGTTTCAGCTGAGCCTGGGCTAGAGTAAGACCCTACCTCGAAAAATCAAAGAGAGAAAAAAAAATTCCAGATACTAAAAACTATACTTGGGACCTGGAGCGATGGCTTAACAGTTAAGGCACTTGCCTGCAAAGCCTAAGGACCCAGGTTTGATTCATAAGGACCCAGGTTTGATTCCCCAGAACCCATGTAAGCCAGATGGACATGGTGGCACAGAGCCCTGGCATGCCCGTTCTCTCTCACGCTCTTTCTCTCTCTCCCTCCCATAAATAAATAAAAATAAAATATTTTAAAATACTACTTTCAAAAATTCTAATTGGTTCCTTCTGTATTTACCTGAAGCACAAATGCCAATTTAATAAGCTCAAATAGTAAACAAATACACTGGTTGTATAGTCCAACATTATGCTAATCCCTCCTCTTTAAACAACTAGTGAGATTCATTCATGGGAAACCTGGTCCTTCCCAAGTGCCATTCATCCACAGCACAGCTCTTTGGCAAATTGATCCTCTCCATGAACACCCTTCTACCTCCACATGCTATACTGATCTACTAATTATTTCCTTATAAGCAAAGCAGAAATTCCTCACTCACTTCCAACATTAATGTCAGCATATCAGCCAAATTTTGGAGACCTTGTTAGTTCTATTTCTTTTTACTTTGGAGCAAATCTAGGAACTTTGGGAAATATATATCTCCTTTAATCCATATTCAATAAAATGCTGTTTCCAAATTTTTCTGTCATGTCAGCAATGCTGCAAAGCCTAAGTGGTTCCTAAGAGGATAAAACAAGTTCCATTCTGACCACTCCTCAACTCTTCTTCCTTCCACCCTATCCAGCAAAGGTGACTATGGTTAAGACTCCCCAGTGGCTTTACAATGGAGGTTTTTCAGTGTTCAACTGTTGAATCATTGTCATCTATGAAGTTTATTTTGTGTTAGCAATAAACTCTTGGAAAAGGTTACAGAGATGATATAGAAACAAGCCCAACTATAAGCAAAACTCTAAGATGTACCTATTCATATAAAATCATTGCAAATTCAGGAAGTCAAGTAAAAATGTTTCTAATAGAACTGTGTGTGGGTCTGTGGGGATTCTATGTTATCTGTGCTACTCTTCTTTGTATCTAAAATTATTCTGAAACAGGGTTCATTTTAAGAGAAGAAAAGGCTCCTTGGGGAATAGAAACCAATGTCACAGGTGTGAATTTGTCTTCTCATGGACAGATTGGAGCCTTTTCCTCCCCTGCACATGGCTGCAGTCACCTCCACCTTGCTGCCTGGACAAAACACCCAACCAAAACCAGCTGATGGGAAGAAAGGCTTTATTTTGGCTTACAATCTAAGGGGAAACTTCATGAAGACAGGGGAAAGCATGGCATGAGCAGAGGCTGGACATCACCTCTGCCACAGGAGGTGGAAAACAGCAGCAAGAGAGTATGCCAAACTGTGGCAAAGGGGAGCTGGCAGAACACACAAAAGCAGGCCCCCAACAACACTTCCTGCAGCAAGGCTCAATCTTCCAAACTCCTACTAAATGGGGACCATGCATTCAAAACATATAAGTTTATGGGTGACATCTGATTCATAACACCACACACACTTACATATAAATTATATGCAGGCAGGCTAACCTACATCTAGTAAGGGATTGGAACTTTTATCTTACTCCTGAGGAGAAAGACCAGTTTGATGACTCCTGGTTTGAAGTTCCAAGTTCAGATGCCAGTGTAAATAAGAATGACTGCTCAGAGAGCCTGGCCAGGTGGCTTCCTGCTCTGTTTTCCTCTCATCTCCTGTCTACAGGGACCGACAGTCCTTATCTTCCTTTTTTGGGCAAGTCCTGCTTTTTGAATCACAATAGACACACTGGAGTCCCTTCATAAATTATGATTCCCATCCATCCTGAGTTAAAGTTTTAGTCCTAAATTTTGAGATTTGTGCATAGCAGCTTTTGTTACCTATGAGTGAATTGATACTAAGAATGCACCAATTTTCATGTCCTAAATATTTGTTTTACATCTGACAGAGCACAAAGATCTAAACATCTACCTTCAGAACACTGTTTACAGCCTGAGAAAGACTGTAAACCCAGAATTATGTTTCACAGAGCTATCTATTCAGGGCTTGGACTCCCCCCATTTGGCTGCCATTTCACTCCTGCCGCTCTCTCTGTTTAACCTTTTGGCTCCTTGAGAGAAGTAGCAGAAGCCACAGCATGAGAAATGGAGGTTCTTAGAAGTCGCTGAGATCAAAGGGGTCCACCCCGCATGAACAGCATTGCTTTCTTCCTGGGTAAGTTTCGCTACTGCTATCTGGTGGGGAGAGGAGGAGAGGTTTTTTTTTTTTTATTATTATTATTATTAATCCTGAAATAGCAACTTCAGAGGAGGAATTTAGAAGTTTCACAACTAGAAAAAATACACAACTTAATGGTGGCTGCTCTTCCCTTCTATGGCAAAGAGAGTGATTCAGCCTGATTCTTGCAGCAAATGAATGAAACCACCCAAACTGTGTATGAAGAAATTTGTCTGTCAAATGTTAACTTTTGCTAGCTCTTTCCTTTGGCTGAAGGTTTGCTTTCCTTAGGAAACAATGAACCTTTTCTTTCCCATGAGCCCAGAATGTGCCTCAAGAAATCAAGAAATGCCCATTGTCACCCAGAAACCCTCCTGACCTTTGCAACTCCACTTTCTTAGCAATACTTGGAGACAGACACCAGCTCCTTCCTCATAGCATCCAGAAGCAGAAAGGGCTTCCTACCTTAGATGCAAGAACACATCTGAGCTTACTTCATCTCTGTGCCCAAGGTTTGGCCCTTCATCAAAAAAATAAAAAAAAAAAAAAGTGGAGAGATATCAGTTATTGAGCTTGCTATGCAAGCATGAGGTCCTGAGTTCTATTCCCATACAAGGCATGGTGGCACACACTTGTAATCCAGCACTTGGAAGGTGGAAACAGGTAGCTCCAGGGGCTCACTGCCAGTCTAGCCCATTTGAGGAGCTACAGACCAATGAGAGACCTATCTCAAAAAACAGTGTGTACAGTGCCTGACAGGAACACCTGAGGTTATCCTCTAGCCTCCATATGCACACGCACACCCATGACACACAAGCATGCATCCATGAATACATGAACATGCATACGCACATGCACAAACATGCAAAAAATACAGTGAGCAGTACACACTATATGAATGTATGGAAATATCACACTGAATCCCATGGATATGTATAGTTAAAAAATGTTATTCAGGGCTGGAAAAATGGCTTAGCAGTTAAGGCGTTTGCCTGTGAAGACAAAGGATCCTGGTTCGATTCTCCAGGACCCACCTAAGCCAGATGCACAAGGGGCACATGCATCTGTAGTTTGTTTGCAGTGGCTAGAGGCCCTGGTGCACCCATTCTCTTTCCCTCTATTTGCCTCTTTCTCTCTCTATCTCTCAAAATGTCAAGCTCCCACTTGTCTTTGGCTAAAAGAGGGACAACATCCATCAAAATCTCCCTAAATTAATAACACTTATCCAATTTAACCTATACTGACTTTATGAGAATATGTTTTTATTTTTCAGAAAGAGATAAACTACCCCTCACATTTCAGTCAAGGCCCAGGTAAAGCCACAGAGGAATGAGGAAATGAGCAAAAATGCTGCTTCCATGTGAGCCTAACAGTCAGCAGCAGGGTGAAGGAGACAGACACTAGGATACTCAACACCTACCAAAGCAGAAATTCAGAGGCTCCTAAGAGCTCAGCATTGAAGTAGACTTAAAACGCATCCACCAAGGCTCAGGGAATTTTGTGGAAGAGGGGGCAGAAAGATTGTAAGAGCCACAGACTGGGACAGCATGCCCAGAGGTATTGCCTCCCCTAAATACATGACTGCTGCTCCCACAGTGCATAACCCACAACCCCATGGGGAATACCACCAAAGAGGGCTCCCATTAGAATCAGGGCAGAAAGGAAAGAAAATGTGGTACCAACACATGATGTATCCATACAAAGTATGTTCTTAATTTTTTTAAGTGATTTAAAATTTTAAAAATAAAAAATAATGGGGACCAGACTAAAATACAACCAGAACTTTTAAATATGCTCAGGTTCAAACAAATGGAAATATGGAGCTTCAGTGTATAATATTGTAACTACCAGCCACAGGCAGCTATTTAAATTTAGTTAATAAGAAGCCAGGTGTGGTGATACACACCTTTAATCCCAGCACTTACTCAGGAGGCTGAAGTATAGAGTGAGTTCCATGTCAGTCTGGGCTAGAGCAAGACTGCCTCAACCACCCCCCCCCACCACCACCAAAAATCAATTTAGTTGATTTGAAGGAAATGGATTTAAAACACATTTCTCAGTCACACTGGCCACTAGAGGCTCTTGTCTAAAATAGCCCAAAGGTGGGACATTCCTATCCTATCATTGTGGAGAGTTATACTCAACAGATTGATGTAGGTGATACAGGGAGGTACTCTGCAAATCCTGCTATGTCATCTTTAATTCCTCTTAGTACATTCATAGGGCATCAGCTTCATGTAAGACACTGTACAGAATCAGTGGAGTGTGCAGAGATCAATGCGACTATAGCTGGACATCAGCAGCTTATATCTGAGATTTAGAAATAGACCTGTAAATAACTGTATTGGAAGATAGAAACATACGTGATAGTGGATGAACAGGCACATTGCTGTGCATGCACAAGAAGAGCTGTAGGGAAGCACTTCTCATTCATCTTTAGCAGTCTCAGGGACTCCAAGCTAACAAGCACTCTCCTGATGGAGATGCTGAACATTTCCATGCTGTCAGCCCCGCAGAAAGAGCATTTGGATGTATTCCACCAAAATTGCTTTGAAAACTGGTCCAATGATTTCACTTTGGTAAGAGGAAGATACAAGACATATAAGAGGCCCCCACATGCTAACAGAAAGAGCATAACTTTCGGCGTCAGAAGACCCATGGGAGAGCTAGCTCTACACTCACTAGCTGTGTCACTGTGGGGAAGCCACTTAACCTCTTTGAGCCTCAGGGTGCCCATTTTCAAAAGGAAGAAAATAATATATCCCCTCTGTCCCATAGAAAAACATTGTAAAAATATACAGAATACTGAAAGCACCTCAGAAACAGTCGGGAGTTATGTTATTATTACTCAACATGAAATGTTAAAGGACGTGTATATCCATGGCAGGCCTGTTAACTTTCAACTGTATCTAGAATGCTCAAGATCCGTATAAAGAATGCAATTAAATTCCCAGTTTATAAATTTTTGTTTAGATTTGGGAACAACCGTACAGACTTCTCTGTTCTTCTGCCAGGGCCAGCCCAAGTTCATTACATTTTGATCCCATAGGACAATTTGCTTCTGCCAGTGCCAAAGTGGCCACAATGTCAAGGTGAACTTACCTTGAATGATGTCATTTAAATTTTCCTAGCTAGGGCCAGTCAAGCAATACATGGGAAATGACATAGGTTTGTTTGATACAGAGAGGAGAACAGATCCCTGGCAACACTGCTACACTATGAATATGGGAGGAAAGCAGACCTTGGAACAATTGCTGGGTATGTGTTCTGTTGATTTCATAGGAATTTTAATAAGAATTTCACACTTTGTAACCACAGGCTTTTGAGTCAGCCCATGAAAATGCTAAATGCTTCTGTAAACGTAAAATGACACCACTTTTACTTTCCTGCAATTCCCAGCAATAGCATGGGATGATTTCTTTTTCAGCAGTGTGACTAGATTGGCTTTTTGTTCCAGATGTTCAGGGAATGGTTTCAATTACCTGGTGCCAAGCCTTCATTTCTGAGCACCACCCTCCCCTACCTCAACTCTCTTGCATCTGGCAGTTCCAGCAAGAGTGGAACCACTGAGGGAGCCATCCAGCCATCTAAGCTATGGTTTTACCATGCTCACCATGGTGGTGGCACAGGTTCGCATGTAATAAAACGAAAATGCTATGCCAGGATACCAGTCACCAAATAGCATAAATTTCAAACAGGGGGCCTAAGGTTAAGATAATAAACTTTAAGTGATGTGTGCCACATGTGACATTTTGGTTGCAGACATAACAAACCCAAATCAAAGTCTTTTGCTTGATAATTCCAAAACAATGTTACTCTTCTAGGTTTCTGATTTTGATTTTTGCCTCAATTGCTCACAGATTACACTCGGGCAAATATAGGGACAACACAGTCTTATTTAAAATGCACATGCCGGGAAGCCTGCACAGTGATCTGCACTAAATCATCCCTGAATTCTTCATTCCTGCTGTCACTTCATCATTCCCACAAATAGGGCATGGGCCTTCTCTTTTGAGGGAATATCTTAAATAATCACCACAAGTAAGTGGTATAGGGAACTCTCCCCATCCCTGAAGAACACAATAGACATTTGTTCATATATAACTGCCCATTTATCCCAGATCTTGACAATTTATACCTCTACTGTCTGAAACTGAAATTGTAATTTTTTTTTTATTGACGACAAAATATACTTACATACAAAAGGTGCATAGTATTTCCCTCCCCTCCCCCCATTCCCCTTAAGAACTCCACTCTCCATCATATCCCCTCCCTCTCTCTCCATTTGAAATTGTAATATTTTAATAGCAAATTATAGACTTATCAATGTTGGAAAAATCTAGAAATTTGCTCCAAAAGTATAAGTTTTACTGTGCATTTAATAACTCTGTTGAAAGATCCAGTAGCCTTCAACCATAATATTCTTAAATTCAGGAGCATAAAATAATCATGAGAATAACAGTTACTTAGTTTTCTCTTCCATCACCATATCTTGGTGGGAAAGGTAAGTTTATGATAACTCTCCTTAACTCTATTATAATAAGAATAGTAGAAGACCCAAGATTACCCAAATGATTAGTAAATAATAAAACAAAACATAATGAATTTTTAGGGACTTGAAGTCCACAAAATTGGAAAATATAGTGATGGTTTATTTCGTACATTAGCTAAACTACAAAAACATAGGTAAATTTATAATAAAAGCACAATGTAACACAATAAAACAGAAATGAGAAAAATCAACCAGCTTGTTTTTAAGTTGCAAAGTTTACTTTATGCTTGTGGCTTTTTTCCACCTCTTCAGAAAAACTACTTAAAGGCAAAATAAGATGTGGCGAGATCACAAATAAAGGGAGAGAAGTGAGCATCATGTGCTCCATGTACATTGGGATGAAAGCAAAAGGAGGCAATGCTGTGGGAAAAACTCCAAAGGGAGACAACTGATCACAGAGACGAAGGGAAAAGAGTGACCATTGCAGAGCTGGAAGGACACAGGGACTCTGTTCTACAGCAGCATTTTACACTGGAGGAAAAGGAGGCTCAGATAAAGACCAGAGCCAAGTACCCTGTAACCACAGTCAGATTCCCTTCTCCTAGGCTACTCATGCTATTCGCCTTGTTCTTCAGACCCAGCTCTGGCCATGGTACCTAACTGTCCATGGTACAAGACTATTTCACACCTCTGATTGCTCTTTCATAAAAGTATGATATCAAATACCCCATTGATGATTGTGCAATATCATTACATAGGCAATTAGCATAATAAAGTTACACACTCAAAAGAATAAAGAGGAAACATCAAAGTCGTTTGTTTTTTTAAAGATTATTTGAAGTTACAAATGGATAGGAAATTCTCAGAGCTCAAGGCCCTAAAGAAGTCTAGTGCCAATAAATTCACAGGCCAGTCATAAAACAAAGAAGTTTTATCTTCTTTCAAATGCTTTTCCAAAGCTATCCAAGTCAAAATGATTATGGAGAAGAAAAGAAAATCATGGCATTTGAATTAATAGGCATTAAGACATTTGAAACAAGGAAATGCAATAAATGTGCAAATTTAAATTTGAGGAATTTTTGGTGTACTCCTCATAGTTATTCATGATACAGGCAATATCACTTGCAAGCAAAGATAAATATTCTTTACTGATGCCAGCAAACATCTTTGTAGCAAAAACTTACTAATGAACATATTCTCACCAGTGGGCCCCTACCTCCTACCAAGAAGAAAAACCAACTAATTATTTTTCTTGGATTTTTTTTCAGCTTTTACATTATCTTTTACATGCTAAGCAAAAAGATGACTAAAATTCTCTAAGCTCTTTAACTCATATTTTATTTCATATCTTTTTACCTCTCCTATTATAGGAAGGATATCATTCTTGTTTTTCTTTATGAAATGTGCCAATATATGATTACTTTTGCCTCAAATTATATCAAAAATCACTGACATAGAAGTAGGTTACTAGCTTATTTTATCATCATGTACTTGTGGTGACTAAAGAACATAAGGGTTCTACATGATCCTACACCTTCAAGGATTCTTTGCATATAGGAATACAGTGCCCTGTTCTGATATTCTAGAAATGTGGAAGTGAGAAGTTTCCAATTATTCCATTTGCAACCAATATAAATAACCAGCAAGTTGTTTAAAATCAAATCTGATTAGAAAGAAGTTCAGAAATAAGCCCAATACATAGACCAACGTGCTATGATTTATATGATCTATAATCTTAAATATACCAAGCACAAAACTACAAGTACTGTTTCAGGTACTAGTGAGTTTATTTTATTCTGTTCTTCAATGTTGGTTGATTCATTGATCCATACCCAACATCCTATACAAGCTCTTAGTCACAAGAGAAACTCAACAAGCCTGTTTAATAAGAGCCAATCTCTCACCCCTACAATATTGAGGGGACTTATCAAGGAAGAGGCCCTATGATAAAGCAGTGAGGGTTAAAGACAGGAAAGGGCTTCGACTTCTGGCCACAATATAGAAGCCTTTCCTCTTAAACAACTATAAAACTAGCAGGATATATGAAATAACTCTTCCGGTGTCAGGACACAGGCAATCCCTTAGAGAAGGGAACCGAGGTGATTCTAGGAGTACTTGACAACCCTTAATTTGGATGCTGAGGAAATAGTGATAAGAATTCAAAGACACTGAGGCCGCTAAAATTCATGAGGCCTGGTACTGGGAAGAAAGGAAGGACTGTGTAACCTTGTACAAATGTATTATTCCAGGTTGATAAAAGTATAATAAATTGGGCTGGAGGGATGGCTTAGTGGTTAAGGCATTTGCCTGCAAAGCCAAAGGACCCAGGTTTGATTCCCCAGGACCCATGTTAGCCAGATGCACAAGGGGGCGCACGCATCTGGAGTTCATTTGCAGTGGCTAGAAGCCCTAGTGTGCCCATTCTCTCTCTCTCTCTCTCTCCCTCTTTCTCTGTCAAATAAATAAATAAAAATAAAACATATGTTTTTAAAAGTATAATAAATTAATGAATAGGAGTTCCAGAAATCTGCATAAGGCTCTCTTAGTTTTGAATGAATATTATATAGATGATATCTAGAACAAGAAGACTCCACAATGACTGGGAAGAATAAATACCAGAGATCCCATGTTCAAGATTCAATCTGCCCAAGCAGAAGAGATTTCACTAAATTCCAGAGCCTTCATCAAACTTTACAAAGACCATGCCTTACACCCCAAGACTAACCTAGACCTAGTAAAGTTATTCTACACCTGTCCTAACCCAGCAGAAATCTAGCCTCAAAGGGATCATAGCCAGTCTGTGTTTAAACTGCAGTAGGTCAAATGGTCTTATTCCAGCTCTCCAGGCAAAACCCTAAGTGATAAAAAAAAAAAAAAAAAAAAAAAAAAGTAAACAGATTGACAAATAAATGTAGACTTTGTCTTTTCCCTTACTTTGTATTTTTCAAAATCAAGTTAGAAAACATGGTTTATAAATTCTGCATTCTTACAATAAGATATTAAATCAGTTCCTAGATTTCATTAAGCAACCTTGGAACTTCCCACAATTTTTCGCCAATCCCTCTAACACTCATCAGATTTTTTTTATATATATATACATAAAACTGCTAACATTGAGAATTTCTGTTAGTGAGTGGCAATATGCTGAGCTTTTCCATGTGTCTCTCATCTCAACCACCCTATGAGGTGAGCATAATAGTACTCCTATTTACAAATGAGAAAGTGGGGGCTTGGACAAGTTTGGTATGATGTGCTAAATGTCACAGATTCTAAAGGATGGAAGAAAGTTTCCAACCCTCAGCTGTAGGATTCCAAAGCCAGGCACTTAATCATAACCTCACCCAATTCTCTGTACTGAGACTGAATCTATGGAGTCTACCCTCAGACACTTTCAAAATCCATTTCCACACAAAAGTTCCCACAAAAACATAGCAATCAGGTGAATAAATAAATGCCAGATTTTCCTTCATATGCTTCTTGCCTGTTTCCTTCCCATCACAGAGAGCTGGAGAAACTAAATTGTATGCATTTTTGTTTTTGATCTTGGCATGGGTGGGGGTATAGTGGGCATTTTAAAATTGTGAAGAATGAGAAAACCTTGTTGTGGGATTTTTATCAAAAATTTCCAAAATAAGCCAAGTTCTTTGGTACTGTCTGCTCCAAACTCTCATCTATAATTTGCACAGTACACAGCTTTCTCTATTGCTTTGGTTAATCATGTAAAGATGTGGTAGACATTCTTAAATGTTTAAATTTTCATGAAAAACCTAAATCCTCAAAAAGCTCATAATGTACCTTTATACAACTTAGTGAATCTTCCTAGACTTCAGTCTCTATATCTATAAAGGAAGGACCTTGAACTACTTGGTGTCCCCTAAATTCCAGGCACTGGTGAGTCCTCAGAGTTCCTCCTTCCAAAATATAAGTTCCAGTTTATGGCTGGAAAAGATGGATTAGCAGTTAAGGCATTTGCCTGCAAAGTCAAAGGACCCCTGTTCAATTCCCCAGGACCTATGTAAGCCAGATGCACAAGGAGACACATGCATCTGGAGTTCGTTTGTAGTGGCTGGAGGCCCTGGTGCACATTCTCTATCCCTCTCTCTCTCTCTCTCTGTCTTTCTCTCTCTGTCCTCTCTCTCTCTCTCAAATAAATAAATAAATATTTTTTAAAAGTTCCAATTTAAATAAGTAAAAAAATACTATAAACAGGGCTGGAGAGATGGCTTAGGGGTCAAGGCGCCTGCCTCCTAACCCTAAGAACACTGGTTCCAATCTCCAGCGGTTCCAATCTCCAGGTCCCATGTTTAGCCAGATGCAAAGTGACGCAAGGGCGAAATGCCGCACTTGACCACAAGGGGGCGCGCACATCTGGATTTCGTTCACAGCAGCTGAGACACTGCTCGCGTGCCCCATCTCTCTCTCTCTCTCTCTCTCTCTCTCTCTCTCTCTCTCTCTGTCTCGCTCTCTCTCTGTCTCTATCTCTGTGTCTCTCTCCAAAAAAATAATAAAAAAATAAAAAGTTTTTTAAAAAAATACTATAAACAACAGCTCCCATTTAGGGATTGATAACCTGCTAACAATGAAGAATCTGAAAGTATATTAAGGCCTCTGGGAAATTCTCCAGCAAAGAAATCTTCTTAACATTGTTTAAGCTTACATTTTCCAAACTTCTTTGACCATGAAACAGTATTCCTGAAAAAAAAAAAATATTAAGAAACATCCCATGAAAGTAGTAACTGCATTGATCACCTATCATGTGACAACCTTTCATTGAGTGTTGGGGTTACCATGGCAAACAGAATAAACACTAATCACCAGACCCATATCTCAGAGTGTAGAGTTTAGTTAGGAACACAGACCATAAATAACTGACATATAATTATAAGTCAAAATAAGTGCTTTGCAGGAAATAAGTAGGCTGTGTAAAATATGAAATAATGGAGATCGGAAATATGGAGGTAGGATATGCAAAAAAAAGGCCTCTAGGAATACATCAAGATATCATAGTATCTTAAACAATACTAATATAATTTATGAGATGCTAGCATAATTAGGATCATTTAAGATGTTATTTGAAGAATAAGGAGAGGTTTCCCTGTGAAGAGCAGGGGAAGTCACTCCAGGCAAAATACCAGCATCTGTGAAAACCACAGGATACAAAACTGCTTAACAAGTTCAGAGACTTCAAAGGCCAATGAGGCAGAAGAGGAAAGTGACCCCAGAAGGCACTGGGGAAATTGGTAGGGACCAGATCATACCTCTGGGCTATAGAAAAGAGCTTAGTGTATATTATAAGTAGAATGGAACAGAGTTTAAAGTAGGAAGTGACGGGGTAGACTATGCTTTCTGAAAGGTCATACTGGCTGTGCTATGAGGAATGTTCTGAAGAGCAAGAGAATACTTAGGAAGTTCAATAAACAGTGGCCTAAATGATACAACTTTACAATCATATACCTCTGTAGTTCTGATGTCTGACATTCCTCTCACCAGGCTAAAATGAAGGTATCAACAATGGAGCTGCACTTCTTTCTGGAATTCTAAAAAAGAATCAGTATCATGCCCTTTCGGATTGCTTCACAGTATTCAGTTCCTTGTGGTTGTGAAACTGAGCCTCTAGTCCTATCTGGATACATTTGTGTTTCTGATTCAGAAAACTTGAGACTGGGTAACTTATAATACACAGAGATGTGATTGTTTACAGTTCTGGAAGATAAGTACAAGGTCAGGGACCATCTTGCTACATCATCACATGGCAGAAAGCACCTGTGTGAGATGGAAGAATGAGGGCTAAGCTCAAACTTTGATCAAGAACTCCCTCCCTCAGTGTATCAGTTACAGTCTCATTGTTGAGAGTAGCCTTGAAGCAACCCAGGGAAAGAATATTTAGCATAAAATTACAGAGGGTAGAGTTCATCATGCATGACAGGAGCAGGAAGCCTGTGTCACATCATCATACTGGTAAGGAAGAAATAGAGAGAGGGAGGGGGAGAACAGCAAGTGAGGCCAGGCTATAACACCTCAAGACTTGGCCTTTGTGACACACTTCCTTCAGCCAAGCTCCACTTCATAAAGGTTCCACCAGTTTCTCTAACAGCACCACCAGCTGGGGATTAAGTATTCAAACACATGAGGCCATTTTCAAACCACCACATTCAATAAGAGAATTAATCCATTCATGGAAGAAGAATCCCGATTCATATTCCTTGACTTACCAGCTTCATCCTCACTCTTCAAGTCAGCAGCAGTGTGTTGAGTCATTCTCGTGCTTCAGATCTCCTCTTCCTTGTATTTAGTCAATATTTCTCAGCCAAGAAATGTTCTTTACTATAAAGAATGCATGTGATTAGATCAGGCCCAGATAACCCACTATAATCTCACCAACATAAATCCCCTTAATCACATTGCCCAAGTCCTTTTTACCTTATCACATATTTAGGGAATAAGGTATGGACATCTTTGAGGAGACAGAGGGAGAAGCATTTTTCTGCCTAGCACAAACACTGTGGTAGTAGTTCCAAGTTAGACATGAGCAACATTAGATCAATGTGATCACAGTGGAAACAAATAGACAAATTTACCAAATATTTTGATGACAGAATCAATGGTATAGGTGATTATCAGTTATATGTTAGGATGGTGGGTGCAAGAGTAGGGAACTAAACATGGATATACAAAAGTAGTAGTGTGTAAAATCCTTAGATTATGTGCCCAGGAGTGGTACAGCTGGATCATATCATAGCTCTTTTTACAATTTTTTCAGAAATCTCTGCACTGATTTCCAGAGTGGCTGCACCAGTTTATACTCCCACCAACAGTGAATAGGGTCGCCCTTTCTCCATACCCTTGCAAGCAATTGTTTTTATTTGCTCAATTCCATTCTGACCAAAGAAAGATGGAATCACAAAGTAATTTTAGTTTGTACTTCTCTGATGGATAATCATATTGAATGCTTTTTAAAATATTTGTAGACCATTTGTACTTCTTTTGAGAACCCTCCATTCAGTTCCATAGCCTACATTTTGATTGAGTTGTTCACTTTCTTGATGGTGTTTTAGTTCTTTGTATGTTATAAATACCCTCTGTCAGATATGTAGCTGGCAAAGATTGCTCCCCCATTCTGTAAGTCACATCTTAACTCAGTTTATAGTTTCCTTTGCTGTACAATAGCTTTTTACTTTCATGAGGTCTCATTTGTTAATTGCCTTACTTCCAAGACAATCAAAGTTCTATTCAGAAAGTCCTTCTCTAAGTCCGTATCTTGGATTGTACTCCCTTCTTTTCCCTCTAGTTGTTTCAGAGGTTCAGACTTTATACTGAGGTCCTTGATCCACTTGGAATTGATTTGTGTTCAGGAAGATAGTTCTAGTTTCATACTTCTACAAGTAGATATCCAATTTTTCCTGCACCATTTGTTGAAGATGCTATATTTTCTTCAATGAGTATGTGTGTCACCTGATCAAAAATCAGACAACTGTAGTTACTTAGTCTCGTCTCTGGATTCTTGATAATATTCTACTGGTCTGTCTGTTTTTTTTTTTTTTTTTTTTTTTGTGTGTGTGTGTGTGTGTGCCAGTACCATGCTGTTTTTATTACTATGGTTCTATAATATAATTTGAAATCAGCATGGTGATACCTCTACAGTATTGTTTTGGCTGAGAACATTTTTTTTTCTATCCAATGTGCTTTGTGCTTCCATATGAATTTTAAGACATTTTTTTAAATATTTCTGAGAAAAATGGTGCTGGATTTTGATTTGGATTGCATTAAATATGCATATTGTGTTTTGTAGGATGGCCATTTTCATAATATTTTCTAATCTGTAATGATAGGAAATCTTCCATCTTCTGGTGTCATCCTCAATTTCTTTCTTCAGTATTTAAAGTTTTCATTATAGAGGTTTTTCACTTCCTTGGTTAGGGTTATTCTAAGATATTAAATTTTTATGATTATTGTGAATGGGGCCATTGCCCTGATTTCTTTCTCAATATGTTCATCATTAGTATATAAGAAGACTACTAGTTTTTGTGTAGTAATTTTGTATCCTGCCACTCTGTCAGAAATGTTTATCAGTTCTAGGAGTTTTATGGTGGAATCTTTGCAGTCTCAAATACAGTATCATGTTATCTTCAAATGAGTAAAATTTTACTTCCTCCTTTCTGTGGTGGTTTGATTCAGGTGTCTCCCATAAACTTATGTGTTCGGAAGGCTAGGTCCCCAGCTGATAGCAATTTGGGAATTGGATTCTCCTGGAGGTGATGCATTGTTGGGGGCGGGCTTATGGGTGTTAATAGCCAGTTTCCCCATGTCAGTGTTTGGCACGCTCTCTTGTTGTAGTTGTCCATCTTATGTTGGTCAGGAGGTGATGTCCAACTTCTGCTCATACCACTGGTTTTTCTCTGTTATCAGGGAGCTTACCCTCAAGTCTGTAAGCCAAAATAAACCCTATTCTCCCACAAGCTGCTCTTGATCTGGTGTTTTCTGGAGGCAGTGCGAAGCTGACTGCAACCCTTTCCAATTTGTATTCCTTTCATTTCTTTCTCTTGTCTTATCAATCAAGCTAAAACTTCAAGCACTATCCATGCTTAGTGTTGCTCTATTCATAATAGTTAGGAAATAGAATCAGCCTAACTGCCCATCAGCTGATGAATAGATAATGATGTGATGCATGTACATAATAAAGTTTTATTGAGCTATAAATAAAAATGAAATTTACAGGAAAATGGGTGCATTTGGGAAAGATTATACTAAGTGAAACAACCCAGGCTCAGAAAAACAGACAAGTAACACATGTTCTTTTTTCAAATAATATTTTTTTATTTATTTGAGAGAAAGAGAGACAAAGACAGAGTGACTATGAGCATTCCAGTGGCACTTGCCATTACAAATAAACTCTAGATGCATGTGCCACTTTATGCATGGGTATATTATGGATTTACATTGGTACTGGGGAATTAAACCCTGGGCCATAAGACTTTGCAAACACCTTTAACCACTGAGCAATCGCTCCAAGTCCACATGTTCTTTTTTATATGCAGATACTGGCTTCAAAGTTTTTAGCCCCTGTGTCCTGAATTCCTGGATCCCCTGCTCCAGAAGGTACATGCTTGAAGTGAGTAGGCCAGATCTCTCTGTCCCCCACCCTGCTACTCCCAGTTCCCTGGTCTTGGTAGGGTCCCCTGTGGCTGGACCAGGGCTGACTGGACCTTACAAGCTAGCTGTGGAAGCAGGCCCCTTGTTCCGCCTAATTGAAGTGCCCCTGGGTCCCCAATTTCCAGATTCCCTACTCCCTAGGATGATCTCGCAGGGTGAGTAGGCCAGATATCACTGTTATCCACCCCTCCTCCCAGTTCCTCAGTCCTAGTAGCTTCCCCTGCTGCTGGCGTGGGGCTACTTGGACCCTGTGAGCTTCTTGCAGAAGCAGGCCCCTTCCCTGATTGAAGGACCCCTGTGTCCTCAATTCCTGGATCCCATATCCCAGAGGGTGGGCCCACAGAGTGAGTAGGACAGAGCTTCTGTTGGTACCCCACCTCCCAGATTCCTGGTCCTGATGCTGCCTTGGGGAGGCCTGATCCCAGTGTGTGGGCTGTGGAAGCAGGCCTTTTGCTCTGGTAACCTGATTGGCCCCTGGGAACCCAAACCCCTATTCACCTGAGTCAGAGGGTGCACTGGCCACTGTAGGAGATGGCATCTTGCCCCTGACTCTCCAGCCTCCTGGTTCCTGGTTCCCCAACCCCTGAACCCCATGTGCATAAGAGTAAGTGCAAATGAAGTGAGTATGCCAGAGCTCCCAGTTCCCCAGGTATATTTGATTTACCTGCTATCCCCCAATTTGTGCACCCCATTGTACACGAGTATACCAATCTGGTTCACATTTGAAACAGAATACCTCTGAAGATTCTATAAGGACAAATACTTGCTTCCTCCTCAACAGAATAAAACATTTCCCAAAGATGGGTAGATCACAATGCAAAAAAGCCAACAAAAGTCAGAAAACTGAGAGATCTCCATCAAGGATGCCTAGACCCACAGTGGAAGCCTCCAATAAAATCAGAAAATCTGTAGAAATTCAATTCCAAAATGAAAAATTGAAAGCCAATGAGACCCTGATCAAAAGAATACCTGAACTTGGAATGGAGAGATGGCTTAGCAGTTAAGACACCTGCCTGCTAAACCTAAGAACTCCGGTTCCAATCTCCAAGTCCCACATTTAGCCAGATGCAAAAAGTGATGCAAGGGTGCAATGCCGCACTTGCCCACAAGGGGGCGCACACATCTGGAGTTGTTCACAGTGGCTAAGAGGCGCTCTCTCTGCCTCTCCCTCTCTCTCTGTCTCTCTCTGCATCTCTACAAAAAAAAAAAAAAAAATACCTGAATTGTGCCTTTAATCCCAGCACTAAGGAGGCAGAGATAGGAGGATTGCTGTGAATTCAAGGTCACCCTGAGTTATGTAGTGAATTCCAGGCCAGCCTGGGCTAGAGCAAGACCCTACCTTGAAAAAACAAAAAAAGAAAAGAAAAAAATGCCTAAACTGAGAGGAAACTATCAAAAAACCAACAGTTGTTCAAAGAAATGGAGCATAATTGTCTCTTGTAGTATTCAGCTTTTGACAGTAATCTTAAATTTTTAAAATATATTTATTTATTTATTTATTTATTTATTTATTTATTTATTTATTTATGAGAGAAACAGCCAGAGAAAGACAGAGAGACAGAGAGGTAGAGAGAGAATGGGCAGGACAGGGCATCTAGACACTGCAAATGAACTCCAGATGCATATTCCCCCATACATGGGTCCTGGAAAATCAAACCTGGGTCCTTTAGTTTTACAGGCAAATGCCTTAACCACTAAGCCATCTCTCCAGCCCCAGCAACCATAAATTCTAATGGTCTTAACTCACCCATCAGAAGACACAAGTTAACAAGGTGGATCAAAAAAAAATGGATCCTTCTATTGGCTATCTTCAAGAAACACACTTAACTATTAAAGACAGACACCTTCTTAGGGTGAAAGGATGGAAAATTATATTCCAAGCAAATGGAAATAAGAAACAAGCAGTTGTTGCTATAGTAATATCTGATAAATTACACTTCAAGCCAAAAGTACAAAAAGGACAAAGAAGGCCACTTCTTACTCATCAACAGAATGATCCAACATGAAAACATCACAATCATTAATCTATATTTGCCAAACACAGGTGCAGCACAGTTTATAAAACAAAACCTACTTGACAACAAACAGAAATATACACCAACACCATCATAGTTGGAGACTACAATACTCTACTATCATTAATAGACAGATCATCCAAGCAGAAAATCATCATGGAAATAATAGAGCTCAACAACACCATAGATCAACTAGACCTAACAGACATTTACAGAACTTTCCACCCCAACTCTACAGAATACACATTCTTCTCAGCAGCCCACAGAACCTTCTCCAAAATAGACCATATATTAGGCCATAAAGCATGCCTCCATAAATTCAGGAAAATTGAAGTAATTTCCTGCATCATATCAGACCACAATGCTTTAAAGCTAGAAGTTAACAACAAGAGACACATAAAGAACTCCACCAGCTCCTGGAGACTAAACAATACACTTTTAAACAATGAATGGATTGTGGAAAAAAATCAAAAAAAGAAATGGTAAAATTCCTAGAACTGAATGATAATGAAAACATAACCTACCAAAACTTATGGGATACAATGAAGACAGTCCTAAGGGGAAAATTCACAGCACTAAATAAATGCCTTCATAACAAACATAGAGAGATCCCAAATTAACAACCTCACTGTAACCCAAAGGCACTAGAAAAACAAGAAAAATCCTACCCTAAGAGTGCCAGACCAAAAAGAAAAAATGATCAAGATCAAAGCATAAATTAATGAATTGGAAACTAAAAAAAAAAAAAAAAATTTAAAAATTGATGAACTGAAGAGCTGGTTCTTTGAAAAAATAAAGATTGATAAACTAGCCAATGTGATCAAGCAAAAAAAGAGAGAGAGAAGTCTCAAATTAACAAATCAGAAATGAAAAAGGAGGGCTGGAGAGATAGCTTAGCGATTAAGGCATTTGCCTGCAAAGCCAAAGGATCCCAGTTCGACTCTCCAGGACCCATGTAAGCCAGATGTACAAGAGGGCGCAGGCATTTGGAGTTTGTTTGCAGTGACTGGAGGCCCTGATGTGCCCATTCTCTCTCTCTCTCTCTCTCTCTCTCTCTCTCTCTCCCTCCCTCCCTCCCTCCCTCTCTCTCACTCTCTCTGTCTCTCTCTCTCAAATAAATAAATAAATAAATAAATAAATAAATAAATAAATAAAATATTTTAAAATGTTAGAAAGCCAGGTGTGGTGGCGCACGCCTTTAATCCCAGCACTTTGGAGGCAGAGGTAGGAGGACTGCTGAGAGTTCAAGGCCACCCTGAGACTACATAGTGAATTCCAGGTCAGCCTGGACCAGAGTGAAACCCTACCTCGAAAAACCAAAAAAAAAAAAAAAAAAAAAAAAAATGAAAAATAAGAGTCACAATAGGCCTCAATGACATTGGAAGAATCATCAGGACATATTTCCAAAATCTCTACTCCATAAAATTGGATAATCTGGAAGAAATGAGTGAATACCTAGACACATGCCATCTACTAAAAATAAACTCAGAACAGATTAACCTCCTAAACAAACCTACCATATCCATAGAGATTGAAAAGCTAATCAAAACCTCCCCAAAAAGAGAACTGCAGGACCAGATTGCTTCTCAGCCAAATTCTATCAAACCTTCATTGAAAAATTAAAACCATTTTTTTCAAAGTGTTTCACAGAATCAGAGTCCAGGGAATCCTCCCCAACTCATTTATGAAGCTAGCATCACCCAAATACCAAAGCCAGACACAGATGCAACAAGAAAACTATAGACCTATATCCCTAATGAATTTAGATGCAAAGATCCTGAACACAATCCTTGCAAACAGAATTCAATAACACATCAAAAACATTATCCATCTTGATCCCAGGAATGCAGGGATGGTTCAACATATGGAAATCAGTCAACATAATATGCCACATATATAAATGTATCCATAAGAACCACATGATCATGTCAGTTGATGCAGAGGCCTTTGACAAAATACAACACCACTTCATGATAAAAACTCTGGAAAGAGGGTTTATATCTCAACACAATAAAGGCCATATATAAAGCACCCAAAGCACAAATAAATAACAAGTAAAAGAAATCAGGAACAAGACAGGGGTACCCACTCTCGCCACTGCTCTTCAACATAGTACTAGAAGTACTAGCCCCAGCAATAAGAGAGGGGGAAAAAAAGGTATTCAAACTGAAAAGGAAGAAGTCAATTAGCCCTATTTGCAGATGACATGATTCTATACATATGTGACCCTAAAGTACCCATCTCAAAACTTCTAAAGGTGATTAATTTCTTCAGTAAAGTATCAGGATACAAAATCAATGCACAAAAATCAGTAGAAATAAATCAGTGAGGCAGTCCCATTTTCAATAGCATAAAAAAATTAAATACTTTGGAATATCACTAACAAATGATGTGAAAGACCTATATAATGAAACAAACAAAAAAACCTTAAGAAAGAAATCAAGGAGGACTTTGAGAACATGGAAAGACCTCCCATGCTCCTAGATAGGTAGAATTAATATTGTAAAAATAGCAATTCTATCAAAAGCAACATACAGATTTAATGCAAAACCAATAAAAATGCCAGCATGGGGACTTCCAGGAAAGATGGCAACATACTAGCCACACCAAAGAAGCCTAGGGTAGGAAATAAACAGAAACACAGCAAAATACACTCTTCTACTGAAAAGTGAAGATGTATAACTGATTATCAACCACAGCAGAGAAGCAGGAGAGTCCAACATCTTCCAGAAGGGAGGAAGCTGTCCAAAATTCTGCCAAGACACTATCAGCCCCAATCCATAAGCCTGCCCAACCAGCAGTGCAGAGTGGCAGGAGCAGAAATAAGGTGAGGGGATTTTCCACTCACATCAGCCTTCTCCCAAAGTCAAGAAACCTGAAGGGGAAGAAAATAGGGGCAGATGAGCAGCTCCAGTACAACTCCAGGCACCATGCAAAACCTCCCATCACCCAACCAAAAGGGCCATGAATGTCCAGAGAACTGATTCATCCCTGGCCATCTGGCACCAAAAGAGATCAGGGTGGGCATTCAGCATTGGTAAGTGTAGCAGACAGCTTCAGGTTCGCTGAGATGAACTTCCAGACCAGGCACAGTTATGGAGGAAGGGATATTATTTATTGAAGCTTACAGATCCAGGGGAAGATCCATAATGGCAGAAGAAGCAGGGCCAAGCAGAGAGAGAAAAAAAACCACCCAGCCACCACAGCACACAGAGCAAAAAACTACAGCCAAAAGGTCACACAGCACACTTCAGGAACTCCTGCTAGGCACATTTTCATATCTTTACAATGTAATCTCAGACCCACACCTTAAGACCAGCCCCCAGTGACATTGCCTCTAGCAAGGTGATTGCAGATGCAAACTATAACTAATAAAACACTGAATATATTGGGGGACATATATTCAAACTATCACATTCCGCCCCTGGCCCCCAATATATTTAGCTCCTGGCCCCAATAGATTTATAACTATCACACATTGTAAATTGTACTCAGTCCAATTTCAAAGGTTCTCACAGTCTTGATCAACTTAAGATAGTGAGTCCTGTAAAATCAAACAAGTTAAATACTTTCAACATGTAAAGGCACAGAGTAAAACATTTTTTCTGTATAAGGAATAGCAAGGAGAGACTAAAACAATGCAAACTCAACCACCATCAGCCGTCATCAAACTTCTGCAGTTCAAGTTCAATATAACCACAGACTGACAGTCTCCAGGTTTTCCAATTCCACCCCTCCAGCTGGGCAGAGTTGCCAGGGAAAACTTTGATCCCAGGCCAACACTGCACTACATGGGAGTCCTTGCATAGTCCTTGTATATCTAAAACATCTTCAGGTCTCCATGCAAACCACGGTCCATCTTCCAAAAGGCTCTTCCAGCCTATTCCTCAGGGACTTCATGCCCTGCCTCATGCCACATCTCAGCAGCGGCTCCTGGAACTGTGTGCAATTCATGACCATTCTATGCATTTTTCATATTTCCAAAACTAATACCAGGTGTGCAGGACACAGCCATATTCTTAATCCAGGGACAAAATAAATCATAGCCTTGAAAAGCAGGTTCCTTCTCCAGTCAGCTCTTTCCAAGAATTTGCATTTTTAACAGTCTTTCCTCAGGCATCCTCTCCATTGTTTTAATGTAAATCAAGTCAGGCCACCTTCCTTCCACCTTCCTTCCACCTTCCTTAAGATTGCTAATGTGTTGACAATAGCAGCTCCAGTAACCTAAAACCAGTCTCTGTGCCTCTGCTTTTAACTTGCTCGAGGTTTTCCAACTTAATTCTTAAAATCTCAGTCCGATATCTTCAGCCAAGCACATCAGTCCATTACAAATTTAACCTTGATCAAACTTTCTGGGCCTGGATAGCAGAATGTAGCCATCCCTTATGCCAGTAGCCCAGTTCCAACAAAGTCCTCTGCAGTCCTTCCTTCCCCTTAGAAAGCTCATAAGCCAAGCCTCAAAGTTCAATACTGTCTGTACTTAGCATTCTCAAACTCTCATCAGAATAGTCCATAAAACTTGGCTTACCACTCCAGAAGGCATCTTCAGTTGCAAGCACCAAGTCCATGCCCATTCCTCCAAAACAAAGGTTCCAAAAGACGAATATCCACGTGGTAAGGTTCATCTCACCCCACACTCCTCGGTACCACTTTACAATGTAGCAGACAGCTTCAGGTTTGCTGAGATGAACTTCCAGACCAGGCACAGTTATGGAGGAAGGGATATTATTTATTGAAGCTTACAGATCCAGGGGAAGTTCCATAATGGCAGAAGAAGCAGGGCCAAGCAGAGAGAGAAAAAAAAACCACCCAGCCACCACAGCACACAGAGCAAAAAACTACAGCCAAAAGGTCACACAGCACACTTCAGGAACTCCTGCTAGGCACATTTGCATATCTTTACAATGGAATCTCAGACCCACACCTTAAGACCAGCCCCCAGTGACATTGCCTCTAGCAAGGTGATTGCAGATGCAAACTATAACTACTAAAACACTGAATATATTAGGGGACATATATTCAAACTACCACAGTAAGATTGGAAGCCATCCCAAAAGGTAACAGGGCCTACTTATACAAAGCCAGATACATAGGCCTGCACTAAAAGTGCTAATCTCTCCTTCTATGTCAGAAAAGGTTACGTATTACATTTGAATGGCATATTCTTGGTTTGCTTTACCCTTCTCAAATAAGCTGTATGTTGGTGTTGACTACTGTTGCCTTTGATGTTTCCTGATTTTTAGGAGCTTTGCCTATTTCTTCTGTCATTATTGGGGCAGGGACAGACTAGCCCCAGGCTGACTTGGAACCCATTTCAGACAAGAAATCTCAACTTCCTAGTTGACAGTATTAAGGTTGTGGGGCAACACACACCCTTAGAGACTTTGGTTTTATTAGATTATCTGTTTAGTTTAATCCTCATGCTTGTATAAATACTTTGTGCTTGTGCTGGTTTTTATTGAATGTCTATATTTCTCAGTTGAATTTTAGAATTTGCCAGTAATTTGCTTCACCCAGACTACTACAATGCCTGAATAGCAGGCAAATGCAACACCTAGGGACACTTCTGCTGTTTCTCTTAGAGTATAAGAGCTACACCTGGTGCCTTAAACTCCTACACTGAAGATATATAAAGTTGGATTTACATGGCTAATAAAACTGCATATAATTAGAAAACTCAAGCATCAAATTAACTCAAGATGTAAAAATCTCTACATTATAATACAAGGAATACAAAAAATTATGACAATACAATCCCACCAAAAATTATAAATCCATTACAAATTACCTCCTATGAGACTGCTTTAGATGAAATGCCTGATAAAGATTTCAAAAAAAATGATGATATCTATGTTCAAAGAAATCAAAGGAATCAAAGAAGAAAACAAAGGAATCAAAGAAGAAAACAAACTCCTGAAGGAGAACATGGGAAACCAACTTAATGAAATAAGGAAGTCATTACAAAACATGAGTAAGGAAATACAAATAATGAAAAAAATACCAATCAGAAATAGAATAGAGAATAAAATAGAAGTGAAGAACAGAGTAAGCCAAATAGAAAACTCTGTAGAAAAGTCTCACCAGTAGAATGGATCAAGGAGAGGACAGAATATATAAATTAGAAGACATGGTGGCAAATTTAATACACTCCAACAAAGAGAAAGGCAAACTAATAGGAAGGCATGAATGGGAATATCAAGACATTTGGGACACTATGAAGAGATCAAACAAAAGAATTCAGGGAATAATAGAAGAAGAATTTCATTCCAAAGGCATGACAGGTATTTTCAACAAAATCATGAAGAAAACTTCCCCCAAGTAGGGAAATGTTGCAAATACACATACAGAAAGCCTGTACAATGCCAAACAGACAAAATCAGGAAATAACCTTTCACTGTCATATTATAATTAAAGTAAAAAACAAATAAGGCAAAGAAAATATATTGAAAGCAGTTAGAGAGAAAAATCAAGTCACATACAAAGGAAGCCCATCAGGATAACAACAGAGTACTCAACACAAACTTTAAAATCCAGAAGGGCTTGGAATGATGTATTCTGAGTTATGAAAGATAACAACTGTCAACCACGATTACTTTATCCTGCAAAGATATCCATTCAAATAGATGGAAAATTAAGGACATTCCACAATAAAAGCAAGCTAAAGAAATATATGAAGACTAAACCAGCTCTACAGAAAATACTTCAAAAGATACTCCACCGTGAAGAGAAAGAAAAGCACACACATAAGGAACCTGGAAAAAACAAACCATACTCAAATGCTAGTTAATATAGGAGTGCAAAGGTAACCAGAAGAATTACAAACAGGAAAAATGGCAAAAATAAATATAAAAGCCAGGCATAGTGGTGCATGCCTTTAATCCCAGCACTCGGGAGGCAGAGGTATGAGGATCACCTCGAGTTCAAGGACACTCTAAGACTACACAGTTTATTCTAGGTCAACCTGAGCCAGAGTGAGACCCTACCTCAAAAAACTAACTAAATAAATAAATGAATAAATAAATAAATAACTTTTAATACCATTTATCAGTGTATCAGTGGCCTCGATGCCCCAACCAAAAGACACAGGTTTGCAGACTGGGTAAAAATTAGGATCCTTCAATTGGTTGACTCCAAGAAACTTACTTTCTGAAAAAAGATGGACACTATTTTAGGGGGTTGGAAAATGGTGTTTCAAGTAAATGATCCCAGAAAACAAATAGGTGTCACTATCCTAATATCTGACAGGGTGAATTTCAGACCAACATTAGTTAGGAAAGATAAGGAAGGTCATTTTATATTGATTGAAGGAACACTCCAACAGGAGAACATTACAATCCTAAACATATGCACCTAACATGGGGCTCCCAATTTCATCAAACAATCACTATTAGAACTAAAGTCACAGATAACACCAAACACAGTTATAGTGAGTGACTCTCATAAATCAACAAGTAATTCTGGAAAAAAATAAACAGAGATGTATCTGGATTAAGTGAGGTCATAGAACAAATGGACCTAAAAGATATCTACAGAACATTTCATCAAAATGCTGCAGAATACACATTTTTTCAGCAGCACATGGAACATTCTCTAAACTAGACCATATCTTAGGACACAAAGAAAATCTTAACAAATACAGGAAAATTAAAATAATTCCTTGCATTCTATCTGATCACAATGGGATTAAACTATAAATCAGTAGCAAGAAAAGCTGTAGAACATACACAAAATCATGGAAACCAAATAATACACTACTAAATGATGAATGGGTCAATGAAGAAATCAAAAAGGAAATCAAATATTCATAAAATCAAAAGATCATGAGAATACAACATACCAAAACTTTGGGACACAAGGAAAGCAGTCCTAAGAGGGAAATTTATAGCTTTAAGTGCCTATATTAAGAAGTTAGAGGGCTGGAGAAATGGCTTAGCAGTTAAGGCATTTGCCTGCAAAGCCAAAGGATCCCAGTTTAATTCTTCAGGACCCACATCAGCCAGATGCACAAAGGTCACATGCATCTGGAGTTCGTTTGCAGTGGCTAGAAGCCCTAGCATGCCAATTTTCTCTGTGTCTACCTCCTTCTCTCTCTCTCTCTCTCTCTCTCTCTCTCTCTCTCTCTCTCTGCTTGCAAATAAACAAATAAAAAATTTTTAAGTTAGAAAGGTCACAAGTAAATAAGTTTATGCTTCACCTTAAAGTCTTGGAAAAAGAAAAACAAGACAAACCAAAAATCAGGAGATGGGAAGAAATAATAAAGATTAGGACAGAAATGAATGAAATAGAAAACAAAAAAAAAAAAAAACTCCAAAGAATCAATGAAACAAAGAGTTGATTTTTTGAAAGGATAAACAAGGTTGATAAACCCTTAGCAAATCTGACCAAAAGAAAGAAAAGACACAAATTTTAAAAATTACACATGAAAAAGACACCATTACAACAGATATCACAGAAATTGAAAAAAAAAATCATAGGGACATACTATAAGAACATATACTCCACTAAGTTTGAAAATATGACCTACCTAAATTAAATCAAGATGAGATTAACCACTTAAATAAACCTATAACAACTATGGAGTTCCAAGTAGTTATCATCCAGGCCCAGATGGATTCACTGGTGCATTTTACCAGATCTTCATGGAAGAACTAACAGCAAGGCTTCTCAAACTTTTGCATAAAATAGAAAAGGAAGGAATCCTACCAAATTCCTTCTATGAAGCCAGCATCACCCTGATACCAAAACCAAAGACAGAAAAAAAAAAAAAAAGAAAGGAAGGAAGGAAGGAAGGAAGGAAGGAAGGAAGGAAGGAAGGAAGAAAGAAAGAAAGAAAGAAAATTACAGACCAATCTCCCTCATGAACATAGATGTAAAAATTCTGAACAAAATATTGGCGAACAGAAAAAAAAACAGTGGACTTATGGGTAAGATGACAGCATAGGAGACATGCCAAATCAGCCCAGGGAGGGAGTTAAGCAAAACCACAGCAACATATACTCTTCTTCTGAAAAGTACAGGAGTATAGGTTTTTCATAGACACAGCAGAGAAAAAGGAGAGACCAGGATCCACTAGAAAGGAGGAAAATGGTCACAATCCTACTGAGGAGCTTGTGGCCCGGATCCATGGTGGCTCCAATCTGAGCGATCTGCATGTCCGGCACCACCCACCAGGCATGCTGAGCAGCAGCAGCAGAGACCAAACAAAGGAACTTTCCAACCTCATCAGCCTCCTTGCAGAGTCCAGAAATCTAAAGAAATGTCAGCTGAGATCAACTAAAGAGCTACTGAAAGGGATACAGAAGGACAGGCATGGTGTGAACAACTCCAGGCTTCCTGAACTCTCCCATCCCACAGCCATCAGAACTGTGAACCTCCAGCATTCAGCCCCCAGGGGTAGCGCATCCAGCATAGCTGAATAGAGCTCCAGCTCCACAGCACAACACAGAGGGATCGAGGTGGGCATGCAGCATTGGAGAGATTGGAAACCAGCCCAAAAGGTAACAAGGCCAACTGAAAAAAAAAAAAAAAAAACAGGTACATAGGCCTGCATTGGAAGTGCGGAAGTGCTAATCTCTCTTTCCAAGTCAGGGCAGGTTATGGGTTACATATTTTTTGTTGGATTTATCATTTTCAAATAAGCTGTACTTGGAGGGTTGAATATTGCTGACTTTAATGTTACAGATTTATAAGGCCTTTGTCTTTTGGTTCTGTCATTATTGGGGGCAGGTTCTGATCCAGATCCAAGCTGACCTGGAACCCAATTCAGAACAGAATTCTCTACCTCCTAGCCGACAGGATTAAGGATGTAGAGCAACACACACCCTTGGGGATTTTAGCTTTATAAGACTATCTGTTTGTTTTAATCTCCACACTTGTATACTCTGTGCAGCTTTTTAAAAAAATTTTTAAAATTATTTTATTTAGTTTTGGAGAGAGACATAGAAAGAGACAGACAGAGAGGGAGAAGGAGACAGGGAATGGGTGCGCCAGCAGTCTCAGCTGCTGCGAACGAAATCCAGATGTGTGCACCCCCTTGTGGGCAAGTGTGGCATTGCGCCCTTGTGTCACTTTGCATCTGGCTAAACGTGGGACGTGGAGATTAGAACAGGGTTCTTAGGCTTAGCAGGCAGGCACCTTAACCGCTAAGCCATCTCTCCAGCCCCTGTGCAGCTTTTTATTGAATGTGTATATTGCTCAGTTGAAGTTTAGAATTTGCCAGCATATTGTTCAACCCAGTCCACTAGAATACTTGTTTAGCAAGCAAACTCAACACCTAGGATTACTTCTGTGGTTGGATTGGGGTATAAGAGCTACATTTGGCACCTTAAACTCATATCCTGAAAGTATATAAAGGTGGATCACCTCATCTAAGAACACTGCAGATAAGTAGAAAACCCAAGCCTCAAATCAATTCAGGATGCAAAAGTCGCTACATTATAAACAAGAAGCACAAAGAATCAAGACAATGCAATCCCACCAAAAATTATAAATCCATCAGAAATGATCACCAATAAGACTGTTTTAGAAGAAATACCTGACAAAGATTTCAAAAGAATGGTTCTAGCTATACTCAAGGAAATGAAAGGATTCAAAGAAGAAAACAAACTCCTGAAAGAGAGCACACAAAAAACAGCTTAATGAAATAAAAAGGTAATTACAGGACATGAGTAAGGAAATATAAATACTGAAGAAAAGCTGGGTGTGGTGGCGCACGCCTTTAATCCCAGCACTTGGGAGGCAGAGGTAGGAGGATCGCCGAGAGTTCAAGGCCACCCTGAGACTACATAGTTAATTCCAGGTCAGCCTGGACCAGAGTGAGACCCTACCTTGCAAAACCAAAAATAAATAAATAAATAAATAAATAAATAAATAAATAAATACTGAAGAAAAACGAGGTTATAATGCTAGTTCTGAAGAACACAGTCAGTAAAATAAAAACTCTGTGCAAAGTCTCACCAGTAGAATGGATGAAGGAGAGAACAGAACACCTAAACTATCTATTCAAATTGATGGAGAAATAAGGACATTCCACAACAAAAACAGGTTAAAGGAACTTATAACGTCTAAGCCAGCTCTATAGAAAATACTTGAAGGAACCCTTCATGCTGAAGAGACTTCAATACACCACTCCCATCACTTGACAGGTCTTCCCAGGAAAAAATAAACAGAGATGTGTCTGGATTAAATGAGGTCATAGAACAAATGGACCTAACAGATACATAGAGGACATTTCATCCGAATGCTGCATAATACACATTCTTTTCAGCAGCACATGGAACATTCTCTAAAATAGACCATATATTAGGACACAAATCAAATCTTAACAAATACAGTAAAATTGAAATTATCCCTTGTATTCTATCTGACCACAATGTGATTGAACTGCAAATCAGCAACAAGAAAAACTACAGAGCATACAGAAATTCCTGGAGACTAAACAGCACACTATTGAATGATGAAAGGGTCATTGAAGAAATTAAAAAGGAAATCAATAAGTTCATAGAATTAAATGATGATGAGAATACAACATACCAAAACCATTGGGACACAATGAAGGCAGAACTAAGAGGGAAATTTACAGCTCTGTTGCAGTCAGGTTCACATTGCTGATAGAAATCACCTGACCAAGAGCAGCTTGTGGGAAAAAGAGGTTTATTATGGCTTACAGGCTCAAAGGGGAAGCTCCATGATGGCAAGGAAAATTAGGGCATGAGAAGAGGGTGGACCTCACCCCCTGGCCAACATAAGGTGGACCATAGCAACAGGACAGTGTGCCAAACACTGGCAAGGGGGAGCCGACTATAACAGGCATAACCCCCCCCCAACAATTCTCTGCCTCCAGGAGGCATTAATTCCCAAATCTGCATCAGCTGGGAACCTAGCATTCAGAACACCTAAGTTTATGGGGGACACCTGAATCAAACCACCACAAGCTCTAAGTGCCTATATTAAGAAATTAGAGAGTTCACAAGGAAACAATTTAATGCTTCACCATAAAGCCTTGGAAAGAGAAGAACAAGCCAAACCAAAAGTCAGTAGATGGGAAGACATAATAAAGATTAGGGCAGAAATTAATGAAATAGAAACAAAAAAATCCAAAGAATCAATGAAACAAGAAGTTGGTTCTTTGAAAGGATAAACAAGATTGATAGACCCTTAGCAAATCTGACCAGAAGATACAGAGAAGAGACAAAAATTAATAAAATTAGAGATGAAAAAGGCACCATTACAACAAATACCAAAGAAATTCAGAAAATAATACAGATATACTTTAAGAATATATGTGCCTCTAAGTTTGAAAACCTGAAAGAAATGGATGATTTCCTTGATTCATATGACCTAAATCAAGATGAGATAAACCATTTAAATAAGCTATAACAAATATGGAGATCCAAGCTGTTATAAAAAGTTTCCCGACTAAAAAAAAGCCCAGGCCCAGATAGATTCACTGGTGAATTTTACAAGACATTCATGGAAGAACTAACAGCACTGCTTCTCAAACTTTTCCATAAAATAGAAAAGGAAGGAATTTTACTGAACTTTTATGAAGCCAGCATCACACTGATACCAAAACCAGACAAAGACAGAACAAGAAAAGAAAATTACAAACCAATATCCCTCATGAGCATAGATGCAAAAATTCTCAAAAAAATATTGGCAATCAGGAATACAGGAATATATCGGAAAGATTATTCACCCTGACCAAGTAGGCTTTATCCCAGAGATGTAGGGATGATTCAACATACACAAATCAATAAGTGTAATACACCACATAAATGGCCTGAAGGACAAAAATCACATATTCATCTCAATACATGCAAAAAAGGCATTTGACACAATCCAACATCCCTTCATGGTAAAAGTATTATAGAAACTGGGACTAGAAGGAACATATCTCAACATAATAAAAGCTGTTTATGACAAACCTACAGCCAACATAATACTAAATGGGGAAAAACTTGAACCTTTTCCATTAAATTCAGGAACAAGACAAGGGTGTCCACTTTCTCCACTTTTATTTAATACAGTACTGGAAGTCTTAGCTATAGCAATAAGGCAAGAGACAGTAATAAAAGGGATACAAATTGGAAGGGAAGAGATCAAATTATCATTATTTGTAGATGATATGATTCTAAACATAAAAGACCCTAAAGAGTCTACCAGCAAACTGTTAGAACAGGATACAAAATAAACACAGAGAAATCAGTAGCTTTTCTACACACTAACAACAAACATGCAGAGGATGAAATCAGGGAATCTCTCCCATTCAAAATTGCCTCAAGAAAAATAAAGTACCTTGGAATAAATTTAATCAAGGAAGTGAAGGATCTCCACAATGAGAACTTTAAAACACTCAAGCGAGAAATTGCAGAAGACACAAGGAAATGTAAATACATCCCATGTTCTTGGATTGGAAGAATCAATATTGTGAAAATGTCAATCTTACCAAAAGCAATATACACATTTAATGCAATCTCCATTAAAATTTCAATGGCATTCTTCACAGAAATAGAATAAAACAATCCTAAAATTTATCTGGAAGCAAAAAAACCTCGAATAGCCAAAACAATTTTGGGCAACAAAATCAGGCTAGTGGTATCACCATACCTGATTTTAAGTTATATTACAAAGCCATTGTAACAAAAACAGCATGGTACTGGCAGAAGGACAGACAGGTAGATCACTAGAACAGAATACAAGACCCAAATACTATTCCAGGAAGCTACAACCATCTGATTTTTGACAAAAATGCCAAAAATATTCATTTGAGAAAAGATAGTCTCTTCATTAAGTGGTGCTGGGAAAACTGTGTATCTGTATGTAGAAGGATGAAATAGATCCTTGTCTTTCTGAATGCACAAGAATCAAGTCCAAGTGGATCAGGGACCTTAGTATTAGACCTGAAACTCTGAAACTGCTAGAGGAAAAGGTAGGGGAAACTCTTCAACATATTGTCATAAGCAATGACTTTCTGAATATAACCCCAATTGCTCAGGAAATAAAACTACTAATCAACCACTGGGATCTCATGAAATTACAAAGCTTTTGTACAGCAAAGGACAATGTCAAAAGAGCAAAGAGACAACCTACAGAATGGGAGAAAATCTTTGCCAGCTATACATCTGATAGGGGATTATATCCAGAATATACAAACAACTCAAATAACAGAACAATAAGAAATCAAAAATCCAGTTTAAAATGGGCTATGGAACTAAAAAGAGAGTTCTCAGAAGAAATACAGATGGCACATCTAAAAAAAGTGTCCTACATCCTTAGCCATCAGGGAAGTGCAAATGAAAAATACTTTGAGATTCCATCTCACTCCTGTCAGAATGGGTCCCATCAAGAAAACAAATGACAATAAGTGTTGGCGGGGATGCAGAAAAAGAGGAACACACTTCCACACTGTTGGTGGGAGTGTAATCTCGTACAGCCATTGTGGAAATCAGTGTGGAGGTTCTTGAGACAGCTAAAAATAGATTTACCATATGATCCAGCTATAGCACTCCTAGGCATATATCCGAGTCTTCTCACTACCTTAGAGATACTTGCACAACCATGTTTATTGCTGCTCTATTCACAATAGCAAGGAAATGGAACCAGCCTAGATGTCCATCCACAGATGAATGGATAATAAAGATGTGGTACATTTACACAATGGAGTTCTATTTAGCAGTAAAGAAAAATGAAATTATGAAATTTGCAGGGGAATGGATGGATCTGGAAGGGATTAAACTAAGTGAGGTAACCCAGGCTCAGAAAGCCAAATGTCACATGCTCTCTCTCATATGTGGATCCTAGTTAAAAATGTATACACTTGTGTGTGAGCTGGAACCAAAAGTTGGTAGCAGAGGCCAGGAAGCTAGAAAAGGTTTATAAGGGAGGGAGGAAAGGAAAGGACTTAAAGGGATGGTATTGTATATATGAAGTAGAAGAACAGATTTAGGCAGGGGAAAGGCCTAAGTTAGGCCAGGGGAAGAGAATGTGTAAAAGAGGTGGGGGAGGGTCAATCAAAATTCAAGATATTCTGAATAAGACTTATGTAAACCTACTTTTTTGAATAATAGCACATCCAGACGCTATAGATTGTTACTAGAAAATTTTCAGTGCCTAGAATGGGATACCTTCCAGTGAGTGGTTGGCCAGGGAGGTCTGTGTTGTCTCTGAAACATTACAGGCTATTGCCAAGGCCCTTGGTTTCCCTTGAGAAACAGATGGTAAGACCCTATTGCTGAAGATCTCACTTCCCTGAGCACCAAGATCACTGAGAAAGCAAGCTGATGCTGAGCAGAAAACGTTCTCCATGTAGACCATCCAACTGAAAGCTGGAAAAAGCTGCACTGCATGCAGCCATATGGGAGACAGAAATCATCAGCGGTGAAAACAGTGGACACTGGAAACCTCAAGTTTGGCCAGACAGGCCAAATGACCGAACGGGTGCAATAGTGGCATGTCTGCTCTTGGGGAAACCAACTGCTCCCTAATTGGACTAAAGTTCCACTCTCTGGGAGGGAATACATGCCTGGTACTGAAAAAAACTAATCAAAATCTATGGCAGGGAAGGTCATGAGGCTTAGGGGTATAAAGCCTGCTCTTGTCTGGCTAAATGTATATATTATTCACACCAAACTGTCCTGAAAACACGACACTTAATGTTCATATTCACATATTAATGCTACTCACTTCTGGTTAGAGAAGCATCTCTTTTCAGAGCACTGGGATGACACAAAAGGCAACATAGTACTGAGAAGAAGGGACAGAGGAGTATCCAGCACTGAAACATCTCTATCACACCCTTCAAGGCTCAGGGTCCATTGCAGAACAGGGGGCCGAAAGAATGTAAGAGCCAAAGGAAGGATACGACTCCTTATAACGCAACTGTCCAGACAGAATTTGGCATCTATATCCTTGACCTCGCAGTGCCTAGCAATACCTTCACAAGACCCTCCTAATAGGAGAAAAAGATGATGATATCAAATTAAAAGAGAGACTAATGGAGAGAGGAAGGGGATAGGATGGAGAGTGGAGTTCTGAAGGGAAATGGGTGAGGGGAGGGAAATATCATGTTTTATTGTAAGTATAGGAGTTGTCAATAAAAAAATGAATGATTTAGGCTGGAGAGATGGCATAGTGGTTAAGGCTTGCCTACAAAGCCAAAGGACCCAGGTATAATCCCCAGGACACACATAAGCCAGATGCACAAGGTGATGCATGCATCTGGAGTTCATTTACAGTGGCTGGAGGTCCTGGCATGCCCATTCTCTCTACCTGCCCCCCTCTCTTTCTCTCTCTCTCTTCCTCTGTCCCTCTTATAAATAAATAAATAAATAAATAAATAAATAAATAAATAAATAAATAAATAAATATTTTAAAATGAAAAAAATGGCAAACAGAATACAAGAATATATCAGAAAGATCATTCACCCTGACCAAGTAGGCTTTATCCCAGAGATACAGGGATTGTTCAGCATATGAAAACCAATAAATGTAATACATTACATAAATGTACTGAAGGACAAAAATCACATGATCATCTCATTAGATGCTAAAAAAAGTGCTTGACCAAATCCAACATCACTTCATGATAAAAGTCCTAAAGAGTGAGGCCATGGGAAGAGAATGCGTAAAAGAAGGGTAGGGGGAGGGTCATTCAAAATTCAAGATAGTGTGAATAAGACTTATGTAAACCTACGTTTTTTAATAATGGCACATCTAGAAGCTGTAGACTGTTACTAGAAAATTTTCAATGCCTGGGATGGGACACCTTCTAGTGAATTGTTGGCCAAGGAGGTCCTGGAAGCCTCCAACACATTAAAGGCTATTGCCAAAGCCCTTGGTTTCCCTTGAGAAACAGATAGTAAGAACCTATTGCTGAAGACATCTCTTGCCTGAGAGGCAAGGTCACTGAGAAAGCAAGCTGGTGCTGAGCAGAAAACCTTCTTCCTGTAGATTAGCCAACAGAAAGCTGGAAAAACTGCATTGCATGCAGCTGTATGGGACACAGAAGTCATCAGCAGTGAAAACAGTGGACACTGAATATTCAAGTTTGGCCATATAGGCCCAATGACTGAATGGGTGCAATAGCGGCATGTCTACTCTTGGGGTAACCAAGTGCTCCATAATTGGACTGAAGGCCATCTCTACGGGAGGGAATACATACCTGGTACTGAAAAACCTAAGCAAAAGTCTATGGCAGGGGAGGTCATGAGCCTTAGGGGTATAAAGCCTTCTCTTATCTGACTAAATGTATATTTTATTCCCACCAAGCTGCCCTGAAAGCACTACACTTAATGTTCATATTCACATATTAATGCTACTCTCACTTCTGGTTAGAGAAGCTTCTCTTTTCAGATGGCGATGACCACTGGGATGATCCAAAAGGCAACATAGTGCTGAGAAAAAGGGATGGAGGAATGCCCAGCACTGAAACACCTTTGTCGCACCCTCCAAGGCTCAGGGACCATTGTGGAAGAGGGGGCGGATAGAATGGAAGAGCCAAAGGAAGGGTACGACTCCTTACAATGCAACTGCCCAGACAGAAATTGGCCTTGATATCCATGGCCTTGCTGTGCCTAGCAATACCTCCGCAAGACCCTCATAATAGAAGTAAAAGATGATGACATCAATTAAAAAAGAGACTAATGGAGAGAGGGAGGGGATATGATGGAGAGTGGAGTTCTAAAGGGGAATGGGGGGAGGGGAGGGAAATACTATGCACTTTTTGTATGTAAGTATATTTTGTTGTCAATAAAAAAATATATGATTTAAAAAAAAAAAAAAAGACCCTATTGCTGAAGACATCTGTTGTCTGAGAGGCAAGGTCACTGAGAAAGCAAGCTGGTACTGAGCAGAAACCCTTCTCCCTATAGACCAGCCAACTGAAAGCTGGAAAAAGGTGAACTGCATGCAGCCATATGGGAGACAGAAGTCATCAGTAGTGAAAACACTGGACACTGAATATTCAAGTTTGGCCATACAGGCCCAATGACTGAATGGGTGCAATAGTGGCATGTCTACTCATGGGGGAACCAACTGCTTCATAATTGGACTGAAGGCCCTCTCTACGGGAGGGAATACATACCGGGTAGTGAAAAAACCTAAGCAAAAGTCTATGGCAGACTCCCCAGCCGCGGACTCCCCAGCCGCGGACTCCCCAGCCGCGGACTCCCCAGCCGCGGGCTCCCCATCCACGGGCTCCCCATCCGTGGGGTCCCAGCGGCTTTGCTCCACCCCAAGAGCACCCCAGCAACTCCACTTCACTCAGCCGGCTCCCCAACGGATCGGCGCCAAGACTCCAACCCTCGATCCAAAGCTGCCAACCAGATCACCTAAGCCCCACTGAGCTTCCGCTGCAAACGCCGCCCGAACAAACAAAAAAAAAGGGGACTTTTCAACCTCATCAGTCTCCTCACAGAGCCCAGAAATCAAAGAAAAATCTGCGGAGCTACTGAAAGAGACACACACCGTGAGTTGCTGCAGGCTTCCTGAACTCGCCCATCCCCCAATCATCAGTTCCCAGGGAATTGGTAGAATCAAACAACAACCAGTGGCAAATTTGAACCACATCGTCAACACCGGCCCCAGCTTACCTGACCCAAGCTCCACAGCTCAGGTAACGAGGTGGGCACCCAGCATTGGTGAGTTTAAAAGCCACACCAAAAGATAACAAAGGCCTGCATTGGAAGTGCTAACCACTCTTTCCAGGTCAAGGCAGGGTATGTATTACATATTTGTGGGTGGCTTTACCATTTTCAAATAAGCTGAATGTGAGGGGTTGAATATTGCTATCTGTACTACTTATAGATTTAAAGGGCCTTTATCTTTTGCTTCAGTTATTATTGAGGACAGGGTCTGATTCCCAAGCTGACAGGACTAAGGGTGTGGACCATCACATGCCCTTAGGGATTTTAACCCTATAGGACTGGTTGTTTTAACCGCACAGGACTGTTGTCTCAATTCTCAGCTCACACTTGTTTACTCTGTGTTCATGTCAATTGAATGTGTATTTTGCTCTGTTGAAGTTTAGAACTTGCCTCTAAATTGTTCCACCAGTCCACTACAATAATTGCTTAACAAGCAAACTCAACAGCTAGGAGTACTTCTACTTAAGTACAAGTGCTACACTTGACACCTTAAACTCATATCCTAAAATAATATAAAGGTGGATGACAACACCTAAGAACACTGAAGATAAATAGGAAACCTAAGAATCAAAGCAATCCAGGATGCAAAAGTCACTACATTATAATACAAGAAACACAAAGAATCAAGACAATGCAATCCCACCAAAAATTGCAAATCCATCAGATAGGTCCAACAATGAGACTGTTTTAGATGAAATTCCTGACAAAGATTTCAAGGGAATGATGATATCTATGCTCAAAGAAATGAAAGAAGAAATGAAAGCAATCCGAGAAGAAAACAAAGGAATTAGAGAAGAAAACAAACTGTTGAAGGAGATTACAGAGAAACAGTTTAATGAAATAAAAAGGTCATTAGAGGACATGAACAAGGAAATAGAACTACTGAAGAAAAACCAGGCTGAAATCTTAACCTGAAGAACACAGTCAGTGAAATAAAAAAACTCTATGGAAAGTCTCACTAGTAGAATGGATGAAGGAGAGGACAGAATATCTAAACTAGAAGACCAGGTGGCAGATCTATCACAGTCCAACAAAGAGAAAGACAAGCTAATAGAAAGTTATGAATGGGAACTCCAAGACATGAGGGACACTATGAAAAGATCAAACATAAGAATTCAAGGTATAGCAGAAGGGGAAGAATTTCAATCCAGAGGCTTAGTAGGTGTTTTCCATAAAATCATAGAAGAAAATTTTCCCCAAATTGGGAAAGAAATGCCAGTGCAGATACAAGAAGCATTTAGAACACCAAACAGACAAAACCTAGAAAGATCCTCTTCTCGCCATGTTATAATTAAACTACTAAATACACAAACCAAAGAAAGTATACTGAAAGCAGTTAGAGAGAAAAAGCAAATGACATTTAAGGGGAAACCCATCAGGGTCACAGCAGATTACTCAACACAAACCCTAAAAGCCAGGAGGGCCTGGAGTGATGTATTCCAAGTTCTGAAAGACAAAAACTGTCAACTAAGATTACTTTATCCTGCAAAGCTTTCTATCCAAATTGATGGAGAAATAAGGACATTCCACAACAAAGACAGGCTAAAGGAATTTATGACAACTAAGCCAGCTCTACAGAAAATACTTGCAGGAATCATTCATGCTGAAGAAAAAGCAAAACACACACAGCAGAAAATAGGAAAAAAGAAATCATATTCAACAGTTAGAACAAGTGAGTAAAACGAAAACCAGGAAGAACTACAAAACAAGAAAAATGGACAGATCAAATACATATCTTTCAATAATAACTCTTAATATCAATGGCCTCAATGCCCCAATCAAAAGACATAGACTTACAGACTGGATCAAAAAGCAGGATCCTACCAACTGTTGCCTTCAGGAAACTCACATCCGATTAAAAGATAGAAACATTCTTAGGGTGAAAGGCTGGAAAAAGATATATCAAGCAAATGGACCTAGAAAACAAGCAGGGGTTGCCATTCTAATTTCTGACAGGATAGACTTCAAACCAACATTAGTGAGGAGAGATAAAGCAGGTCACTTTATACTGATTAAAGGAAGACTCCAACAGGAGGATATCACAATCCTAAACATTTATGCTCCCAACACGGGGGCCCCCAATTACATCAAACAAACACTATCGGACTTAAGGTCAGAGATAACACCTAACACAATAGTAGTGGGTGACTTCATCACTTGACAGGTCTACCCAACAAAAAATAAACAGAGAAACAACTGCATTAAATGATATCATGGAACAAATGGACCTAACAGATATATACAGAATATTCCATCCAAATACTGCAGAATATACATTCTTCTCAGCGGCACATGGGTCATTCTCTAAAATAGACCATATGATAGGACACAAATCAAATCTCAACAAATACAGGAAAATTGAAATAATCCCTTGTATGCTATCTGACCACAATGGGATTAAACTGCAAATCAACAACAAGAAAAACTACAGAGCATACAGAAATTCATGGAGACTAAACAGTACATTATTGAATGACACATGGGTCATTGAAGAAATTAAGAAGGAAATCAAGAAATTCATAGAATCAAATGATGATGAGAATACAACATACCAAAACCTGTGGGACACAATGAAGGCAGTCCTACGAGGGAAATTTATAGCACTAAGTGCCTATATTAAGAAACTAGAGAGTTCACAACTAAACAATTTAATGCTTCACCTTAAGGCCTTGGAAAGAGAAGAAAAAGGCAAACCAAAAATCAGTAGACGGGAAGAAATAATAAAGGTTAGGGCAGAAATTAATGAAATGGAAACCAAAAAAACAATCAAAAAAATCAATGAAACAAAGAGTTGGTTCTTTGAAAGGATTAACAAGATTGACAAACCCTTAGCAAATCTGACCAAAAGAAAGAGAGAAGAGACAAAAATTGATAAAATTAGAGATGAAAAAGGCAACATCACAACAGATACCAAAGAAATTCAGAAAATCATACGGACATACTTTAAGAATATATATGCCTCTAAGTTTGAAAACCTGAAAGAAATGGATGATTTCCTTGATTTATATGACCTACCAAAATTAAATCAAGATGAGATAAACCATTTAAATAGACCTATAACAACCACAGAGATCCAAGCAGTCATAAAAAGTCTCCCAGTTAAAAAAAGCCCAGGCCCAGATGGATTCACTACTAAATTTTACCAGACATTCCTGGAAGATCTAACACCAATGCTTCTCAAACTTTTCCATAAAATAGAAGAGGAAGGAATTCTACCGAAATCCTTCTATGAAACCAGCATCACCCTGATACCCAAACCGGACAAAGACAGATCAAAAAAACAAAACTATAGACCAATCTCCCTCATGAACATAGATGTAAAAATTCTCAACAAAATTCTGGCAAACAGAATACAAGAATATATCAGAAAGATTATTCACCCTGACCAAGTAGGCTTTATCCCAGAGATGCAGGGATGGTTCAACATACGCAAATCCATAAATGTAATACACCATATAAATGGTCTGAAGGACAAAAATCACATGGTCATCTCAATAGATGCAGAAAAGGCATTTGACAAAATCCAACAACCCTTCATGGTGAAAGTACTACAGAAACTTGGAATAGAAGGAACATATCTCAACATAATAAAAGCTATTTATGACAAACCTACAGCCAACATAATACTTAATGGGGAAAAACTTGAAGCTTTTCCTCTAAATTCAGGAACAAGACAAGGGTGTCCACTTTCTCCACTATTATTTAATATTGTATTGGAAGTCTTAGCCATAGCAATAAGGCAAGAGGTACTCATAAAGGGGATACAAATCGGAAAGGAAGAGGTCAAATTATCATTATTTGCAGATGATATGATTCTATACATAACAGATCCTAAGGAGTCTACCAGCAAATTATTAGAGCTGATAAACACTTTTAGCAATGTAGCAGGATACAAAATAAACACACAGAAATCAGTAGCTTTTCTATACACTAACAACAAAAATGCAGAAGATGAAATCAGGGAATCTCTCCCATTCACAATTGCCTCAAAAAAAATAAAATACCTTGGAATAAACTTAACCAAGGAAGTGAAGGATCTCTACAATGAGAACTATAAAAAACTCGAGCGACAAATTGCAGAAGACACAAGGAAATGGAAAGACATTCCATACTCCTGGATTGGAAGAATCAATATAGTGAAAATGTCAATCTTACCAAAAGCAATCTACACATTTAATGCAATCCCCATTAAAATCCCAATAGCATTCTTCACAGAAATAGAAAAAGCAATACTAAAATTCATCTGGAAACACAAAAACCTCGAATAGCCAAAACAATTTTGCATAACAAAAATCAGGCAGGTGGTATAACCATACCCGATTTTAAGTTATACTACAAAGCCATAGTAACAAAAACAGCATGGTACTGGCACAAGGACAGACAGGTAGATCAATGGAACAGAATAGAAGACCCAAATATTAATCCAGACAGCTACAGCCACCTGATTTTTGACAAAAACGCCAAAAATACTCGTTGGAGAAAAGATAGCCTCTTTAACAAGTGGTGCTGGGAAAATTGGACATCTGTTTGTAAAAGGATAAACATAGATCCTTGTCTCTCTCCTTGCACAAGAATCAAGTCCAAATGGATCAGGGACCGTAATATCAGACCTGAAACTCTGAAAATGCTAGAGGAAAAAGTAGGGAAAACTCTTCAACATATTGGAATAGGCAAGGACTTTCTGAATATAACTCCAATTGCTCAGAGAATAAAAGCACTAATCAACCACTAGGACCTTATGAAATTACAAAGCTTTTGTACAGCAAAGGACACTGTGAATAGAGCAAAAAGACAACCTACAGAATGGGAGAAAATCTTTGCCAGTTATTCATCTGACAGAGGATTAATATCCAGAATATACAAAGAACTCAAAAAACAGAATAACAAGAATTCAAACAACCCAGTTAAAAAATGGGCTACGGAACTAAATAGAGAATTCACGGAAGATGAAATACAGATGGCATATAAACATCTAAAAAAATGTTCTACATCCTTAGCCATCAGGGAAATGCAAATTAAAACCACTTTGAGATTCCATATCACTCCTGTCAGAATGGCTGCCATCAAGAAAACAAATGACAATAAGTGTTGGCGTGGATGCGGAAAAACAGGAACACTTCTACACTGTTGGTGGGAATGTAAGCTGGTCCAGCCACTGTGGAAATCAGTGTGGAGGTTCTTGAGACAGCTAGAAATAGATTTACCATATTATTCAGCTATAGCACTCCTAGGCATGTATCCAGAGGACTCTTCTCACTTCCTTAGAGATACTTGCAAAACCATGTTTATTGTTGCTCTATTCACAATAGCTAGGAAATGGAAGCAGCCTAGATGTCCATCCACAGATGAGTGGATAACAAAGTTGTGGTACATTTACACAATGGAGTTCTATTCAGCAGTAAAGAAAAATGAAATTATGAAATTTGCAGGGAAATGGATGGATCTGGAAAGGATTATACTTAGTGAGGTAACCCAGGCTCAGAAAGCCAATCGTCACATGTTCTCTCTCATATGTGGATCCTAGCTACCAATGTATAGACTTGTGTATGAACTGGAACCAAAAATAGGTACCAGGAACCAGTAAGCGGGTAAAAGGCTATAAGGGAGGGAATAAAGGGAAGGACTTAAGTGTATGGTAATACACATATGTAAGTAGAAGAACTGAGTACAGGGAGGGGAATGGCCTAAGCGAGGCCATGGGAAGAGAATGCATACAAAAAGGGCAGGGGGAGGGACAATCTAAACTCAAGATATTATCAATAAGACATATGTAAAATTACTTTTTTGAATAAGGGCACGTCTAGAAGATGTAGACTGTTACTAGAAAATTTTCAGTACCTGGGATGGAATTCCTTCCAGTGAGATGTTGGCCAAGGAGGTCCCGGTAGCCTCCAAAACATTAAGGCTTTTGCCAAAGCCCTTGGTTTCCCTAGAGAAATAGATAGTAAGACCCTATTGCTGAAGATATCTCATGCCTGAGAGGCAAGGACACTGAGAAAGCAAGCTGGTGCTGAGCAGAAAACCTTCTCCCTGTAGACCAGCCAACTGAAAGCTGGAAAAAGCTGCACTGCACGCAGCGTATGGGAGACAGAAGCCATCAACAGTGAAAATAGTGGATGCTGAATATTCAAGCTTGGCCAGACAGGCCCAATGACTGAATGGGTGCAATAGTGGCATGTCTACTCTTGGGGTAACCAACTGCTCCATAATTGACTGAAGGCCCTCTCTACGGGAGGGAATACATACCTGGTACTGAAAACCTAAGTAAAAGTCTATGGTAGGTGAGGTCATGAGCCTTGGGGGTATAAGCCTGCTCATGTCTGACTAAATGTATATATTATTCCCACCAAGCTGCCCTGGGGACACTACACTAAATGTTCATGTCCACATATTAACGCTATTCTCACTTCTGGCTAGAGAAGCTTCTCTTTTCAGATGGTGATGACCACTGGGATGACACAAAAGGCAACATAGTGCTGAGAAGAAGGGATGAAGGAGTGCCTAGCACTGAAACACCTCTGTCACATCCTCCAGTGGCTCAGGGCCATTGTGGAAGAGGGGGCGGATAGAATGGAAGAGCCAAAGGAAGGATATGACCTCTTACTATGCAGCTGCCCAGACAGAAATTGGCCTCGATATCCATGATCTTGCAGTGCCTAGCAATACCTTTGCTGCGACTCCTTACAATGCAACTGCCCAGACAGAAATTGGCCTTGATATCCATGACCTTGCAGTGCCTAGCAATACCTCCACAAGACCCTCATAATAGAAGAAAAGATGATGACATCAATTTAAAAAGAGACTAATGGAGAGAGGAGGATATGATGGAGAGTGGAGTTCTAAAGGGAATGGGGAGGAGGGGCTCCCCATCCGTGGGCTCCCCATCCAGGAGCTGCCAGCGGCTCCGCTCCACCCCGAGGGCACCCCAGCAGCTCCACTTCACTCAGCGGGCTCCCCAAACGGATCCGCGCCAAGGCTCCAACCCTCAGTTCAAGCTGCCACCCAGATCACCGCTGAGCCCCACTGCAAGCGCCACCCGAACAAACAAACAAACAAACAAACAAACAAACAAACAAACAAACAAAAAAGGGACTTTTCAACCTCATCAGTCTCCTCACAGAGGCCAGAAATCAAAGAAAAATCATGGAGCTACTGAAAGAGACACACACCGTGAGTTGTTGCAGGCTTCCTGAGCTACCATCCCCCAACCATCAGTTCCCAGGGAATTGGTGGTAGAATCGAACAACAACCAGTGGCAAATTTGATCCACATCACCAACACGGCCCCAGCATACCTGACCCAAGCTCCACAGCTCAGGTAACGAGGTGGGCACCCAGCATTGATGAGTTTAAAAGCCACACCAAAAGATAACAAAGGCCTGCATTGGAAGTGCTAACCACTCTTTCCAGGTCAAGGCAGGGTATGTATTACATATTTGTGGGTGGCTTTACCATTTTCAAATAAGCTGAATGTGAGGGTTGAATATTGCTATCTGTACTACTTATAGATTTAAAGGGCCTTTATCTTTTGCTTCAGTTATTATTGAGGACAGGGTCTGATTCCCAAGCTGACAGGACTAAGGGCGTGGACCATCACATGCCCTTAGGGATTTTAACCCTATAGGACTGGTTGTCTCAATTCGCACACTTGTATACTCTGTGTTCATGTCAATTGAATGTGTATTTTGCTCTGTTGAAGTTTAGAACTTGCCTCTAAATTGTTCCACCAGTCCAGTACAATAATTGCTTAACAAGCAAACTCAACAGCTAGGAGTACTTCTACTTAAGTACAAGTGCTACACTTGACACCTTAAACTCATATCCTAAAATAATATAAAGGTGGATGACAACACCTAAGAACACTGAAGATAAATAGGAAACCTAAGCATCAAATCAATCCAGGATGCAAAAGTCACTACATTATAATACAAGAAACACAAAAGAATCAAGACAATGCAATCCCACCAAAAATTGCAAATCCATCAGAATGGGTCAACAATGAGACTGTTTTAGATGAAATTCTGACAAAGATTTCAAAGGGAATGATGATATCTATGCTCAAAGAAATGAAAGAAGAAATGAAAGCAATCCGAGAAAACAAAGGAATTAGAGAAGAAAACAAACTGTTGAAGGAGATTACAGAGAAACAGTTTAATGAAATAAAAAGGTCATTAGAGGACATGAACAAGGAAATAGAACTACTGAAGAAAAACCAGGCTGAAATCTTAACCTGAAGAACACAGTCAGTGAAATAAAAAACTCTGTGGAAAGTCTCACTAGTAGAATGGATGAAGGAGAGGACAGAATATCTAAACTAGAAGACCAGGTGGCAGATCTATCACAGTCCAACAAAGAGAAAGACAAGCTAATAGAAAAGGTATGAATGGGAACTCCAAGACATGAGGGACACTATGAAAAGATCAAACATAAGAATTCAAGGTATAGCAGAAGGGGAAGAATTTCAATCCAGAGGCTTAGTAGGTGTTTTCCATAAAATCATAGAAGAAAATTTTCCCAAATTGGGAAAGAAATGCCAATGCAGATACAAGAAGCATTTAGAACACCAAACAGACAAAACCTAGAAAGATCCTCTTCTCGCCATGTTATAATTAAACTACTAAATACACAAACCAAAGAAAGTATACTGAAAGCAGTTAGAGAGAAAAAGCAAAATGACATTTAAGGGGGAAACCCATCAGGGTCACAGCAGATTACTCAACACAAACCCTAAAAGCCAGGAGGGCCTGGAGTGATGTATTCCAAGTTCTGAAAGATAAAAACTGGTCAACTAAAAGATTACTTTATCCTGCAAAGCTTTCTATCCAAATTGATGGAGAAATAAGGACATTCCACAACAAAGACAGGCTAAAGGAATTTATGACAACTAAGCCAGCTCTACAGAAAATACTTGCAGGAATCATTCATGCTGAAGAAAAAGCAAAACACACAGCAGAAATAGGAAAAAGAAATCATATTCAACAGTTAGAACAAGTGAGTAAAAAGAAACCAGGAAGAACTACAAAACAAGAAAAAATGGACAGATCAAATACATATCTTTCAATAATAACTCTTAATATCAATGGCCTCAATGCCCCAATCAAAAGACATAGACTTGCAGACTGGATTAAAAAGCAGGATCCTACCATCTGGCAAACCTTCAGGAAACTCACATCCGATTAAAAGATAGAAACATTCTTAGGGTGAAAGGCTGGAAAAGATATATCAAGCAAATGGACCTAGAAAACAAGCAGGGGGTTGCCATCCTAATTTCTGACAGGATAGACTTCAAACCAACATTAGTGAGGAGAGATAAAGCAGGTCACTTTATACTGATTAAAGGAACACTCCAACAGGAGGATATCACAATCCCTAAACATTTATGCTCCCAACACGGGGCCCCCAATTACATCAAACAAACACTATCGGACTTAAGGTCAGAGATAACACCTAACACAATAGTAGTGGGTGACTTCAATACCTCGCTCTCATCACTTGACAGGTCTACCCAACAAAAAAATAAACAGAGAAACAACTGCATTAAATGATATCATGGAACAAATGGACCTAACAGATATATACAGAATATTCCATCCAAATACTGCAGAATATACATTCTTTCAGTGGCACATGGGTCATTTCTAAAAATAGACCATATGATAGGACTAAATCAAATCTCAACAAATACAGGAAAATTGAAATAATCCCTTTGTATGCTATCTGACCACAATGGGATTAAACTGCAAATCAACAACAAGAAAAACTACAGAGCATACAGAAATTCATGGAGACTAAATAGTACATTATTGAATGACACATGGGTCATTGAAGAAATTAAGAAGGAAATCAAGAAATTCATAGAATCAAATGATGATGAGAATACAACATACATGGAAACCAAAAAAAAAAACAATCAAAAAAATCAATGAAACAAAGAGTTGGTTCTTTGAAAGGATTAACAAGATTGACAAACCCTTAGCAAATCTGACCAAAAGAAAGAGAGAAGAGACAAAATTGATAAAATTAGAGATGAAAAAAGGCAACATCACAACAGATACCAAAGAAATTCAGAAAATCATACGGACATACTTTAAGAATATATATGCCTCTAAGTTTGAAAACCTGAAAGAAAAATGGATGATTTCCTTGATTTATATGACCTACCAAAATTAAATCAAGATGAGATAAACCATTTTAAATAGACCTATAACAACCACAGAGATCCAAGCAGTCATAAAAAGTCTCCCAATAAAAAAAGCCCAGGCCCAGATGGATTCACTACTGAATTTTACCAGACATTCCTGGAAGATCTAACACCAATGCTTCTCAAACTTTTCCATAAAATAGAAGAGGAAGGAATTCTGCAAAATCCTTCTATGAAGCCAGCATCACCCTGATACCCAAACCTGGACAAAGACAGATCAAAAAGAAAACTATAGACCAATCTCCTCATGAACATAGATGCAAAAATTCTCAACAAAATACTGGCAAACAGAATACAAGAATATATCAGAAAGATTATTCACCTGACCAAGTAGGCTTTATCCCAGAGATGCAGGGATGGTTCAACATCGCAAATCCATAAATGTAATACACCATATAAATGGTCTGAAGGACAAAAATCACATGGTCATCTCAATAGATGCAGAAAAGGCATTTGACAAAATCCAACACCCCTTCATGGTGAAAGTACTACAGAAACTTGGAATAGAAGGAACATATCTCAACATAATAAAAGCTATTTATGACAAACCTACAGCCAACATAATACTTAATGGGAAAAACTTGAGCTTTTCCTCTAAATTCAGGAACAAGACAAGGGTGTCCACTTTCTCCACTATTATTTAATATAGTATTGGAAGTCTTAGCCATAGCAATAAGGCAAGAGGACACTCATAAAGGGGGATACAAATCGGAAAGGAAGAGGTCAAATTATCATTATTTGCAGATGATATGATTCTATACATAACAGACCCTAAGGACTCTACCAGCAAATTATTAGAGCTGATAAACACTTTTAGCAATGTAGCAGGATACAAAATAAACACACAGAAATCAGTAGCTTTTCTATACACTAACAACAAACATGCAGAGGATGAAATCAGGGAATCTCTCCCATTCACAATTGCCTCAAAAAAAATAAAATACCTTGGAATAAACTTAACCAAGGAAGTGAAGGATCTCTACAATGAGAACTATAAAAACTCGAGTGACAAATTGCAGAAGACACAAGGAAATGGAAAGACATTCCATGCTCCTGGATTGGAAGAATCAATATAGTGAAAATGTCAATCTTACCAAAAGCAATCTACACATTTAATGCGATCCCCATTAAAATCCCAATAGCATTCTTCACAGAAATAGAAAAACAATACTAAAATTCATCTGGAAACACAAAAAACCTCGAATAGCCAAAACAATTTTGCATAACAAAAAATCAGGCAGGTGGTATAACCATACCCGATTTTAAGTTATACTACAAAGCCATAGTAACAAAAACAGCATGGTACTGGCACAAGGACAGACAGGTAGATCAATGGAACAGAATAGAAGCAAATATTAATCCAGACAGCTACAGCTACCTGATTTTTGACAAAAATGCCAAAAATACTCATTGGAGAAAAGATAGCCTCTTTAACAAGTGGTGCTGGGAAAATTGGACATCTGTTTGTAAAAGGATAAACATAGATCCTTGTCTCTCTCCTTGCACAAGAGTCAAGTCCAAATGGATCAGGGACCTTAATATCAGACCTGAAACTCTGAAAATGCTAGAGGAAAAAGTAGGAAACTCTTCCAACATATTGGAATAGGCAAGGACTTTCTGAATATAACTCCAATTGCTCAGAGAATAAAAAAGCACTAATCAACCACTGGGACCTTATAAAATTACAAAGCTTTTGTACAGCAAAGGACACTGTGAATAGAGCAAAAAGACAACCTACAGAATGGGAGAAAATCTTTGCCAGTTATTCATCTGACAGAGGATTAATATCCAGAATATACAAAGAACTCAAAAAACAGAATAACAAGAATTCAAACAACCCAGTTAAAAAATGGGCTACGGAACTAAATAGAGAATTCACGGAAGATGAAATACAGATGGCATATAAACATCTAAAAAATGTTCACATCCTTAGCCATCAGGGAAATGCAAATTAAAACCACTTTGAGATTCCATATCACTCCTGTCAGAATGGCTGCCATCAAGAAAACAAATGACAATAAGTGTTGGCGTGGATGTGGAAAAACAGGAACACTTCTACACTGTTGGTGGGAATGTAAGCTGGTCAGCCACTGTGGAAATCAGTGTGGAGGTTCTTGAGACAGCTAGAAATAGATTTACCATATGATCCAGCTATAGCACTCCTAGGCATATATCCAGAGGACTCTTCTCACTTCCTTAGAGATACTTGCAAAACCATGTTTATTGCTGCTCTATTCACAATAGCTAAGAAATGGAAGCAGCCTAGATGTCCCTCCACAGATGAGTGGATAATAAAGTTGTGGTACATTTACACAATGGAGTTCTATTCAGCAGTAAAGAAAAATGAAATTATGAAATTTGCAGGAAATGGATGGATCTGGAAAGGATTATACTTAGTGAGGTAACCCAGGCTCAGAAAGCCAATCGTCACATGTTCTCTCTCTCATATGTGGATCCTAGCTACCAATGTATAGACTTGTGTATGAACTGGAACCAAAAATAGGTACCAGAAACCAGTAAGCGGGTAAAAGGCTATAAGGGAGGGAAGAAAGGAAGGACTTAAGTGTATGGTAATACACATATGTAAGTAGAAGAACTGAGTACAGGGAGGGGAATGGCCTAATGAGGCCATGGGAAGAGAATGCATACAAAAAGGGCAGGGGAGGGACAATCTAAACTCAAGATATTATCAATAAGACATATGTAAAATTACTTTTTTGAATAAGGGCACGTCTAGAAGATGTAGACTGTTACTAGAAAATTTTCAGTACCTGGGATGGAATTCCTTCCAGTGAGATGTTGGCCAAGGAGGTCCCAGTAGCCTCCAAAACATTAAGGCTTTTGCCAAAGCCCTTGGTTTCCCTAGAGAAATAGATAGTAAGACCCTATTGCTGAAGACATCTCATGCCTGAGAGGCAAGGACACTGAGAAAGCAAGCTGGTGCTGAGCAGAAAACCTTCTCCCTGTAGACCAGCCAACTGAAAGCTGAAAAAGCTGCACTGCATGCAGCGTATGGGGAGACAGAAGCCATCAACAGTGAAAATAGTGGATGCTGAATATTCAAGCTTGGCCAGACAGGCCCAATGACTGAACGGGTGCAATAGTGGCGTGTCTACTCTTGGGGTAACCAACTGCTCCATAATTGGACTGAAGGCCCTCTCTATGGGAGGGAATACATACCCGGTACTGAAAAACCTAAGTAAAAGTCTATGGTAGGTGAGGTCATGAGCCTGGGGGTATAAGCCTGCTCATGTCTGACTAAATGTATATATTATTCCCACCAAGCTGCCCTGGGGACACTACACTAAATGTTCATGTCCACATATTAACGCTATTCTCACTTCTGGCTAGAGAAGCTTCTCTTTTCAGATGGTGATGACCACTGGGATGACACAAAGGCAACATAGTGCTGAGAAGAAGGGATGGAGGAGTGCCTAGCACTGAAACACCTCTGTCACATCCTCCAGTGGCTCAGGGACCATTGCGGCAGATGGCGATGACCACTGGGATGACCTAAAAGGCAACATAGTGCTGAGAAGAAGGGATGGAGGAGTGCCCAGCACTGAAACATCTCTGTCACACCTCCAAGGCTCAGGGCCCATTGTGGAAGAGGGGGGGGATAGAATGGAAGAGCCAAAGGAAGGGTATGACTTCTTACAATGCAACTGCCCAGACAGAAATTGGCCTTGATATCCATGACCTTGCAGTGCCTAGCAATACCTTCACAAGACCTCATAATAGAAGAAAAAGATGATGACATCAAATTAAAAGAGAGACTAATGGAGAGAGGGAGGGGATATGATGGAGATTGAGTCAGAATAACAAGAATTCAAACAACCCAGTTAAAAATGGGCTACGGAACTAAATAGAGAATTCACGGAAGATGAAATACAGATGGCATATAAACATAAAAAAAATGTTCTACATCCTTAGCCATCAGGGAAATGCAAATTAAAACCACTTTGAGATTCCATATCACTCCTGTCAGAATGGCTGCCATCAAGAAAACAAATGACAATAAGTGTTGGCGTGGATGCGGAAAAACAGGAACACTTCTACACTGTTGGTGGGAATGTAAGCTGGTCCAGCCACTGTGGAAATCAGTGTGGAGGTTCTTGAGACAGCTAGAAATAGATTTACCATATTATTCAGCTATAGCACTCCTAGGCATGTATCCAGAGGACTCTTCTCACTTCCTTAGAGATACTTGCAAAACCATGTTTATTGCTGCTCTATTCACAATAGCTAGGAAATGGAAGCAGCCTAGATGTCCATCCACAGATGAGTGGATAACAAAGTTGTGGTACATTTACACAATGGAGTTCTATTCAGCAGTAAAGAAAAATGAAATTATGAAATTTGCAGGGAAATGGATGGATCTGGAAAGGATTATACTTAGTGAGGTAACCCAGGCTCAGAAAGCCAATCGTCACATGTTCTCTCTCATATGTGGATCCTAGCTACCAATGTATAGACTTGTGTATGAACTGGAACCAAAAATAGGTACCAGGAACCAGTAAGCGGGTAAAAGGCTATAAGGGGGAGGGAAGAAAGGGAAGGACTTAAGTGTATGGTAATACACATATGTAAGTAGAAGAACTGAGTACAGGGAGGGGAATGGCCTAAGCGAGGCCATGGGAAGAGAATGCATACAAAAAGGGCAGGGGGAGGGACAATCTAAACTCAAGATATTATCAATAAGACATATGTAAAATTACTTTTTTGAATAAGGGCACGTCTAGAAGATGTAGACTGTTACTAGAAAATTTTCAGTACCTGGGATGGAATTCCTTCCATTGAGATGTTGGCCAAGGAGGTCCCGGTAGCCTCCAAAACATTAAGGCTTTTGCCAAAGCCCTTGGTTTCCCTAGAGAAATAGATAGTAAGACCCTATTGCTGAAGATATCTCATGCCTGAGAGGCAAGGACACTGAGAAAGCAAGCTGGTGCTGAGCAGAAAACCTTCTCCCTGTAGACCAGCCAACTGAAAGCTGGAAAAAGCTGCACTGCACGCAGCGTATGGGAGACAGAAGCCATCAACAGTGAAAATAGTGGATGCTGAATATTCAAGCTTGGCCAGAAAGGCCCAATGACTGAATGGGTGCAATAGTGGCATGTCTACTCTTGGGGTAACCAAGTGCTCCATAATTGGACTGAAGGCCCTCTCTACGGGAGGGAATACATACCCGGTACTGAAAAACCTAAGTAAAAGTCTACGGTAGGTGAGGTCATGATCCTTGGGGGTATAAGCCTGCTCATGTCTGACTAAATGTATATATTATTCCCACCAAGCTGCCCCGGGGACACTACACTAAATGTTCATGTCCACATATTAACGCTATTCTCACTTCTGGCTAGAGAAGCTTCTCTTTTCAGATGGTGATGACCACTGGGATGACACAAAAGGCAACATAGTGCTGAGAAGAAGGGATGAAGGAGTGCCTAGCACTGAAACACCTCTGTCACATCCTCCAGTGGCTCAGGCCATTGCGGAAGAGGGGGCGGATAGAATGGAAGAGCCAAAGGAAGGATATGACCTCTTACTATGCAGCTGCCCAGACAGAAATTGGCCTCGATATCCATGATCTTGCAGTGCCTAGCAATACCTTTGCAAGACCCTCAAAATAGAAGAGAAAGATGATGTCATCAAATTAGGAGAGAGACTAATGGAGAAAGGAGGGGATATGATGGAGACCGGAGTTCTAAAGTGGAATGGGGGAGGGGAGGGAAATATCAGGTGGGGTTTTTTTGGTATGTAAGATTAAAAGTCAATAAAAAAAAATAAATAAAAATTAAAAAAAAAAAAAAAAAGTCTATGGCAGGGGAGGTCATGAGCCTTAGGGGTATACAGCCTGCTCTTGTCTGACTAAATGTATATTTTATTCCCACCAAGCTGCCCTGAACGCGCTACACTTAATGTTCATATTCACATATTAATGCTACTCTCACTTCTGGTTAGAGAAGCTTCTCTTTTCAGATGGCGATGACCACTGGGATGACCCAAAAGGCAACATAGTGCTGAGAACAAGGGATGGAGGAGCCCAGCACTGAAACACCTCTGTCACACCCTCCAAGGCTCAAGGCCCATTGCAGAAGAGGGGGCGGATAGAATGGAAGAGCCAAAGGAAGGGTACGACTCCTTACAATGCAACTGCCCACACAGAAACTGGCCTCTATATCCATGACCTTACAGTGCCTAGCAATACCTTCACAAGACCCTCATAATAGAAGTAAAAGATGATGACATCAAATTAAAAGAGAGACTAATGGAGAGAGGGAGGAGATGTGATGGAGATTGGAGTTCTAAAAGGGAATGGAAGGAGGGAGGGAAAAATCATGCACTTTTTGTATGTAAGTATAGAAGTTGTCAATTAAAAAAAATATTTAAAAAAGAAGAAAAAAAAAGAAATATTTACCTATCCCATGGTCACAGAAAAAAAAAAAGTCCTACAGAAACTAGGAATAGAAGGAACATCTCCCAACCTACTAAAGGCAAGTTATGACAAACCTACAGCCAACATAATACTAAATGAACAAAAACTTGAAGCTTTCCCACTAAAGTCAGGAAGAAGACAAGGATGTCCACTGTTCCCACTTTTATTTAAAGTACTCCTGGAAGTCTTATCCATAGCAATAAGGCAAGAAACACACATAAAAGGGATACAAATTGGAAAAGAAGAGAAAAGTTATCATTATTTGTAGATGATATGATTATATACATAAAGAACCCTAAAGATTCTACCAGCAAACTGCTAAAGCTGAACACTTATAGCAATGTAGCAGGAGACAAAACAAACACATAGAATTCAGTAGCCTTGTACACACAAAAAAAAAACCTTGAATATCTAAAACAATTTTGAGCAACAAAAATAAGGCTGGTGGGGCTGGGGAAGCAGCTTAGTGGTTAAGGAATTTGCTGCAAAGACTAAGGACCCTGGTTCAATTCCCCAGAACCCACGTAGCCAGATGCACAAGGGGGCACATGCATCTGGAGTTCAATTGCAGTGGCTGAAGGCCCTGGTGTACCCATTTGCTCTTTATCTCTGTCCCTTCCTCTCTCTCTCTCTCAAATAAATAAATAAATTTTTTTTAAAAGGCTGGTGGTATCACCATACCTGATTTTAACCTATACTACAAAGCCATAGCAACAAAAACAGCATGGTACTTGTACAAAAACAGACATGTAGATCAATGGAACAGAATAGAGAACCCAGAGGTAAGTCTGGAAAACTACAGCCACCTGATCTTAGACTAAAATGCCAAAAAAAAAAAAAAAAACTCATTGTAGAAAAGACAGCCTCTTCAGCAAATGGTGCTGGGAAACCTGGGTAAGTACCATCTGTAAAAGGATGAAAATAGATCCTTATCTCTCTCCATGCACAAGAATTAAGTCCAAATGGATCAAAGACCTTAATATCAGACCCAAAACATATTGGTCTTGGTAATGACTTTCTGAATATAACCCCACTTGCTAAGGAAATAAAACCAATGATCAACCCCTGGGACCTCATGAAATTACAAAGCTTTATTACAGCAAAGGACGCTGTGCATAGAGGAAAGAGGCAACCTACAGAATGGGAGAAAATCTTTTCCAGCTATACATCTGACAGAGGATTAATATCCAGGATATACAAAGAATTCAAGAAACTAAATAATAAGAAATCAAACAACCCAATTAAAACTGGGCTATGAAACTAAATAGAGATTTCTCAGAAGAAGAAATACAGATGGCATATAAACAAAAAAAAAAAAAAAGTTCTATATCCCTAGCCATCAGAGAAATGCCAATTAAAACTACTTTGAGATTCTATCTCACTCCTGTCAGAAGGGCTACCATCATGAAAACAAATGACAATACATGCTGGTGAGGATGCAGACAAAGAGGAACCCATCTACACTGTTGGTGGGAATGCAATCTGGCACTGCCATTGGGAAATCAGTGTGGAGTTTCCTGAGACAACTAAAAATAAATGTACCATATGACTCAGCTATACAACTCCTAGTCATATATTCTAAGGACTTGTCTCACTACATTAGAGATACTTGATCAACCATGTTTATTACCACTCTATTCACAATATTTAGGAAATGGAATCAGCTTAGATGTCCCTTGCCTGATGAGTGGATAATGAAGATGTGGCATATTTATAAATGGAATTCTACTCAGTAGTAAAGAAAAATGAAATTATAAAATTTGCAGGAAAATGGATGGATCTGGAAAGGATTATACTTAGTGAGGTAACCAAGGCCCAGAAAGCCAAACATCACATGTTCTCTCTCATATGTGGATCCTAGCTACAAATGATTGGACTTCTATGTGAGTCAGAGTAAAACTCAGTAGCAGAGGCCAGTAGGATGGAAAGGGGATATAAAGGGACTAGAAATGGGGGGGGGGATTTAATAGGATGGTATTGTATATATGTAAGTAGAACAGGTTACTGGGGGTGGAAAGGCCTAAGTGAGGTCAGAGGAAGAGATTGATTAAAGGAAAGGTGGGGTGAGGGCTAATCAAAATCTAAGAGGGTGTGAATAAGTCATATGGAAACCTACTTTTTGGTCAATGGAACACCCAGAAGCCATAGATTGTTACTAGAAAATTTTCAGTGCCAGAGATGGGATACCTTCCAGTGAGTTGTTGGCCAGGGAGGTCCCTGATCCCCCAAAATATTACAGGCCATTGCCAAGGCTCTTGGTCTCCCCCCAGGAATAGTTGGCAAGACACAATTGTGGAAGACTCCACATACTAAGGCTGCAAGGTCACTGAGAAATCCTGCTAGATCTAAGCTTAAAACCTCCTCCCTGTAGAACAGCCAACAGAAAGCTGAAAAAAGCTATGCTGCATGCAATTCAATGGGACAGAGAGAAATCACCAGTGGATATACTCACAGTGGACACTGCAAGACTTAAATTTGGCCAGCCAGGCCAAATGAGCCAACAGGTGCAATAGTGGCATGTCTGTTATGGGTAAACCAACTGCTATCTAATTGGAATAGAGGCCCACTCCATGGGAGGGAATATATGCCTGATACTGAAAACCTAGGACAGGGATAGTCATGAGCACTAGGGGTGTAATGGCTGCTGGTTATCTGGCTAAATGTATTTACTATGCTCACCAAGCTTCCCAGTAAGTACTTCTCTTAAGGTTCATACCCATATATTAATGCTAATCTCACTTTGGCCTAGAGAAGCTTCTCTTTTCAGATGGAAATGACCTTGGGATGACTCAGAAGGCTCCATAGTGCTGAGAAGAAGTGACAGAGGAATGAAACATCTCTTTCATACCTTCCAAGGCTCAGGATCCATTGTGGAAGAGATGGCAGGAAGAAGGTAAGAGCCAAAGGAAGGGTAGGACTCCTTACAATGTGCTCCTCCAGACACAAAATGGCCTGGATATCCATGACCTCACAGTGCCTGACACTAGCTACATAAGACCATTATAATAGGAGAAAAAGATGATGACATCAAAATAAAAGACAGACTGATTGAAAGGGGGAAGGGGTATGATGGAGAGTGGAGTTGCAAAGGGGAAAGTTGGAGAAGGGAGGGAATTACCATGGTTTATTGTCTATAATTATGGAAGTTGTCAATAAAAAATTCTTTTTAAATACCAGCATCATTCTTCACAGAGATTCTAAAAATTATCTCAAAATTCATATGGAATGACAGCAGTCCTCAAATATTCAAACATATCCTCAGCAAAATAGACACCTCTGGAGGTATCACCATACCTAATCAAAAGCTATATTTCAAAGCCATAATAACAAAAACAGCATAGTATTGGCATATGAACAGAAACATAGACAAATGGAACAGAATTGAAGACTCAGACCTTAGGTCAAATAACTACAGCTACTTGATCTTTGACAAAGGTGCCAACAGTGTAGACTGGAGAAAATACAGCAGTTTCAACAAATGGTGTTGGACAAATTGAATGACCACATGTATAAAAATGAAACTAAACCCACTCCTCTCTCCATACACAAAAATCAAGTCTAAATGAATTAAAGACCTCAATATAAGCCCTGAAACTCTTCAACTACTGTAAAAAAAAAAAAAATAGGAGACGCTTTCCACAATATAGGAGTGGGGGAAAAACTTCCTGAACAAATCTCCAGTAGTCCAGGAAATTAAAACAATCACTCAACCAATGGGCTCTCATGAAGCTAAAAAGCTTTTGCACAGGAAAACACACCATAAGCAGACCCAATAGATTACCCATTGAATGGGGAAAAAAATCTTTGCCAGCTATACCACCGACAGAAACCTAATATCTAGAATCTACAAAGAACTAAAAAAACTAAACAAAAAAAAAAATCAAACAACCCATTCCAAAAGTGGGACAGAGAACTGAATAGGGAGTTCTCTAAAGAAGAATTACAAATGGCTAACACATGTAAGAAAATGTTCAACATTCCTAACCATTAGAGAAATGCAAATTAAAACAACCATGAGATTCCACCTTACTCCAGTAAGGCTGCCAATCATTTAAAAATCTAACAATGACAAATGTTGGTGAGGATGTGGGGAAAGAGGAATCCTCATCCACTGTTGGTGGCATGTAAACTTGTATAACCACTATGCAAATCAATTTGGAGATTCCTGAAAAGGATGAACATAGAGAGCTACCAATAGACCCAGTTATTCCCTTACTGGGCATTTGTCCTAAACGCTCCATGCATCAATACAGAGACATTTGCTCAACGATGTTTATAGTGCCTCAATTCATAATAGCTAAGAACTGGAATCAACCCAGATGCCCAGATAAATGCATAATGAAGTCGTGGTACATTTACATAGTGGAATTCTACTTGGCAGTAAGAAAAAAAACAATACAATGAAATCTGTAGAAAATGGACAGACTTGGAAAAGATCATACTCAGCAAACTCACACAATCACAGAAAGACAAATGCCACATGGTGTCACTTATCTGTGGTTCCTAACCTGGACCTGCTCGAGTTGCTGACATACCTGATAGGCAACTCAAGGCCCAGACAATAGGAATGGAAGGGTTTGGAAGGAGAGGAAGGAGAGGGAGAAAACAAACACAAAATTAAATCCAAAATGAGCTGATACCATAGAAACTTTTATCCTTGGAGCTAAACTAAAAGATATAACCCTCAAAAGGAGTAAGGGGGGAGCACCTGAAAAGTAGGGCTCTGGTGAGAGTGGGATGAAGCCTAAGCATAAAAATTTTTTTTTCTGTCTCTGATCTGTAACTCCAAGTACCAGAAATTAGTTGTTACCCACACTGAGCTGTTGATTAGAGAGACCTACGAGGTCCCCAAATCAAGACAACATTCTGTCAAAGTAACTGATTGCCTGCATGAGGCAAAAGCTAAGACCCTATTGCTGAAGACACCATATGCTGCTGACACAGAGCACAGAGAGACCTGACTGGAATTCAGTCAGTCCCCAGACAGTTAGCCTGTCTAGTACTGGAAAGCGCTACATGAGCTACTGGGGGAAAATGGCCAACAACCATAGATCCAGCTATTCAGAAGCAAACATCCTGACACAATGTAAATGCCATAGTGGCACATAGCCTCAGTGGGTAACCAATAGCTTTCTGATTGGCTAAGAGATCTGCTCAGTGTAAATGAACCCATATCTGGAAATGGGAACCAGATCAGAATCCTATGAAGACAAAGATTATGCTCTCCAGTGTCAAGCTCTCACTAGTCTTTGGCTAAAAGAGGGGTAACATACATCAAATTCTCCCCAAATTAATCATGCATATCCCATTTAAACTATGCTGACTTCACTTTCCATTGGAAATCTGTTCTTCATTTTCAGAAGGTAGAGAGACTGGAGGAGATAAATACCCCTCGCACTTCAGCCAAGACACAAAGGAATTGGGGAGATGAGCATGAGTGCTGCTTCTATGCTGAACCTGATAATCAGCATCAGGGTGAAGGAGACAGACCCTGAGGACACCCAACCCCTACCAAAGCAGAGATCCAGAGACTCATACAAGTTCATCACTGAAGTAGACTTAAAACTTGCACACCACAGCTCAGAGAATTTTGTGGAAGAGGGGGCAGAAAAATTTTAAGAGCCACAGGTTGAGACATCATGCCCAGAGGCATTCCCTTCCCCACCCCCAAAAATTAACTGACTGCTGCTCCCACAATGCATAAACCACAACACCATGGGGAATACCTGCTATCCCACTGAGGAACATCCCCAGTGGATTTGGGGCAGGGATGAGGGAAAAAAATGATACCTACACATGATGTAGCCATAAGAAATATATTGTTTATAATAATAAATGTAATAACTTTTAAATTTAGATATATATGTAAGGAGTAGTGAGAATGAATAGGGCCCAATAAACTAGAAATAATTCATGAAGTAGGGAAGGAAGGGAGGCATAAGAGGAGACATTAGAACACATGTGACATGAAAGTAGGGGGCTGCAATATTGTAGATGTAAGGGTTTAAGTGGGGGTAGGGGTGGAAAATTAACCAAAACTAAAGATATATTGAAACCTACTTCTTTTTTAGATAATTAGTTTGAACAGAGGTACCTTGGTGGATAATGCTGATCTCAGAAGCTATAGATAGGTTGTTATAGAAAAAGTTCCAGTGCCAAGAAAGGAATCTCTCCCACTAAGTTGTTGGACAGGAAGGTCTTTGAGGCCCCCAGAACAATACAGGCCAGTACTCTTGGTTGCCCACCAGAACTAGATGGTAAGATCCTATTGCTGGAGACACCACTCATTTCAGTTGCAGGAGAAATCAAGCTGGAATCGAACTATAAGCTTCCTCCCTGCTGGCTAATTGCCACAATTCTGGAAGGTGTATTCAGCCTTCTGTAAAAGAAAAGTCACCAATAATCTTATCAAGCAGTGGATGCTGCAAGCTATACAATGGACCAGTCAGGCAGGATGTGCACACTGGTGCAATAATGGCATGACTTATGGGGGTAACAAACTGCTCCCTGATTGCATTTGAGGCCAACTCCAAATTTCCATGGCAGGAAATTCATGCCTGGTACTGAAAGCCTATGGCTGTAGAAGTCATAGATGCTCCAAAGGAAGCTACAACTGCTCTTTGGCTAAATGGGTATGTTGTGTGCTGTGGCAGTTACCTTCTTGTTGCTGGCACAAGTCCCCTAACCAAAAGCAGGTTGTTGGAGGAGGGTTTATTTTGGCTTAGAGATTCAAGGGGAAACTACATGGTGGCAGGGAAAAGGATGGCAGGAGCAATGGCTGGACATCATCTCCTGGCCAACATCAGGTAGACAACAGCAGCATGAGAGAATATGGAACTGTGGAGTGCTCAACTCTAAATGAAACATTCATAGAGCCCCCTCAAGGCTGAGGGAACAATTTGGAAGAGAAAAAAGAAAGACTGCAATAACCACAGCATAGGAAGTAGTGCTGTAGAATGATGTCATCCAGATATGATATAACCATTGCTTTCATGACCTCACAGAGACTGATGCAACCTCCATAATATCCACACAATACTGAGCCCATCAACATTCTGTCATCGATGATAGAGGAGGACTTGAGGTCACTTTCTCTCCATGAGGGAGAGACATTTTGGGCAGTGTATAGCCACTGTTAGGACCCAAGTGCTCTGGTATATAATCCCCCATCCATGCCCATGTAGGAAACTCTGCTTAAACTCAGATGTTCCCACCTATACACAAGAAAAAGAGAGGGGGCAAGAGAGAAAAACATCAGAGCAGAAGAGGTACTAGTTTAGAAGAAAGAGTTCAGCAATAGGTAATTGGAAGAGTGGTTTAAAGGTGATGGGAGGGGATTGTGATCAAAATACATTACATACATGTATAAAAGTGATCAGCAAATAAAAAGAGAAGGGTCTGGACCAGAGTGAAACCCTACCTTGCAAAAAAAAAAAAAAAGAGAGAGAGAAGGGAATTAAGAAATACCAGTTGAGTTAAAGGTGTATATTTCATAATTGTAAAAGCTTACAGTGAAACCAATATTAATGGAAAATCAAGAGCTCCATTTTTTTATTGACAACTTCTATACTTACATACAAAAAAAAATGCATGATATTTCCCTCCCCTGCCCCCAAACCCCTTTAGAACTCCAATCTCCATCATATCTCCTCCCTCTCTCCATTAGTCTCTCTATTAATTTGATGTCATCACCTTTTTCTTCTATTGTGAGGGTCTTGCAAAGGTATCGCTAGGCACTGCAAGGTCATGGATATCGAGGCCAATTTCTGTCTGGGCAGTTGCATTGTAAGAAGTCATAACCTTCCTTTGGCTCTTCCATTCTATCCGTCCCCTCTTCTGCAATGGGCCCTGCACCTTGGAGTGTGTGACAGAGATATTTCAGTGCTGGGCACTCCTCCATCCCTTCTTCTCAGCACTATGTTGCCTTTTGGGTCATCCCAGTGGTCATAGCCATCTGAAAAGAGAAGCTTCTCTAACCAGAAGTGAGAGTAGCATTAATATGTGAATATGAACATTAAGTGTAGCGCTTTCAGGGCAGCTTGGTGGGAATAAAATATACATTTAGCCAGACAAGAGCAGGCTTTATACCCCTAAAGCTCATGACCTCCCCTGCCATAGACTTTTGCTTAGGTTTTTCAGTACCAGGTATGTATTCCCTCCCATAGAGAGGCCTTCAGTGCAATTATGGAGCAGTTGGTTACCCCAAGAGCAGACATGCCACTATTGCACCAATTCAGTCATTGGGCCTATATGGCCAAACTTGAATATTCAGTGTCCACTGTTTTCACTGCTGATGACTTCTGTGTCCCATACAGCTGCATGCAATGCAGTTTTTTCCAGCTTTCTGTTGGCTAATCTACAGGGAGAAGGTTTTCTGCTCAGCACCAGCTTGCTTTCTCAGTGACCTTGCCTCTCAGGCAAGAGATGTCTTCAGCAATAGGGTCTTACTATCTGTTTCTCAAGGGAAACCAAGGGCTTTGGCAATAGCCTTTAATGTGTTGGAGGCTTCCAGGACCTCCTTGGCCAACAATTCACTGGAAGGTGTCCCATCCCAGGCACTGAAAATTTTCTAGTAACAGTCTACAGCTTCTAGATGTACCATTATTCAAAAAAGTAGGTTTACATAAGTCTTATTCACACTATCTTGAATTTTGATTGACCCTCCCCCTGCCCTTCTTTTATGCATTCTCTTCCCATGGCCTCGCTTAGGCCATTCCCCGCCCTGGAATCTGATCTTCTACTTACATATGTGCAATACCATCCCCCTTAAGTCCTTTCCTTTCCTCCTTCCCTTATAGCCTTTTACCAGTTTACTGGTTTCTGGTACCAATTTTTGGTTCCAGTTCACACACAAGTCTATATATTTGTAGTTAGGATCCACATATGAGAGAGAACATGTGACATTTGGCTTTCTGAGTCTGGGTTACCTCACTTAGTATAATCTTTTCCAGATCCATCCATTTCCCTGCAAATTTCATAATTTCATTTTTCTTTACCACTGAATAGAACTCCGTTGTGTAAATGTATCACATCTTTATTATCCATTCATCTGGGGAGGGACATCTAGGCTGGTTCCATTTCCTAGCTATTGTGAATAGAGCAGCAATAAACATGGTTGTGCAAGTATCTCTAAAGTAGTGAGAAGAGTCCTTTGGATATATGCCTAGGAGTACTATAGCTGGATCATATGGTAAATATATTTTTAGCTATCTCAAGAACCTCCACGCTGATTTCCACAATGGCTGGACCAGATTACATTCCCCACCAACAGTGTAGAAGTGTTCCTCTTTTTCCGCATCCATGCCACCACTTATTGTCATTTGTTTTCTTGATGGTAGCCATTCTGACAGGAGTGAAATGGAATCTCAAAGTGGTTTTAATTTGCATTTCCCTGATGGCTAAGGATGTGGAACACTTTTTTAGATTTTTATATCCCATCTGTATTTCATCTTCTGAGAATTCTCTATTTAGTTCCATAGCCCATTTTTTAACTGGGGTGTTTGAATTCTTATTATTCTGTCTTTTTAAGTTCTTTGTATATTCTGGATATTAATTCTCTGTCAGACATATAGCTGTCAAAGATTTTCTCCCATTCTGTAGGTTGTCTCTTTGCTCTATTCACAGTGTCCTTTGCTGAACAAAAGCTTTGCAATTTCATGAGGTCCCAATGGTTGATTAGTGGTTTTATTCCCTGAGCAATTGGGGTTATATTCAGAAATTCCTTGCCTATGCCAATATGTTGATGAGTTTCCCTACCTTTTCCTCTAGCAGTTTCAGAGTTTCAGGTCTGATATTAAGGTCCCTGATCCATCTGGACTTGACTTTTGTGCACGGAGAGAGACAAGGATCTATTTTTATCCTTTTACATACAGATTTCCAGTTTTCCCAGCACCACTTGCTAAAGGAGCTATCTTTTCTCCAATGAATATTTTTTGCATTTTTGTCAAAAATCAGGTGGCTGTAGCTGCCTGGATTAATATTTGGGTCTTCTATTCTGTTCCATTGATCTACTTGTCTGTCCTTCTGCCAGTAGCATGCTGTGTTTGTTACTATGGCTTTGTAATATAACTTAAAATTGGGTATGGTAATACCACCAGCCTGATTTTTGTTGCGCAAAATTGTTTTGGCTATTTGAGGTTTTTTGTGTTTCCAGATGAGTTTTAGGATTGTTTTTTTTCTATTTCTGTGAAGAATGCTATTGGGATTTTAGTGGGGATCACATTGAATGTGTAGATTGCTTTTTGTAAGACTGACATTTTCACAATATTGATTCTTCCAATCCAGGAGCATGGAATGTCTTTCCATTTCCTTGTGTCTTCTGCAATTTCTCACTTGAGTGTTTTAAAGTTCTCATTGTGGAGATCCTTCACATCCTTGGTTAAGTTTATTCCAAGGTACTTTATTTTTTTTCTTGAGGCAATTTTGAATGGGAGAGATTCCCTGATTTCATCCTCTGCATGTTTGTTTTTAGTGTATAGAAAAGCTACTGATTTCTCTGTGTTTATTTTGTATCCTGCTCTAACAGTTTGCTGGTAGACTCTTTAGGGTGTTTTATGTTTAGAATCATATCATCTACAAATAATGATAATTTGATCTCTTCCCTTCCAATTTGTATCCCTTTCATGAGTGTCTCTTGCCTTATTGCTATAGCTAAGACTTCCAGTACTATATTAAATAGAAATGGGGAAAGTGGACACCCTTGTCTTGTTCCTGAATTTAGAGGAAAAGCTTCAAGTTTTGCCCCATTTAAGAGCTCCATTTTTTAAAGAAATCTACATGGAGAAATTAAAATCAACTCTGATGTTTATCACTTAAAATTTTTAAGAATTCCCTAAAAAATCTCTATTTTTCACAGCTTATACTTTGGTTCTGACTCATCACATTCTTTGAGGTATAGGGGAGATTGAAATGGGATCTTCTATGATGTAAAAAAGTTACTCTAAAGTTAGCATCTTAAAAGAGCACCTTTTCTGTGGGTCAGAATCTGAACATGGGAAATCTACATCCTCAGCTCCATGATCTCTCATGATCCCATAAGCAATGTGGGCCAGGGACTTTGGTTGATGGCACGACTGAGGAAGAATCTAACCCCAGTCTCATTCATAGGACTATTGAAAAGATTCAGTTCCATGGGTACTCCAGATCCTTTATACTTTATTAGTTTCTGAGAGTAAACAAACTCCCCTGCAAAATTTTATTCATTTCTTATAGCCTCACACTTAGAAAGATAGAAAATGAATAGAAATCAGTTTTATGGTTTGCTTTTTATGCTCTTTCTCTCTCTCAACTAACTCTGCCATGCTCTATGACTATACAAATAACTCTGGGCCTAATCCTGACTCAAATTTCCTGCTCTTAAATTTAAATTTAGAATGTGTTCCTTTTCTCTGGAATACTAATATGTATGTTTTATTAAATACTAATAAACACATGGTTAATAAAGATGGCATTCACTATATGTCTTTTCCCTAATCAAAGATGGCACAGACCACATGGCCTTTCCTCCATTAAAGATGGCGTCTGCCATATGGTTTTCCTAGTTGGAACAATAGAGTCTCCTTCTGTATTCTAACTTAATAATCTCTATAACTAATTTAAGGGGATTTATACAGGATTACTCCATTCCAATGAGAGGATAAAGCCACAGAACCAGTTTCCAACTTGCAGTTTCCATGGTACTGGCAAACAACAAGGCTGTCACGTGGCAAATAGCATCAGGATACACTATGTTCCTGATTTAAGGTGACACTCTTGACACATGACAACCATTATTAATATTCATAATTACTTTTCCTAGACTATCCTATATTAAGGAAGATTTTTGGTGCCATACAACACGAAGGCCAAAAACATTAAGAGGAGATATAAATAAATAAATAAATAAATAAATAAATAAATAAATAAATAGATTTCTCTTTTTATCTTCTCCCTCTATACATTTTTTTATTTAAATTGAGGTCTTAATATGTGTTTTACATAAAGTTGATGAAAAGAAATTGTAAATATTGGATGTCATAGGATTAATAAGAAGGAATTAGTTCAGTGGTACTTAGATTTAAGGATAATAGCAAGTGTTATATTGGTAGAAGGTACTAATGGCATTGGGAGGCAGGATCAACTACCTGTTCCACCCTGCTGGGATCAGAGCCCTATTAAATGGGCTATCACCTGAGGCCAAACTGGTATAGCACCAGGCAAGGCTCTTGTAAAGGTGACAACTTTTGTAGGGAGATGCACTTGGTTGAGTTTCTCAGACCCTAAGGCTGAACTTCTCTAGAGCTTGGGAGCTGGCTCTGCTGGGCTGAGTGGGCAGGGCCTCATGGCCACATGGAGGCCTGAAATAAAAGACCACTGGTCTGAATATCTTCTAAGATATTTTTTCCCTTTTTCCATTACAAGCCACTGTGCCACAGACACATGGCTGCCTGTGGGTGGTAGGAGGATGGAGCTCCAATTCCTGCCCTGGTCTCCACCCATCCTGCAACACAGGCCTAGACCTCACCACCAGCCAGAGTCTCTGAGTCTCTGGCCACCTAAATGAAGGAGAAACTGAAATGCTCCAGCCAAGCCCCAAGCCTAAATGCTTGGCTGGAAAGGGTTTTTCAATAGGCCTGGGTCCTGACCACATTCCTCCTTCCCCCTATGGAGCCGAGGACTGCAGCTGTGTCAAGTGGATGTGGAAAGTAACCATGCTGTCTCTCAGAAAATACAGAGACACAATGGGAAAGACATGCCTGATGGTGCTCACTCTCTGCCATGATTTTCTGCCAAATTACTCTATGACAAATATATCTTTATATAACTGTAAATCATTTATTCATGCAGGTATTATGAACAGTAAAATAGTAAAATGAGCTAGGCCTGATGGCACAGGCCTATTATCTTAGCTACTTGGGAAGCTGAGACAGGAGGATCACCAATGATAGCCTGACTCCACATTTAAAAAACATGTGACTTTTAAATTTCTTGGTAAAAATAAGTACATAGTTTAATTTGAACTGTACCTGATATTTCCTCTTTTCTCTCATCTTTAAACAAATAAGATGTTGTTTATAAACACCTTTTGGTTTCTTTATTAATCCAAATAGTCCAATAAGTCTCTCCTAAAGTTTTTGTTAGCATTTGACTTACTTCAAGGTTTTTTGGGTTTTGTCTTTAAAAATCAGATTTAACTAAAGCCTATGGTGAAGTTAAATTTTATGTAAACAAAGCCATACTTTGTTACATGATATCATAAATATAATTACTGAGTTACATAGAAGATTATTGAAAACAACCAAATTCTCTCTGATGTGAAGGCTTATAATTTGCCAGGTATTTTTAAAAGATTGTAATTTCCTATTACCTAAAAGGAGGAGGCAATTGGCCTGAGTTCTAGGCCAGCCTACCTCAAGACAAAAATAAAAATTTGCCTTCCTCTTAATTAAAAACAAAAGCTTACTCTTAATAAAAGCATTTCCAAGTGTGTTAGAGGTATTGATAAAGATTATCCTCAAAACGGTTGTCATGTTTTACCTATATTCACAGACTAATAACTTAAAAGTGTATTTCATGGATTTTATTAACAGGAGATATCTCAAATCAAGAGGTTATATAAAATCAATAGATATATACTGGTATTATAAAACAAGTCTAGTTGTCAGATAGAAGTTTCTGATGACATAAACACTAAGGAAGTTGTAAGTTTTTCTGCTAAGGCTGTTTCTCTATAAATTTCCAACAGTAAGATGGTTAACTCTTTGAAGCTAGACTACTTTCTTCTTTGTCAGTGGGTAATAAGATTAATCAATTTGGTATAGATTCTCTTAATAAACTTTTAAGAAAGATGGTTATTTATGGGTTGAGATGAGATGATTGAAGGAACTGGGAAGGAATTTTTCAATGTTGTACATAGAATACTTGTTAAAAATGCTTATTGGAGTGGAACTTAGATCAGAATGTTAAAGTATGTGGATGAAGGTGTGCGCATGTAGAAAAGATGTAGGAGATCTAAAAAAAAAAACAAATTTTGCCTAAAATTAATTTCCTCTTAGAAGGAACAGAAAGCTAATTTTCAGTCTAAACATAAACACCATGCCTAAAATTAAAGATTTTCAACTGTTTACAGACTCTTAAGGATGCTATAAAAGTTTTACATAGGGACATAGACTTACTCTAAATTCAGCTTAGACACAGGTGATGTTATATTCTAGGTAGGTCACAAAGTAATAAGCACAGATGGAATTTACATTCTTTGGAGGTCCAACCAGGTTAGACATAGACAAGACCCTATTACCTTGTGTATTGCAACTGAGTAAAATAAATTTCCTGGGCAAAAACAAACAACTTCAGAATAGGGTAAAGAACGTCAGGATGCTTAGCACTCTGTTCTGTCATTTCCTTTTGCTCTTGCTTACTGTTATGTGCTATTTAAAGTCATGGCAAGCTGGACTCTGTAGAAAGGGATGGCATCCCCTTTATCTCAGACCCCATGCAAGTTTCAGCCATGTGTCCTCCAGATCCTATGCAGAGACAAAATGGCCAATTGACAAGGAAAATGGAATGACAAACAGCACATAAGTCTGATTCTCTTTATAGTTCTTCTCTTTTGAACATCTAAAGTCACATCTGCCAGATGAAATTTCTCACCAGACAAAGAGGTCAAATACGTAAACTGAATCAAGGTATTTAATCAGGTTACAAACTCCTTACATAAGACAAGCACCAGGCTTTGCTAAAGTGTATATCAAGATAAAAATATATGATAAAAAGACATCAAGTAAATGATCTCATGTATCTCTCTAATATCAACAAAGGATACGATCCCTATATTTAAGGTAATAAAACCAAAGATTACCTTTAAAACAATAACAACAACCATTTAGTCCCAAATATTCACTGACTAGTTGGGGGACCCATATCCCAGGCTCCCACAGAGCAGAAAAGGGAAAGTGGTCCCAGGGAACCCCACCCACCCCAGTATGGCATCTAAGCCACCAAGACAGGAGTAAGAGCAGAAATCGTCACACTTGCATTTGGCATGACCAGTGGCTAACCTTATATGCCATGATGTAACGTGCATGTCGGGGACTGGGAAAAAGTCTGGAGAAACCCGAGCTTGGAAGCCAGCCTTGTGGATGAGTATGGATACCTATCTTGGGACCTTCCTTGCTCCAGAAGGCACATAGACTGTACTATGTGTGCCCTTTTGATTAGGGAGAAAACAGGAAATTTCAGTCAGGCATGCCAGTGCATGCCTTTGATCCCAGCATTCAGCGAGGCTGAAATAGGAGGATGGCCATGAGTTTGAGGCCATTCTGAATTCCAGGTCAGCTTAGGATAAAGCAAGACCTTACCTCAAGAGAAATTTCTTCTCCCTAATCCAGCTGAAGGGATGCCCCCCTCCAACCAGAAGATTCAAATCAGGATCTACAAAATCCTACAGATTCTTCTTCTTGCTTTCCTCCATTTCATTTCAGACAGGACAATTGGCTTGTGAGATACCCCAAAAGTCTCTGCTACCCTATCTCCTTAAAAACTGGGCTCATTTAGATAATACAGGGAAAACAGGAATTGTCCATTACTTCTCTACAGAGGCTTAAGGAGACAATTATAAAACATACTAATGTAACTTCAGATACCATGGAGGAGGAAATTCTTCTTAAAGATAAATTCTTAACTCAGTCAACACTTGATATTTGTAAGAAATTACAAAAATTGGTAGCCAAACCAGATAAGAACTTAAAACAATTGCTCCAGGTGGCAGCTTCTGTTTATTATAGTCAGGAAACTAGAAGAAGAAAAAGAAAAAGGGACCAGAAACAGAGATAAAGAAAAAGGATAGATGTCAACAGGACATCATAATGGTAATGAAAGTTGTTAGGGAAGGACATGAAATTGGTTAAAATCTAATGTTTACCTGATGTCAAGGTTTTAATCAATAGAGAAACTGAGTTGTATGGTTAAGGCCTCACTCATTAACAGCTCAGTGATGTTAATTTGTTGTAGTTTAAGGATTACAAAAACTAGCTTTAAGACTCAGTAAAGTAAATTAGGTTCCTCTATTTGTCAAGGTTTTAACTATTGGAGAAACTGAGTCTTAAGATAAAGGTTCATATATATATAAGTGTTTAATTTCCAAAGATAAGGTACTCATACCTAAAGACATTGTGACTTGAAAGGTAGCTTCTGTTTTATTCTAATTCTATTGAATGGTCATCACTAGGTTTAATCACTTAGGTTTAAGTGATTTAATTTCAGAAACCATAACTTTCATCTTCTTTTAGGTAAAATATGTTCAGATAGCTCATCCAAGCTTTACAATTTTAAGTCTAGGTAAGACATAAAATTGTTTTATGTTAATAAAAATTCCTATGGTACATAAAATCAATTACTGTCAAGATTAAGCTAAAAACATTGGTCATCAAATGGTGTTTTCTCTTTCAAAACAGAGTTGTCAAGGGTTGTATTAGAGCTTAGCTGTTTTGGCTCAACAAAGACCAGATTTGGCTCTCTTATATGTAAAGTAATTGTATCATTTCTGGCATCTCAAGTCCAATGCTTATAAGAAAATTAAGGACTTCCAGTTAAGATGGCGACATAGGAACCGCGCCAAAACAGGCTAGGGGATAAAAGAAAAACAAAACCCAGCAAAATACACTCTTCTACTAAAAAGTGGGGTGCATAGTAAACTATCAAGCACAGCAGAGAAGTAGGAGAGATCCAGAGCGTCTGGAGCCCACACAAGTGGGCAGAAGCAGCTCCGTGGGCACCACAGCTGCCACGGGCGCCGCAGCAGCCGCTAGGCTCCGCCTGAGCCGGCTGAGCTGCAGGATTTTAAAGCCAGGTGAGGGGATTTTTCCACTCACACCACCTCCTCACAAACTCAAGAAACGTTGAAGGAGGATGGCAGAGACCAACAGAGAGGCTTGTGAGGAAGAGGATCGCGTGGAGGAGCAGACGAACTTCAGCCACCATTCACAGCCTCCCCTCCCCCACCATGAGCGCAAGCACAGCAAGCAACAGAGACCTGGGAAAGAGAGCTCACCAGCAGCATCAGGCACAGCGAAAGCAGAGACCCACAGACGCAGCCTGCCTTCCTGAGCCCACAAAACAGCAAAAGACCCAAGCAGCCGTGTAGCATAGCTGTGATCAAACCCGTTCCAAAAGGTAACTTGGTTTATACCAGGTTACTACCCACCAAATAAGCCTGGTATATAAACCTGATGGATGGCCAGATCTGACATTCCTAAATAAGCTATATTTTAGGCTGCTCATTTGTTTCTTCCTGATTTGTTTCCTCCTCTGTCATTCATTGGGAAAGGGTCTCACTTGATCACAAGCTGACCTTGTAACTCTCTACAGATCAGAAATCTTAGCCTCCCAGTTGACAGGATTAAGGGTGTGGGCTAACACATATCCTTAGGGACTGTGACTTTGTTAGAGGATCTGTTTGTCATAATACCTGCTTTCACACAAATACTCTGTGCTGTATTTCATTGAAGGGGTACATTGTTGAGTTAAATTTTTAGAATTTGACTGTATTCTGTTCCATTCACACCACTTGATACTCTCATAGCAGGCAAGGGTTACTTCTGTGATTACTTTGAGAGCCTTAAGAACCACGCTTAACACCTTAAACTCCTACACTGAAGATATATAATATCAGATTGATTGATACATCTAATATTAATGCAGATATTTAGAAAACCCAAGCATTAAATTAATTGAAGATGCAAAGATCTCTACATTACAATACAAGAAACTCAAAAAATCCAGACAATATAAATCCACCAAAAAGTATTAATATATCAGAAATGACCTTCAGTGAGGCTGACGTAGAGGAAATCCCTGAGAAAGATTTCAAAAGAATGATTATAATTATGTTCAAAGAACTCAAAGAGGAAATGAAAGGGTTCAAAGACTTCAAAGAAGAAATCAAAGGATTCAAAGAACACACAGAAAACCAATTTAATGAAATAAGGAGGTCAATACTAGACATAAATATGGAAATAGAAATAATAAAGAAAACCCAGTCAGAAATGCTAGCAATAAAGAACACAGTCAGTGAAATAAAAACCTCTGTAGAAAATCTCTCTAGTAGAATGGATGAAGGAGAGAACAGATTATCTAAACTAGAAGATCAAGTAGCTGATCTAATACAGTCCAACAGAGAGAAAGACAAAATAATAGGAAGGTATGAATGGGAATTTCAGGATATTTGGGACACTATGAAAAGATCAAACATAAGAATTCAAGGGATAGTAGAAGGAGAAGAATTTCACTCCAAAGGCATAGTAGGTGTTTTCAACAAAATCATAGAGGAAAACTTCCCCCAAATTGGGAAAGAGATGCCAATGCAGATACAGGAAGCCTTTAGAACACCAAACAGACAAAACCTGGAAAGAACCTCTCCCTGCCATATTATAATTAAACTACCAAACATACAAACTAAAGAAAATATATTGAAAGCAGCTAGAGAGAAAAAGCAAGTGACCTACAAAGGGAAGCCCATCAGACTCACAGCAGATTACTCAACACAAACTTTAAAGGCCAGAAGGGCCTGGAGTGATGTATTCCAAGTTCTGAAAGATAAAAACTATCAACCAAGATTACTTTATCCTGCAAAGCTATCTATCCAAATAGATGGAGAAATAAGGACATTCCACAACAAAGACAGGCTAAAGGAATTTATGACAACTAAACCAGCTCTACAGAAAGTACTTGCAGTAATCATTCACGCTGAGGAGAAAGCAAAGCACACACAACAGGAAATAGGAAAAAGTAAACTATACTCAAATAACAGTTAAAACAAGTGAGTAAAGGGAAAACAGGAAAAACTAAAAAATAAGAATGGTGAGAATAAACACATATATTTCAATAATAACTCTTAATATCAATGGCCTCAATGCCCCAATCAAAAGACACAGACTTGCAGACTGGATTAAAAAACAGGATCCTACCATCTGTTGCCTCCAGGAAACTCATCTCTCAATAAAAAATCAAAACCTTCTTAGGGTGAAAGGTTGGAAAAAGGTATTTCAAGCAAATGGGCCTAGAAAACAAGCAGGGGTTGCTATCCTAACTTCTGACAAGATAGAATTCAATCCAACATTTGTGAGGAAAGATAAAGAAGGTCACTTTATACTGATTAAAGGAACACTCCAACAGGAGGACATTACAATCCTAAACATATATGCCCCTAACATGGGGGCTCCTGTAGCAGACAGCTTCAGGTTCGCTGAGATGAACTTCCAGACTGGGCACAGTTATGGAGGAAGGGATATTATTTATTGAAGCTTACAGATCCAGGGGAAGTTCCATAATGGCAAGAGAAGTGGCCTGCTCTCCACAGGGCCAAGCAGAGAGAGAGAGAAACCAACCAGCCACCACAGCACACAGAACAAAACTATAGCCAAAAGGTCACACAGCACACTTCAGGAACTCCTGCTAGGCACATTTGCATATCTTTACAATGGAATCTCAAACCATCACCCCACCTTAAGACCAGCCCCCAGTGACCTTGCCTCTAGCAAGGTGATTGCAGATGCAAACTATAACTAGTAAAACACTGAAAATATTGGGGGACATATATTCAAACTACCACAGCTCCCAATTTCATCAAACAAACACTATTAGAATTAAGGTCAGAGATATCTCCTAACACAATAGTAGTGGGTGACTTCAATACCCCACTCTCATCACTTGACAGGTCTACCCAACAAAAAATAAACAGGGAGACATCTGCATTAAATGATATCATGGAACAAATGGACCTAACAGATATATACAGAACATTCCATCCAAATGCTGCAGAATATGCATTTTTCTCAGCAGCACATGGGACATTCTCTAAAATAGACCATATGCTAGGACACAAATAAAATCTTAACAAATACAGGAAAACTGAAATAATCCCTTGTACACTATCTGACCACAATGGGATTAAACTGCAAATCAGCAACAAGAAAAACTACAGAGCATACAGAAATTCATGGAGACTAAACAGCACATTATTGAATGATGTATGGGTCATTGAAGAAATTAAAAAGGAAATCAAGAAATTCATAGAATCAAATGATGATGAGAATACAACATACCAAAACCTTTGGGACACAATGAAGGCAGTCCTGTGAGGGAAATTTATAGCTCTAAGTGCCTATATTAAGAAATTGGAGAGTTCACAACTAAACAATTTAATGCTTCACCTTAAGGCCTTGGAAAGAGAAGAACAAGGCAAACCAAAAATTAGTAGACGGGAAGAAATAATAAAGGTTAGGGCAGAAATTAATGAAATGGAAACCAAAAAAACAATCAAAAAAAAAAATCAATGAAACAAAGAGTTGGTTCTTTGAAAGGATAAACAAGATTGACAAACCCTTAGAAAATCTGACCAAAAGAAAGAGAGAAGAGACAAAAATTGATAAAATTAGAGATGAAAAAGGCAACATCACAACAGATACCAAAGAAATTCAGAAAATCATACGGACATACTTTACATATGCCTCTAAGTTTGAAAACCAGAAAGAAATGGATGATTTCCTTGATTCATATGACCTACCAAAATTAAATCAAGATGAGATAAACCATTTAAATAGAACGATAACAACCACAGAGATTCAAGCAGTTATAAAAAGTCTCCCAACTAAAAAAAGCCCAGGCCCAGATGGATTCACGGCTGAATTTTACCAGACATTCCTGGAAGATCTAACACCAATGCTTCTCAAACTTTTCCATAAAATAGAAAAGGAAGGAATTCTACCAAAATCCTTCTATGAAGCCAGCATCACCCTGATACCCAAACCAGACAAACACCAATCAAAAAAAAGAAAATTATAGACCAATCTCCCTCATGAACATAGATGCAAAAATTCTCAACAAAATATTGGCAAACAGAATACAAGAATATATCAGAAAGATTATTCACCCTGACCAAGTAGGCTTTATCCCAGAGATGCAGGGATGGATCAACATATGCAAATCCATAAATGTAATACACCATATAAATGGTCTGAAGGACAAAAATTACATGGTCATCTCAATAGATGCAGAAAAGGCATTTGACAAAATCCAACACCCCTTCATGATGAAAGTATTACAGAAACTGGGAATAGAAGGAACATATCTCAACATAATAAAAGCTATTTATGACAAACCTACAGCCAACATAATACTAAATGGGGAAAAACTTGAAGCTTTTCCTCTAAATTCAGGAACAAGACAAGGGTGTCCACTTTCCCCACTAATATTTAATATAGTACTGGAAATCTTAGCCATAGCAATAAGGCAAGAGACACTCATAAAGGGGATACAAATTGGAAGGGAAGAGATCAAATTATCATTATTTGCAGACGATATGATTCTATACCTAACAGACCCTAAAAACTCTACCTGCAAACTGTTAGAGCTGATAAACACTTTTAGCAATGTAGCAGGATACAAAATAAACACACAGAAATCAGTAGCTTTTCTATATACTAACAACAAACAGGGAGAGGATGAAATCAGGAAATCTATCCCATTCACAATTGCCTCAAAAAAAAATAAAATACCTTGGAATAAACTTAACCAAGGAAGTGAAGGATCTCTACAATGAGAACTTTAAAAAACTTGAGCGACAAATTACAGAAGACACAAGGAAATGGAAAGACATTCCATGCTCCTGGATTGGAAGAATCAATATTGTGAAAATGTCAATCTTACAAAAAGCAATCTATACATTTAATGCGATCCCTATTAAAATCCCAATAGCTTTCTTCACAGAAATAGAAAAAACAATCCCAAAATTCATCTGGAAACACAAAAAACCTCGAATAGCCAAAACAATTTTGTGCAACAAAAATCAGGCAGGTGGTATAACCATACCTGATTTTAAGTTATATTACAAAGCCATAGTAACAAAAACAGCATGGTACTGGCACAAGGACAGACAGGTAGATCAATGGAACAGAATAGAAGACCCAAATATTAATCCAGGCAGCTACAGCCACCTGATTTTTGACAAAAATGCAAAAAATATTCATTGGAGAAAAGATAGCCTCTTTAACAAGTGGTGCTGGGAAAACTGGACATCTGTATGTAAAAGGATAAACATAGATCCTTGTCTCTCTCCATGTACAAGAGTCAAATCCAAATGGATCAGGGACCTTGATATCAGACCTGAAACTCTGAACCTGCTAGAGGAAAAGGTAGGGGAAACCCTTCAACATATTGGCATAGGTAAGGACTTTCTGAATATAACCCCAATTGCTCAGGGAATAAAACCACTAATCAACCAATGGGACCTTATGAAATTACAAAGCTTTTGTACAGCAAAGGACACTGTGAATAGAGCAAAAAGACAACCTACACAATGGGAGAAAATCTTTGCCAGCTATACATCTGACAGAGGATTAATATCCAGAATATACAAAGAACTTAAAAAACAGAATAATAAGAATTCAAACACCCCAGTTAAAAAATGGGCTATGGAACTAAATAGAGAATTCACAGAAGATGAAATACAGATGGCATATAAACATCGAAAAAAGTGTTCCACATCCTTAGCCATCAGGGAAATGCAAATCAAAACCACTTTGAGATTCCATTTCACTCCTGTCAGAATGGCTACCATCAAGAAAACAAATGATAATAAGTGTTGGCGTGGATGCGGAAAAAGAGGAACACTTCTACACTGTTGGTGGGAATGTAATATGGTCCAACCATTGTGGAAATCAGTGTGGAGGTTCTTGAGACAGCTAGAAATAGATTTACCATATGATCCAGCTATAGCACTCCTAGGCATATATCCAGAAGACTCTGCTCACTACCTTAGAGATACTTGCAAAACCATGTTTATTGCTGCTCTATTCACAATAGCTAGGAAATGGAACCAGCCTAGATGTCCCACCACAAATGAATGGATAATAAAGATGTGGTACATTTACACAATGGAGTTCTACTCAGCGGTAAAGAAAAATGAAATTATGAAATTTGCAGGGAAATGGATGGATCTGGAAAGGATTATACTAAGTGAGGTAACCCAGGCTCAGAAAGCCAAACGTCACATGTTCTCTCTCATATGTGGATCCTAGCTACTAATATACAGACTTGTGTGTGAACTGGAACCAAAAATAGGTACCAGAAACCAGTAAGCTGGTAAAAGGCTATAAGGGAGGGAGGAAAGGGAAGGACTTAAGTGTATGGTATTGCACATATGTAAGTGGAAGAACTGATTACAAGGAGGGGAATGGCCTAAGCGAGGCCACAGGTAGAGAATGCACAAAAGAAGGGCAGGGGGAGGGTCAATCTAATTTCAAAATATTGTGAATAAGACTTATGTAAAATTACTTTTTTGAATAATGGGACATCTAGAAGCTGTAGACTGTTACTAGAAAATTTTCAGTGCCTGGGATGGGATACCTTCCAGTGAGTGGTTGGCCAAGGAGGTCCCGGTAGCCTCCAAAACATTAAAGGCTTTTGCCAAAGCCCTTGGTTTCCCTCAAGAAACAGATAATAAGACCCTATTGCTGAAGACATCTCTGGCCTGAGAGGCAAGGTCACTGAGAAAGCAAGCTGGTGCTGAGCAGAAAACCTTCTCCCTGTTGACCAGCCAACTGAAAGCTGGAAAAAGCTGCACTGCACGCAGTGTATGGGAGACAGAGGTCATCAGCAGTGAAAACAGTGGATGCTGAATATTCAAATTTGGCCAGACAGGCCCAAGGACTGAACGGGTGCAATAGTGGCATGTCTACTCGTGGGGTAACCAACTGCTCCATAATTGGACTGAAGGCCCTCTCTATGGGAGGGAATACATACCTGGTACTGAAAAACCTAAGCAAAAGTCTATGGTAGGTAAGGTCATGAGCCTTAGGGGTATAAAGCATGCTCTTGTCTAAATGTATATACTATTCCCACCAAGCTGCCCTGAAAATAGTACACTTAATGCTCGTATTCACATATTAATGCTACTCTCACTTCTGGTTAGAGAAGTTTCTCTTTTCAGATGGCGATGACCACTGGGATGATCCAAAAGGCAACATAGTGCTGAGAAGAAGGGATGGAGGGCTGCCCAGCACTGAAACACCTTTGTCACACCCTCCAAGGCTCAGGGACCATTACGGAAGAGGGGGCGGATAGAATGGAAGAGCCAAAGGAAGGGTACGACTCCTTACAATGCAACTGCCCAGACAGAAATTGGCCTTGATATCCATGACCTAGCTGTGCCTAGCAATACCTCCACAAGACCCTCATAATAGAAGTAAAAGATGATGACATCAAATTAAAAGAGAGACTAATGGAGACAGGGAGGAGGTATGATGGAGAGTGGGGTTCTAAAGGGGAATGGGGGTGGGGAGGGAAATATCATGCACTTTTTGTATGTAAGTATATTTTGTTGTCAATAAAAAAAATAATTATAAAAAAAAGAAAATTAATTGTTAAGACATTCCCTGCTTTAGCATAGAGCCTCATGCTCAGACAATGGTCCTCATCTGAGAGAAATAATTTCAAGTTCTCTGGTTCTTTTTCCAATGTTCACTGGGTAATTGGTACCCACACAGGTATCTGGACTAATCAAAGATGTTTTCAAACACAGGGGCTAAGACTTTATACTATTGTATTTGTGCTTTTCTGACAATTTCTAAGTTAAATTAATTGGCTTAAATTTGTGTTGCTTTTGAAGACTAATAACAAGTTCTGCCTATATTTAAAACTATTGGATATTTAAAGGATATGTGCTTACTTTCTATGCCCTAGATTTGGCCTATGCAGCCACAGGACAACCAAATTTTTAAAAGGATGGACAAAATGACTTTAAGCTCTTGTGTCATTCTCTAACTAAATCTATTTCAGTAATCAAATATGCTCTATATGTACATACATCCAGGTTGGTGTAACTTCCTATCTAAGTGTGTTAATCACTTATGTAGAAGCCAATGCCAATTGGAATCATTGGAGCAACAAGGCCAATATTTTGGTCTGTGCTTTCAGGTCATGAGGCCACTGGAGATGATGGGATACTTCTACAACCCCTGGTAAGTCACCTGTCTTCCTGATCAGGGAGGATATTGAGACACAGACAAAAAAAAATCAATGTATAGTCTGAAACATGAGAGTTACAATTGAAGAGCAATCAGTCCTCCTGGCTTCCCAAAGAAAGGAAAACTACTTGGCCAGCATGGCCCTGACTTATCCTAACAGACAGAAAACACCAGTAAGCTATAGGGCTACTCCCAGGTCCCTAAAGTCTCCTTTGGAAAGACATTAGTGACCTCCAAAACTAATCCTTGATTACATTTTGACTATCTGCTTGGTCTTAAACACTTATAGAGCAATGTATAACCAAAGTTTAAGGGATATCTCAAATATATGAATGGCCTATTAATACAATGAGAGTTTTCCAAGTGAGGAAACAAGCAGGACCTTATATGTTGTCCCCAGCTCTAATAGTTCTAATTCTATAATAAGGAAAAGCAACCATAGATGTCAAAAGGGTTGTAGCAGACAGTTTCATGTTCACTGAGATGAACTTCCAGACCAGGCACAGTTATGGAGGAAGGGATATTATTTATTGAAGCTTACAGATCCAGAGGAAGTTCCATAATGGCAGAAGTGGCCTGCCCTCACAGGACCAGTCAAGAGAGCAAAGCCCCCAGCCACACAGCACACAGAGCAAAGCTACAGCCAAAAGCCACAACACACTTCAGGAACTCCTACTAGGCACACTTTGCATATCTTTACAATGGAATCTCAAACCACCACCACACCATAAGACCAGCCCCCAGTGACAATGCCTCTAGCAAGGTGATTGCAGATGCAAATTATAAACTAATAAAACACTGAATTTATTGGGGGCCATATATTCAAACTACCACAAGGGTTATTTTCAAATCTAGACCTGAGACCAAAAATATATTTGTACAGCCTTTAATGGCACCCAATGGCTCTATGGTACCAACCTTTGGCTCTGGCTAACCCCAGGACAAATTTTAAAAGGTACAGTGTGGAAGGCTATTATCAAAGTTGGATGTTGTATATATGTTTCTGATAACTCTCCTAATATCTCATTTGTTTTACAAGCCATACAGAAACAGATTAAGGCCATGTCAGACACTACTGTGGCATTTGATGAACAGTTGTGAAAGAAAATCTCAGCCATCTTAGGGGCTGGAGAGATGGCTTAGCAGTTAAGGCACCTGCTAGCCAAGCCTTAAGAAAATCTCAGCCATCTCATGCTCAGATAATCCTGAGACAATCCAACTCTGTCTATCTGGATTCCCTCAAATGCTCCCCAAGGCCTACAAATCCACAAGGATAACCCTGAAGGTGAACAGTTTGCTGTGTGCTCACTTCTCATTAACTCCTTACTTTTATTCTTTCTCCCTAACATTCTCTTCCAAAACTATCTGCCAAAACTATCTATCAATACATTTTGGGGGTCCTTTAGAGTAGTTCCCGTCTCTGCAAGAGACTCTCTAACTGCCACAACTTCATGCCACATTCATCAGGAAATAATTAATGATCTGACGTCATTGCCCCTTGTCCTCTAACAGCAGTTAGAGTATCTTCTCATGAGAGGGAGAAATGGGGGATATAGAGTTAGGGTGATTGACACCTGAAGATAAAAAGGGCAGGAAAATTTGCACTTGCTAGAAATCCAAGATGATCTGACTTCTTATCTCTCTTGCCTCGCTCTGTAGAACTGTTTTTCCACACACATATGGACCTGTCCCAGGAGGGAGGTCTTTCATAGGATTTAAACATTGTGGTTGGTCAAGTTCATCCCCTAAAACTTGGGGCCAGAGCTAACCTCTTCCTGAGACAGCCCCTAGCCCTAACCAACCAGCTGGTCCTCTGGTTCACCTGGGCCAAAATACAGCCCACCACCCTAAGGTTATAAATACCTTTGCAAGGGGAGGGCAGGCTCACTTTCTGATCACTTCGGAACTTCCAGCTGTAGGTGAGTTTTTCCCTCAGGTAGGCCTAGCCCAGGCCCAGCCAGGAGGACCCCCTAACCTTTACTTACTGCATGAGTTCTTTATCCCCTCTAGTTTCCCACATGGCAGGATCTCCTTGAACTTTCTTTTTTTTCCCCCATGCTTTTTTCCCCAGATCCATATCTGGTCACATGGACTCCTAAGCTACTCATGGCCCACATGAACTTTTGGGCTCCACGAGTTGTACCTATCTTCTCCCACTTTATCTTCCTCCCAGTTTTCTCCTTTCCCCACTCCTTTGTAAAATCTGAATAAAATGTGGTGGGGAATACATGCCTGGTACTGAAAAACCTAAGCAAAAGTCTATGGCAGGTGAGGTCATGAGCCTTTGGGGTATAAAGCCTGCTCTTGTCTGAATAAATGTATATATTATTCCCACCAAGCTGCCCTGGGGGCACTACACTTAATGTTCATGTTCACATATTAACGCTACTCTCACTTCTGGTTAGAGAAGCTTCTCTTTTCAGATGGCGATGACCACTAGGACCTCCAAAAGGCAACATAGTGCTGAGAAGAAGGGATAGAGGAGTGCCCAGCACTGAAACACCTCTGTCACAACCTCCAAGGCTCAGGGACCATTGCAGAAGAGGGGGCGGATAGAATGGAAGAGCCAAAGGAAGGGATGACTTCTTACAATGCAACCGCCCAGACATAAATTGGCCTCGATATCCATGACCTTCCAGTGCCTAGCAATACCATCGCAAGACCCTCAAAATAGAAGAAAAATATGAGGACATCAAATTAAAAGAAAGACTAATGGAGAGAGGGAGGGGATATGATGGAGACTGGTGTTCTAAAGTGGAATGGGAGAAGGGCAGAGGAGGGGAGGGAAATATATGGTTTTTTTTGTTTTGTATGTAAATATAGAGGGTGTCAATAAAAAATCAATTTAAAAAAAATCAATAACATTTCTAGTCACAGAAAACCTAGATGGAAGAGAAATCAAGGAAACAATCTCATTTCCAATGACATTTAAAAACTAAATATAGGGGCTGAAGAGATGGCTTAGCAGTTAAGGTACTTGCCTGTGTAGCCTGAGGACCCATGGGCCATTCCTCAGTATCCATGTAAAGCAGATACACATGGTGGTGCAAGTGTCTGGAGTTCATTTGCAGTAGCTAAAGCCTCTGGTGCACTCATTCTCTCCCTCTCTCCCTCTCTCTTTCTTTTCTCTCCCCCCTCCCTTCCTCCTTCACTTTCTCTCTTTCTCTCAGATAAATAAATGAACTAAATATAGGGGTTGAAAAGATGGTTCAGTGATTAAAGGTGTTTGTATACAAAGCCTGATGTATGTGGTTTGATTTCCTCAGTACCTTTGTAAAGCCAGATGCAAGTAACACAAGCATCTGTAGTTCTTTTGCAGTGGCAGGAGGCCCTGGCACACCCATTCTCACATTCTCTCTCTGTCTGTCTCTCTGTCTGTGTGTGTGTGTCTCCCATAAATAAATAAACTTAACTAAAGAGGTAAAAAATTTGTACACTGTAAACTACAAAACATTGATCAAAGAAACTGGAGAAGACACAGAGGAATATAAAGACATCCCATGTTTGTAGATAGGAAGAATTAATATAATTAAGATATTCACACTACCCAAAGCAACATTCAGATTTATTATGATCCCTATCAAAATTCCTAAGATAGTCTTCACAGAAACAAAAAAAAATCCCAAAATTTGTATGAAATGACAAAAAAATTAAGTATCCAAAGCAATATTGAGAAAGAAAAATAAAATAGAAGGCTTTATACACAATTATAGATTTTATTATTATAAAAGCAGTATGGTACTGATATAGAAACACAGACCAGTGAAACAAAATAGAAAGCCCAGAAATGGGTCCAAATTTTCCGCAAGAGCACTGAAAGGATGCAATGGACAAAGGAAAGTCTTTTCAATAAACAGTGCAGGAAAATGGAACTTTATTTTTCACTAAACATAAAAATCAACTCAAACTGAACAAAAGACCTAACATAAGACCTGAAACCATAAATCTAGAAGAAAACAGTTTGATATCAGCCTTGGCAATGATATTTTGGATAACACTAAAAGTCCAGGTAACCAAAAAGAAAATAATGCATAATAAATGTGATCATCCAACTAAAACTCTACTTCAGAGAAAGGAACTATCAAAAACTTTAAAAGCAACTTGTACTCTAGGAAAAAGTATTTACAAACCACAACCTGGTAAGAGCTCAACATCCAAAATTTAAGAAGAAAACTGACTCAATAGCAAAAAAGGAATAACTGGATGTTAAAATAAGCAAAAGGCCTGCCCAGTCATTTCTTCAAAAGGGGGGGGGGTGATAGACAAAAATGGCCTATAAATAAATGGTAAAACGTACCAAACATCACTAATCAAGGAAATGCAAACTAAAACCACTGAGGAGAGAACTGGGGAAATGGCTGACTAGTAAGAGCTTGCTGCTGTAGGCACGAGGACCTGAGTTCAATCTGAAGTGTCCACCAAAATAGCCCATCCAATGCCTGTACCCCTAGCACTTGGGGAGGGGTAGACAGGAGGATCACTGGGGCTCACTGATTAGTCAGGAAACTACAGGCATGTGCCACCATAGGCCACAGGCATATGCCACCATGTGTCCTCATCTAGGTACACAGAACATGTGGAGCTTTCTACCTGGCATCTATACCCTTCCTTCCTTTGGTATTACCCTGGTACTACTCAGGTGGGCATGTACCCCAACCTGACTTTCAGCCTAGTGGGTTAAATAGTTAGACACCCTTACTAAGTCCATTCCTGAAGTATTCAACTCAGCCCAAAGTCAATTGAGGCATTGTTCAGGAGTAAGTGGGTAACATAAGCAACTCCAGGAGCACATCTCAGGCCTTTAGCTAAAAACAGTGTGATAAATCACTATATTTCACTGATTTGAAGCTAGAAGGATTAGCCCTAAATACTGCTTACAATATGTTGTCATTATAACCAGTGGATCTAACTGAGAGTAGATGGAACACACAAACACACAAACAAAAACAATGCTCAGTTTCCAATATCAAGGTTCCACCAATAGTGGGATATAAGAGGGCCTAAAATAATAATGGTTATCCATGTACTTTGAACTGACCTCATTCTCCATTTGAGAATTTGTTTCTCTTTCAGATGGACACAGAACCTGAGGAGAGAATCAGCCCATCACACCTCACCAAGGCACCAGCTGAAGCCATAAAATAATTAGGGAAATGAGCAAGAGGGCTGCTTTCTCGGTGAACCATGTATCAGCACAAGGGCAAAGTAGACATACACAAAAAACACTCAACTCCTACCAAATCAGATATCCAGAGACACAGAGGCTCCCCAGAGCTCACCACTGAAATATACTGAAAATGAACCCAACATGGCTCAGGAAAATTCACGGGAGAGGGGGCAGAAAGATTGTTAGAGCTATGAGTTGGGTCATTATTCACAGAGTCATTACCTCTCCCACATAACTTATGGGTACCCCCATAAGGCAAGACCCACTTTACCATGGGGGGAGGACAGGGAGAAGGCTAACGATGGTACTACCATGGATGTATACACACTATATACATAACTAATAAAATGCTCAGAGAGACATGGGAGAAATAGACTGCAGTAAGTTTGAAGCCCAGAGTCTAGGACAGTTTTCCTTACCTATCCCACATCTGGTCCATGGCAAATATTCTCAGTATTCTTTGCCTAAGAAGCACTGGAAAGAGAGACCAAGCAGCACAGCCGCCTCTTCATTCCTGTGGTAGGAACAGCTCAAAGGCTGGTCTTGCTACTTGGGTTTTCCATGGAATCATCAGACACCAGTCAACCATTTCCCTTAACCACAGAGAACACATCTCAGATTCTCCATGACATCTGTGAAATCTCCTCTCTCTCAATTTGAGAGAAAGAAGCACTTTCTCAGCCACCCTTGAGAGGAGAAGATAGGACTTGGCAAAACTCTAAAGGAATTCTTATAAATCTTGAAACCATCTCCCCTTTTCCCTTTTTTGACCTCAGTGTGGGTAAAACATTCCAGAATCATGTAACAGTTCTCAGTTTACTCCTCTGGAAGCTCTGTAAAAGAATTACCTCCTAGAACAATAGTTATATCTTTAGACCTTGGCAGAAACTTGAATTTTGGTATTCTGTTAGACATGGGAACATCACCTATCACATATTTTGAGAAGGGAAAATGCTGGAAACTGCTTCTATGTATTCATGATTTCTCAGATTCAAAATGAAAACCATAGTCCTATAATAATCATAGGTAAAAACCACTAACTATTTATATTAATTATATGAGGAACGTTGAAGTGTTTAGGAGAAAGATGATTAAGGTATATACAAATTAAGAATAAAGGAATTATATCCCCTTAAAAGTAAGTACCCAAGTATATTCTTCACATTTAAGAATGTTTACAATGCCAGGGGAATGGTGTCAGCCTGGTTCATGTAAATTCATAAAGAGTTTCAGTTGGCTAACAGAACAGATGAACCTATATCTTGGCAGAGCTAATAGATATTTTAATGTGTTACTGATGGAGGTCATGAGTCCTCCTTGAAATTATTTTTTAATAGAAGAACCTGTCTTGAAGGTAATTTAGCAGAAGTGTTGCCCTAAAATAGGGATGTAACTTTAGGGATATAACATTTTTCATACACTAGGAACTTTTTGAACATATGACCATTGCTTGTTCTATCATTCTACTTTCTTTCAGTATCTCCCTGGTGCACTTTGCTCCTATGTCCCATGTACATTTTGTCTCTCAACATCTTATTAATTTAACAAAGTATTCCTAGGAGGCAGTACTGCTAGTGGTTACCTTGTGCCCACTGTTTAGAACGAGAGGTGAAGACAAATTCTGGATCCATAGCTGAAATACAGCAATATACCTAGATTTATGATTTTAAAAGACCTTGAAATGTTTTCCCTTCTATGCCACCCACAGAATTTTCTTCTAGAATCTGAGCTTGATTTTAATATCCAATAGAATTCTTAGTCAAAGAGGAAGCCTTCAAAGGTTTTGAGAGTCTGCCAGTTACTGGAAGGTTTTTATTGGCTGTAAGTTATGATTGAAATTATCTATTTGCTATTCAGTTTAATGTGTTAAGAGAGATTTCTAAATGGGCTGCCTCAGGTTTTGCAGTGCTGAGTAGAATAATAATGTAAAAACTGCATAATAGTGTGGGAGACAAAGGTAAAGTCATAGGAAAATACCTCAATAACCCCTTCAAAAATTGAATACATATCTCTATCCTTTTGTCACACATATGTCCCTCCTTCTTTCGATATTTATGTCTATTATCTCTGTATGTATGTTTTCCAAGTATGGTCAATGAATTCTGATATGTGCACCTATAACACATATACATATATGTACATATATGTATTAGGTTATATGTGTGTGTCCTATGTTCTACATATATATGACATAAATACGAGTTGCTGTCACATGAGGCATATAATATCTTCAAACTTCAGTGACAGAGATAAAATATTTTTGGAGAAGAAAACTATTATCTGTAAATATATACATATATATGTATGCATGTATATATTTACAGGCTGGAGAGATGACTTAGTGGTTAAGGCACTTGCCTGCAAAGCCAAAGGATCCTGGTTCAATTCTCCAGGACCCATGTAAGCCAGATGCACAAGAGGGCAAGTTGTTTGCAGTGGATAGAGGCCCTGGAGTGCCCGTTCTCCCTCTCTCCCTCTCTCTCTCTCTCTCTCTCTCTCTCTCTCTCTCTCTCCCCCTCCCTCCCTCTTTCATTCTCAAATAAATAAAATATATTTTTTAAAAAAAAGATACATTTCTGTCAAACTCCCAGCTTATTAATTCATCTCATCCCCCTGACTCCCTTCAGCAAAGGTATGCCACAAACATTTTTTCCCTGCATCTTAGGAAGTGATTTGTTCCACATGTAGAAAGTGGAGCATATTGTGAGATCACAGTGTAAAAACCCTTATGTATGGAGAAATGCAGGATTCATCAATGTCCTCAGCAGAACCACCCAAGTGTCATAGGGGAGGACACTTAAGAAAACTGTGATGGACTTCCAGTTAAGATGGCAGCATAGGAATTATGCCAAAACAGCCTAGGGGAGAAAAAGAAAAATAAACAGCAAAATACACTCTTCTACTTAAAAGGGAGGTATATAATAAATTGTCAACCATGGCAGAGATGTAGGAGAGATCCAGAGCATCTAGAACCCACAGAAGCAGGCAGAAATGGCTCCAGCAGTGGCAGCACCACTTCCATGTGGCTGCAGCTGCCAGGCTCAGCCTGAGCCACAGGATTTTAAAGCCAGGGAGGGGATTTTCCACTTACAGCCACCTCCTCACAAACTCAAGAAAGGTGGAAGGAGGACGGCAGAGACTAGCAAAGCAGCTTGTGAGTAAGAGGATCGCGAGACTTCAGGAAGACTTCAGCCACCATCCACAGCCTCTCATTCTGCCCCACAAGCACAAGTGCCACAAGTACCAGAGCCTGGAGAAAGGAACCTACACAGCACCTCGCACAAGCAATCAGAGCAGTGACCCACAGACCCAGATAGCCTATCTGAGCCCACAGCACAGCAAAGAGGTAGCCAAGTGGCCATGCAGCATAGCCAAGACCAAAGCCATCCCAAAAGGGAACTGCGAATACACCAGGTCAGTTCATGCCAAATAAGCCTTGTATATAGGCTTGTAGCAGAAGTGCTAATTGCACCATCCATGTCAGGGTAAATTATATGTTAAATCTGATGATTGTCAGATTTGCCATTCTTAAATAAGCTATATTTTGGGCTTGTCAACTGTTGCTTCCTGATCTATAGTGCCTTTGTTTCCTCTTCTGGCATGCATTGGGGAAGGGCCTCACTCGGCCACAAGCTGACATTGGAACCCTCTACAGACCAGAAATCTTAGCCTCCCAGTTGATAGGATTAAGGGTGTGGGGCAACACACATCCTTAGGAACTATGACTTTATTAAAGGACCTATTTGTCATAATATCTATACTTGCATAAATACTCTGTGCTGTTTTTCATTGAATGGGTACATTGTTTAGTGAAATTTTTAGAATTTGCCTGTATTTTGTTCCACTCAGCCTACTTTAATACTCTCATAGCAGGCAAACCCAACACCTAGGGTCACTTTGGGGGTTACTATGACAGTCTTAAGAGCCATAAATAGCACCTCAGGTTCCTACCCTGATATATAACATCAGATTGATTAATACATCTAAAAATACTGCAGATAATTAGAAAACATGAGCATTAAATTAATCCAAGATGGAAAAATCTCTACATTATAAGAAACACACACAAAAAAATAAAGACAATATAAATCCACCAAAAAGTATGAATGCAACAGAAATGACCTTCAGTGAGATTTAGAGGAAATTCCTGAGAAAGATTTCAAAAGAATGAATGTAAATATGTTCAAAGAACTCAAAGAGGAAATCAAAAGAATAAAAGAACACACAGGAAACCAATTTAATGAAATAAGGAGGTCAATACAAGACATAAATAAGGAAATAGAAATAATAAAGAAAAACCAGTGAGAAATATTAGCAATGAAGAACACAGTCAGTGAAATAAATAAAAAAAAAAACTGTAGAAAATCTCTCTGGTAGAATGGATGAAGAAGAGAACAGAATATCTAAACTAGAAGACCAGTCCAACAAAGAGAAAGACAAACTAATAGGAAAGCATTATTGGGAATTTTAAGATATTCAGAACACTATGAAAAGATCAAATATAAGAAATCAGGGTATAGTAGAAAGAGAAGAATTTCACTCCAGAGGCATAGTAGGTGTTTTTAAGAAAGTCATAGATGAAAACTTCCCCAATGCAGATACAGGAAGCCTTTAGAATACCAAACAGACAAAACCTGGAAAGAAACACTCCTCGCCATATTATAAGTAAATTACCAAACATACAAAGCAAAGAAAATATATTGAAAGCAGCTAGAGAGAAAAAAAAATCAAGTCACATACAAAAGCAAGCCCATCAGGGTCACAACAGATTACTCAACACAAACTTTAAAAACCAGAAAGGCTTGGAGTGATGTATTCCAAGGTCTGAAAGAAACAACTGTCAACCAAGGTTACTTTATCCTGCAAAGCTATGCATTCAAATAGATGGAGAAATAAGGACATTCTTCAACATAAATGGGCTAGAGGAATATTTGAAGACAAAACCAGCTCTACAGAAAATACTTGAAAGGATCCTCCTTGCTGAAGAGAAAGAAAAGCACATATATAAGGAACCTGGGAAAATCATACCATACTCCAATACTAGTTAATATAAGAGAGCAAAGGTAAAACTGGAAGAACTACAAAACAAGAAAAATGGCAAAAATAAATACACATCTTTCAATAATAACTCTTAATATGAATGGTCTGAATGCCCCAACCAAAAGATAAAGGCTTGCAGACTGGGTTAAAAAGCAGGATCCTGGGCTGGAGAGGTGCTTAGCAGCTAATCATTTGCCTGGAAGCCTAAGGACCCCAGTTTGAGGCTTGATTCTCCAGTACCCACGAAAGCCAGATGTACAAGATGGCACATGAATCTGGAGTTCGTTTACAGTGGCTGGAGGCCCTGGTGCACCCATTCTTTCTCTCTCTCTGCCTCTTTCTTTCCTTGTCACTCTCAAATAAATAAATAAAAAAAAAAAAAAAAAAAAAAAAGCAGGATCCTTCAATTTGTTGCCTCCAAGAAACTCACCTTTCTACAAAGGGTAGACACTATCTTAGGGTGAAAGGTTGGAAAACGGTGTTTCAAGCAAATGGGCCTAGAAAACAAGCAGGGGTCACTATCCTAATATCTGACAGGGAAGACTTCAGACCTACATTAGTTAGGAAAGATAAGGAAGGTCACTTTATATTGATTAAAGGAACACTCCAACAGAAGGACATTATAATCCTAAACATATATGCACCTAACACAGGGACTCCCAAATTCATCAAACAAGTACTATTAGAACTAAGGTCGCAGACAACACCAAACACAGTTGTAGTGGGTGACTTCAACACCCCACTCTCACCAATTGACAGGTCATCCTGGCAAAAAATAAACAGAGATGCTTCTGGATTAAATGAAGTCATAGAACAAATGGACCTAACAGATATATATAGGACATTTCACCCAAATGCTAAATAATACACATTCTTTTCACCAGCACATCGAACATTCTCTAAAATAGACCATATATTAGGACACAAAGAAAATCTTAACAAATACAGGAAAATTGAAATAACTCCTTGCACTCTATCTGATCACAATTGGATCAAACTATAAATCAATATTAAGAAAAGCTATAGAGCATACACAAAATCGTGGGAAAAAAACAATTCCCTCCTAAATGTTGAGTGGGTCAATGAAGAAATCAAGAAGGAAATAAAAAAATCATAGTCAAATGATAATGATAATAGAACATAACAAAACCATTGGGACACAATGAAAGCACTCCTAAGTCCCTCTATTAAGAAATTAGGAAGGTCACAAGTAAACAACTTAATGCTTCACCTTAAGGCCTTGGGAAAAGAATAACAAAGCAAACCAAAAATCAATAGATGGGAAGAAATAATAATGATTAGGGCAGAAATTAATGAAATAGAAACCAAAAAACAATCCAAAGAATCAATGAAACAAAGAGTTAGTTCTTTGAAAGGATAAACAAGACTGATAAACCCTTAGAAAATCTGACCAGAAGAAAGCCAAAAGAGACACAAATTAATAAAATTAAAGATGAAAAAGGCACCATCACAACAGATACCAGAGAAATTTTAAAATATCATAGGGAAGCCAGGTGTGGTGGTGCATGCCTTTAATCACAGCACTCGGGTAGGAGGATTGCCATGAGTTTGAGGCTACCCTGAGACTACATAGTGAATTCCAGGTCAGCCTAAGCTAGAGTGAGAACCCACCTTGGGAAAAAAAAAAAAAAAACATAGGGACATACTATAAGATAATATAAGAACATATACTCCACTAAGTTTGAAAATCTAAAAAAAAAATGCATGATATCCTTGATTTATATGACCTACCTAAATTAAATCAAGATGAGAACAACCACTTAAATAGACTTATAACAAGTATGGAGATCCAGGCAGTTATTTAAAAAAAAAAATCCCCCAAGTAAAAAAAAGACCAGGCCCAGATGGATTCACTGGTGAATTTGACCAGACCTTCAGGAAGAATTAACACCAATTCTTCTTAAACTTTTCCATAAAATAGAATAGGAAGGAATCCTACTAAACTCCTTTTACAAAGCCAGCATCACCCTGATACCAAAGCCAGAAAAAGATAGAACAAAAAAAGAAAATTACAGACCAATCTCCCTCATGAACATAGATGCAAAAATTCTCAACAAAATATTGGCAAACAGAATACAAAAATATATCAGAAAGATCACTCACACCAACCAAGTAGGCTTTATCCCAGAGATGCAGGGATGGTTCAACACACACAAATCAATAAATGTAATATATTATATAAATGAACTGAAGGATAAAAATCACATGATCATCTCATTAGGTACAGAAAAAGCACTTGACAAAACCCAACATCCCTTCATGATAAAACTCCTACAGAGACTTGGGAATAGAAGGAACATATCTCAACATAATAAAGGCTACTTATGACAAATCCACCACCACAGTAATACTAAATGGAGAAAAACTTGAAGCTTTTCCACTACAATTGGGAACAAGACAAGGGTGTCCACTGTCCCCACTTTTATTTAATATAGTACTGGAAGTCTTAGCCATAGCAATAAGGCAGGAGACATGCATAAAAGGGATACAAATTGGAAATGAAGAGATAAAGTTATCATTATTTACAGATGATATGCTTCTATACATAAAGGACCCTAAAGACTCTACCAGCAAACTGTTAGAGCTGATAAACAGCTATAGCCATGTAGCAGGATACAAAATAAACACACAGAAATCAGTAGCCTTCCAAGATGCTAACAACAAACACACAGAGGATGAAATCAGAGAATCACTCCCATTGACAATTTAAATAAATAAATAAATAAATAAATAAATAAATAAATAAATAAAAAAGTACCTTGGGATAAACCTAACCAAGAAAGTGAAGGATCTCTACAATGAAAACTTTAAAACACTCAAGTGAGACATTGTAGAAGACACTAGGAAATGGAAAGACATCTCTTGTTCTTGGATTGGAAGAATCAATATTGTGAAAATGGCAATCTTACCAAAAGCAATCTGCACATTTAATGCAATCCCCATCAAAATTCCAATGTCATTGTTCATGGAAATAGAAAAATAGAATCCAAAAATTCATTTGGAAGCAAAAAAAAAAAAAAAAACCCTCAAATATCTAAAACAATTTTGAGCAACAAAAATAAGGCTGGTGGAATAACCATACCTGATTTTAACCTATATTATAGAGCCATGGTAACAAAAACAGCATGGTACTGGCACAAAAACAGACATGTAGATCAATGGAACAGCATAGAGGACCCAGATGTAAGTACAGGTAGCCATAGCCATCTGATCTTTGACAAAAATGCCAAAAATACTCATTCGAGATAAGACAGTCTTTTCAGCAAATGATGCTGGGAAAACTGGATATGTAGCTGTAGAAGGATGAAAATAGATCCTTATCTCTCTCCATACACAAGAATCAAGTCCTAATGGATCAAAGACCTTAATATCAGACCTGAAAGTCTGAAACTGCTAGAGGAAAAATTAGGGGAAACCCTTCAACATATTGGTCTTGGAAAAGAATTTCTGAATATAACCCCAATTGCTCAGGAAATAAAGCCACAGATCAACCACTGGGACCTCATGAAATTATAAAGCTTTTGTACCACTAAGGACACTATGAATAGAGCAAAGAGGCAACCTACAGAATGGGAGAAAATCTTTGCCAGCTATACATCTGACAGAGTGTTAATATCTAGGATATACAAAGAACTCAAAAAATTAAATAATAAGAAATCAAACAACCCAATTAAAAATGGGCTAGGGCATGGTGGCACATGCCTTTAATCCCAACACTCAGGAGGCAGAAGTTGGAGGATTGCCATGAGTTCAAGGCCACCATGAGACTACATAGTGAATTCCAGGTCAGTCTGAGCTAGAGTGAGACCCTACCTCAAAAAAAAAAATCAAAAAATGCTGAAGGGGGGGGGAGGCTATGGAACTAATAGAGTGTTCTCAGAAGAAGAAATACAGATGGCATATAAACATATTTAAAAATGTTCTACATCCCTAGCCATCAGGGAAATGCATATTAAAACTACATTAAGATTCCATCTCACTCCTGTCAGATTGGCTACCATCATGAAAACAAATGACCATAAATGCTGGTGAGGATGTGGAAAAAGAGGAACCCATCTACACTGTTGATGGGAATGCTATTGTGGAAATCAGTGAGACAGCTAAAAATAGATCTACCATATGACCCCAGCTATACCACTCCTAGGCATATATCCTAAGGAGTCATCTCACTGCTTTAGAGATACTTGCTCAACCATGTTTATTGCCACTCTATTCACAATAGCTAGGAAATGGAACCAGCCTAGATGTTCCTCAACTGATGAGTGGATAATGAAAATGTAGCACATTTACACAATGGAGTTCTACTCAGCACTAAAGAAAAATGAAGTTATAAAACTTGCTGGAAAATGGATGGATCTGGAACGGATTATACTTAGTGAGGTAACCCAGGCCCAGAAAGCCAAACTTCACATGTTCCCTCTCATTAGTGGATTCTAGCTACAAATGATTGGACTTCTATGTGAGTAAAAATAAAACTCAGTAGCAGAAGCCAGTAAGCTAGAAAGGGGATATAAAGGGAATAGAAAGGGAGGGGGAACTTAATAGGATGGTATTGTATATATGTAAGTAGAAGAACAGATTAATGGGGGTGAAAAGGCCTAAGGTCAGGGGCAGAGATTGAGTAAAGGAAAACTGGAGGGAGGGCTAATCAAAATCTAAGAGGATATAAATAAGTCATATGGAAACCTACTTTTCTGGGCAATGGAACACTCATAAGTCAAAGATTGTTAGTAGAAAATTTTCAGTGCTAGGGATGGTATACCTTCCAGTGAGTTGTTGGCCAGGGAGGTCACAGATACCCCCAAAACATTATAGGCCATTGCCGAGGCCCTTGGTTTCCAACCAAGAATACATGCTAAGACCCTATTGCTGAAGACTCCACATACTTAGGCTGCAAGGTCACTGAGAAATCCTGCTGGAGCTGAGCTGAAAGCCTCCTGCATGTGGACCAGTTGACAGAAAGCTGGAAAAAGCTATGCTGTGTGCAGTTCAATGGGAGAGAGAGAAAACACCAGTGAACATACTCAACAGTGGACACTGCAAGCTTTAAACTTGGCCAGCCAGGACAAATGAGCCAACAGGTACAATAGTGGCATGTCTGTTATGGGGGGAAACAACCAGTTTCTAATTGGGCTGGAGGCCCACTCCATAGGAAGGAATACATTCCTGATACTGAAAACCTACAACAGGAGTAGTCATGAGCCTTAGGGGTATAACATCTGCTGGTGTCTGGCTAAATGTATATACTATGCTCACCAAATTGCCTGGTAAACACTTCTCATATATTAACACCGCCCATATATTAATGCTACTCTCACTTTTGGTTAGAGAAGCTTCTCTTTTCAGATGGTGGTGACCTTGGGATGACTCAGAAGTCACCATGGGGCTGAGAAAAAGGGACAGAGGAGTGCTCAACACTGAAACATCTCTAACACACCTTCCACGGCTCAGGGTCTATTGCAGAAGAGGTGGCAGAAAGCATGTAAGAGCCAAAGGAAGGGTAGGACTCCTAACAATGAAATCCTCCACACACAAAATGGCCTGGATATCCATGACCTCACAGTGCCTGAAACAACCTACACAAGACCATCATAATAGGAGAAAAAGATGATGACATCAAAATAAAAAGAGAGTACTGGAGAGATGGTTAACTTAGTTAACTTAGTGGTTAAGTCACCTGCCTGCATTCGAATCTCCAGGTCCCACATTTAGCCAGATGCAAAAGTGATGCAACTGTGCATTGTCGCACATGCGCACAAGGGGATGCACGCACCTGGAGTTCATTCACAATGGCTGAGAGTCCCTGGCACTCCCATTCTCTATCTTTCTCTCTCCCTGTCTCTCTGTCTCTCAGTCTCTCTCAAAAATAAATAAAAAGAGAGACTGAGGGGGGAGGGGATATGATGGAGAGTGGAGTTTCAAAGGGGAACATGGGGGAAGGGAGGGAAGTACTATGGGATATTGTCTACAATTAAGGAAGTTGTCAATAAAAATTTTTTTTTAAAAGAAGATGGTAATGAGGCATTGTTGACTGAGAAGATGATTCAATCTCAGATTTCTGCAAGATCTAATTCAAAAAGGCCAAGGCATAATTCCAGCAAATGAAGTTGAGAAGAAAAGAGGCTTATTTGTATAATCCATCTTTCTTTCATAAGGTTGGCTTCTATAGCCACAGGCTTATTAGCTTATTAGCCAGCTGGTCTAGCTAATGATGACCCTGGGGAGGCAACAACATGGATCTGCATTTCTCCATCCCTATTTGCAAAACATAGCCAAATTAATTCTAGAAATTGACTGAGAAGGAGACTATTTTCCCAAAAAGGATAATATTCAACTCTTGGGGTAGGTAGCAGACAGTATGCACTCCCCTGGGCATCAGTAATGGTGACATGAATTAACTTTGCCTAAGAAAAAAAGGAAAACAAATGCACAACTCTAACAAATAGTTCAGATGACTTTTCATTAAGACTCAGAAGCACCAAGTTTCCTTTCTGAGCCTCAGTTGGCTCATCTATAAATAAAGTAGCTGGGCTGAAGAGATGGCTCACCCATTAAGGAACTTGCTTTCAAAGCCTAGTGACCCAGGTTCTATTCCCTAGGACCCACATAAAGCCAGATGCACAAAGTGGCCAGTGTATCTGGAGTTCACTTGCAGCAGCTAGAGGCCCTGGTGCCCATTCTCTTTCTCTCTGTCTCTCTTCTCTCTCTCTGTTTGCAAGTAAGTAAATAAATATTAAAAAATAAACAGATTTATTCAGCCAGGCATGGTGGTGCACAACTTTAATTCCACCACTTGGGAGATAGGAGGATTGCAGTGAGTTTGAGGCCAGCCTGAGACTACAAAGTCAATCAGGCCCATCTGGGCTAGAGTGAAACCTTACCTTGAAAAAAAAAAAAAAAAGAAAGAAAGAAAGAAACTTATTCAGTCACTTATGACAGTTAATCTTGTCATTTTAATTGAACTGAGAGATTCATAGGAGGTTAGTAAAACACATTTCTGGGTGTGAGGGCATTTCCAGTGATGAGATGCAGGACATGTAGGATAGCAAGTGTCTGAGAGAGATCGTTACTGAATTTGGGCAGCACCATCCATAGGTTGGGGGCCCATATGAAAAAAAAAAGCAGAGGGAAGACTGCCAGTATAGACGTGACCTCTAATCTCTGCTTCCCAGCTAACATGACATGAGCAACTCCCTCTTCCACATCCCTACCACCATGATGCTCTGCCTCACCAGTAATGGGGCCTAGTGATCATGAACTGAAACAAACCTCTCTTCCTAGAAGTTGTTTTTCTTTGGTATTTTTTGTATAACAAAGAAATGAATTATGATTTTGTGGCGGTTTGATTCAGGTGTCCCCCATAAACTTAGGTGTTCTGAGTGCTAGTTCCCAGCTGATAGAGATTTGGGAATTAATGCCTCCTGGAGGCAGTGTACTATTGGTGGTGGGCTAATGGGTGTTATAGCCAGTCTCCCCTTGCCAGTGTTTGGCACACTCTCCTGTTGCTATTGCCCACCTTATGTTGGCCAGGAAGTGATGTCCACCCTCTGCTCATGCAATTGTTTTCCCCTGCCATGATGGAGCTTCCCCTCAAGTCTGTAAGCCAAAATAAATCCTTTTTTTCCTAAAAGTTACTCTTGGTCGAGTGCTTTCTGGCAGCTATTGAAATCTGACTGCAACAGTAATGTTGGTACTGAGGAATGCTGTCATTTGCTGCTAGACATCTGACAGTGTGGCTTTGGCCTTTTGGGGCTGATTTTCAAGAGGAATGTGGAAGGACTTGAAACCTCAGCCTAAAAGACACTTTGCAGTGCTGTAAGTACAGATTGGTGGGCTATTCTTTCAAGGGTTAAAAGACCTGAATGTAGTAAGAACTATGGACTGTGAGGTTTGGATTATAAGGGTGAGAAAGAGTTTTGCCTGGACTGGGCTTGAAGCAGTTTGTGTGAGAGACTTTCTGTCATGCCTGTGTCCTGAGAACTTGTATAGGATTGCTTTGCATAGAAATGGACTGATATGTGCAGAAGGTCATGGCACAGAAGTGAAATCTTTGGGCTGAAACTACTGCCATTCAGCCACAATTGTATGAGAGATTACAACCTTTGAGATTGGGCCAGCTGACCTGCACTGGAGCAACAGGAAGAATGTAGACTCTTTTGAAGGGGCCTGAATGCTCAAGGAGTGTCCAGTTCTTCAAAGTCTGCTTCACTCCACCTGGATTAACAAATTGGCACCCTACCTGGTATTGTAGGGGATAAGAAATACAGGAAAGAGAGGGTCATTGAGTTTGCAGTGTGGTCTTGTGTTTTGGAAATGGCCATGGGCAGTGTGAAGCAGGTTTGCTGGATGCCTGCCTGGAAACTCAATGGAGCCATGAGGATGAACTGTGGATTGCAGTGGAGACCCAGTGGAGATGCCAGGACCAATAGATGGCTTATAAGGAAAGCTGCCAGCCCCAGATGAAATTTTCCATGTCTGTGAGTAGCCTAGCTGGAGGGGTAGAATTGGAAGTCCAGAGACTTGTTGCTGGTTAGAATGATCAGACTTGGCCAGGCATGGTGGCACACGCCTTTAATCCCAGCACTTGGGAGGCAGAGGTAGGAGGATCGCCATGAGTTTGAGGCCACCCTGAGACTACACAGTGAAGTCCATGTCAGCCTGAGTTAGAGTGAGACCCTACCTCAAAAAACAAAACAAAAAAAAAAGAATTATCAGACTTGGAGACTTCACTGACTAGAGTTGTTGGACTTGGAACTACAGAGTTTTTGATGTTTGCCCTGTTTAAATCTTGTATTGGTTGAATATTTCTTTGCTATGCCCAGTGCCATCTTTTGCAGTATGAGTGTTTATTCTGTGCCATTATGGGTTTGGGGGGATTTTTTTTTTTTTGTATTATGGCTCAGTTCAAAGACTTTGGATTATGGGAATGCTTGAACATCATTAGGATTAATAAAAAATATGAGGACTTTGAAATTTGGACTTAATGCATTTCATTTCATGTCATGGATGGTTAACAGTTTATGGGGGCCAGGGGCAGATGTGGTGGTTTGATTCAGGTGTTCCCTGTAAACTTAGGTGTTCTGAATGCTAGGTTCCCCAGCTGATAGAGATTTGGTAATTAATGCCTTCTGCAGGCAGTGTAATGTTAGGGGTGGGCTTATGGGTATTATAACCAGTTTTCCCTTGCCAGTGTTTGGCACACTCGCTTGTTGCTATTGTCCATTTTATGTTGGCCAGGAAGTGATGTCCACCCTCTGCTCATGCCATTTTTTCCCCTGCCATGATAAAGCTTCTCCTCAAGTATATAAGCCAAAATAAATCCTTTTTTTCCCCAAAAGCTGCTTTTGGTTGGGTTATTTCTGGTAGCAATGTGAACCTGACTGCAACAGATTTGAATCCAAAATATCTTCCACAGACATGATCTTTTAAAATGTTTTTATTTGTGTGTTGTGTGTGTGTGTGTGTGTGTGTGTGTGTGTGTGTGTACATGTGCGCCTACACCACGATCTCTTCCTGCTGCAAATGAAAGCTCCATCTGGCTTTACATTGGTGACTGGGGAACTGAGCTTCAGCCAGAAGGCTTTATAAGTAAATGCCTTTAACAACTGCACCATCTCCCTAGCCCCTCACAAACTTATATTTTGAACATTTGATCCCAAGCTGGTGATGCTATTTTGGGAAGTTCAGAAAACTTCTAGAGTCTAGCTGAAAAAAATAGATTAACAGGGGTTGGTCCCTAGAAGCATGTCTCCCTGACCATTTCCAGTCTGGTTCTATGCTTTCTGATCCACTGTGATGTGAATAGCCTCTACCACATCCTCCTGGCACCATGAACTGAGCTGTTCTGTGATATCTTGTTCATCATAATTGAAACCATGAGCCAAAATTTTTCCTCTTTAAAATTTTTTCTATCAGTTATTGTTGTCACAGTTACACAAAAAGTAAAACACTTCCTGTCCCAAAATTCTGTGATTCCACTCCACGACCTAACAATTTCGGTTACACCATATAAACTTTCCATATTAGGCTATAGCATCTAGTAGACTACCCCACTAGTTTATTAAACCAAAAGTCATAAATTCTCTGGCTTTGTAACTTCATTGTCTTCACTGTTTTACTTCTAGCCTGAATTGAAAACTAAACACAAGCTATAAAACACTAAACTAACCCAAATGGGTCTCACATTCAAAAGCAAAACAGTAAGTTTATTAATCCTGCTGATTTTCCAAGCTTCTCTTCAATTTCTCTCTTTTTTTCTGCCAAATATGATTAGTATATCACACCTCCCACTGTTACTAAACTATCATCAAATCCCCTCTTAAAGACCTGGGATGAAATTTGCTTTGCCTATATTCCACTGAGATATTTCTTTGGTTGATCACTAATGACTAAATCTGAAGCTAAAATTAATGAGCTTTTCTCTTCGTTCTCAATATATTTTTCATAATTTAGCACAGCTAATAATCTTTGAAAATTCTTTCTTCTCTGGAATTTTGTGACACTACTATCTAGATGATCCCTTCTGTGGTTGCTTCTTTCACTGGCTCCATTTTCATCTCTTAGGCTCTCTAAACTTTTACTCTATTTTTAAGTTCTCTTACAAAAATTTCTGCTTCAATGTTTTCTATATTGACAACTTCCAGGTAAGTACTTGTGACTGCGAAGTCTATGGCTCTGAGCTCTTATGGTTCTATAGACTTAGCTGCTGAATGGTCCTCCTTTAAATATTCTGTTCTAATTTCAAAATCATCATACTTATCTTCTCAACCCTAAAATCAGTTACTCTTAACAACTCTCCTACTCATCAATAAAGACAGCATCCTAAAATCCTGTAAATGTTACCTTTATACCTTATTTAGTAAAGGTGAATTGGTTATCCCTTTAAATTTCTGGTGCAATGCTAAGAACTGGGAGCATATGTTTATTTCATGATCCCTTTAAAGTCAATTCACATTTTCTCCAACCCAAAAATCCCTTTGACTTTTTCACTTGCTACCTATTTATATCTTTCTTGGTCATGTATTCATACTCAAAATGCAAAGTAATACTTCACTTCTTTCATATGATACTTGTCTCTTGTTTCTATCAGATCTGCTTCATAATATTACTGACATTCAATAGTAAACATTTACGGGGTGTCTACCAAATGCTAAAGCACTGTGCTGAGCAACAGAAAAACAATGATAAGCAAGACACAAAAGTTCTGCCTTCAAGTTCACAGTCTCATGTAAGAAATTTATAGTGATCCAGTAATAGAGCTGCAGGGTGGGGCTGGAGAGATGGCTCAGCACTTAAGGTGCTTGCCTGCAAAGCCACCCCAGTACCCATGTAAAGCCAGATACTCAAAGTGGCATGTGCATCTGGAGTTTGTTTGCAGTGTCTGGAGGCCCTGGCATGCCCATTCTCTTTGTCTCTCTTCTCTTTATTTCTCTCTGCTTACAAATAAATAGATATAATTTAAAAAAAAAAAAGAGCTGTAGGCTAAATGTTATAATATACTAGGAGAGACCCCTAACCAGACTTGCATACTGAGAACACCCTCCCAAAGAAAATGACATTTGAGCTGGGCTATAAAGTACCCTGTGATTTTAGCCCATCAGGCTGGAGATTTAGTTCAATGGTAGACACTTTCCTGGCAAGCACAAGGCCCTGGGCTCACTTCTCAGTGGCACATATGCGTGTGTTATGTACAGATGAACATGAAAGTGTGTGGAAATCCAAGAAGTATATTGAGTATCTTCCTCTATTGCTCTTCTGCCTTGTGTCCTTGAAACAGAGTCTCTCAATGAACCTGGGGTCTTGGTTAAACTGACTGACCAGTAAGCCCCATCAGTCCTACTGTCTTCTGTTCTCCTGAGTGCCAGTGCTACAGGCATGATTTATGGCCAGATTTCCCCATGGGTGCTGGGAATTGAATTCAGGTCTCCACACTTGTGCAGCAAGCTATCTCCCCAGACCAATGGTTCAATTTCTTGAGGATTTTTTGCATAGTACCAAGATTAAAATTTTTGATATAATCGTACAAATCACTATCATTACTTGTAAAATATATAACTGATTTACTATTTTATTTACTTACTTGGATTTGGGTTCAATTGTAACCATCCTGTACTGTCATCCACAAATGATTCCTCTGTATAGCCAGTGTCTGGTACAATGGCAAGGATGAACGTGAGGTTCATTTGCTCATTAAGTATTCCCAACTGATCAGATGAGGAGGTATAACCCCCTTGATTTTGGGCTTGCTTCATTTTTTTTTTGTTTATTGGATTTTAAATTTTTGTTTGGAATTGTTTGTTTTAGCTAAGGCAAAGCAAATAATCTTGTAAAGATGGATTTTGCTATGGTGTAACTTATTTTCTTACTGAACTAAATCAGCCATTGTAAATATTTTCTGTTCATGCTCTAAAAGCTCAAATATTTGGAAGAAAAATCTAAAAATAGTATGGTTCAAAAGAGTTATATTATTGCTAACATTTTATTTTGACATTTTCATACTTCCTTTGAAAAAGGAACTCCCTCATCAAGCCTTAAATGAAACCAGTTTTTGTACCACCATCTGAATTTCAAGGTCAGTCAATGACTGGTTCATTCTGTCACATATCCAACAACCCTGCAGCATAACCTTCAGCCCATTGATCCCACCAGCTTTACTGACACTAACCTTCATGTGCTCATGCTTCTCCTTACTCAGCCTTAATTCCAAGTTCCATCACTAAGTCACTTTCCTACATGATCCTTAATCCTCTGCTCTACCTTATCTTCTTTTTGTCCCTTGTCCAATCTTAACTTGAGCCAAATTCTAATTCTCTCATGGCCACAGTCCTTCCCATGACCTGCATGATTTGGCCCCATTGAATCTGGGACCTCTTCACCTGCCCTCTCTCCTCCATTGTCATTGCTGCCCTTATAGTTCCCTTCAAAATGCCACACTATCTCCTGCCTCTGAGCTCTGCACTTGCTGCTTTCACTTTTTAGAATACCCTTCCCTAGGTATATTCAGGGCTTGTTCCTTTGCTGGCTTATCTTCATTTCATCACCTCTATCACCTTCTAATTGAGGTCATCTCTGGCCATTCTGTTCAAAGTTGAACCCCTCCTTATCCTTATAACTTCCTCTCCCTCCCATATCTGCTTTAATTTTTCCATAGCACTTATAACCACCTGAATACTGTATGTTTTGCTTATGTGTTTATTTTTATTGTCTCTATCTACCCACTAGAATGTAAGCCTACATATCAGGATGGTGGCCAATTTTGTTCATTATTTTATGGTGACTTTATGGCCCCATTGTAGAGGTTGTTGAAATCCTAATACCTAGAATGATACCCAATACACAGTATATGCTTAATAAATATGTGTTGAAGAAATGGATAAATGAATGAATGAAGTACCTTTATGAAAGGAAATAGTTCTAAACATTATCTATTGACTTGTTAGATTGTCAGGTTGTTGACAATGAACATTAAATCCAAATTTACATTTGTCAAAAAGTAGACATCAATCAAAATCTCAAAAATAATCTTGACTTGAAGAGTAGTGCAGCCCTGGCCAATGCTTTGCTTTGGAGAAACATCTGTGGACAATGTCCCTCACTGAGAACAAGCCTGCGTCAAGATCCCCACCACCTACATAAAGCTGAGTGCAAAAGTGGCACATGCATCTGTAATTGGAGTCAGAACCATGAATATCCTGAAGCTCAAGGGCCAGCTAGTCTGGCATCCACAGAGACAAACAACAAGAAAGACATTGTCTCAAACAAGGTGAGGACCAACACCCAGAGGTTGACCTCTGACCTCCATGCACCCACCATGCCGTGTACACACGCACGTGCACACATACACACACACACACATTAAAAAGAAAAGGAAATGAAATTTTAAAACAAGAAAATCATGAAAGCAATGAAATTTACTTATCCAAATCACATTGCTGAATATTACTGGCCTCATTACAAAAGTACAAAAGTACACACAATTGCCTTATGTTCATTAGGTTAAATGACATCTCTAGGCAAGATAGATGATAATTTTATCAATATATAAATATAACCAATATTTATTATACCATGAGCCACCAAAAGTGTTTTCCTTTATCTATGTTTAAAGATAGCTCAAGTTGTATAGATTGATATCATTAGTGCATTACAATATAGGATTCAGATCAAGTATTTTAATTAAGTAATGATTTAAGGAATCTTTTTGATTGTTTCTTTGTTTTTTGAGGTACGGTTTCACTCTAGTTCAGGCTGACCTGGAATTCACTATTGTGGTAGTTTGAATATATGTCCCCCAATATATTCAGTGGTTTATTACTTATAGTTTGCATCTGCAATCACCTTGCTAGAGGCAAGGTCACTGGGGGCCCGGGTCTTAAGGTGTGGTGATGGTTTGAGAGTCCATTGTAAAGATATGCAAATGTGCCTAGCAGGAGTTCCTGAAGTGTGCTGTGTGACCTTTTGGCTGTGTTTTGCTCTGTGTGCTGTGGTGGCTGGTTGGTATCTCTCTCTCTCTGCTTGGCCCTGTGGAGAGTAGGCCGCTTCTCTTGCCATTATGGAACTTCCCCTGGATCTGTAAGCTTCAATAAATAATATCCCTTCCTCCATAACTGTGCCTGGTCTGAAAGTTCATCTCAGCGAACCTGAAGCTGTCTGCTACAACTATGTAGTCTCAGGGTGGCCTCGAACTCACAGCAATCCTCCTATTTCTGCCTCACAAGTGCTGAGATTAAAGGCATGCACCACCATGCCCAGTTTAAGGAATCTTTGAAAGTAGGATCAATTTTCCCCTTGCAAAATTAGTGGGTAACAAAAATTTCACATACATCACTTGGGTTATAAATCATGTTTGTGTTCTCTATTCCATCTCAGTTCTCAGAATAAGAACTCTGAGAAGTACCAAGAAAATCCATAAATTAAAACCAATTAAATGAAATCTGCCCCTGAAAGTTTACAGCAAAAATATCTGTTTGATATTAAGTCTATAAAATTAATCATTCATGACCCTAAAAAGAGGAAAATGGGGAATGGGTGGGGTTTAAAAAAAAGCACTTCAAAATTTAAGGCTGCTATAAGGGAAAGGACTTGAGGATTATTGTTAATGTACTAAAATTCAATTCAAATAGAAGCTTTGTTCAACTTTTTAAATATTTTATTTATTTATTTATTTGCGAGAAAGCAAGAGAAAGGCAGGGGTCAGGAAGAGAGAGAAAATGGGCACACCAGGGCTTCTAGCTACTGAAAGTGGACTCCAGATGCATGTGCCACCTTGTATACCTGGTTGTTGTGGGTACTGGGGAATTGAACCTATGTCCTTAGGCTTTGCAGGCAAGTGTGAACCACTAAGCCATCTCTCCAGCCTTTGTTCAATTTTTTATAATAAAATTAATCAACAAATATCCACTAAAAGTTTTTATTTGGATTCATTAGCTCATAAGCTAATTAAAATCTATATAAAAGTTTCAAAAAATGTCTTGAATGTCAGTGGCATGGCCAGCCTGGTCTTTGTAAAGCTGCTGTTATAGTTGATAACCATGGATACAAAAATATAGCTCCTTTGTCATACCCTCTTCATTAGTCATTGTCCATTGACCACAGAATATGCAGAGCTATGGTGGGTAGTGAAGACAGAGAGTACTGAGCTAGGAGAGGCAACTTTCTCTCTTCTTATATCACTTGCAGATGGAGCCATCAAGTTCCAAAATTCCACTTTCTCAACACAATCCTTATCTCCCCTAAGACCATACCTGGAACAGTGCTGTAAGTTTCCTATTTTCTCAACAGGCCATCTGTTCCTTAAGATTGAGAACAGGTCTGAGTCATCTTCATAAGTCTTACAAAACTAGTTTAATTAAAGGTATTGGTTCATATGTTCCCTAGTCAACAAGAAGTCTTTGAAAGGATAGAAAATCCAGTTTGACTAATCTTTTATTCCCCAACATAATGCCTTAATCCTACTTGGCACTAAATAAATGTTGGCTCTATGTTGAGATGAACTGCTAAATAATGAATGAATATAAAATATTTTACAATCTCTTGATAACAGACTCTGAGAATAATTTCTATATAACAGAACAACTCTATTGGTCACACCCTCCTGTTTTTCCTGACCACTTCATAGATGGGAAAGTCAGAGACATCTATGCTGTAGTAACTTTAGGAGCAGGGCTGCCCCTGGCATGCCCTAGAGCTAGTACTTCAGACTAGTGGGAAGGAAAATCAACTTCTGTAGTATTACAATGAGTTTGTTTTTAACATAAACTCGAACAGCCACTAAATGACGCTTGTATTAGTCATGGCTCCAATTTGGGAAAGGACTTGGGACTAAAGTATTTTTTAATAACGTAGCTTGAACTTCAAAACCTTTTTTTTTTTCTGGATCTACAAATAATTTTATTGAAATTGGACAAATGATAGAAAAGTCTTCCTATGCTGGGGCCACCTTCCCCAAGCCATTCCCCACACTGTAGAAGCACACAGCTTTCACATTAAGCAATTTTTCAAAAAGTCATCTCTAGAAATCAGACTTTGCGCAACACCATCACAGGCTAGACTATTTGCAACCCTTAACATTTTAAGTACTCTTTCAAGGTTTCCCCCTACTTTCTGTCCCTACATCAAGGGGCTCCAGTCCTTTCCACTGACTGACCCTGAAGGGGTAAAGACACTGTAAGGTAAGGGCAGTGGGTTCCTCATGGACACTGGTACCAGCCCTAGAGTGGCTGCTGCTTCTTACCACTGGGTGATGGACAGCCCTTCCCCAACAGGGAAGAGGGGACTGTTGCAAAGCAAGGGGGGATTAGACACAATAGGTGGCTTAGGGCAACTCCTCATAGGAACAGGAGCCCACAGCCTGTCTTGACCCTGGCCTGCACTCTCTCGGCTATGGGGAAGGCAACAACTAGTTTCATTGGGGATCAGCTCAGCCCTGGGTGACAGGAAAAACCTCCCATGACAATCCCCATTCCTATTTAACAGCCAAAAAATTGTCTATCCTAGAGCAGTAACATATGGAAGGTAGATGGGAAGAATCAGGCTGGCACTGTCCCCAGCCTCTGTCCAATACAAGAGGAATTGAGGTAGCAAATGGCTGAAATGCTCTGACTTGGGGTAAGGGAAGTGAGGGAAAGGAAGCTCCCACTTGAATACAGCTCCCACAGCCCATGGGCCGGAAGAAGGCAGACTTTGCTTATAAAGTGCTGTAGCTTCTAGCTGGGCCAGGCCCTAAGCAAGCTTGAAAGAAAGTAGGTCAGGCAAGGGACTAGGAACCAGGCATTCCTGACCAGCACATGTCCCGCTATGGATTTTTGCAGGCATGGCTTGGAAGGGTGGGCTGATAGTTCTGTCATTAGCCCTCACCAGTCACCCACCATCTTTTGTCCACACACAAACCAATACAAGTTAACACCAATGGGACTGTCTCGCTCACGGCTAAAGGTTCTGGGCCAATGGAGTTTATTCGGAGTTGTGGCCCCAGCCTGGACTCCTCAATGGAAGCCAGACCTTGAACCTGGGAAGGAGTTTCTTGCTAGGCAGTGGGTGCTTGTGTTTGCCAACCCTTAGGCTTACACCTCATAGAGGATCTCTGGGAAATCCACGGGGATGCAGGGAGGATCCAGCTTCACGATGCCCCGAGGAACCAGATTTTTATGCACCTGCCTCAGCTTGGCACACTTCTGCCTGTTCTTGGTGATGATTGTCTCCTCGTAGAACTCGTAAGCCAGATCCCCATTGTGGTAGTTTGAGTAAATATCCCCCAATATATTCAGTGTTTTATTAGTTTGTTGTTTGCATCTGCAGCCACCTGGCTGGAGGCAGTGTCACTGGGTGGATCTTAGGGTTCAGCCTTAAGGTGTGGTGATGGGTTTGAGATTTCAATCTAAAGATTTGCAAAGTATACCTAGCTGGAGTTCCTGAGGTGTGCTGTGTGGCTTTTGGCTTGTGGCTTTGCTCTCTCTGTGTGCGGTCCTGTGAAAGCAGGCCAGCTTCTTCTGCCATTATAGAACTTCCCTTGGATCTGTAAAGTTCAATAAATCCCTTCCTCCATAACTATGCCTGGTCTGGAAGTTTATCTCAGTGAACCTGAAGCTGTCTTCTTCACCCATCTTCATCACAGAACATGCAGCTGAGGTGTAGGAGTACGAAGGGAGGCACCACTCGGGCTCCAGGCCACACCACAGCTTCCTCCGTGCCTGCTACCTCCAAGCTTTAGAGCCGCTGTCACCCAAATCAGGGCCCTGGCGCTCCTTTCACAGTGCTGCAGCAGCTGCCACCATGCCCTGCCCTGCCCTGCTCTGCTCACAGATGCTGCCATGCTCAAACCCTTATTTATTTATTTTTATTTTTATTTTTAGGGGGAGAGTTTTTTTTTTAACTTATTTTTATTGACAACTTCCTTAATTGCAGACAATATCCCATGGTACTTCCCTCCCTCCCCCCACTTTCCCCTTTGAAACTCCACTCTCCATATCCCCTCCCCCTCTCAATCAGTGTTTCTTTTCATTTTTATGTCATCATCTTTTCCTCCTATCATGATGGTCTTGTTTAGGTAGTGTCAGGCATGGGGAGGTCATGGATATCCAGGCCAATTTGTGTCCAGAAGAGCACATTGTAAGAAGCCCTACTCTTCCTTTGGCTCTTACATTCTTTCTGCCACCTCTTCTGCAATGGACCCTGAGCCTTGGAAGGTGTGTTAGAGATGTTTCAGTGCTGAGCACTCCTTTGTCCCTTCATCTCAGCACCATGGTGCCTTCTGAGTCATCCCAAGGTCACCACCTTCTGAAAAGAGAAGCTTCTCTAACCAAAAGTAAGAGTAGCATTAATATATGGGCATGGACATTAATGGAAGTGCTTACTGGGCAGTTTGGTGAGCATAGTATATACATTTAGCCAGACACCAGCAGATGTTACACCCTTAGGGCTCATGACTACCCCTGTTGTAGGTTTTCTGTATCAGGGATGTATTCCCTCCCATGGAGCGGGCCTCCAATCCAATTAGAGAGCAGTTGGTTTCCCCCACAACAGACATGCCACTATTGCGCCCATTGGCACATTTGTCCTGGCTGGCCAAATTTAAAGCTTGAAGTGTTCACTGCTGAGTATCTTCACTGGTGTTTTTTCTCTCTCCCATTGAACTGCAGGTAGTGTAGCTTTTTCCAGCTTTCTGTCAGCTGGTCCACATGGAGGAGGCTTTCAGCTCAGCCCCAGCAGGATTTCTCAGTGACCTTGCAGCCCAAGTGTGTTGAGTCTTCAGCAATCGGGTTTTACTATGTATTCCTGGTGGGAAACCAAGGGCCTCAGCAATAGTCTATAATGTTTTAGGGGTATCTGTGACCTCCCCAGCCAACAACTCACTGGAAGATATCCTATCTCTGGCACTGAAAATTGTCTAGTAACAATCTATTGCTTCTGAGTGTTCCATTATCCAGAAAAGTAGGGTTCCATATGACTTACTTATATCCATCCTCCTAGATTTTGATTAGCCTTCCCTCCACATTCTTTTTAAATTAAACACAAAAAAATAAAAGACCCTTCCCAGGAATACTAATTAAACTTATGTTATGCTTATACTACTATTATTTACTACTACTATATAATTGTATGCAATAGAAAATTATATTTTAGGGGCTGGAGGGATGATGCAGTGGTTAAGGTGTCTGCCTGCAAAAGTATATTTTATATAAGGTACCATAATACACCATGCTAAACTTTTTTGTAATATTTTCCAAGTTGTTATTCTAAAGGCTTATAAAAAATAAATGTGGAATCCAGGGGCTCATGCTACACATACAAATGCCCAAGAATCTGCATTTTAATAAGTTCTTAAGGGGTTGGTTTTATGGTGAATCTGTTACATAAAATATAATGCCACTTAAAACCGTGTTCCTATGGGAAAGTTTCTTATAATTTCTACTAAAACTTCAAAGAATTCATCCCTTAACACCCATCAACTTATGACTTACCACCTTCTTATAGCATTAAAGGCTCCCCATTTCCATGTTCCCAGCAGGGTTCATCAGCTAAGAGAGACTCTCCAACAGAGCTCAGATGACAGAAAGAAAAGTTGAAACAGGAGTGGGATCTCCAGAGGTGTGGAGAAGGGGATGTGATGTGGATAAGGAGATATGGATAAGAGAGGTATGGATACGGAGATAAGTGACATTGATGGGCCAGTACTCCTGCCACTGTGAGACTCCAAGAACAGGGAGCAGTGCCTCACACCTGTAATTCCAACACTCAGGGGGCTTAGGCAGATAGTTTGTTAGTTTGAGGCCAGCCTGGACTACAGAGTGAGACCCTGTTTCAATAATAATAAAATTAGTAAATCATATGATGATGATGATACTAGGAATACTCCTTGTGTCTTGTGTCTAGGCATTTCCCTAATCAGTCCCTCCTTTCTTTCATGTCAGTACCACCCCATTCCCAGATACCTATTTTTCTACTACTTCCAACTGACCTTTTTTTTCCTTATTGCAAAACTCAGCATCCCTGCTTCTGTCCTCTGAAGCAATATCTAATGCCTGTCTGGTTTCCTTATTATCAGCAGCCAAGAGACATACATAGCAGTTAAAAAGACTCTTCACTGCATGGTACCTTCCACTACAGGTAACTTTGCTAGATTAAAAATATAGACAGGTAACTTCAACAAATAATTTTTTAGTGTAATATATTCCAAATGTTATAGTGACATGATTACAGCGAAAGAATCAGTCATTGTTTGCCTGAAATTCATCTGTACCCTTTATTTCTAAAATTTACACTTCTTGCTATAGAGGAGGAGGACAGTTTGAGTGGCCAAGTGACAATGGGGAGTCTTTGGATACCTGAAAGTCTATAGTAAAAGCCATCTATCTACATGTGAGGAAGTCCAGTTTCAGCATGCTCTGGGCATCTCGCCTTGGCCACAGTGGCTCTGCTAGAGATGGAGTAGAGCATCCCCAAACTGGAGCTAAGATTTAGAAGAAGAAAACAGAGAAAAGTGAGAAAGAGGGAGAATTGAGAAAGGACAAGGGGAGGACAAGGGAGATACAGAAAATATGAGACTGTACCACATATAATAAGGTTAATTATTTTTTCCTTAATAAGAAGCATGAAATTTTTATATTTGTATATATGGATGGGTATTTAGTCACCTATAAAATATATTTCTTATTGTAATGCAGCCAAAAGTTTTTTATAAGAAACCCAGTGTAGTGGTTCAAGAGTGTAAAGCCAGCCAAGGCTACATAGCAAGACTTTGATTAAAGAAAAAAACAGTTTGACAAAATTTGCCCTGCACCATATTACAAAAGTAGCTGCTCTCAAAGGGCACATACATAACTTGGGAAACACCTAAGTATTTCAGCTTATGTATTTAAGCAGTTCCTACTTCTGAGTAGTATCTTTAGTGGGAGATTTTGAAGAATAATCAAGAGACAAGATTTTATTTTGTAGCCCAAGTTGGCCTGAATTTGCCATCCTCCTGCCTCTTAAGTGCTGGGGTTACAGGTATGTGCCACCACAGCCTGATTTTTTTCTTCTTTCTTGAAGTATGGGACCAAAGCTCCTGACTCTGTCTTACAATGCAGTGGCATCATGCCATGGCTCTCAGCAGCGTAACTGCTAGTGGAATGATGTGTCACTGCCAATGAGGTGGGGAAAGAACACCATCTATGATGTCACACTCTCTCTGCTCCTTGCCTAAAGGGTAGGCTCAGGCTAAATTTTTAGGACGTAGAGGATGGAGAATGATCTATGAATCCCTGCTTGCAGCAGGATTCCAACTTGCTCCTGACAACCTGAGTTGGCTTTGATAATAATAAGAAACTGTCCCTTCTGGGATTCAGCCTATAAGGGGTTGTTAATTTAAACAGACTAAATTGATTATCACAACTTTTTTTTAAAAACAGAGGTAGATAAATGAAACAATTGCAAATATTCTCGAGCCACTCTAAATTGCTACTCAAATGGATTGTACAAAGGAATACTAACCTTGAACGTGTTGTATCAGGAATGTTTTTCATTTCATTATAGCATGATAGCATTTAGTTACCTATAACTTTTTAATTGAAACAGTATACTAACAATATTATGTTTGTTCTTGAGTTTCTTTTTCCATACTTTAATTTTCATCTGTATCATAATGGGAAAATAAGGGCTGTTTATATGGACACACACAAACAACAGAACCATTAGCAAATGCCAATGATAGTGAAGAATTATATTCATCTAATAACCTTCAAAATAATCTTATGGAAGGATACAGTCCTATAGGCATTTATCTTCACTAACCTATCTTCCTTGATAATGGGATTCACTAAATAAATAATTTATAAAAGTAATGAATTCAGTTAATTTATATTTCTGCCTATTTTAAAACTCCATTATCTCCAAGATCATATCTGAACACCATAGCATACCATGCCCTTCATGTCCTTGCTTATCTCTCTTGCCTTTCTGCTTTACTTATCCATCTTCTCACATTGGTGTCACCTGCACACTTATTTAAAATACCCATCCCTTGGCCCCAGGGTTAAGAATTTTGTTCAATAAATGTAGGATGAGGCCCTGCCCCTGAATTTTAATAAATATCTCAGATGTCTCTGATGCAAGTGAATTACAAAAATCCTTTGGAGAAATGCTGTTTAAAATAAGTAATAGGGTTGCTTAATACTTGGAGGGCTAGAGAGATGGCTGGGCAGTTAAGGCACGTGCCTGCAAAGCCTAAGGACCCAAGTTTGACTCCTCAGAACCCATGTAAGCCAGATGCACAAGGTGACACATGTGCACAAGGTCATGCATGTGCACAAGGTGGTATATATGCCTGAAGTTCAATTGCAGTGGCTACAGGCCTTGGTGCGCTAATTCTCTCTCCCTTTCTCTCTCTTTCTCTTTTCCTTTCTCATAAAAAATTTTTTAAAAACACTTGGAGATATTTTATGTGATAGAAATTTTAACAGGAAAAACTTTTTTAAAAGTACTCTATTATTTTGTAGCTGGGCATGGTGCACCACCTTTAATCCCAGCACTTGGGAGGCAGAGGTAGGAGTATCACCATGAGTTCAAGGCCACCCTGAGACTACATAGTGAGTTCTAGGTCAGCCTGGGCTAGAGTGAGACCCTACCTCAAAAAAACAAAGACAAAAAAAAGTATTCTATTATTTTTTCTTATAATAGGAGAAAAAGATGATGACATCAAATTAAAAGAGAGACTAATGGAGAGAGGGAGGGGATATGACGGAGAGTGGAGTTCTGAAGGGGTATGGGGGAAGCGGAGGGAAATATCATGGTTTATTGTCTGTAAGTATAGAAGTTGTCAATTAAATTTTTTTTTATTTATTTGAGAGAGAGAGAAGCAGAGAGAGAGAGAGAAAGAGACAGCCAGAGAATTGGCATGTCAGGGCCTCCAGCCACTGCAAATGAACTCCAGACACATGTCCCACCTTGTGCATCTGGCTTAAGTGAGTCCTGGGAAATCGATCCTGGGTCCTTTGGTTTTGCAGGCAAGCACCTTAACCTCTAAGCCATCTCCCCAGCCCAAGTATTCTATTATTTTAAACATATCGATCCATTACTCTTTCTATTCATGCATGAAGTTATAAAAACAAAAAGTGGTACATATCCAAATCATGTACTTAATTTGTTTAGAAAATAATGACAAATGCCACCACATAAGTATTAACAACTATTCTAACTTCAACTGCTGTGCTTTAAAATCAATATGGATTTGAACATTGAAAAACACTGATTTCTGTATTCACTAGGCTGATTTGAAATGATAGCACTAATATAGACAGATAATGCTACCCTATGAATCCTCAGGAGTAAAAAAATCACAGGTTAAATTCAATGAGGAAAAAAAAAACCTCTACCTGTCAGACTTCACATATACAGGCAAAATTAAAATATATTGTGCAAGATTACATTTTAGGCAGAAGGATAATTTCATGGATGTGACATTTCTATGCCTCATTTAATTTAGTTCTCAGAAGCAGATTATTTTGGTGAAATTTGAAACCAAAGCCCTTAAGTTTTATTCCTTACTTTATTTCAATCACTGTAAGGCTTTTTGTAAATCATCCCCCCTTTCATTTTTACACCCTCCACCTATAAAATAGATCTTCCCAATAACCTTCAGATTGATAAAAGATACCATGACCATGTCTTTAATAAAATTTGAGACTCTAGGAAATAAATCACTAGATATAACTGCAAAATGTAATTATTTGAAAGTTTTCCCTGTTGCAGTCTTGATAGAGTACATATTTCAAACATAAATATTGAAAAGGATCACTCTTATCATTAACATTAATAAATATTTATTGAGGTGTCTATTGGGTATTTGGTAATGCAGAAGTCAGCAGTCTTACATCAATATTGAAATAGATTTACTTTGCAAAGAAATATGTAATTTATACTAGAGTGTCAAAACTTGAGAGACTGGCCAGGCTCTCCTCTGGGGAAAAAAATTCAAACATGTGAAGACTGGCTACTTAAGAACTGGACAAAAATCTCTATGGCCAAGCTGGCCACTTTCTTGGCTACCAATTCTATAAGCATCACTTTCAGATTTCTTCTATAAAGTGATATAGACATAACCCCCAGAGAACCTGCAGAGAAGTGTCCCCGCCCCGTTCAAGTCTAGGACTTTCTTCTCTGAAGTCTATGAACCACATCAGCTCTTCACCACAGCATTCTAAGCCTAATGACCCAAAGGAATCTCAATTTTCATAAAACCTCAAGCCTCCCCACTGAGAGTCCTCTGTTTAACATTCTAGACTTGGCTTCTTAGATTAAGAATTCTTTTAACTAATTTGTAGAGATTTAGTCAAGACCAGAAATAACATGTTACAAAGAGATTATGCCAAGAACTCTATGTCAAAGGCTCAAAAAGAGTCATGCTACCTTTGAGTCACCCTGGGCGCCAGGGAGGTGATTTCACTTCTCTAGAACTCTTTTTTTTCCCATTTCAAAAATGAAAAGATGAATATTAACCTGCTTGTTGGTGGACAAAGATACATTTGTATAGGTCTTTGTAAAATAAAAAGAGCTGTACAAGTGTTAAATAACAAGTGTTTTGTCTAGGCAAGACTGGAATGGCTACTTCATCTTCACCTTCTGCTGAACTAACTGCCTTCCTCTTTAGGCTACAAAAGAAGGAATGTTATAATCCTTTTCTAAGGAAGTTTGTTTTTTAATAAAATTTTAAATACCTTTTATATTCATGCTTCAAGTTCTCCTAGAATTGCCTTGCCCAGGCTAGAGAGACGGCTTAGCAGTTAAGGCGCCTGCCTGTGAATCCTAAGAATGCCCGTTCAAATCTCCAGATCCTACATTTAGCCAGATGCAAAAGTGATGCAAGCACACAATGTCACACATGCACACAATGTCACACATGCACACAAGGGGGCACACGTGTCCGGCGTTCATTCACAGCGGCTGAGAGGCCCTGGCACGCCCATTCTCTCTCTCTCTTTCTCTCTCTCTCTCTTTCTCTGTCTCTCGTAATTTAAAAAAAGAAAAAGAAAAAGAATTGGCTTTCCCCTCAGCATTATATATCTGAGATAATAAGGAATTCAGATGAACCACCTGCTAATGAATACACCCACAGGCCTGATGCCCAACAAAGATGAGTTCAATCCATGAGCTACTGGAGAAATCTGCCTTTTTATATGCAAACAGTCAGATCCTTCATATTTTAGCACAGACTTAGGCCTTCTCAGCCCTTCAATGAATTCTCATGAAATGGGAATATCTCTCCTGAAGAACTTGAATTGGGAATCTGTTGAATTTTTTTTTTAACATCTCAGAAGCTTTTTCTTTTCTGGTTTATTTTCTGAAAATAATTCATTTCCTTCTATCTTATAGTTCATGAAGAAGTTCTGCATATTTTGTACATATATCATCAATGCATATGTGAAGGAATAATACTTTGACACCTTCACACATACATGTGAATTTATCTGTCTTCCAAGTTATGGATGGCTGCCCTTAGGATCAACTGTGAAAGAGACAATTGTTGGTCTGGAGAGATGACTTTAGCAGTTAATTAAGGTGTTTGCCAGCAAAGCCAAAGGACTCAGGTTTGATTCCCTAGTTCCCCCATAAAGCCAGATATAAAAGGTGCATGCATTGGGAGTTTGTTTGCAACAGCTAGAGACCCTGGCACACCCATTCTCTCTCTCTCTCTTTCTCTCTCTCTCTCTCCCCTCTCAAATAAATAAATAAAATATTTTTTTAAAGATAATTGTTCTTCCATGACCTCAGTTTTTATAGGAAGCTAAGATGTTTGTAATGACTCGCTTCATCAAAGTAAATTAAAAGCATAAAATATGAAAATAAGATATAATTTTGAGTTCTAAAGGAAACTGTGGCCTTAATTCCTTTTACTCATCCAGAAGTACTAGATGAATGATTGACAGTAACTTCTATTATTTTTCATGTATGAGTACATTAAAAAAGTAGAAAACACCATAAAATCTATGGCATTATGTTACATTAAGCCAAAAACTTAAAATTCATAGGGGGTTTTCTTATTCATTATTTTAACTTCACAGTAACCCTATAAGATATGCATCACAGATATTACAGTAACCCTGTGAAGCACAGTATTATTAATATTCCCACTTTTCAACTGAATAAATGGAACTCCAGAGGAGCCTCTGGACTTGTCCTTGTCTGTTTAGTAACAAATGATAGAGCTAAAATCAAATGCAGGTCTGGGCTTTCTGACTGTACAAAGGTGCTTGTTTTAGTTACTTTAAGAAAAGTAGTTAATGAGATTGGAAAGGTGAGGTCAGGGGCCAGATTATGGTCTTGAATGTCAAGCAAGGCATAATCGTGCTATGGTGGTTTTTTTGTTTGTTTTTGGAGGAAAGGATTTTTGTGGTTAGTGGGTAGGTGCATGGGTGGGTTGCTTGGTATTTTAAATAAGAGCTAATCAGATCAATCTGGCAGAAATATATATATAATATTTTAAGGAAAAGATAGTATATATATTGGTTTCTATAAAGAATCAGGAACCACACAGTAAATTGAGCAGACGTTTAGAATTTTAAAAAATTATGATTAAGCTGGGCGTGGTGGCTCATGCCTTTAATCCTAGCACTTGGGAGGCAGAGATAGGAGGATCTTTGTAAGTTCAAGGCCTCCCTGAGACTACATAGTGAATTCCAGGTCAGCCAGGGCTAGAGTGAGACCCTACTTCAAAAAAAAAAAAAAAAAATATATATATATATATATATATATATGATTAAGAAGTAACTATAAAGATATACAAACAGCAAGTCTGAGAGAAGTTCATAGAAAAGTAGAAATTTAGAAATTTAGAAGGAGGGCACCCTCCCAAAGACTGGGATAAAGACTTCATTGGAGAGGGTATGGTTGCAATCCACTGGATAGTGGAGCCACTGGCTAGGCTATTCAAGCCACAGTCACCAGGTAGCAAGAAATAACCTCTAAGGAACAGGGAAGCCAAGACAGGTAGGCAGGCACTATTTCTGGTAAGAAGCCTGGAGCACACTGGATCCACAGCTGGACAGTTATAGGAAACAATCTCCTGGACCTTAGCTAAGCCAAGGTTAGAGAGCAGATGCATGGAAGATTCAGAGGACCATTGGCAGTGTGAGGTCTGCAACATGCCAAGCACACAATGGGAGGATAGCAACAAAGGCGATCACTGGTCTCAAAGAGGCTGTGCATTTTGGAGCATATCTGAAGCACAGAACCAGTGCCTGGCCCCCACATTCAATGACACCAGTGACAAATTCTCTAGCATTAACAAGAAACAGTAAAATATATCACACAGGAACTAGAAAAAGAAGGCCCCATCTTGTTGGAAAGTCCCTCCATCAATATCCACAACTTATCATTCTCATTGTAACAAAGTATTGTCTAAAGGGTCCAACCCATAATGCTAGTGCAAGTATTAAAAGGTATTTTTGGAGCTGAGAGACCACTAGTGACTGGGGTTTCCCCCCTTTCACCTGAACCAGAGATATGAGGACATAAACTGCCACTGGTTGAAAGCATGATTTAGTAAAGGCCCTATGGTCATTTCTGAAGCCTTGTCTGAGCTCATGTAACCATGATATTCACTTGGTTCCATAGAAAATGTTCTGTTGCATCTTTAATGATAATTCTAACACATAGTTCTAGCTCTTCAAAGGCTTTCTACTTCTTCCTTTTTGTAGGAAAAACAAAAAGGAAAAGGAAACAGTAAAAAAGAAAGGATCATATGACCTCTGCAGAAGCAGAGACTTTTGTTCCAGCACTCTCTCATGGACCAGGAAAGCTGACCATAGTAGTAAGATCACTTTGAACTGGAACATTAGTTAAAAACAACTTCTCTATCCACCAATGACTTACTCTCTTACCTGGTTAACAAATACTTTTGATTAAAGTAGAAGGATCAAAAAAAAAAACTTTCCCATTGATCTCTTCAAGCTTAGTCTCACTCATTTAGGGAATGAAAAAGACCAAAGGGAAAAAGGGATTAAGGTGGATAGTCCTTATTAAGCCGGCATTGCAAAAAGCATGTTCTTGCTCATAGGTTTGTAAATAAGTGACTATCTTGTATAAGCTTCTCCACCCAGAATATATAAACGTGGATTTTTAGAAGCTCTTTAATGTTTAGTGTTCTAAGTCTTTAATGTGGGGGAGGAAAGTCCAAAGTAGGGTAAACAAAACTGTGAATTCCTTCCATTCATGGAAGAAAGGCACTGTTTTTTCCATAAGCTAACAAACCAGCAACTTTCTTTTTCTTTTAAAGCAATTCATCCTTTACCATGAGTACCTTCCAAAATGTTACATATACTAAGTAGGAATCTGGCCAGGCATGGTGGCACACACCTTTAATCCCAGCCCTCGGAAGACAGAGGTAGGAGGATTGCTGTGAGTTCAAGGCTACCCAGACACTACATAATGAATTCCAGATCAGCCTGAGCTACAGTGAGACCCTATCTCGACATAAAAACAAAACAAAAAGAATCTTAAATATCATGCTTTTTTTTTTTTTTTTTTTGATAGAGTAGGGTCTCACTCTAGCCCAGGCTGACCTGGAATTCACTATGTAGTCTGAGGGTGGCCTTGAACTCACAGCGATCCTCTTACCTCTGCCTCCCAAATGCTGGGATTAAAGGCATGCGCCACTATGCCCAGCACCATGCTGTTTTTCAAGGAAGTAATTCCACTTGGTACTGTTGACCCTTCACCTCTTCTAATGGATTCCACACAAAAAAAGTTCTCAAACTTTTCTTCCTACCTCACCCTTGAACATTGGAATTTCTCAGAGTTCTGCTAGAGGTCTTTTCTCTCTTCACCCTACTCATCCATCTCCTTATTAATTCTGTGGCTTCAGTTACCACTTACATTCTGATCATATGAATCTGATCTATATCCTAGACCTGTCATTTAAGCAACAGATCTGCATGTACAGCTGTAAACTCAACATGAATGCCTCACAGCCACAGGTTGGCTGATGCTCCTGCTGCTGTTTTCCATCCGCTATGGTGATGTCCAACTTTTGCTCATGCCATCCTTTCTCCTTCCATCATGAAACTTCCCCTAAAGACTGTGAACAAAACAAACAACGTTCCTCCCAAAAGCTGCTTCTGGTCGGGTGCTTTATTTCAACAACAACAAGGTAACTACAACAGTTACTAAATTTCATTAAAAGTAAATATGTGATCTAAAGATCTGTGGAATCCTGGTACTGAGATCCAAAGAGCTACCCGGTATCATGTTCCAGCTTTGGTGAGATTCACTTGTGGCTTCTGCTTTCTCATTTCCCCAGACTCTTGTGAGGCCTGCCCACGCAGCTGAGATGGGGGTCTGACTTGTCTTCATCCTCATAATTATTTCAGATAACCTGAGAGTTCTGTTCCTCAAAACAAAAGTAACTGAACTAAACTAAACCCATGTCTTAAACTCAGATCTCTTCATGCCCCAGATTAAAAGAGATAGGAGTGACAACATGCCTTGCCCATTCCAGGCCTTTTAGGTTAATTCCCCTAGACACTGACTGTGGCCCAATAGCCACTTAGAGCTATACCACCAGTACACTATGGGTACTCTCACCTGCATGTGAGCTTCCCACTTCGCTATAAGTACTCATCAAATCAAAGAATCCCTCTTCCCATATGCTTACTGTCTTTTTTTTTTTTTTTTTTTGGAGAGAGACACAAAGAGAGAGGGAGAGGAAGACAGAGAAGGGGTGTGCCAGCAACCTCTCAGCCACTGCAAACAAACTCGAGTTGCGTGCACCCCCTTGTGGGCAAGTGCTGCATTGCGCCCTTGCATCACTTTGCATCTGGCTAAATGTGGGACCTGGAGATTGGAACCGACATTCTTAGGCTTAGCAGGCAGGCGCCTTAACCGCTAAGCCATCTCTCCAGCCCATGCTTACTGTCTTTATCCATCAGATCAAACTCCTTAAGCAACAGTCCAGACCAGACCTGAGTCAATCATCCCCTCTATATACTATAGTATGTATACTATATACTACAGTGATAGTTGGATACCAGTTTGGGGTGTTTTTTCAGTCAACCAGGCCTTGAGTCTGGCCATGCACAGACACATCTCCAAATTTCTGATTAATTTAACAAATATGTGGTTGAGCCTTAATATGTGCCAGATACTAAGACAATAATTAAGATACTAATAGCCTTTTATGGATTTCCTCAACTAGAAAAATAAAGAGGAAAAAAGTAAATAAAATAATTACAAATCATGGTAACACATTTTTTAAGTACTTAAAGTAGAAAAATTAAAACTGTGGAACTAGCTCTAGATGGAGTATGGTGGAAAACATTACTGAAGAGATGCTATATCAGCAGGCTCTCTAAAAGATGAAACAGAATCAGGTATAAAAAATCCATAGGCCCTAATGTGGCTTGGCTGAGAAACTGAAATAGTTTCTAATTGAGTGAAGTTAGTGTTGTGGTTGCCTTCTCATTTCTAGAACAAACACCCAACCAATAGCAGCTTATTGGGGAAATGGGTTTATTTTGGCTTACAGTCTTGAGGGGAAGCTCCACTATGACAAGGGAAAGGATGACATGAGCTGGACATGAGCTGGACATCACCTCCTGACTAATATCTCATGGACAATAGCAGAAGAAGAGTGAGCTGAACACTATCAAGGGGAAACTAGCTATAACACCCATAAGCCCATCCCCAACAGTATACCTCCTCCAGCAAGGGTCCAATTCCCAATTGCCACCAACTAGGGACCTCACATTCAGAACACATGAGCTTATGGGGGCCACCTAATTCAAATCACCACAGTTAGGATGACACTGATTTGGTTAACAGTTCAATCTGGGATTTTTATTTCTTGCTTTTTTGTCAAGTGTTTTTTATTCTATATTTTTTCTGGCACTTGAAATGTACACAATGCATTTTGATACTACTCCCCTCAAGTACTCTCTCTCACCCCCTGTAGCAGACAGCTTCAGGTTCGCTGAGATGAACTTCCAGACCAGGCACAGTTATGGAGGAAGGGATATTAGTTATTGAAGCTTACAGATCCAGGGGAAGTTCCATAATGGCAGAAGAAGCTGGCCTGCCTTCACAGATCCAAGCAAGAGAGAGAAAAACCCACCAGCCACACAGCACACAGAGCAAAACTACAGCCAAAAACCCAGCACACTTCAGGAACTCCTGCTAGGCACACTTTGCATATCTTTACAATGGAATCTCAAACCCATCACCAACACCTTAAGACCGGCCCCCAGTGACACACTGCCGCTAGCAAGGTGATTGCAGATACAAACTATAACTAATAAAATACTGAATATATTGGGGGACATATATTCAAACTACCACACCCCCCTTCCTCTCCCACTAAAGCCCTTCTTCCCATTTAATTCCCATCCTAATTTCAGGTTTTGCTTTTTGTTTTTTGTTTGTTTTTTTAATTCACTGAGTGAAAAAATAGGGGCACATGTATAACCATTAGTGGGAGGTTATTGACTGGCCAATGGGCAACCCACCAGTGGCTACACCACTGAAGGACATGCTTCCCTTCTCCCAGCAGTCATCATTTGCCACTAGCTACTCAGGGAGGTGTGAGGTCTCATGAGGCCCTCCCCATTCATGATGAAATATTGACAGGCTCAATCTTGCACAGGAAAGCACAGCTGCTATGAGTTCATGAGTGTAATGGTCATGCTATGTCCAGCTCTTACATATGCCTCCACTTCCCTCACCCCATTTCTT